>JAGFBZ010000477.1:0-1200000 GCA_018398805.1 Hirundichthys speculiger
GAACTAAAGCGGGAAATCTGACGACACAGCTGGAGGAATGGGCGGCACTTTGATGGTAACCATGGTGATGACACAGCGGTCGGCACCTCTGATCTTCATCAACACTCCCCGCAGAGCACCGGTCGGAGTTTGTCCAACTTGACAGTTTAAATTCATAACTGGCTCTTTTTACTAAAATACATTAGTGTGTAATAACTAGTAAAGTTGTCTATGAACGTGCACTGCGTCACAGAGAGTTCAGCAAAAGCGAGTTTCTGCGCAGTCATGGGAAAGCTGACTCTGACTGGTTTCTGTTTCTAGAGAGAGAGAGAGAGAGAGAGAGAGAGAGAGAGAGAGAGAGAGAGAGAGAGAGAGAGAGAGAGAGAGCTGCGTGCCTCTAATCTGGCCCGTTCACTCACCGGGAGACGGGAAGCGAGCGCGCGCGGAGGGGAAAGCGCGCGGAGGGAGCTGACCAAACACAACTTGTTTATTTTTCACAGATTACAGTGCGGCCCGCCACAGGTCCGCTGTGGTGCACGAGCTAGTTTCACAGTGAAGGGCCGAGGGAAGGAGGGAAGGAGGGAAGGAGGAAGGGTGCTTCCTGACGGATCAGTGGAGGCTTTCTTTCCTCCTTGCGTGATGTCACGTCTATCTGGTCGGTGGCGCAAACAGAACCGAAACAATCAGTGTTTTTACAAGTCACTTACACTAAGAACAGAACTGTGGAAAAGTCTTATTTTATGAAAGTTTTAATCCCATCCTTAGTCCTCTTCCAGTCTATAACACATACAGAAAATACAGGAGCCTGGTTCTTTTAGATATAAACTGAATGGAACCCTAATGTCATTAAAAATAAACTGTAGGAGACAGTCTCCTTGAAAAAGATTAAATATCTTCTCTATTCTAAATACGGACATTTTATTTTGAATACTGTATGGGTTTGTTGTGTAATATATTGAGAGAACATCGGTTTTTCAATAGATTATGCCAGTGGTTCTCACCTGAGAAACTATTGAGCTCTCTGAGTACCACCATGATGACCAATTTTAAAATATAGCCATATATGCCTTCTCAATTAGCTTTAAAACACACAGGAGAGATGTTTATTCCTTATTGTGGTTATTTATTGTTACCTGAATTTCATTTAAAACGTTGTATTTATAATGCATTGTCATGCATTGACAAGTCATGACGTTCCCCCGCGTACCACCGGTGGTACGCGTACCACAGTTTGCGCACCACTGGATTATGCCAAAAAATAAAAGCTAATAGTCAACCAACCGATTCATCAACCAACTGACTAATTACTCTACCAGCGTTGACAGTTCTTTTAAAAATAGCAAAAGACCGACCAATCGATTAATCAGATAACCTATTAACGGAATGACTGATTAACTTTAAACCAATACGGGCTTTTCCATGTCCAATGCCAATTATTTAAAAAAAAAAAACAGCCTACTGGCCGATTAATCGGTTGATCAATTAATCGGTTGGTTGATTAATCAGTCAGCCAATGTTGTGCAATATGTTCTTTTTCATGGTGTTGCAGTTATGAAAAATGAATAATCAATTAATCAGTTGGTTGACGAATCAGTTAATTGATTAATCGTTTGAGGATCTCTTTGTATTTTAATAAAGGCACTTATAAAGACGAGTATTTAAACTTTGATAAAACAACAAGACCAGTGATTCCTGTACTTTACCCCCCAAGGACATGACTGATGCTGTCACTAACCACAGAAACCAGAGTTGGGGATGCAACCGGTGCCATTTGTCAACACATCAGAAGATAAATCATGATCCCTGCGGCCGGTGGGAAACGACAAGCTGCATATTTTCAACCTTTATGGGTCCACATCTAGTGAGAGCTAACAGTCAGGGGCCACTGAGGGACCGGCTTCCTGCTGCAGCATGTTTGGGATGATTACATGGTCGGTTAGGCCTGCCTTCAAGCTATGTAATTGGAAAGTGGAAATTAAAAAAAAGAAAAAAAAGATACAAAGAGGAGGGAAAAACTGAATATATGTATTCAGATTCACTGTCAGTGTCCATGTAGCCACAGTCCAGTGATTCTGGATGAATGAACGTCAACTTTGGACTATAATCTGATCAGCTGTAGGAGGGAAGGGTTCCTTGTGAGATAAAGTGACTCCTAAAAGGAGCCTTTAGCAGGTGTCTTTATTCTCTAGTCGCGCATGTGCGCTCCGCTGCGGATCCGCTCCAGAAACCCACATTAAAAGGACTCTTACCTTGCAGGAGTATGTGTTGTGCACGGGGTCCATGTTAATGATTTCGTCCACGGTTCCGGTCAGAACCACGTTGGCTTCCTCCTCCCGGTCCTCCAAGTCTTTCTCGGGGCAACTCGCGGCGCAGAGCCGCCCCAGAGCCGCGAGCAGCCCCGCCAGCAGCAGCAGCAGCAGCCCCGGCCGGCCGGCCCGCGGTGTCCGCTGGGAACCCATGTCCGCCGCCACGGATGTGACCCAGAAAAGTTCACTTTTCTGAGACTGAACTCTGGCCCGTCCGGTGCGAGCTCCGAAACTCTCCCGAGAGCGCTCCTGGAAGTGTCTCCGTCACTCACTGAAAACTTCCCGGCGTCGCTTTCACTCCGCTGCCCGCTGCGCGCATCCGCTGCCCGGTTCGAACCTCCGTCTCTGCCGCCGCCGGCTGGAAGAGCAGGAGGGAAGAGAGGAACTGGGAGGAAGGAGGGAGGAAGAGGCACGGATTTCTCTCTCTCTCTCTCTCTCTCTCTCTCTCTCTCTCTCTCTCTCTCTCTCTCTCTCTCTCTCTCTCCCTCTCTCTCTAGGAATGCTACTGCACTTATCTCCACTCGCTCGCGCTTTCTCAGTCGCGCGCGCACACACACGTTCACAGTGACGCTCCTGGATTTGCATCCAATCTGAATTGCTGATCCCACAAGTGAGGATGAGGAGGGTGAGGGTGATGGTGATGGCGATGGGGGGGGGATGGCTGTGGAATGTGGCTGTCCAACGCCGCCCCCATTCGGAGAAGTGGTGTCCCTACCTCCGCTCCCCATCAGTGACAATCCCCCCGCCCCACACACACACACACACACACACACGAACACACACACCACACCATGCACTGAAAAAAAAAGATATTTTTGGCCCTTTTTCAAAAGCTGATACAGTTTCCAAACACATTTTGACTAATACCAAAGGAATACAGTAAAAAAAAAAAAAAATGCACATTTTTCAACCACTTCTTTACTATTGACTGTAAATACTGGACACAGAATCTGGTCACGTGACCCGTTAGTTTGTACAGTATGACGGAGTATTAGGGCCACACTGAGAAAAAAAAATTGTCAGCAATGATTTTTTTTTTTTTCATTCCTCACTTACAAGAAGAAAGTCGAAATGTCGAGAATAAAGTCAAAATGCAGTTTCCACAATAAAGTTGTCTTAAAGATTTATTCAAACCAGCTTTACTCCACCAACATAATGTCTGTGTCGATGTGCTTTTATCACATAGACGCAGTATTATAATAAGTATTCGTACTTTGAAGAGATTGTGTCAGAAATTGCGCCTATTCAGAAAAAGAAGCTATACAGATTCTGGAATTCTGGAAACTGCATTTTGACTTTATTCTCGATATTTCATCTTTATTCTCAATATATTGACTTTATTCTCGACATTTCGACTTTATTTTCAACATTTCAACTTTATTCTCAATATTTCCACTTTATTCTCAACATTTCGACTTTCTTCTCGTGAGGAATGAAAAAAAAAGTCATTGCCCACAATTTATTTTTCTCAGTGTGGCCCTAATACTCCATCATAGTACAGAGAGCATTTTATGTCCGTTTTTTTTTTTTTTCTAGAACTGCTAGGCGCTATTAACCAGCCTTCCTGACAAGCCAACTGGAGCACACCCCACCAAGTGAGCTGTTTTTAGACGGCTTAGCTCCTGCTAACCCCGATTAATCATTAATATTACCTGATATTCATTTATTTTTAATTTTGCCCGAACATCCTCATTTCAAGTTACAAAAAGAAGTTCTGCTGGGCTTCAGCACAGCTCACCTCAGCGCAACTGGACGTCCACAGGCGGTCACCACAGAAGCCGAGACAGAGGCTGAGGTCAGTCGTGGAGCTACGTGGAGCAAGAGGGCACCAGGGTGGACGAGTCCTGAAATGATTGTCCAGCTTCTTTAACCAAGCACCAGCCAAGAGCCCTCGCAGTGGATCGGCTAGCCTAGCCTAGACCACGGGTGTCAAACCCCAGTTCTGGAGGGCTGCTGTCCAGCATATCTTAAATGTTTCCCTGCTTCAACACACCTGATTCAAATGAACGGGTCATTAACAGAGCTGTGCAGACCTGGATGACAAGCTGATGGTGATCCATTCGTTTGAATCAGGTGTGCTGAAGCAGGAAAATATCTAAGACATGCAGGACAGCAGCCCTCCAGGGCTGGAGTTCACACCTGTGACCTCGCCACTAGCCTCTGCAATGAGCCAAGCCCTCAGAGAATCATTTAAAAGACTCTTTCAGGTGGACCTTCGCAGTGGGAACTCTGGCCTCTAATGTTGTTTTGGTGCAGACATGAAATGACTGCTGCCGTTAACACAGCTAAGCTAAGCTAAACTTCAGCCTCGGCTCCTTACCGACCAACCACAGCCAGTCATGATGGTCTCTTCGTACAATTAACACAAGCACAAGAAAACATATTCTCTATAAAATATGACCATGATCTGTTGGGTTTTTATTCACAGCTTAGAAGTTAATATAATGCTTAGTTGCTAAAATCATAACAGAAATGGCTAGCTGTCACAGCCAACGAAAAAGCCAAGGCTAGCTGTCCATCAAACAGTTTCAAATGACATCCTGCAATCTGATTGGTCGGCTTTATTGGTTAATATAAACTTATCTGATGTGGAACAAAAAAAATTCACCCTCATACAGGTATCATGGACACCAAAACTAACAATCAAAACCAAAACCGATTTTTTCAAATATGTTTAATTCTGCTGCAAAGATTGCCATTTTAAAATGGGAGTCAATGGGGATTGGCTCTCTTTTGGAGGCAGGACCTAGTGGTCAGTAGAGGAACTGCAACAAAACGTACTTCCTAGATGAGCTTCAATCCAGAATTGGGATGGTTGGCGCTTGGTCTTTACAGATCTGTTTATAACAACAGTTTCATGCAGGGCCAAGCAGACACTTTTTAGGGTAGGTCCTCAAGCTAAGAGAAAACTGCTCATTCAGTTAAATTACACTTATCCGTAATATAATATAATATTACAGACAGTGCTACTTGTTTTTATTACACCCAGTAGGGGCCTTCTTGTCTGAGTTTGCATGTTCTCCAAGTCCTGGGTTTTTCTCCAGATTTTCTTCCCACAGTCCAAAGACATGCATGTCAGGTTATTAGAGGCTACCCAAGTTCCTCGAAGTTGTGTTATTTTTATCTGCTAGGTGGCAGTAACACATTGCATTTGGGGCTTTTTACGGATACATCCACTTCCTGTAAAGAAAGCAACAAGTCAAAACAACCAATAGAGGTAATTGATTTTGTGTAATTTTCTACCTTCAAACAACCAAAGTGTACTTCTGCGATGCTGTGGAGTCTACATCCCATAGATCCAAAGCAAAGAAGCTACACATCTATCCCATCATGGCTGACATGACATGAGTAAAATGGCTGAAAGATCTCCCTGCAGAGACGGCGGAAGACATTCATTCAGCGTGAGGGGAAGGTTAAAACTGGGAGGAAAGTCAATGTGCTGAACCTCACGAGCAGTTCCAGGTTATGTTCTCCTCATTTCAACAAGGAAAAGATCAGCACTGACGACTGCATGAATGGTGATCCTGTCTACTTTTCCTGGAATAATTGGAGGACTTAACCACTAGTGTGGTTTAGACTGGAAAAACACAGATCTGCAAAGCTCTGCGTGAGAGTGTGCTGTCTCCTGACATGTTATGTTTCATTATACTCAGGTAGCCTCTGTTAGTGGTTCTAAATCACCTGTAGAAATGATGAGTGTTTGTCTATATGTGGCCCTGCGATGGACTGGGGACCTCAAGATTGCTGGGATGGGCTCCAGCAGATACCCGTGGCCCTACACAGGAGTAAGCAGGTATAGATGAATATTTCTACAATCATTCTTTTCTTTTAGTTTTACTGTAAACGTGAGAGTTTTGTCATATAATCGTGACTTTTTGCAATCAAAATGTTTGCAAAAACCCAACATTGAAACTTAATATTGCAACTGTTTGTCTTGAAATAATAATTTTGACATGAAATTACAACTTTACGTCCTAAAGTTGTGACTTTTTCACTTGATACTACAAGTTTTTTGTCACAAAATTGCAGTAGATGTCTATTTGTGTCTGTGGTGTCTGTCTGTGAAACCTGGTTTTCAGCCTTGGAGTTAAGCCACTTTTACACAGAGGTCACAGTATGAAGATGCATTTGAGATATTTCTTTATTCCACCTCCACTCTGCAGCTGTGCATTCACAATAATCCCACAACGCTGCAGATGTGCCTCTGCATTATGTGCTTTTCTAACTGTGCAGTTCTATACCCATGCTCTTTTCCTTTTCTTTTTCCATTATTGTTTTAAGTATGTATGATGTCGAAACTGAGCAATTATAATAAGCAATCTTTCCAACTCTGTCTCCTATAAAACAGCTCTACGTACAGTTAAGTTGAAACAGTAAATATGATTTCTCACGATGTAATTTGTTAAGCGTGAAACTATAGCAAACTATTCACAACTCATTTATTTCAGTCAAAAATGTGCAGTAGAATATTCATTTTAAATGGGCTGTAGCTTAATAAAATGTCTGATATGTTTAAGTTGCATTAGCATTTAAGACCTGTTTGCTGGAAAGCTTTTATTTCACTTATAGTAACATAGTAAAACTAGAAAAGCACTCAGAGAGCGCAGGCCTCCGCCAAGCGCAACAATTCCCCCATATAGCGATTTACAGGTTGCGATAAAATCGCCGTTCTGGATCAGATCCGGATCAGCCTTTGAAATTTGATAGAGGTTTCCATTGTCAATCCCTGAGTCAAATTTCATGAGTTTTGGGCAATAATTAACGGCGATATTGAGAAACAAATTTTTCGGCCCCATTGACCGCAATGTTATCGAAAATTTGAAAGTGATCCAGAATCCAGGATTTCTTCTGGATCACACCCAAAATGAAATCAGTTCTTCCTTTTCACATTTCTGACAACTCTTGAAAATTTCATCAAACTCCATCCATAACTTTTTCTTTTTTCTTTTTCTTTATCTTGAACACAGACAGACAGACAGACAGACAGATAAACGCTGGCAAAAACATTACCTCCTTGGCGGAAGTAATTAAAGTTTGTAGGTTTGTTTCCTCTCAGACCTTTTTTAAATAATCACACTGTGTTTTGCAGGTGGTTATGCCTCATTTTCTGCATATGTTTTGTTGACAAACCATAGAGACCACCCAGATCATGTAGTGTGACCCTGCGTTGGTGATCAGTCCCTTAATGTGAACAGCAAAATGACCTAAAGTCTCCCAATTACAAAACAGCCAGTAATCTAGTTTGAGAAGCTAGTAATCTGCTGATGAAAGTTGGTAAGTCTGAAAGCAGCTTAAATAAGTGAACAGGTATCAAAGAGTGCCAATGAGTACCACAGGATTTCCATGACTTAGTCTTTCACCCTTTCACCAATACTATATACTGTCATGTTACAGTTCAGGGCCACTGAGGACTGAAGCCCACCCTGACTGTCTCTGGGTAAGAGGCAGGATACCGTCTGGACAGGCTGCTAGTCCACCACTGGACCAACACAAACCGAGAGGAGCTGAACTGTTTACACTTGGTGATGGCAGGCAAGTCTAAAGAGTTTACTTTGGCCTCCCTGACAAACAGATGTGTCTATGAGCTGCAGATCTGTGACTGTTGTGAACACCCAAAATAAGGCGAAACCCCAGCGACTGAACATCACACGTCATCCCGTGTCGTGTGTCATTAACGCTCCTCCTTATATCTTTAGGCTTTTCCAGTTTTAAATCTGTAAATGCAACCATATGGCTATTTTGTTTGAGATCCTTTTTTAAGAGGAGACAGTGCGTAAATTTCCACTTCTCAAACGCTGTAATTGTAACTATCCTTCTATTCCTGGGAAAATGACAGGCTATGGTTATGCACAGTTGCTTGAGAGGTTATTTGCAGAAATTTGTTCAAGTAGGTTTCGGCTGTGACAGCTGAGTTAACCCAGGAAAACCCAGCACGTCTCTTGAAAGATACATGATAGTTTGAAGGTGCTTTATGTAAAATGGTGTATAATACCTTTGTTTCCTTTGCATTTCTACTGATGAGGAAACCTACAGCTACATCAGCACTGTTTAAACACAAATGAACTCCAAAGTCAACTAATGACATAATGTGTAATTAAAACCTGGAGCTGCTCCACTGAGGGCAAAAGCCAGACTCTGTGGTCTTGAAGAACATTTTCATTGGCCTTCACATTGGAGTGAGCTTCATTTTAAAGCAGTAATGACTGCTTTGGGCCAGGAGCTGCACCAAAATGCAAAAACATCCCGACTGCAAGTTATTCTCTATTATAAATTATCTTTTGTGCATGTTGGTGTTGGACTGGGATCAGCACTGTAGTTTGCAGAAATAATCAGTCTTTCTTTGTTTCTGATTTAAGTAAACAATAATTAGTGCATATTAAATCTTTTGGGGTAAAACACTAATTACAGCATAAAATTTGAGGAAAAAATGTGTTTTTTTTTCTTGGATGTGAAATTGCATGCTAGTGTTCACTGAAATAATAATAGAAACAGTGTAGAGTTTACAGTCTGATCTACTGCCCTCCAGTGGTAGGAGAAGAAAAAGCAAGTGTTGAACGATGCAATCATCTCTTACGTCACTTAATATTCTGACATCCTGCTCATCAAAATGATTTTAAAAAGATGTAAATATAAATTTATATTATACATATTTATGCATGAACACATCTTTGAGATCATTGAAGATAGGCTGAGTCAAATTGGAAGACCGTCCTGTGGTCCAACAAGACATAATTTCTTTTTTTTCTCTTTTTGGTCCCCTCCTTATAAAAGGAGGACCATCAGACACAGCTCAAAAGATAACAGTAGTTATTGTACGGGATGCAACATTACAAGGGTAACTTGCTTATCATGCGAAAGCAGCAAGCTGAGTCTTGATGTTGGATCAACTTATACGTAGCCTGGACAGTCATCGTAAAGGCTAATTTATACTTCTCTATAACCGTCGATACCCAGACAGGCAGAGCCCCCTCCGACCAGCTCTTCGACGAATAACGGAGACCTCCCCAATTATTTAACTAAGTAAATAGGACAGACACCACCATATTTAATATCTGAAGTGCATCTCTTTGTCCATTTCCCTCAGAAGTCAAACAAGAGCTGAATATTTATCTGTCCTCTGTCTGTACTCATTCAGCAGACGTACGTGTCACCTCCATCTCTCCTCTTTCGATCTCGTCTCATCCTTTGCAACAAAAGTAGCTGCTGCTCAGTGCCGATCAGCTCCAGCTCCACCAGAAGTGTCTCTCTACCGGTGGCCATTCTTCGCTGCGAGTTATGTAGTACGAAGTCAGTTTTTTAGTAAACAAAATTGTTAATCCAGGCTAAAACAAGCAATAGAGACCATGAACTTAATGATTATTTTCTGTCTTTAAACAACCATGGTTTACTACTGCGATGCTGCAGAATGTAATCATACATCCAAAGCAAAGAAGCTACACATCTATCCCTTCATGGCTGACGTGATGTTGGGTAAAGTGGCTGAAAGTTCTCTCCGCGCATAATAGATGGAAGGCAGAGATTCAGCGTGACGGGGAGGACAAAACAGGGAAGACTGTCAATGTGCTGAACCTCACGAGAAAATCCAGGCTATGTTCCCATCGTTTCGACAAGGGAAAGATCAGCACTGACGACTACACGAGTGGTGATCTAGAACAACCGGAGGAAGTCACTAGTGTGGGGAAGACTGGAAAGACAGATCTGCAAAGCCCCGGATGAGTGTGTGCTGTTGGTGGTACTCTGGTAGCATCTGTTCTGCGACTGTCTTGGGTGTTTTGAATATTGACTCTGGGATGTTCCAGTGTGAGTCATCGCATAAAACCCGCCCCTGCCATGTTGAGATTGGTTTGGTTTATTTTGTAACGGTGGAAATGGTTGTGAATGAGAGAGGTAACAGAAAAAACACTTATTACACCACCATAAGGTAACTATAAGGGTTTGGTGGCTGAACTGGCCTGCCTGCAGTCCAGATCTGTACACACTGAAAGTATGTGGTACATCATTCAACGAAAAAAAAAAAATGTAATAAAGAATGTCTACAAACTGAGCAGCTGAAATCCCATAACACGTATGGATGATGAATCATTTTATTCATTACAGTCAGTTCCCTTAATCTCTCATGACATTCTGAGTAATGTTAAAGTTAGAAGTGGTGCAACGTGGGTTGTGAATAAACACCTGTCCCAACTTTTTACATCTACTTAATAGGCGATGTCCTTTTTACAGTTGGTTGCAAAGAAGATTCGGGGCAAAGAAACCCCTCATTATTATTATAAGTTTGAAGTAAAGGATTAACCATGGTGGGAGGTGTGCACATGACAAGGGTACGGATCAATCCAATGACCTTCCAGTTGGAGGGCAGCTAATTACACCCATGAATCCATAAAGCTCTGCTGGCATCCACTCAAAGTTCCAATTCATAGAAAATACAGTAACATGAAAAAATTTATATTAATTTGTCATTTGACATTTGACATGCCTTTGTGCAATTTTCAAATAAATACAGGGCAGGATTTACATTGTTTAAATCACATCTGTCAAACACAAGGTCCGCGGGCCAAATGTGGCCCGCCACATCATTTTATGTGGCCCTCGAGAGCTTGTGCGTTATTGGCTTAAATTTTTAAACCAATATTTTAAGACTTAAAATAAGCTTACACCGCTTTAAAGCGCATATTGACAATAAACTATATCTCCCATCATGCATTTCGTTGTTACCCAAAACGATAACAGCAGCTATGAGCAAGACGATTTTTCAGAAGTGATGGACTTAAGAAAAACCTTTACAAACTAACGCCAACATGTCCAAGAAAAGAAAAATTGATGGAAGGCAGTTTCATGAACGATGGGAAAACAATTACAAGTTTGTATCTCAAGGTGAAATAACAGTATGTCTTTTGTGTTATGAGGCGGTGTCAGTTGTGAAGGAGTATTGGGTGAATTCCAACTCCTTCCTTAACCCTCAATCTCAATCCTCAATCTCAAAAATGTGCGCTCCCGTGTGTAGTGCAACTGCTGTCCCGATTCTTAGAAAGTCAAGTTAAGGGACAAGTTTGAGGGCTGTAACGGCCTCAATATTGAGATTCTCCGGCACCGCCCTTGGACGTAAGGGCTACCCAGAAGGCATTGCGTATTTTCGCCAAGACGTCTTCGAAAAGGATGGCGCCAAAAAAAGCGAGCTACAAATGTAAGTATTTTTGAAGTTAATAAAGATATACATGTTACGAAATTATCTTATTGTCTTCGTTATATATATATATTATTTTATTCTTCTTCTATCTACTTCTCCTTCTTCTTTGTCGTCGTTTTCTTGAGAGACTGGATGTAGCTTTGGCGTAAGGCCGCCCCCCCCAGTCTTAAGACGTAATTGCATTCAAGGGGTGTCTCATTTCTAAGTCACGAGATAGCCCTGACACTTACTTTGGAGGGCCAAGATTGAGGGCCAAAGACTGGGGGTTAAGGGCGAGGGTTGAGATTGAGGGTTAAGGGAGGAGTTGGAATTGGGCCTTAATCTATGTCGGCATTTTGACAGCAAACACAGAGCTAAGTATGCTAAATTTAGCCTTCAAGAAAAACAAAGAACCGCTTCCGCTTCTGAAATCAAGGTAATGGATACTCTTTACAACCACAAACCCTGAATTTTAATATAATCATGAGTAAAATATTTGAAACCTGAATACATAATAAATACAGAAACCGTTATTTAACATTATAATAAGGCGTACTTTAATTTATTTTGATTTATATTGCATTTTTTTTACATTCATGCTGTCACTCTGGCCCTTCGAGGGCAACCATGATGCTGATGTGGCCCTCAGTGAAAATTAGTCTGACAGCCCTGGTTAAATTATTTGGACAGTGTAGGCTTTCCTTTTTGACCAACCTTCCTGTGAAAACGGATCCCATGTACATAGTTTTTGATTAGTTTCTGTATCAGGAAGAATTCTCCAACACCCCCTACACATGGACGCAAAGCGAGATTGTTCAACCGTCTTTCATGGTGTAAAACTTGTCAGTACATTCCCCAACTCAGCTCTCCCGAGAGTCCTCCTCCACTCAAAACATTCAACACAAAGGATGCGCAGAAGTAAACAAGCTTTAACAAGCCTCTGACTACCTTCAATTTATTCTGTGTGAAATGAAGTGAAGACAGTTGTAATTACAGGAGGACGTAAAGAAGACGTGGGCCTTCACCGGCTGACATCGGGATGGTGTACGGGAAATATCGGTGCAGCGCTTTCCTTGTAAAAATGAGAAAATGTCAATGATTTACATGAAATATCAACTCCAATTAGTGTCACAGCGGCTGCGGGGCAAAAGAGGAGTTGCTGCTGCTGCGAGGGAGCGTTGACTTTAATCAGGTGTGTGTCAGTGGAAAGAAAGAGGGGAAACATGAGATGCAAGATTAGATGCAAATTTATCTTCTGTCTGAGGACGAGCATTTCACTGAGAAGCAGCTGCATCGCTGCACCCTCGTGTATCGCTGCATCACGGTTGGCCAGAGAATCAGAGTACAGCCCGGTACTGAAAACCGATCCAGCCTTCTGGCTTGACTTCCACTCGTGTAACTGATATCTTTCAGCGTGCACGACATGAATAATGCACTTGTGTCTCTCGACATTTACCATTGTCCCGTTTCGACTTCATTCATCCTCACTGAGCCGGTCCACTTCTCCTCCTGCCCGGCGTGTCACACTTCATACCAGCCTGATGGATAATGTGCAGGGGCGGCCTCGCTGACTTCTTCCCGATGTGCAGGACACACGAACCCCAGCAGCACGCCCACTCTCAGACATTCCTGCGTTATCAAACGGGGGCTGCTGCAGCTCTTTTGTCTTTCCAGAGGACGGGACCCACACCTCTTTATCAGGTATCCGCATGAGAATGGCGGAGGGAGCCTTGACATGCGTCTGCCTCAGATTACAGCTGTGGTGTTGAGTTTCCTGCAGCGTGACCTGCCCTCTGTGTGCCGCCTCTTAAAGACCTGACTGGAAACACGCTGCTGAGGACCAACTCATCTGGTGATGAGATTATTACGAAGCCAAATCAGACAAAGATGAGATGGACTAAAAAACAAAAAAAGAAGACAAATGAATAAGAGCCCAGAGCCGTCAACGCCACCTCTGGACAAAGTCAGACGTTTTTAGTGGCATTTGTCAACCTGTTTTACAAAGGTTTTCCTTCTCCATGTGGTTATATCAGCTCTCGATGAATGACAGTTCTTGCAATTAAGTCTGAAGGATCGGAGATCAAAGTTGTTCAGTTGAGGCTTTTCCTTTGCCATTTATGCACTCAGATTCCTCCAGTTCATTGAATGATTTAATGACATTTTGCATTGAAATATGCAAATTAGGGCTGGGCAACGATTAAAATTTTTAATCGCGATTCAAAAGTAGTGTAAAGGTCACTTTTATTTAAATGTTCTGCTGCCATATGAACTAAAGTGTCATAACATTTGTTGTTCAAACACTTTTAACATCAGCACTTGTCAGTAACACATATTTAGTATAAATCTCATTTAAAAAAATGTAAAATAAAATTAAGCTTATTGCCACTGCCAGGATATTAATGTCATTCCGTTTTTATAAAAAACCAAAAAAAAAAGTCAAACAAAATTCAACAAAATGATTGTGGCTCAGCACAACCAGAACATTAAAACAGGTAATTTCTGAGGTAACAGCAGAAACTTTTAACGGGGAGTTCAACTTGTCAGTTGTTACAAATAACCTTGTTTCTGTTGAATCCTCCATCTGGGAGAACTTTGAAATGAAAATGTTCACATTAAAGTTCAGTAACTTCACCAATCTGTAATTATCTGTGTATCGTTTATTTTTTTCCATTTTCGATTTTCAATCAAAAATTAAAAAATTTAAAATGTGACTTTTTTGTCCCGTTTTTTAATCTAACACAAAAATGCCTGTTTTTTATATTTCAATTTTAGCAAACAGGCCACGGGACTGAATTTGTTTTTAATATTTTATCGTCTGGTATACGTGACGCAGAAATGACTGTTTTATAATTGAGGAATAGACTTTCTGTTGTCATTACACATCTGTGCCACTAGATGGAGCCGAACTGTAGTAACCAGCTAGAGAACAGCAGGACAGTGAACACATGGAGCAGATCTGATGGAACATGGAGGAATGACGCGATCGTCTTGAACGAAGGAGTTTGAAAGTCTTTTTTTTTTCAGACAGAATTGTTAATATTTCTACCTGAGTTGCTACCCAAACTGTAAAGTACACTGATTTTTACCGTTCTCCATGTCTGTTTTAGTTTTGCCTGTCAATTCTCTTCCGGTTCTGCAGCAGCCAGTAACAGCCTTTTCAAAACAAAAGCACGTGAGCAACATGCATTAACGCGCGATAAAATAAATGTCGGCGTTAATAAATTAATGAGTTAACGCGATAATAACGTGTTAAATTGCCCAGCCCTAATGCAAATATATCCTAACCTTTCTTTGACCGAAAACCATTTTTTCAACATTTAGTATTTTCTTTATCCTTCTTGACCAGGTGGAGATCTTCTTCGACCTTTGCGCCTCAGACTCTCCCTTTGGTGGGGACTGCTTTTGGACCAGATCACTATTTTAGCTCATTAGTAGCCCTTACTAGCCATTACTGTAAGTCATGCTTCAGTACACCTGTAGCGTGGTGGACCTGCAAATTCACATCTCAGTCTGGGAAGGCTGTTTTAAAAAAATCTTGAACAATGCTCAAGGAAAAATGAAATTCAGCAAAATGAATTCTTAGTCTGAATTTCAACTTCCTTCAAAGGGGTAATATCATTAATATATTCACCAGTCATCTGGATGTGCTGTATCTTCATCTATGATCATCACAATACTCCACATATACGGTACATGTCCTTTATAAGAAACATATAGTAAAGAGACAGATTCTAAATACCCGAATATATTTTAATCTATAGAGCTACTTGGAAAAAACTCAATGAGGCAATTACACTTCTGGCCACATGGGGGCATAATGATCTGCTGTGTTGGCAAAAGAGCCACTGGCTATACTGTGCTAATGAGTGAAGAGGATCCAGCATGCCCTGCGAGGCACTTTGCTTTATACCCCTTTGCCAGGAGAGAGAGAGAGAGAGAGACAAAGAGAGAGGGATGAATCAGATAAAGTACAAGTATCATTAAGGCGTAGATGAACACTAAATGACAGGGAGGTGTGTTAACACTACATCCCGATGTAATATCTGGATAATAACTGACAGATGGAGATGTAGTGTAATCCTCCTCATGCTTCAACAGGCAAGAAATGTTTCGGCGGTTGAAAATTTCAGATGGAGCCAAGAACAAGTTGAGGAACTCACTCATCGTTTGTAGAGTCAGCCATGTTGAATGTACGGATAAAACGAAATATCAGACTTCATTAACTGAAGGGCTCAGATGGATTAACAGTGAAAGGTCCGGTCTAGAGGGTATAATCAGAGAAAAACTCTGACCAATCAATGTACTGATCATCTTTACATTTATTGGTTGCCTAATATGTCCATCAAATATCAATGCACTCCCACCCACCCCTCCCTCCCTCCCTCCCTGTAGTCGTGAATCGTGTAAAGGCGTGGTTTCGAGGGGTGAGCTGAAGAGGAGGAGGCGGAGCCTTTGGGAGGAGGGAGGGAGTGTATATTTTCAAAATCTCACTTGAGTTGGACTGCTGGAACTGTTTTTTTCAAAGAACACCTACCCCACCTTTAATGACTCACTGATTGGGTATGCTATGGGCAGGAGATGATATCACTCATCCACCTAATGTTGTCTCTTCTCATTCAGCGCCACCATTATGGATGGTACCAACGGCAAACAGAAACACATCAATCTTTAGCTCCTCCAGTATTTATCTTGTCGTTTTAGTTTGTTTTTCATTTTTTATTTTTTGCCTTTTTTGTCTTATTCCTTTCTTTTTTGGCAGCCGTCAAACAGCTAAAGCGGTGCACTACCGCCCCCAGGTGGTTTGGAATGGTAGCTGAAAGGGCTGTTAAAATTCCAACCTCCTTGTTTTGCCCCTGAACCCCCGCAAGAGGAAATACACCTCCTGAGTTGGGAAGAAAACCCTACATTCATATTTGGAGCCTGAGGCAAAGCAGGAACTAATAAAAACTGTATTTCCTCAAATGATGACTAGGTACTGTCTCCAAAAGCAAGTCAACTGATCAACTCGCAATATACGGGGTTGTTCAAAAAACGATTTTTGGTCTCCATAGATTTTGCAATAATGACAACTTTAAGGGAGGCTAATTTTAAGTAACTTATCAGCCAGAATAATATAGAGTCACAGATTTATGGATGATTAGAGGCCTGGTCTTTTGATTGACTGCTTACTATGGTTAATAGCTATCTGACATCATTTTAGCTCCTTAGCACAGTCTTGGCTTGTAAATTAAGATGTAACATAGCATTGTCATTCTTACCTTAAAGACAATACACCTTGTTGTACTGTTGACTGTATTAAGAGACCGGTTTTGGGTCTGAAGTCGCATCTTTACCTCACGTTGAACGCTGCTAACCAGACGACGCCAGCTAAATTACCTATAGCTCGTCTACTTCTACCTGCTGCTGCAGCTGGGTCCTCCTGCCTAACGACCTTCATCATTTCAGAACTGTTTCAAGTTTGCTAACCGAGCCACTAGCCAACAGGTAGCCGATATGACTCCACTGCGCTCGGCTACCTGTTGCTTGGTCACAAAGTCTGTCGGGTTTGGTTGACCCGCAGACTGTTTGCAGGCAACAGAGCAACTGCAGGTCTCACCAAAGCGCTGCTTGTAATCCTCGTTTCATCTCTGGGAGCATTCATTACAGTTCTCGACATCTAATTAAAGCATGTTTGGACAGATTTGATCATAATAAATGTAAAGTAACAATAGCTAGCATCATATATTGGGCCATTTTTGGCCATTTTTTCCTTTTTAACATTATTTATTATCTTCTATTAGTCTTTATTTAACCAGGGAGAAAACAACCCTTGAGTTGTTTGAGTTGTTGAGTTGCTTTTGAATCTCTTTTTCAAGAGTGCCCTGGCCAAGACGGGCAGCAACTAAGAGCATCAGATGCTACAAAACACAAAAAACAGCAATATACAGTGCATGCATCAGATTTTCTCTGAGACACAATAAAACATCACAAATATTCTTAGATTGCAAACACAAAAGCCTAAGATCACCAGTTATTTTAGACCTTAGAAACTTTCATGAATCATTACAAACGTGGCCAGCAATATAGCATCTGGAGCCAGATGTGAATGCAACTAGAATATTTAAAATATCCATATAATGAGACCAGACCCCTGAGAATCACGTGGGTTTGCAGCTGATTCCAGTTGTGTGGAGCAGCTCATTTAAATTCCTTTTTTTACATCTCAGTTTGGATGACAGTCAAATGAATCAAGTCTTGGGAGCAAAGACAGTAACTTCCAGAGGATTTTTTTAAAATGAATGTAAGTCTGTAGGTATGATGGGAGAATAGCAAGAATAGTTTTTAATGAATGTATGCCATGGTGCTGTGCAGTAAGACAAAAAAGAGGCTTCAAAAGCAGCTTTCAGGAAACCTACTGGTGTCATCACTGGAGGTTTGTCCAGTTCTTTTTATGTCATCTATGTTGGGAATGGACCAGTAGGTCTCGTAATGCCACTTTGCTCCATTGGACAAGCACTTTGTTGTAACTTACACCAGGGATGACACAATAACATTCCAGTGTTGTGCTGCCCCATGTGGTCAGACGTTGTATTGCTACATAGACTGGCTTCAAAAGGTGCAGCATTGCATTCATGGCATCAGTTATGCTTGTTTGTGGGATTGGATATTGTTTCAGTAGGTAATCCAGTTCATCTAATGCCCTATTTCTGTCCAAAATACAGAGTACTTTATGTCTAAATGACAGGTGTGACCTGTGCTAAACTGTTCTCCTTAAACATGTGCTCGCTAGTGAGTTGAGAAACAGAGTTTGTGTTTTCCTTAAAGTGCAGCATTGCTCTCCCAAGGCAACAGAGAACGACTGCAGAGGTTGAAGGGCTGCAGCAAACAGACCGTGTTCAGCTATCTGACAGTTTGCCAGATGCTCAGTGGCGTCAAGTCTAAACAGGAGAGGTGGCTTCACACCTGGTTTTACTCCTGCACATTTAAGTGGAATGTCAGATGGTTCGGCGTCCTGTAGAGCCCTTCCCAGTTCTTCTTTTTTCTTTGATTGGCTTCCTGTTTTTGTTAAAAAAAATAAAATAAAATACCACACACAAGCAAAAAAAAGAAAAGAAATTCTGGAGTTTTCTTATGAATGTGAACTTGTGGATCCCTCTATTTTCCCTCTTTTTCCGATAGTTCCTTCCGCCAAGGAGGTAATGTTTTTGATGGCGTTTATCTGTCTGTGTACAAGATAACTCAAAAAGTTATGGGTGGATTTTGATGAAATTTTCAGGAGTTGTCAGAAATGTAAAAAGGAAGAACTGATTTCGTTTTGGCTGTGATCCGGGAGAAATCCTGAATTCTCGATCACTTTCAAATTTTCGATAACATTGCAGTCGATAGGGCCGAAAATTTTGTTTCTCAATATCTCTGTTAATTATTGACTCAGGGATTGACAATGGGAACCTCTATCAAATTTCAAAGGCTGATCCGGATCTGATTTCTAGGCAGATTTTATCCCAATCTGTAAATCGCTATATGGGGGAATTGTTGCGCTTGGCGGAGGTCTGCTCTCTCTGAGTGCTTTTCTAGTGAAATGTGGAGTATCTTTTGTGTGATAGCCTCTCGATCCTTGAGGTTTCTACCATTATTAGAACTGACCTTATCTCAGTAGACTGCCATAGATAAGTTTGAGTGGAGACAAGATAATGGTGTGTCTGTGAGGAACAGCATGGAGGCTAAATAAGCCTAATTATAGATAAGGAGTCAGATAGAGTCTCCTCACTTCCCCATGTCACACATGTTGACTCTTTTGCTTCTTACAGTGGATTTACCGTGCAGTGCTTCCACATGAAGGGATGCTTTAGAGCAAGATGGATACGAGAACAATATGTTTGTCCAAATTGGGTTTAAAGCCAACGCCAAATTCAATATGGCAGAGTGAGTTTCTGCAAGTCATTACATTTTGAGTCAGCTGTGAATTGTTTACTGGTCATATTGACAAGCTGTGTAAAATAGCGAGCCTGCCTCCATTAGTTTGTTACAAGACCTCCCCATCCGTCTGCTTCTGCTCGCTCCTGCTCATTTATGCGGAGTGGCCGCAATTTACAGATGGCCGTTTTGGATGCCGCTCACTCCCGCCGTACTCTTTTGGCAGGCGGTAGCCAAGATCCATCAGGAAATTAGTCCACAGCCGCGCCGTCACGATGAGTGACGCGATCAGAACCCGCCCGACTCCTGACTGAGTCACCGCCGGTGACCCGAGCCATGTCGCGTTTCGCTTGACTGCCTCTGCTGTCAAATGTGGGAATGAGATTGTTCATATGTTGCTTCACTTCACTATTTATCCGTGATGTCTCGCCCTCCCTGTTTGACACGCCGAGTCTCACCTTAACAAAATGGTTACCCACATACGTTCACCGCTACGCGTCCTGACTGAGGACTTTGATGCTCAGGAACTCCATCAAAGAGCACCCTATTTTCCATAAGTTTGACTAAAAACTTCCTTGGCAATGTAATTAGCGGATCAGCAGTACTCTTTGATCATTTATGTCTCACCGAGGGATGAAAACCTGATCGATACCTCAGCTCTGCGAGTGCATGCGCATCTGTAGCTGTCCTTCCTGAGTCAGGCGGCGGAGCAGAGAGCCAGGAGACGAGCTAAGCACTGTGGAGGTTGAGAAAAAGTGCAGAATCATCATGGATTCCTCCCCTTGCAGACCCCGTTCGATCTAAAAACGCCTGTCAGGTTGCATTATCTAAATGGCAGCTCCGCTGTCTCTGGGCCACGTTGCACTTTTTTATCCAGCCCGCGATGCTAATTCAATTCTGCCCCGACAGCCCAATCTTTTAAGTCCGCTGCTGCGACCGAACTCAGACCTGCCGGTGTTAATCAAACCAGCGTCCGACACCGCTCATTAAGCCGTAACTTTTACAGATTTACAGATGATTTAGCTTGTTCTCCTTTCACTAGCAAGCAACATTTTTACAAGCTGAATATTAGGCAAATGCAGACTCAGGTGGACAACACCACTGTTGTTCATCTGAAAAGAAGAACTCCCAAGTACCCCCTGTAATTCAATACCTTTTCATTTTTCACAACACAATCCACTACACAACACCCCTCACACTTCACAACCCAGCACACACCACACCCTCACTGTCGTGTCTCTTTAACTGTCTTGTCTTTAAATGTTTCACTGCTGGTAGTTTTGCCCATATTTTAATCAAACAGTCTGATATGTGGCCTTCTGACGGAGGTTTCCGATCTCTTAAACAGTCAGCCTTGGTGAACTTGATCATCTGCAGGTGTGAAGACGTCTTTAAAGGAAAATGTTTTGGCTTAATTGAGCAAAAAACTCCAAAATGGAACGACAGTGGTTGGAAAGGTTTGTAGAACTATTTCCAAACAATTTAGAAGTGAATGTTCAGTGTCAAAACAGCTGCTAATCTTCCCATGAGTCCCAGTAAATTTACTCCAAGATCAGACTGGAGTGGGTTGGTAGCTCAGTTGGTAGAGCGGGTCGTCCAGTCACTGTAAGGTTGGCAGTTTGATCCCGGCTCCAACTATCCACAGGTCCAAAGTGCCCACTAGGGCACTGGTCTGGCCCACTGGTCTGGTGGGTCTTGCATGGTAGCAGTGTTCCACTGGTATATGGATGTGTGTGAATGGGTGAATGAGAGGCCAATGTAAACCACTTTGAGGGCACCTTGATGGTGCGGATAAAGCGGTATATAAGTGCAGTCCATTTACCATTTATAATGCTCAGAAAAAAAGAAAAAAGACCTACATCTCAGACCCTACAGGTGTCACTGAACATGTTAAATATCAAAGTCCATGACAGAACAAAAACTGTTTCCAGGACAAAGACTCTTCTGTCTCACAGTAGCATGGAAGCTGGGCCAGGCTTTGCAAATCTCCATCTGGACAAACCAAAAACCTTCTGAAACTATTTGCCCTGGACAGGTGAGACCAGAGTGCAGCTGATTGGCCCGACAGTGTTTGATGAAAGCAGAAACAGCTCACACCAGCTGCCAAGCATGACAACGGAGGGGTGATGGTTTGATAGAGGACCTTGAGTCGATCATGAACTCGTCTGCAGGTCAAGACACAAATGTGAGGCCACCTGCGGGACAGCTGACTGACGCAGAGTCGCGCGACAGGACATCGATTCAACCCGCGCAGCACAAGCTACGTCAGAATGGCTGAGAAACAAAAGAATCAAGGTTCGGGAAGTAAATTCCAATTCCTCCCTTAATCCTCAATCTCATCCCTCAATCTCAAAAATGCACACTCCCATGAAGTCCAAGTCCTGTCCCGATTCTTAGAAAGTCAAGTTGAGTGACAAGTTTGAGGGCTGTATCGCCCTCAATATTGAGATTCTCCAGCACCACCCTTGGAAGTAAGGGCTACCCAGAAGGCATTGCGTATTTTCGTCAAGACGTCTTCGAAAAGGATGGTGCCGAAAAAAGTTAGCTACAAATGTACGTATTTTCGTAGTTAATAAAGATATAAATGTTACGAAACTATCTTACTGTCGTCGTTACATATATTTATATTATCTTATTCTTCTTCTACGTCTTCTTCGTCGTTGTCGTTTTCTTGACAGACTGGACGTAGCTTTGGCGTAAGGTCGCCCCCCACAGTCTGAAGATGTAACTGCACTCAAGGGGCGTCCCATTTCTAAGTCACGAGATAGCCCTTACACTGTCTTTGGAGGGTTAAGATTGGCCATGGTTACATGATGTTTTTTAATTCGGAAATAATTATTCCGAATTAAACTATTTTCCTTCGAGTTTACATGGAAATCATAATTCCGAATTGAGGTTTACATGGAAAACACGTTTGTTTGGCTTTATCCAATTTCGCTTAAGGTCTGGGGGTTGGGAAGGGTTCTGATTGGATAGGGGGGCGGATGTCTTTACGTCTACTGGAAGAACAAATTTAGCAACAACTCGATTAGCAACAACATTCCACTTATTTTTGACCTGGGTGACGTCTCTATCGGCGAAACCTCATTTAACCTAGCCGCTACAACTTTGAAAAGCTCACAATTTTTATGTTTCCTGCCATCTGTTCTTTTAATTATTTCCAGTTCCTCCAAGCTATTTATTAAATAAATCGTCTCTGCTCTTGACCACTGTCTACTGCGTGCTGCCATTTTAAAACTTTGTTTTGAAAACAAGCCCAGCGCGGAATTTAAGCGTCATCGCGACAGACGGGCAAGAGAACGAGCATGTGCAGAAAGACGGGAATTAATTTAAAGCAGAATGAGTGTATACATGACCGCGGAATTATTCTATTTGGAATTAAAATCAGAATAAACCAGCCACTTACTTCGGAATTAAGATTAATTCGGAATTGACATCTTCATATGGAATTAGGCGTTTACATGCTAACTTTTAATCGGATTTAACTTTAATTCTGAATTAGAGAGGAATTAAACTTCCCATGTAAACGCACAGATTGAGGGTTAAGGGAGGAATTGGAATTGGCCCAAAGTTCACACCTCGACCAAACCTAGATGCTGTGGCGGGAGCTGGAGAGAGAACCTGTTGCATTGACATGTGAGGAGCTGAAAGAAGAAGAAAAACAGAAACCTGTTTGTAATTGATAGCATTACCATAGTAATCTGAGGTGGTCACCCCAGTTTGGTGTCCAAAGGGAGGGTGGGGGGGTTGACGTATGTGATATGCTGAATACAGGCGTGGTGCTCAGGCAACAGGCCAGAAACATTCAAACAAGGATATAGCTCTGGGATGTACCCTGGTAGGGGATGAGAGCCGCCTCCGGCATCTACGAGCAGATGTTACCTCAGGAATCTGTGACTCACTACCCCAAAAATCCCAGAGAACCTATGGAGGACGGAGGAAGACAAAAGAGAGTATAGAGAGGTAGAGGAGGATGAATCATGAAATATGACAGATATGAGTACAAGTGATGAATGAGACGATGTACAGATGTGGATGAATAAAGTGCAGAAGTATGATCGTCATTTCTACTCCCCACCCTCGTCTGTCAGAGCAGGCTGAATGACAGGCTCCATCACAGGATGAACATTTTAAAAGCAAAAACAGTAAAGAGGCAAAGCAGAAAATAAAGAGGGGGGGGGCCGCAGAAGAATCAAAGCCTCAGGCGGATGAAAGTGCGTCCAACATCCTGTCTGTCACTTAGCAGAGGAGGCTGGCTGCTTGTCAGGACAAGAGCCGGTGTGTCTGCGAGTGTGTGGTTCTGTAGTCGAGGCCCTGCATGTGTGCTTCACCTCCACCTTGCTTTCTCTTTCCCCATCGCACACGTACTCACGCAATCTCTTCAGTGAAAGCACATCTGAGAGAAAGGTGAGTCTCGCTGACTGAAGGAGCGAGTGTCTCATCTGTGAAATATGTCCGCCTTGGCCGGGCCTGAGAGACGCAGGGAGGCCCATGGGTGCAGAAGCATAGATCTGCTCCACCTACGGTGTTGTCACTTTTTGTTTCTCATCACCTCACCGCCTCCTCTTTCCTCCCGTGTGAGGCTGTTGCGTCTCTTTTTGGCTCTCCTCTCTCTGCAAAAGCACGCAAACACGCACTCTCACACACTGCTAATCAACATGCGCGTTTGCGTGTTTGCGTGATGAGCATGCGCTGCACATGTGCTATGCACAGCCCACCAATTAGTGTCAATCTGACAGATATTTATGCAAGCCTGCGTTTTAATTACACAATCCTGCACAAATTAAAAACCTGAAAGTATCTTAAGGATCAATGCTGCATTTTCTTACTTTAAATAAGAACGTCTTCCTGCACTGAGCTATTACTCACCATCATGTTTATTTATTTTAAAGCTTGCGAAGAGAATGTTTACTTCAGCTATCGTCTTTGTTCTCAAAGCAAAAGATCCTAATACTTTTTCTTTGTGTTGATTAGGGGAGAAAGTCTGGCAGTCGTTCAGCTCAGAAGAAAGTCAAATTCTTTCCTTGCAGCAGTAAAAACAAGATTTTTTTTATGTTAAAAATACTTGAACAAACAACTTAAGAACTGATGTGTTGAAGGGACCTTCTAGAACCTTCTAATGGACCACTCATGGGTCCCACATCCACGAGCCAGGAACCAGACAGTGTTATGTCATCAGGGGGTGAACGCAGAATTCATTTTTCGTCTGACATGACCGTTTGTCTTAGCGTCATGCTTCCAAAACACAGACTGTATAATAAGAACTGGACAAACCTCCCATGATGTCACCCAAACGTTTTCTGAATTATGCTTCTGAAGTCTATTTTTCATCCTATTGCATGGTGTTGCTGCCCAGCTCTGGTTAGTCCAAAAATGTGGAAATGAGCAAACAAGCCCATCTCGGCTTAGTATATGCTAACCTATGATGCTAACTGCTTTTACTTTACATTTATTCTCATCAAATTTGTCAAGGAAAAAAAATCCTAATTTTGGACAAGAACCTGAATGGGAACGAGTGCCAGAGGTCAACGAGGTCGACTAGCAGAGCTCTGGTCTGAGGTTGCTCAGCCTCGTGGGTTGACCAAGCGCGGTAACTCCTGTGACCAGGCTAAGAGACTGCTGCTCACTGGCTAGCGGTCTGGTTAGTCAGTTTGGAAGGGGCCTGAAATGGTGAAGGTTGTCTTTCCAGAGGACAAATAACTGGGAGCTGACCCTAACCCTGGCTGCTACAGAGGTTGATGAGCCAGAGACTGGGGTGGCTGTAGCTCAGTTGGTAGAGCGGGTCGTCCACTCACTGTAAGGTTGGCGGTTCGATCCTGGCTCCAACTGTCCACATGCCAAAGTGTCCTTGGGCAAGACACTGAACCCTAACTTGTGTCTGGCAGCGTCTTGCATGGTAGCAAGCCAGTTATCTTCCATGCCTACTATCAGCAAAACTAGACAAAGTAAGTTCCTGCTCCTGTCCAGGTTGGACAAATTAGCATCACTGATGGTACTATGTCACACATCAGTAACGATGTCAGAGCTACAGCAGACATCACGGAGGAGGCGACTAAGATACTCAAGAAATTAAAAGTTAGAGATTAACAGACCAAACAAAAGTAAAACTTAGACAACGCTGGAAAAGCGACTTAGTTCCTCTGTGCTGCTTTAACATGGGGGGTCAACGGAGATTGAGTGGCTTTTGGAGGCAGCCCCTAGTGGTCAGTCAAGGACATGTAATTTTATTTTCTTCTTTCGTTCTGTCAGGCTGGATGTGGCTGGTTGGAGTTTCCCAGCAGGCTGTAAAGCTTAGTGAGGTAGAGATATGCGCTCGAGGAGAGAGGAATGAAGGTCAATTACAGCCTGACAGAACATCTGTGTTTAAAATGAACAGTGAGGTTACAAGGAGCAGAGGTGAAGAGGGAGTTTGAATATTTGGGCTCAACTGTTCCTGTTACACTCCTGACAACAGACGGTGTAACTGGACAATGTCTCCCCCATGAGGCTGAAAATGATTACTGCAGTTTCAGGAGACAAATAGCCACATATTTCATACAAGCAACACATTCATGAAACAAAAATGAAGCAGGGTCAGAAAAAGACTTCAAAGGTTGTGTAATACTAAAAAAGACAATATCAGAAACTTTTGACAGTTAAATGGGTTATTTAGTGTTTAAATGTTACTGAAAACACTATTCCAGAAAGGCTGTGGGTGTTCAGAATATTTAGGCTTAACATTTCTTTAAGTAAAACTGAAAAGACTGAATGGATTTTTTTATTTTAAATTATATATAATTATGTCATTGAGAAAATCTGGAGGAGCCTCTATAATGTCTGTGATCTTCAGGTCCTCAGGATGTGCAGCATCAAATAAAGGACTGCAGTAAAAAAAAACAAACCCAACTGCTCAAGGCTCAGACACGCCCCTGATGAAATAATCTCAGTTCATAAACAACACCTGAGCGAAGGAACCCAAAACCGTGCTCAGGTGTAATTCCCCATCCTGAGCAATTACAAGGCAACAGTGGAGAGGAATGACTGAGCCTCCAGGAGAACCAGACTCAGGGAGGCCTTGACTGTTTGGAGCTCTGAGATCTGAGAAAGAGAGTTGAACAGGCGGAGAGGTTCATCCAGGGATCTCTGCCGATTACACACAAGAACAATATTGATTGTTTTAATAATTATATTCGAATTCAAGAATAGCAAAGACAAAAAGAATGATGAATGAGAGCAGTGCATGGTAGGAAGTCCCCAGGCAGTCTAAGCCTGAAGGAGCAGAACTTCAGCACAGCCGAGCCAGCCTCAACTATAAACTTTATCTAAATGCAACATTTTAATCCTGATCTAGAAGCCAGAGAGGGTGTCTGCTTCCTGAACACGAGCTGGGAGCTGCTTCCACAGGAGACGAGCGTCATGAAAGAAAGATCTACTTTTGGAAACTCTAGGAACCACAAGTAACCCGCAGTCTGAGAGCGAAGTGCTTTGTTGTGATGATATGGAGCTACGAGTTCTTGAAGGGAAGAAGAAACTAGGCCCTTCAGGGTTTATGTGTGAGGAGAAGGATTTCAAATTCTGTCCTGCATTTGACAAAACCGAGGAGATGTGGTCTCTGTCACTGTTCCCCATCAGAACTGTTGGTGAAGCACTTTGGATCAAATGAAGGCTGTTCAGAGTTACTCCATCCATCCATCTATCCATCCATCCATCCATGAATCCATCCATCGATTTATACATCCATCCATGAATCCATCCATCATCTATCCATCCATGTGTGGCAAGGTGAACACTACGGAGGGCCCAGGCGGGATTTGATCCCAAGACTCCTGGGTGAAATTCACGCATGCTGACCAGTCAGCCAAAGGGATATCCCGTTGGCCAAGTAGCCAGGACACGTGATCAATTGGAGGTATAGTGACAGGACCCCACACTGTCACACATGCATCCATCCATCCATCCATCCATCCATCCATCCATCCATCCATCCATCCATCCATCCATCCATCCATCCATCCATCCATCCATCCATCCATCCATCCATCCATCCATCCATCATCCATCCATGCATCCATCCATCCATCCATCCATCCATGCATCCATCCATCCATCCATCCATCCATCCATCCATCCATGCATGCATCCATCCATCCATTCCATCCATGCATCCATCCATCCATCCATCCATCCATCCATCCATCCATCCATCCATCCATCCATCCATCCATCCATCCATCCATCCATCCATCCATCCATCCATCCATCCATCCATCCATCCATCCATCCATCCATCCATCCATCCATCCATCCATCCATCCATCCATCCATCCATCCATCCATCCATCCATCCATCCATCCATCCATCCATCCATCCATCATCCATCCATCCATCCATCCATCCATCCATCCATCCATCCTCCATCCATCCATCCATCCATCCATCCATCCATCCATCCATCCATCCATCCATCCATCCATCCATCCATCCATCCATCCATCCATCCATTCATCCATCCATCCATCCATCCATCCATCCATCTATCCATCTATCCATCCATGAATCCATCCATCTATCCATCCATCCATCCATCCATTCATCCATGCATCCATCCATCCATCTATCCATCTATCCATCCATGAATCCATCCATCTATCCATCCATCCATCCATCCATCCATCCATGCATCCATCCATCCATCTATCCATCTATCCATCCATGAATCCATCCATCCATCCATCCATCCATCCATCCATCCATCCATCCATCCATCCATCCATCCATCCATCCATCCATGATCCATCCATCCATCCATCCATCCATCCATCCATCATCCATCCATCCATCCATCCATCCATGATCCATCCATCCATCCATCCATCCATCCATCCATCCATCCATCCATCCATCCATCCATCCATCCATCCATCCATCCATCCATCCATGAATCCATGAATCAATCCATCCATCCATCCATCCATCCATCCATCCATCCATCCATCCATCCATCCATCCATCCATCCATCCATCCATCCACACATACTTGTTTATTCCTGTTCAGGGTCACAGAGATCATGGATGTCCAAGCTCAGCTTTGTGCCCTTTACACACTGAATTACAACTGCTTTATTAAGTCTTTAAGTGATATTACACAACGTAGATGAAGAAATACACAAATCCCATCCGGTCTTTGTGTGACGGACATTTTGCTTTGACATTTCAATGCTTTCCTCATACATTTGTTTAGAAAATGAAGATCCTCTGCCCACCTCTGCACCTGAAGGACTCAGCCGTTCATGCTTTTGTGCCATGTTGTGATTGCTACCAGCTGCTGACATCACCCATTTGAAACAACTTTTTTCCTCCACTTTATAATGATCTCTAAACTGACCATGGCACGAACAAAATACAAAATCGAAATGAAATAAAGTCAGTGAGAAAAAAGACTGTGTGCATAAAACTGAAAGTTAAAGTTAAATAAATGAATGGTTGGACTGTCATTATTATTTTCTTTCATCAATTGCATTTACCATGTCATCTCAACTTTTTCTGATTTGGGTTTCACTTTCACATTACAACCACGGGCATATTCCTGGAACGAAATTCAAAATTTACATATATTTTTAAATCATTTATATGTTCTCAATATTCTGCTTTTGATTAAATCCAGTTTTTCAAGTCATGGCTCTGATTCTGCAGCATCAGAGATGAAGCTGTTTTCTCTCACAGTCTTAAACACAGTGACATTTAATAGATTGATTTATTTATTAGACCCATCTATTCCCATAATTACTCCTATAAATGAAAATAGATTATAGCTAATGTATATGAAGCCAAGGTGGAATTTAGTTTACTAATTAGCACAAGCAGCACGTTTTTAGGGCCGTGGGAGGAAACTGGAGGAACCACAGAGAGAGAGTATACAAACCCCACACAGAAAGACCCAACTGGACTGAGATCCAGCTGAACCGAGACTCAGCTGGACTGAGATCCAACTGAAGTGAGATCCAGCTGGTTTAAGAAGTAATATTTTGATTCTAGATTCAACATGGTGCCAAGTGAACATGGAGGTATTTGTTCTCCTCATCTTCCTCTCCCAGGATAGAAATACTGTTCGATTTATACTCAATCCTCCTAAAATCCTGAGCCATCTAGTTGATCTTTTTAACATTCAAGATGAGATGATTGTTCCCACACCGTATGTAATCTTTATTCTATTTTTGATTAAATTCAGGGATTAAATTACAGCCCCAGTTCCAAAAATGCCGTGTAAAATGTAAATAAAAACAGAATTAAAGGATTTGCATATTTCAAAAACCCCTTTTTCACTTCCAGTAAAACATAAAGAACGACTCAGATGTTGAAACTGAGACATTTTAACATTTCATGAAAAATATGAGCTCATTTTGACTTTGCCTGCAGCAACACCTCTTAAAAAAAGTCAGAACAGGTAACATGTTTATCATTGTGCAACATCACCCTCTTCTTTTAACAAACATCTGGGAAGTGAGGAGACCAGCTGATGGAGTTTCAGTAGAGGAGTGTAGTCCTCTTCCAGATTCAGGAGTCCAGCTGCTCAACAGTCCTGAGCCTTCTTTGCTGCATTTTTTTTGTTTGTTTTGTTTTATGATGCCTCAAATGCTTTCTGTTGGTGAGAGGCCCGGACTGCAGGCAGGACAGTTTAGCACCTGGACTTTTATTCTACGCATCCCTTTGTGGTTTGGCACTGTCTTGCAGAAACATTTCCTGAAAGAGAGGTAGTCTGGATTTCTGGAAGTGTTCCTGAGCCCATGCAGTGATGTCCAGCAGAAAATCATGGCTGTTTTTAATGCAGTGATTCCTGAAGGCCTAAAAATCTTTTGCATCCAGTTTTGACCTTCTGCCTTGTCCCATGGACATTCCTCCCAATTCTCTGAATCTTTCGATGATATTATGAACTTTAAATGGTGTCATCTTAAAAGGTTTTTTAATTTTTCTTTGAGGAACATTTTCCTTGCAGACTGGTGAAGCTCTGTCCGTCTATACATCCGAGAAGCTTCACGTCCCTGAAATGCTTCTTTTATACCCAGTCATGTTACTGACCTGTTTGCAATTAACCCAATTAGTTAATTCATCAAACATGCCTCCATTTAGTCAGACTGATGCGTTGAGAACTGATGAAGCCTCTTGGATAAGAGGCGAAACGTCTTCTAGACAAATCTAAGTCCAGTTGCCTATGATTCAATTGTTGCGAGAACGTCTCCATTTGTTTTTGATTTGCACCAATTACTTTTCCAGGATTCTGTTGCCTCTGTTCCAACTTCTTTGACATGTGTTGCTGCCATTTAAGTCACAAGGAGCTAATATTTTCCATGAAATGGTAAAATGTCTCAGTTTCAACATCAAATATGCTTTTCTATGCACTGTTGGGAATACAATGCGGCTTTATGAGATCTGGAAATCACTGCATTCTGTTTTTCATTTACATTTTACACAGCATCCCACCTTTTTTGGAACTGGGGATTGAATTGAAAATAATTGGATTCTGATTTCACTTGCATACATAGCACGACAAGGAATGAATGAATGAATGAATGAGTAAAAAACAAACAAACACAGCAAAGGCGTAGCGTCTTTGCGTAGCGTCTTCGTAAACGTCAAAGCTGCGTTCCGTTCTACGCATAGTCAGTTCTGCGCATGCCGCGCAGCTGCAGTCTTGCGAGTGGTGTTCCTGCCGGAGTCCAGATAGATACACTTAGACCTAAACTCGCCTCCTATGAGCTGTTCCAGCCAAATAGTCGTATAATGAGAGACATTCTGCATGGGCTGGATAACAGATAAGGGTCTAAGACATTAATATAAACGGGTAAGTGATATGAATGTGTCACTTTTCGCTCTGTACTCTCTGTGACATACCCTCACGCGAGCTAGTGCTAACGTTAGCTCAACAAAACAGCGTGATTCACGAGCGTCTGAATTTATCTCCGTCTAACCCGCTGTATCTGCATGTGGGAATTCCTGTTAGAGTTCTTTAAGGAACTGCAATGTCTTTGTTATTCCAGTAATTAATAGGAAGAACTAGTATCTTGTTTCGCTAGCCAGAGCCTGTAGCTACATAGCTAATTGTAAACAACTAAGTCAGAGTCAGTTGTCTCCAGCCAGATGTGATTATTCCAGCTGTTGTCTGACTTTGAGAACTGTGTCAGTCTTCTACCCAGACTGTTGTTGTGACTGCTCTCCTATTGTACATGTTCCCTCACAGATAAGACCATGGTGATCATGTCAGGCACAGCCACTGTGCTGCAACAGTTTGTCAGCGGGCTGAAGAGTCGAAATGAAGACACCAGAGCAAAATCTGCCAAAGACCTGCAGCACTATGTGACTACAGAGCTTAGAGAGGTACCTTGCACCTATTACAGCCCAGTTATGAAAGTATTTCTTAATGTCGTCTTCTTTTTCTTTTGGCTTTTCCCTTCAGGGGAATCATCATTCAAGGGAATCATCTGCCTCCATCTAACTCTAATCTCTACATCATCTTCTCTCACACCAACTAACTTCATGTCCTCTTTCACTACATCCATAAATATCTACTTTGGTCTTCCTCGAGGCCTCCTGCTTGCCAGTTCCGACCTCATCATCTTTCTTACAAATATATTCACTATCTCTCCCCCGTACCTGTTCAAAGCATCTCAGTCTGGCCTCCGGCTTTCTCTCCAAAACATCTAACTTGTGCTGTCACTCTAATGTTCTCCTTCCTGATCCTATCCATCCTTGGTGCTCACAAAGACAACATTTTAACTAGGGTTTTCCCGATCCGATCTCGTGATCAGAAATCGCCCCGATCACGTGGTTTCAGAATTGATCGAAATCGGATGTTGCATCCCCATCTCAGATCGGATATATATTTCATTCTCACTATTTTGATCACCGCTATTTATTTCATGCTTATTATCACAGATAATACTCTCACCTGCATATAATGCATGAACAGATCACAACATTTTATTGTGAGAGCTTTCTCTATAAAATAGTGGCGAGAAGCCATGTCAAAACGGGGTTCCAGGAAATCCACTAAAATGAGCTCTGCCAGCACTTCAAAAGAGGGTTAAGGACAAACTTCTTGTCTTGTTATCAGACACGCCCTTCGTTTCGTTCACCACAGATGTCTGGAGTTTGTCTGTGGCTCCAGTGTCCCTCTTAAGCCTCACTGCTCAGTGGGTCGACTCTAGTTTTGTTTTACGCCGTGCGACCCTGCATGCCCCGGAATTGCGTGGATCTGGCCAACTTTGCGTGCATAAGGGCTTTCTTTCTCAACACAGCGTGATAGACGCCCTGGCTACCGCGAGGAAAATCTAGTAACATTTTTTTACCAGTTAATACGCGTACTATACTTGATCGTTCAAGCTACTTCACAGAAGTTCTCTGTTATACTGGTGCCCTATTTGTTATTACTTAATTGTTGAAGTTACATCAAAGAGAAGTGCACTGTTTAAGTGTTAAAAAATAAAACAAAAATGGGAGACAACCTGAATCTGTTTATTCTGTATTTGTTCATTTTTTTTTAACGTGTTATGAAAGTATCGGACCGGGACTCAGTATCGACAGACACTCAAAATCAAATGACTCGAAATTGGATTGGGGCCAAAAAATCCTGATCAGGACATCCCTAGTTTTCATTGCCTTAAACTGCTAGCCAAGTTTACCTGCTGCTATTTAAATGGAAGTGCTATGTTCTTTAGTAATGAGACTGTTGAACAGTCACTGTTGTGTAACTAAATGTGTTTTATAATGATTCTCCCAAAGAAGAAAGAAAGAAGAGTGTTTGATAAAAGCTATAATAAAAGCTATTAATCTCAGCTTGGATGCAGGGCTATTTATTAATGTACACAGGAAATAAATTGCATGGGAAATTAAACTCTGTTTGCCCACTCAAAAAAAGTGAAATTGGATCGGGAAAAATCGGGAATCGGCTGATCGTCAAAATTAAAAGATCGGAATCGGATCAGGACCCAAAAAAACGTGATTGTGACATCCCTAATTTTAACCTCTGCTACCTCCCATTCTACCTCGTGTCGTTTCTCAGTACCACACTCTCTAAACCATACATAGTGAGTGTCACCACCACCACCACCACCTTGTACCTGTTTCCTGTCATTCTGGATTAAACTCTTTTGTCACGCATCACACCTGAAACTTTTCTCCACTCATTCCAACCTGCTTGCACACCCTTTTTCACCTCTCTGCCACACTGTCCTTTGCTCTGGACTGTAAACTTTAAGTAGTTAAAAATTCTTCCACCTTCTCTTGAGTTCCTCTCATTCACACATGTATTCTGTCCTTCTGGAGCGAACCTTCATTCCTCTCCTTTCCAGTACATGCCTCCACCTCTCTAAATTTTCCTCCATCTGCTCTGTGCTCTCACTACAGATTACAATGTCTTCTGCAAACTTCATAGTCAGTGGAGATTCCTGTCTAACCTCAATCTGTCAGTCTGTCCATCACCATAGCAAACAAGAAGGGGCTCAGAGCTGATCCTTGATGCACTCCCACCTCCACCTCACACCTACAGCACACCTCAACACAGCTGTAATACATGTCCTGCACTGGTCAGACATACTTCTCTGCTCCTCAACATTTAGTTTATTAAATGTGTACCCCACAGCAGCTACCCCCCCCAATTCACAGCTGGGGTTGTGTTCTGAGACCTTATAGTTTTTCTCGTTTCCTACAAAAAAAGCAGTTTCATGACCAAACACTTTATTTTTTGTCCTCTCAGTCTACAGAGTTGTCTTTAGAAATGAATCATCATCATATGTGACTGCAAAAAAAATTAACTGCTTGATCGTGCCAGGCCACAGTATGATCAAAAGCAGTTTTTTTTTACTACTTAAGATTTTTCATTCACCTTTAACTCTCAGACAATCCCTGCTACCTGCGTGTCCCAATCCTTTCCTTTACCCATGTTCTTTGTCCTTTCTTTTTCCGTTTGTGTTCTAAACAACATTATCAAATGAAGTTGCACCACTTGTTTCGCCCCTGGGCCGATTTCCAGATAAACAGCTTCTGCTTTGCACTTGGTTGAGGCTCAGTTCTCGCTTGTTTTGTTGACAAAATGTGGTTTGGAGACCAGATGGGTGACAGAATTGCTGTCAAGTGTGTGAGGGTCGTGTGTGACCCTCCGTTGTCCATCAGTCGTGTGGTGTGAACATCACAAGGACTTCGAGAGTCCTCATTAGAAGACAGCAAGTCGTGTAGTCTAAAGATCAATCCTGGGACCACTATTGTTCAACCTGTACATGCTTCCATTAGGCCGCTAATACGCAGCTTTAATGTATCCTACCACAACTAGGCAGATGCTACTCAGATTTATGTGTCACTGACAGCAGGAGAACATGGGCCTGTAGATTCATTGTGTCACTGCATCAAACAGATCAGTGTGTGGATGCAAAACAACTTTCTCCAGCTAAACTCACACAAAACTGAAGTCCTTGTCTGTGGCCCACAGAAACAAAGAGAAAGTGTTATCAGTCACCTTGAGATTATCTCTCTAGAACCTAAAAATCAGGTCAGAAATTTATGAAACATATGTAATTTATGAAATTATGTATCTTTGGGAAGATTTTTCTGTCACTGAATTGGACTTTGATACTGAACTGGAAATATTCTTTGAAATTTTTTTAAACGCTGTCTTTGTTATGTGTTTTTTTTTTTTTTTCCTCACAGCTCAGCCAAGATGAAGCCACTACGTTTTACGATGAGTTAAACCACCACATATTTGAGCTGGTATCCAGCTCTGATGTGAATGAGAAGAAAGGGGGCATTCTCGCCATAGGTGATCCTTAAACGTCCCTTTCTGCATGTTTCACGCTTGCACGTTGCCTGTTTGATATTGTGTCACTTTAACGGTTTCGTTCCAGTGAGTCTCATCGGCGTCGAGGGGGGAAATGCCACCAGGATCAGCCGATTCGCCAACTACCTCCGTAACCTGCTCCCTTCCAGCGACTCCGTAGTGATGGAGATGGCTTCCAAAGCCATGGGCCACTTGTCTATGGCTGGGGACACGTTTACCGCCGAGTATGTGGAGTTTGAGGTGAAGAGGGCCCTGGAGTGGCTGGGAGCAGACAGAAATGAGGGCAGACGCCACGCAGCAGTAAGTGTTTGTTGGTAAAACACCGACATTCCCTGGTGGTGGATATGAGGGCAGATGACAAGCTCTCCTAGGATTCTACCACCATAACATGTTCAGGTTTTAACTTTAGAAAACTATACCTTCATTACTACTTCATCTCTCTCCGGAAAGAGACTGGTTTAGCTTGTTTTAGACTTCCCATATATTTACAGTCTTGAAAGGCCAAACTAAAGGGGTCACTGAATTTTTCTGTCTCTTCCAGGTGTTGGTATTGAGGGAGCTCGCCGTGAGCGCACCCACTTTCTTCTTTCAGCAAGTGCAGCCCTTCTTTGACAACATCTTTTATGCAGTATGGGACCCAAAGCAGGCTATCAGAGAAGGCGCAGTGTCGGCTCTGCGAGCCTGCCTCATCCTCACCACGCAGAGGGAGACCAAAGAGATGCAGAAACCGCAGTGGTACAAAGTAAGATATTCCACTCTGAGGATGTTCCTCTGATAAATAAAACACAGATTTGGCCTGGACAGTCAGTATATGATGCGTTTGCCCGGGCAGAACTTGTGTTTCGTTGTACAAGTATTTCTGTTTTGTGAAACAGCAAACCTTTGAGGAGGCGGAGAAAGGTTTTGATGAGACTTTGGCCAAAGAGAAAGGGATGAATCGTGATGACAGGGTCCACGGCGCTCTTCTCATCCTCAACGAACTGGTTCGCATCAGCAGCATGGAGGGAGAGGTGAGCTCCGACTTCACAGCGGGAACTTTCCCACGTCCACAGACCTGACAATCCCCCCCCCAACTGTCTGGTTGCCCTGCAGCGTATGCGCGAAGAGATGGAGGAGATCACGCAGCAGCAGCTGGTCCACGACAGGTACTGCAAGGAGCTGATGGGGTTCGGAACCAAGCCCCGCCACATTACGCCCTTCACCAGCTTCCAGTCGGTGCAGCCGCAGCAGGCGAACGCCCTCCTGGGTTTGTTGGGCTACAGCACACCTCAGGGCTTCCTCAGCTTCGGGGCCACGCCGGTTCCTGCCAAGAGCTCCCTGGTGGAGAGCCGATACTGCCGCGAGCTGATGGAGGAGCGATTCGACCAGGTAGAGCTCGCAGAAGTGGCGTTAATTTAAAAGTTTCAGAGCTCAGGGCTGCAGCAGGGACTTTACGGTGTTTTAATCTGTCCTTGACAGCTGTAAATATCAGAGCTGAGTGATTTTATCGGTTCTGCGATATATATCGATATTTTATCGAGTATCGAGTGTCGATTTTTCAGCCATGGGTATAGACATTCTAAGCTTCTTTCAAAATCCCCCTGTCCCACCTTTAAAAGCTTGCAAGCAACAATTTGCACTGTTTAAATAAATGAAACTATTTTTCTCAACAAATCTTTTATTCATTTTGTCCAGCATTTGCAAGCTGCCTGTCAGCCATATAATGTGTAATTGATGCTTTCAGTTCAATTAATTCAAACAAAGTCATTAGAACACTCACAAGATGTCACCAAAATCACTTTGTCCCTTTAAAATCTTTCAGAAAATTATGTAAATGTATCTTAAGATGAATATCGATAAATATCGTATCTAGGGGTGAGTATTGGCAAGGACCTCGCAATACGGTATGTATCATGATACTTGTGTCACGATACAATATTATCACAATATCGCAAATCACGATATATTGCAATATTCTACCCAGTTAATGTCAAAATTAAAAGTAGAGATGAAAAATGAAGTTGCTGTATATGTTCATCAGATGATATTGATCATTCAGAGGACAAAATGAGTTAAAACTATTTGCTTCAAAACCACCTATTTATTCTTTATTATTAGTGTTTTTGCACATTTAATAAATAGATAAAATAAAATAAATAGAATAAAATTTTCCCCAAAAAATTGATATTAGGAACTGAAAAATCAATATTATATTGGGTGGCCAAAAATCGCGATATATCACCAAATCGATTTTTTTCCCTACACCCCTAATCGTATCGTGAGCAGAATATCGTGTATCGCTACAGCCCTAGTAAATATAATTTAATTTTGTAATTAAGTCATGTGTCCTGGAGTTGTATCATTCTTGTTCTTTTGAAAACAGCCAAACAGATGTTGAGGAAGTTGGTTCTAGTCTGTGTCGTGTTTTTGTCATCTGCTTAGACGGCTGGCAGTGGATTTATGGGTAACACAAGATATTTTATTCATAAGCTGAGCTTTTTTCTGGACTCCTCGGATCGAGTGATTGAGAATGGCACTGCTAACAATGTGGCCGCGGATGCGTCCTTGTCTGTGAATGACAGTAAATGCAAATTATGTTTGATTTTTTTATGTCAGAGATGTCGCTGCCTTGCTCTCACAAACCGGCGGCGTTTTTAATCAACGGATCAAACGTAGTTGACACAGATGTGCTTTGTCCAACCAGGTGTGTCGATGGGTACTGAAATACAAGACGAGTAAAAACCCTCTGATCCAGATGACCATCCTCAACCTGCTTCCACGTTTAGCTGCTTTCCAGCCACATACCTTTACAGGTGGGAATGTTAGATATGTAGCTGAACCTGAAGTTCACCCGAGTCTGGTTCTGATCCATTTATGTACACGCATGCTTGTGGACTTTAGAAATATTAGCGGGTTTTGTCCTGATAAGGTGATGGATGCTAAATGACGTCGTCTGTTTGCTGTGCAGACCAGTACCTGTCAGACACCATGGGGTACCTGCTCGGCTGCCTGAAGAAGGAGAAGGAGCGGACGGCAGCGTTCCAGGCTTTGGGTCTGCTGGTGGTGGCCGTCAGAGCAGAAATCCAGCCGTACCTCTCAAAGATCCTTGAAATCATAAAGGCTGCCCTCCCACCCAAGGACTTCGCACACAAGTCAGTCATTTAAAACTGTCTGTAGTGTTCCTGAATGTGATCTATTATTATTTTAAGACATTAACCTCTTGTCTTGTCTTACTAAGGAGTTTTCTTTTAGTGCTGATATATAATCGTTGTTTAACACGTTTTGAGGGTTTTTATGTCCTGTCAGGTGGGATGTTTTCTGGTGTCCAAGGCAAAGTCAAAGGCTCATACCTGTTATTAGATTAAAATACCATATCGAACCGAATACAAGACAATTTCTTTTTTCATATTAAGTGCTTCTGAAAAAAGTTAGCTCATCCTTTACTCAGGGTCTCACTTTTTAAATACAGACACATCCTCAGAACCTGGTGATGCAGTGCCAACACCCTGAATGTGTCCCTTACAACTGGACCAGTTAGGTAAACTAGTCTTTTCCACAAGTGGAGGATGTGCCAGTATGTGACTGGGGAAAAAAGAAACGAAGGACTGGCTGTCACGTGAGCAAGTTCTCAGTTGAAAGCCTCGGAGATCACCAGGGAGCTGAACGCAGCTACCACCGAGTTTAAAGGCGGCCTCGGCTTGTTCACGTGGATGCTGCGCTGTAACTGGACAGCCTCTGTGTTAGTGTAGTCCAGCACTGGTCCTGAGACTTCGGAGGAAAGGCTTTTCATCACTGACTCGCTGAGAAAAAAATAAAAAATACCCGGACTGAATTGAAAAAAAAAAAAGATATAGCCTCTTTCCACAAAGGGGTGGGTGCTGCTCGATAACAGTCAGGGCAATACAGTAGTTGTTTTTTTGATTTTTTTTAAGCACTAGTGGCCTTTTATTAAAGGCCCGTGTATACTCTCACAGCAATGTGTCGCCGTCAGCTTGTCACAGAGATGTAGCCGTCACTTTTGATTTATACTAGACCGGTCTCCGCTATGTTATTCCACGCCACAACGCAAGAGGGACAATCACGAACTAGCTAAACTTACTAAACTTATCTCTTGCGTTTTTCCACTTCCTCACCGTCTCGGCCGTATCCAGACCCACATTCATCGCAATCTCCCTCCATGAATTACTAGAATATGTGGTGTCTTTGTGGTGTGGAGAACCAGAATCGTACAGATGTGGGTACTTCCTCATTTTTTCGCTCTTTTCTACGCAGATGTAAAATTGACCAATCAGAGGCCTCCTTTCTCTTCTCTCTGTGACACTGTCTGCGGCACGGTCTGCGTCAACCTACAATTTTGGGGAGGTGCACCAGAGTGTCTGCGTAGGGTGGGGGGGGCATCTCTGGGTCGTCTGCATAGGTGACGCAGACGACCTGATGTTCGAGTATAAATCAGGCTTAACAGTGAAGGAGGAAAGGAAAGAGGGCAGAGAGAGAGAGTGGACGTGCAGCAAAGGGTTGCGCTTGCCGGGAGTCAAACCGGCGACTGCCCCAACCACTGTGCCACCGGGTGGTCCTGTATTTTTGATTTTAATAAGAATTACTATTACTATTTATCAATTAAATGTAATTTTAGTTTTTATAAACTTGATTAATTTTTTAGCTTGTTTTAATTTTGAAAAATATTAATAATTGCACGTTTAATAAATAGTATTTTTTATATTGCCTTTTACTTAAGAAAATACTCCCTTAAAACACCTATTTCTGATGTTGTGGTGTGCGTGCAGGAGGCAGAAGACCATCCAGGTGGATGCCACCGTGTTCACCTGCATCAGCATGCTCTCCAGAGCCATGGGCCCCTGCATCCAGCCAGACATCAAGGAGCTGCTGGAGCCGATGCTGGCAGTGGGCCTCAGGTGAGACACAGATGGCTTTTCAGAGGAAAAAAAAGAAAATAAAAAGAACACACTTTGAGTTGTGGCTAAGTTTTAGGCCTAAAAATTGAAAACTGTCTCCATCCAGCCCCGCGCTCACAGCAGTGCTGTACGATCTGAGCCGTCAGATCCCCCAGCTGAAGAAGGACATCCAGGACGGTCTGCTGAAGATGCTCTCCTTGGTGTTGATGCACAAGCCTCTGCGACACCCCGGCATGCCCAAAGGCCTGGCCCACCAGCTGGCCTCGCCCAGTCTCACCAACATCCCCGAGGCCAGCGACGTGGGCAGCATCACCCTGGCCCTGCGCACGCTGGGGAGCTTTGAATTTGAAGGCAAGAATCATGAAAACACCTCATCTATTCTCTCTGCGTGCTTCATTCATCTGCTGTTTGTCGGGAAAGAAAAACGGCTCGGATATTTCAGCAGCGACGTTTTTATAACCTAGGTGCACTTCAGTTGATTTGAAAACGAAATCAAAATGCATTTGGAGGGCAGGCAATGAGTTTTTAATCCAGTGACGAAAAAAAAAAAAAATGAAACGCTTAGGAAGTACATCCATTTTATTGTTCTTTATTGATGTGTTCAGATTGGACATGAGCAGAGGAGGAATAGTCCATATATCAGCAGAAGGATGATGAGGCTGGGACTGCCAGGCAGGAGGTCTGGAGGAAGACCGGAGGGTAGATTTATGAATGTAGTGAAAGAGGACATGAAGTTAGATGGTGTGAGAGAAGAGGATGTAGAGGATAGATATATATGGAGGCAGATGATTCACTGAAAGGAAAGGAAAAGAAGAAAAATACTGTGTTGAGATGTAAGTGGATAAATTAGTGTTAAGATAAAGTGTTCCCTGATCCAGACGAACCAAACTCAGTCTTTAAGTTTTTAGATTCCACATGATCCAAAAGCCCCCTTTGAATGTAGAGGACTCCCCAGGCTTTTAATGTGTTTATGAAAGCAAAGATTCAAATATAGGATACTTCATACAATACTTCATACAAACATTACAAGGTGATAGAATACACCTGGCGTCCTTCGTGATTGTGTGTTTTGGTCATGTTAGTCATGAAATTAATAGGGCTGGGCAAGTTAACGTGTTATTATCGCATTAACTCATTAATTTATTAACGCTACATTTATTTTATCGCGCGTTAACGTGTGGTGCTCACATGCTTTTGTTTTGAAAAGTCTGTTACTGGCTGCTGCGGAGCCGGAAGAGAATTGGCAGGTAAACATGCGGAAAAGCTAAAACGGACATGGAATACGGTAAAAATCAGTGTACTTTACAGTTCGGGTAGCAACTCAGGTAGCAATATTAACAATTCTGTCTGAAAAAGAAAATTCCGGACTGCAAAAAACTTTCAAACCCCTTTGTTCAATGCGTCATTCCTCCATTTATCATCAGATCTGCTCCATGTGTTCACTGTCCTGCTGTTCTCTTACTGGTTACTGCAGTGCAGCTCCATCTAGTGGCACAGATGTGTAATGACAACAGAAAGTCTAGTCCTCTATTGTTATGAAACGTCCCCCATTTTTGAGAATATGACTTCTAGATTAAAATATTGTACTATATTCGGGCCAATACGGTAGTTTGATCAAGGACTTATTCAACAGCAGAAGGTTGTCCTGCAATGCTCTGAAATGATCATGATCTGAGGAGAAAAAGACTGATGTCAGACGCAGAGCTGAAGAGGCTTTGGTTCATCTATATGTGAGCTGAGTTTTCATTCAGATTTTAACAATATTGCAAATATTATAGTATGTGATTCCGGCGCCACCATGTTACCTGAACTGCCGCACACAAAGCCATTTCAGGGTCACGTAAACCGGACAATTAAATGTTAAAAACAAATTCAGTCCTGTGACCCTATTTTTCATTTTATATTTTTGATCCAAGTCTAAAAGTGAAATATATATATATATATATATATATATATATATATATATATATATATATATATATATATATATATATATATATATAAAACAAGCATTTTTTCTGTTTTTTTTGTGTTAGATTAAAAAAATTAAAAACAAAATAAAATGTCACTTTTTAACTTTTGATTGACAATTGAAAATGGAAAGAACAAATGATACACAGATTGATAAAATTACAGAACTTTACCATGGACATTTTCATTTTAAAGTTCTCCCAGACGGAGGATTCAACAGAAAACAAGGTTATTTGTAACAACTGACAAGTTGAACTCCCCGTTAAAAGTTTCTGCTGTTACCTCAGAAATGACCTGTTTTAATGTTCTGATTGTGGCTCAGGATTTTGTTGGTCAACTTTTTAAAATTTTTTTTATAAAAACAGGATGACATTAATGCCCTGCCCTGGCAGTGGCAATAAGCTTTATTTTATTTTACATTTTTTTAAGATGAGATTTACACTAAATATGTGTTACTGACAAGTGCTGATGTTAAAAAGGTTTGAACAACAAATGTTATGAAACTTAAGTTCAAATAGCAGCAGAACATTTAAATAAAAGTGACCTTTACACTACTTTTGAATTCATTATTTGATTTGCGTATACAATGCGATTAATCGTAATTAATCTGGGAAATAATGCGATTAATTGTGATTAATCAGGGAAATCATGCGATTAATCGCGATTAATCAGGGAAATCATGCGATTAATTGCAGTTAAAAATTTTAATTGTTGCCCAGCTCTAGAAATTACCCAAACAGCTGTCATTTGAAGTCCCACAGTAACTCATTGTTCATTTTTTTTTAACCTGCAGGACACTCCCTGACCCAGTTTGTGCGCCACTGTGCTGATCACTTCCTGAACAGCGAACACAAGGAAATCCGGATGGAGGCGGCCCGGACCTGCTCACGCCTCCTCACGCCCTCCATTCACCTGATCAGCGGCCACGTCGTCAGCCAGACCGCCGTGCAGGTCGTCGCAGACGTGCTCAGCAAGTTGCTGGTCGTCGGCATCACCGACCCAGGTAACTCGTGACGACGGAGGAACGGGCTGGGCTCGCGATGCCCTGTGCGGTGGTCTAAACGTTCGCCGTTTCCTCCCCCCTCAGATCCAGATATTCGATACTGCGTGCTCGCGTCCCTCGACGAGCGGTTCGACGCGCACCTCGCTCAGGCCGAGAACCTGCAGGCGCTGTTCGTCGCTCTGAACGACGAAGTGTTTGAGATCAGAGAGCTGGCCATCTGCACGATCGGACGCCTCAGCAGCATGAACCCCGCCTTCGTCATGCCCTTCCTTCGCAAGATGCTAATCCAGGTAGGAGAGGCACAACAGATGGCTCGGTATAAACGCTCCAGTGCCCTGAAGGTCCTGTAATAAGGTTTATAACATTAGCTGTTAGGCGTTTAATTAATCATTCTTCTGAAAACATCGCAGGGTCCCCACCATCTGCATTATTAGACCCATTTTTTTCACCTGTTTTTAATTATATACACCTGCACCGACATGCTCACAAAAGTCGCAGCCAGGTGTTTAACAGCTCCACTGCACGTCGGAACATTTTCCTCATCAGAGTCCCTGATGCAGTTTTAACTTTTCTCTTTTACAGTCCCCATTTCAGTCTCAATGTTTCTTTTATTTTTTTTTTTCTTTCATCAATTCATACACACGGTAGTCCTCAGTGACAGGTTTTTTGGAGTGTTTTGATTTGTAAGCAATATATGACAGGAATCAAGTCTCTCGCTTCAGTCTGCTCTTACAGGCGGCTGCAGAATTACTAATAACACAGAATTAGACGAGCATCAGTCACTCGCCAGCGTTTGGACTCCGCTGCCTCGACATAACACGCTCCGTTTCTCTGATTGGCTGTCGGCCAGAGTCCGTTGTTCCTGCCTCTCAGAAATCAAAGTCAGATCCAGAGGGAACCAGACTGTATCTTCGTGTTGAAGAGGAAAGAGAACGACCTGTCACGGCTGTCAACGTGTCATTTGTATCCGCAGAAACAGGAAAAAGTCTTTGTAAGAGCACAGTGGAGCAGGAGATTTGATTCAGGCTGTGCAGACGGTTCAGCCCGGATGCTGTTTGTGTTCTAATCAGTGTTACTGGTGACATTTAGCTCCAAAGGAGGGCAAAGACTTGCCAGCTCCATGTGAAAAGATCAAGGAGGAAAAGATTGATTTTCTTTTTTTTTTCTTCCCCATCCCCTTTGCAGTGTTCAGTGCAGGATAGCGCTCACCACATGCACAGCGCACGGGCAAAAAAGCAGCATGAATTCTGATACATCTGTTCTCTTGTTTCATGGCCTCGTATCTGATATATCAGATGTAGACCACATGCTGAAGTGACACTGTTCGATCTGGAACAGGATGTCGGGTTTCTGTGTTCGAACGAAAAAATTTAGATGCGAGTCAAGTTAGTGGGGAAAAGAAAAGGAAAAAAAAAGACCTGATGGGTCATTTCAGCTAGAAAAGAATGAAGGGAAACCTCCAAAATAAAGATATGATTGTAAAGTAACTCCAAGGAAGACATGAAATTGTTGATAGAGGCAAAAATGCACTAACCAGTTCATCTTGAGTCTTAATAAATGAACAAAACAAGCTCAACTTGATTGTTTCTTTGATGGTGAGATGAACTTAATTAACATTGAATTCATCTCTTTTAGCTCTTTTGGTTGGAATTATTTTAAAAAAATCACTATAAATGAGAGAACAAATTTTTCATTTATGAGTTAAAAGCATCTTCTACTGTAGTTATTTGTTCATATTCACGCAAACTAGGAGCTAAAAGCATCTGTCATGATGTTCAGAGTGTGTTGAGAATAAATTTGTAACCCCCTCACTCTTTAAATCACTGCACACTCACTCCTGTAATATTGTATAACACCACATTTATGTTAGTATTTAGATACAGTTTAAATCTACTGTGTTTTCTCTGACGTCTCCTGTAGTCTGCTGTTTCTGTTGAATACCTGCAGAGGGCAGCAAAGCCCACATTATCATTTAAGTTTGAAAAATCCACAAATATTCCTGTGTAACTGTGCAACCTGCCTTCTAGACCTTTGGCCCATGACACCATGATATGAACCTAGTTTATTTTTTAAATTCATCTATTTTGTTGAGTGTTTCATGCAGTCTTTGTTTTCGATTTTGCCGCAGATCTTAACAGAGCTGGAGCACAGTGGCGTCGGCAGGAACAAGGAGCAGAGCGCTCGTATGCTCGGCCACCTCGTCTCCAACGCCCCTCGTCTGATACGGCCCTACATGGAGCCCATCCTCAAGGTACAATCCTGCCGGGTTGCCGTTGTGAAGGTGTCAGGATATACGAGTGTAAACGGGGTTTTTACCAGAGGGGAGCATGTGGAGATCTGCTTCTAGGTTAGTACAGCGCTTTACCTTTCTGTTCACAGGCTCTCATTCTCAAGCTGAAAGACCCAGACCCCAATCCTGGTGTGGTGATTAGTGTTCTTGCAACTATTGGAGAGTTGGCTCAAGTAAGGATATTTTTTTTTCACTTACTGTCATTATTTCTTTCTGATATGTCCACATTTTTCATCTCTTGCTTACTGAAGTTGAATAACTCTTAGCTGAACTGATGTCCAGACAGTCTGAACATGTCTTTATCTGGACATAATGGATATTTTTATTTATTTTTTTGCCCTGCTGCACTCTATCTAGGTGGTTAAACGGTTACCACAGAGGAGTCAGGAAAGCAGAGTTAAAGGCAGGCAGATATTGCAGTGCAGACAGAGTGCAGGAGATGCTCAAGAGCACACAGCTGGCTCAGTGCAGGAAGAGGCAGGGGAGCAGCTGTCGAGGTGCCACCACATGGAGAAGGTGCAGGAGAGCGAAGGGGATTCACGTAATAGACATCCTTGGCCATGTTGGCTCACATTTTACTTTAAAAAGTTGTGTTTCTTTTTAAACTGATGAGCGTTAACACTATTGGATTGAAACAGATTTTGGATATTTTAATCATGTTTTTCAGCAAACTGGCAAAGACTTTCCTCAGAATATTTAGACAGATGGTGTAACATCAGAATTTTATACAAAAACACCCCAGATTGATTCAGGCGGATTAATAAGGTGAGACTGCCAGTTTAATGTCGTTCTCTTTAACGGAATACACTGGGACTTTGAATCTCAATCCTTCTCCCGCTAAATCGGATACGTTTCAACGTCCCAGGGTTCTTCTCGAGTTTAAAAGATTCTTCTGACAGATGTTGGAAGGAGTTATGAGACCATTTGATTTGTTGTGTCCTGACCTGTCAGGTGAGTGGCCTGGAGATGAGGAAGTGGATGGATGAGCTGTTTCCAATCATCATGGACATGCTGCAGGACTCTTCGTCACTGGCTAAACGTCAGGTACGTGAAGAAAAATGTCAAGATCTGGTTAGAAATATCTGTAGCGTCTAAAAAAAAAAAAAGCTCTTTTTATTAACTGAGCATTTTAAATACTGGAAAGAATTAAAATTCCAGGTGTGAGATTCCTCCTCTTGAGCACATGCCTCTGGCTTTCCTCCAGGTGGCGCTGTGGACCCTCGGCCAGCAGGTGGCCAGTACAGGCTATGTGGTGGAGCCGTACCGCAAGTACCCCTCGCTTCTGGAGGTGCTGCTGAACTTCCTCAAGACCGAACAAAACCAGGGGATCAGGAGAGAGGTATGCAGTTTTTTTTAGCAGCATTAAACCAGGTTTTTAACACTTTTTGCCCACCAGCCTTTTTTTTTTTTCTTCTTCTTTGTCATCTACCTTTACTGGGATCATGTAGCTGCATCTGAAAAATATTATAATACATGCCCTGATGGTACAATTACATGCTTTATTTAGCAAAATAAAAGCATAACGAACGTACAAATATATAAAGTTAAAGGGAAGAATTTAACTTGGTTGTCTAGATTCTCAACATTCATGCGCATGCATGCAGAGTACAGACACTACAAACTGATGTGAGGTTAAAATAATTGAAACAAAACCCCCTCCCGTCCTTCATCAGTCACGCTGCCTCCGACTCAGATTCTGAGGGTTCGGCTGCATCGTCCTGCGCATTCCTCTTTCAAAATGAAAGGACAGCAAGAAGAATTACAGTCTCCTCCATCTGCGCTCTCCTCAGGGCTCCTAATTGCCTTCATGGCAGCCGTTCCTTCCTCCGGGCGCCGACTCCACCTGCATATTTCTTTGCATGCATGTGGCACTTGGAGGACTTTTTTTTTTTTTTTTTTCCTCCCTCCAGTACTGAGGCTGGTTGTTAGACTGACTCCACGGCACGCTGGTGGCAGCACCAGCTCTGCGGTTTCCATAATGAGAAGAAGAAATAAAAATAAATATTTTTCTGCTTCCCTCCTGCATGTCTCCTTCTGGATTTTCCTCTTGGTATTTAATGCCACATTATTATTTTTTTTTATATGAAAACAGACTAAAGGTCTATTTAGTTTACGGTCTGACGGGTCACTGCTTTGCTGTTGTAACCTGAGGTGGAGCTACATATTTTCCTCTCACCTACAACGTCCAGACAAAACAAATGGACCGTGGATCATGAATAGCTCGTTTATCTTTTTTTGTTTTTTTTTTTTTTTTGCACCCGCCGCAACGGCTGGTAGAGTGAGCAAGCTGACCCGCCACTTTCGTAAACCGACCCACGTTCGGTGGGTGGCGGGCGCTGATTTCCAGCCCCCACAAAGAACCAAGCTCTGCTACCAGAAATATTATCTGTCGCCATATATTAAATAAATGATGTTGGATTTGTTGCCTGAACAGCAGGAAGGCATCCACATTTTCCATCACTGTGTCTTTCCCCCCCCCCATATAATTACGAAGGCATTGACTCATCTTTATAGGTGGTAAAATTCAGTTTCCCCCCTCGTCTTTTACATTAGACGAGACACAGAGAGGGTTTGGACCTCTGAAAGTAGTCCTTCAGTCGTCCTCGAACCTCTGTCATCATGCTCCATAATGATCCTCGCTGCCAACATGTTAGCTTAGCAGCGCTGCGCTGATATGTGGTCTACTGAGAATGGTTTCTCAACATGGTTTTTACAAATGCAGTGACAGTAAAAGACTGACAAGTCAGCTGCTGGCAGCGTTGCGTCCCAGTGGAGGACGCCCAGAACTGACTGGAAACTTGCTGCATCCCCAACAGGCCATACGTGTTCTGGGTCTCCTCGGGGCTCTGGATCCCTACAAGCACAAGGTGAACATCGGCATGATCGACCAGTCGCGCGACGCGTCCGCCGTCAGCCTCTCTGAATCCAAGTCCAGCCAGGACTCAGGTGGGCCTTTGATCACTGTTACTAATAACGCTGAATGATTTTTTTTTTTCTTTCCCCAAGAGCCACAGTGTGGATTGTATAAACGTTTTATTTGCATTCCTCAGTTTTACGACGATATCAGGTTTTCACAGCACCATCTGGAAAGTTTTTAATTTATCATGACACTTATTTCGATCTCAATGTGTTGGTCTATTCCCTTGGAACAGTTGCTGTGACTTCAGCGGGTCGGTGTCAGTCTGGCAGTTTTTTAAAGGGTTTGCGTGTCTGAGATTTTATTCTGTTGGTGTCTTGGGTTTCTTATCACAATGAGATTCAACAGTGAGATTCCCTTTCGGACTCCCGTCCCGGTCATATCTTGGCTCTCGCGTCAGCGGTGTCACGCTTCGCTCGGTAATACCGTGTTGCACACTAACAACAATGAAAGTAGCTGCAATAGCGACAGAAGACAACGTGGGAGAGGAAGTAAAGGACTCTAGGAAGTACAGTGATCCCTCGCCAATTCGTGCTTTAAGTTCCACGGTTTTAGTTATTTACGGACTTTTCAGAAATATATAATATAAGTAAAAAAATAATGGAAAAACATCACAGGATGTTGTGTGCGTTCTGTCACAGCAAAGAAGAAGAAATGCTGTGAGCCAGCCTGGCCCCTTTAAGAAGATGGCCTTATGAGTAATGGTGTGGCCTTATGGGTAATGTAGTGTGTGTGTGGGACGGCAGGACGGCAGAATGAAAACGGGGTTAGATGAAAAGTGTAGTGAGCATCAACAGCAGCCCAGCGTGTATAGATTTACATTCTCTGTTAACCAACAGGAGCCCAACAATACAACCTGTGTGATGTTACAAGTTCCTGCAGTGCCAGAATAAAGTGCTCGTTCCATGCAGAGAAAACCGGACTTTTTCTTTTGTTGTTCGCATGTTACCCGCTAATTACGAGCCAAAAATAGCACAATACCAGCAGTTTGTTTACTACAGTTCAAAGACCAGAGGCTGTGAAGGTAATAGAAAGACCACAGTTGAGCCTTTGTCTTGTTTTGCTGCAGTGCCTCGTTACTTTTTTGTGGTTTTTAAATATATTTTAAACAATTATTTAGGCTCGCGGGTGCTCCGGCTCCAGTTGGCGGATTTTGATTTTCGTGAGGGGGCGCCAGTTTCCATTACTGCAAAAAATAAGAGATCACTGTAATGACTAAAGAGAAAATGAGAGAGTGAACCCACACCGCCATCTAGCGGCGGCTGGTGATGGAATTACAGAACTGATGCAAACAACAAAGCACAAGTATGAACACCAAAGACGGTGTGGAGCCCATGCCGTAGCCTTTCTGCTGCATAGAAGGATAAATCAGGCTTAAAATCTGATTGCCCTCCTGTGCTGTCACTAACTGCCATTTTTGCTGCAAACACGTACAGGGGTACCTCTACTTACGAAGTGAATTGGTTCTGGAAGTAGTTTCATAACCTGAAAATTTCGTAAGTAGAGACGCGTTTTCCATGTAAATGCCCTAATCCGTTCCAGGCCCCCCAAAATTCAAACATATTTTTTAAAAATAAATTATAAATGATACATGAAATGACATAAAAACTTGGAAGAAATACATGTTAGAACTAGAAAAGCACTCAGAGTACTCAGACCTCCATTAAGCGCAACAATTATCGAAAATTTGAAAGTGATCCAGAAACCAGGATTTCTTCTGGATCACAGCCAAAATGAAATCAGTTCTTCCTTTTCACATTTCCGACAACTCCTGAAAATTTAATCAAAATCCACCCATAACTTTTTAAAATTTATCTTGAACACAGACAGATAAACGCCGGCAAAAACATAACCTCCTTGGTGGAGGTAAAAATTGTTAGTTTACCTGGGTTGCTGGGTTACGCTCATACAGACAAGGGGCCCTCCTAGCCAATGGGATCCCAGAAAGATGCTAAGCGGTAACCAATGGGATGCCAGGAAGATGCTGAGCGATAGCCAATGGCAGAGCAGCTCGGATGCACCGCTTTCAAACCGAGATACAGAGCCGACAAGAATGTTTACGTTCAGTAAACTCTGGTAGCTGCGAGTAGCAGCGCTACTGTATTTTTGCCTTTCGTATCCTGAAATTTCTTTCGTAACAAGAGGCAATATTTTCCAGCTGAGGCGTTTCATAACTTGAAAATTTCGTATGTAGAGACGTTCGTAAGTAGAGATACCACTGTATTCCATTTTTGCTCAGAGCTGCTTAGATTCTCATCATTTTGGTCCAGACTTTACGGTCCTGACCATCTAATGGTAAATGGACTGCACTTATATACCGTTTTATCCACACCATCAAGGTGCCCTCAAAGCGGTTTTCAATGGGCTCTCATTCACCCATTCACACACACAATCATATACCAGTGGGTGGCTGGTGGGCGGCCATCCCTACGGTGACCATCTAATGATAGACGGAGGTTTTTTTTTCACTCTCGAGTCTTCCTTTGACAGGCCTTTTGGCTAATAACAGTTATAAAAATGATACAAACCATGCAAATCCAAATCGAATTTGTCTCCTCGTTTTAAGCTTTGCAAACAAAAAATTACACAGGGCAGTCGCGACACGGATATTCGATTAAATACAACAGCAGCTGCCTTTCCCGAAGTCTTGAGAGTTGAGTGGGTTAGTGGATCAATAGACGCTTTATTGGATAAGTGATATTAGAGCTCCTAACTAATACATTTTGGCTCCAAATCTAATATTTTATCTCCTCTACGTCAACAGGCTTTTCTTTTCAGCTCTCCTTAAAACCAGGCGTGCTCAGGCGGACTGTAACTAAATCCACGGAGCAGATATTGGTACTGGATGCTGATGAGAAGCCAGTCAGTGATTAATGATCAGCGCTCCTCCATCTCCTCTCAGATGTCTCGAAATCAAAGACCTCGACCATGGGAGGATATTGTGGAAGCATCGTCTGAAATTAGTCGGTCATTTGAAAAAATATTTAGTAATTGATACGGTGGAGCACCGAATGTAGGTCAGTTCTTCAGAGGGCAAAACATGATCTCTCCAGAGATGCAACTGATCTTGGTTTCAGTCGTAGCTTAACCCGACTTATTTAAACCGCTGACATCTCATCCTTCTGAAAGAGAGAGGGAAAAAAAAAAAAAGAAATGCCGACAGTTTGCCTGCTGTAAATGTTATAAATCTGAAGCCCGTCAAGAAACGAGAACACTTGTGAAGTGATACGGCTGCGCAGCCAAAACCAAACGCAGTGTTTCATCAGAAAGGTTGGAGGCTTGCGATGTGTGCAAACCTTCATTCCCTGGAATCTCACTTCTGACTTCTGTTTGATCTGAAACCAACTAAAGATCCTCCTGAACGCTCCGGTTATTGCTGAGAAGTTTTACTGCCTCAACTGAAGTGTTTTTTTTTCCTTTTTTCTTTTTATAGTAGAGATGGTTGATTTGAAGTGACCCAGTTCAGACAGATTCCACCAATCTGTTAGTCTTGTCGGTGATTTATATAATCTTTTTTTTTTTTTATTTGGGAGAAGCGATTATATGTGGAAACCCTGGATGACTAAGTGCATCATCCTGTAAACTGAATTACTCTGATGCAGTCTGAGGCGGAGCTCTACGAGACTGACACATCTTAATTTGTGAATGGGTCTTGATCCTGACTTTGACCTGTTAAAACCAAAAAACTACTACTTTTTTTTTCGTTTCAGCTCTAAATGTGAACACTCGTGAGCACAAACGACCTCAAGAAAGGTCCCATAGATGATCCAATACTTTTTTATAGGAATCAATTTCAATCTTACCAGGTCAGGGGTTAATCCTGTCAGTAACACTTCTAGTAATGTGTGGCAGCCTAAATAATGTGTTTAAAATATGTTTAAAACCGCACAAAAGTAGCGAGGCACTGCAGCGAAACAAGACAAAGGCTCAACTGTGGTCTTTCTGTTACCTTCACAGCCTCTGGTCTCTGAACCATAGTAAAGAAACCGCTCTTTAATCTAACCTCGTTTTCACTCTGCTGTCCCACAACACACACACTACATTTCCCATAAGGCCACACCATTACCGATAAGGCCACCTTCTTAAAGTGGCCAGGCTGGCTCACAATATTTCTTCGCTGCGAGAGAACGTGCATAACATCCTGTGATGTTTCCTGCAATTTTTTCTTGATTTTTCTATTATATTATATATTTCTGAAAAATCAGCAAAAAACTAAAACCGCGGAACCTAAAGCGCGAATTGGCGAGGGATCACTGTAGTGTGATAAAAATGTACATCTGTCTTTCGTCATCTGTTTGGAGCCTGCAGGCCTGCGCTTTTTCTGATCCAGCCATGTGTCTCAGATTGTGACCCTGGACAGTACGGTTAATGGTTTTACCAGTTTGTTCTCGAACTAAATGGACTGTGACCAGAACTGGAGGTTTTATCTCTGCTGGCAGATTTGCAAGGGTTACCGTCTGGAGCACCGGTGTCTCTGACAGGAGATGTCTGTCATGTGAGAAGACACCGGATAGATTCATCTCATCAACCTGACCTAAAGTAACACCAGCCGCATCCAAACGGAGCAGACGGTGCCATAAAACTGATGAAATGCCGCATCTACCCTCCCAGAGAATTACAGTAATGCTTCTTTGTATGCTACCACGGCCTGTAAACTCTTTATTTTCTGTTTAACTGGCCGCTAAATGACTGCAGGCGTTTAACCGTCTACAGTTGCAGATCTTCAGCCGTCCATCACAGTCACTGATATCTGCTTTAAGACTGGAGTAATGGAATATTTAAACAGTAAAGCTACCGTTTTTGGTCCACGAGGTTTCTGCTGGTCCGTCATGTCTTCAGAGTCTGAGGGGAAACATCTGGAGAAGGTAAAACTGTACAGTAAAATGCTGAATAGCAGACGTTTGTTTTCTCACATGCCTTGCACAATTCAACTGGCCTCCAGAGATAAGTGAGAATCCGTCTGCATGTCGTGTCCAAGATATGACTTAAAGTTTTCGTCTGAAAGAGAAAAAGCAAAACGGTGCCACCAAGCTTCTGGACATTTACTGTGGGAGGCCTCATTTGGCTGAATGTATCTCCTGAGCTTCAAAGTCACTGACCCGACTCTACGTCCGCCTGCTGAGTTACGGAAACTTTGCCAAGTAGAGAGAAAACACAGTACTCATAGAAAAAGGCATTTTCCTTCAGGTTTTGACCTTTTTGTGTTTTTGTGTTCTCCCATGTTGAAAGCAGTCAAAGCTCACGGATTCGTGTATTCGGTTTCAGGCCTCCTTCGTATGTGGAAATCAATCAGACATGAGCAGATGTGAACGTGTAAGTGCATAGGGCTGTAGCGATACACTAATCTTGCGATACGATACACAATATTCGGCTCACGATACGATATATATCGATATTTATCTTAAAATACATTTACATCATTTTTCTGAAAGATTTTAAAGGGACAAAGTGATTTTGGTGACATCTTGTGAGTGTTCCAATGACTTTGTTTGAATTAATTGAACTGAAAGCATCAATTACACATTATATGGCTGACAGGCAGCTTGCAAATGCTGGACAAAATGAATAAAAGATTTGTTGAGAAAAATAGTTTCATTTATTTAAACAGTGTATCGAGTATCGATAAAATATCGATATATATCGCAGAATCGTTAAAATGATCGATCGTTCAGCTCTAATGACTATGACTATGACTCGTAGGTGCAGGGGTGATGAGTAGAGTGGATTTTATCGATTCTGCGATATATATCGATATTTTATTTCCCCAGAGAGTATCGATTTTTCAGCTCCAGGTATCGATATTCTAAGCTCCTTTCAAAACCCCCGTGTCCCGCAGGGGTGCCATTAAGTCCTCCAGCTACTCTGCTGAGATGGGTGCAATTTTAAGGTGGCTTAAATGTTGCTCCAATGGACTTGAATTATTGGCTGCCATGGTTTTTTTTAACTTAACCTGGTGGCTAGAATGGCTAGTAGCTAGCTACCTCATATGTTCAGTATCAAGCCAAAAAAGCTGCCAAAGAAGGCCACTTGCTGTACTTTAACTCTCCATTGTGTCCTTACCTTTAAAAGCTCGCAAGCAACAATTTGCACTGTTTTAAATAAATGAAACTATTTTTCTCAACAAATCTTTTATTCATTTTGTCCAGCATTTGCAAGCTGCCTGTCAGCCGTATAATGTGCAATTGATGCTTCCAGTTCAATTAATTCAGTCATTGCGACACTCACAAGATGTCACCAAAATCCCTTTGTCCCTTAAAAATCTTTTGGAAAATTATGTAAATGTATTGTAAGATGAATATCGATATATATCGTATCGCGAGCCAAATATCGTGTATCGTATCACAAGATTAGTGTATCGCTACAGCCCTAGTGATGAGTGACTTTTTCGCTTTAATATATGTTTAAAACTTTACTGACCTTCAAGAGTGTTCCAGAAGTCAATGACCTCGATAACATCCACTGCTGGTTCTACCACAACTGACCCAGAAGTTTCCATTAGAGCCACTAACTGACAACATATTGGTATTAATGTGGAGGCGTGTCGGTCCGCTGATGGAAACAGGTCCATGTATGACATCTTCTATTTCACCTGCGTTCACTCTGAAAATGGTGCTGCTTTTGTCTTTTGTTTTTTTTCTCTCACTTTCCACACCTTCTACATCGTTTCTCCAGATGTTAACAAGAGTGTAAATGCAGATACCACATGAGTCACTTTTTAAAAGATGACTTAAGCGTCTCGTGAGAAAGAAACAAAAGTGGATATGAGCATTAATTTGGAAATATTCAAGATCTTTAGCTGATTTATAAAACTTAAGGAGATTGTTAGATTGGTGTGGTTCTCCAGGTTCTTGTGGTTCTCTTTCTTGAGGTAACTGTTGAGGTGCTTCAGGTTCACGTCCAGGTTCTTGTGGTTTCTCTTCGTGTTCCAGTTCTTGTCGCTCTGGTTTGGGTTCTCGTGGTCCCCTTGGGTTCTTGGCTCCAATCTTGGTCCTTGCAGTTCTGGTTTGGATTTTTTTCATTTTTGTGATTTACCACGTTCTTGTTCTGGTACCTGTGGTTCTTCAGGTCCTCGTTTGTGATCTGTTGGTTCTTGAGGTTCAGGATCTTGTAGTTCTACAGTTTTTACCTTGTTCCTTGTGGTTTTGTGGAGTTCTTCTGGTTCTGACCTGGTATTTGTGTAGTTTTTTTTCTGGGGGGATTCTGGTTGAAGTCCTTAGAATGCTTTTGGCTTCTGTGTGCTTAAGGTTCTTGGATTCTTATTCTGGTTCTGGTTTCGGTTCTTTAGGTTCAATTGTGGGTCTGTAAATGTATATGAGAACTGAAAAATGTTATATTTGGAGCTCTACTGATATAAACACATCTGTATTAGTGATTAAGCTTGAAAAAGCCAGATGTTTTATTATATGGATTTAAAAAAAAAAAAATCTAATTCATATTGGTTTCTAAATTGTATTTGGTTTGGATCCATGTGTGATATTAAAACCCACCAGTGTTTCCATTATGATCGGCTCAACATCCCAACGGTTGTGGTTTATGTCCTCATCACTGTAGGATCCTGCTATTGATGAAATGTTAGTTTGTAGAAAATACCAAAATGGACCAAATGTGTGAAACTCCTCTTCCCCCCCAGCGGACTACAGCACCAGTGAAATGCTGGTGAACATGGGCAACCTGCCGCTGGACGAGTTTTACCCCGCGGTGGCGATCGTCACCCTGATGCGCATCCTGAGGGACCCTTCGCTCTCCAACCACCACACCATGGTGGTCCAGGCGGTCACCTTCATCTTCAAGTCTCTGGGCCTGAAGTGCGTTCAGTTCCTGCCGCAGGTCATGCCCACCTTCCTCAACGTGATCCGGGTCTGCGACGCCAGCATCCGAGAGGTGGGCACCAGACGAGTTGATGAGAGGGGCGAGGCTGTGGAGTCGGTGATTTTAATTATTCTCTCATTCATTAAGCGGGTTTGGCGCTCACCTTCCTCTCCGTGCTCCTGTTTGTCCTCCAGTTCCTCTTCCAGCAGATGGGAATGGTGGTGTGCTTCGTGAAGATTCACATCCGCCCGTACATGGACGACATCTTCACCCTCATCAGGGTGAGTAATTGCGTATTCGTTTGCTGTCATCCCCAGTCTCTAAGCATTCATCATCTGGCCACCTCTTTTCTTTTCTCCTGAGAGTCAGGCAAATTGTTGAAAACTTAATTACAACCAGTTTTTCTCTCTACTTTTCTCATTAGAAGTAATGTCTTCGGAGCCCCCGGATAAAGCGTGGCCTTCGCGTCACACAGCCATAGACTCCATCTGTAACGTTAAACATACCTAGCAAGATTAAAAAGGCTTTGGGCCTGAGAGATTGAGATTGCTATTTACATTTAGATAGCGTTTTTTTTTTTTTTTCTTGCTCTCATTTTTTAGCGTTAGACTTTTCTAACTCAAGTGCCAGATGTGGCTCTGAAGTTTATTTCCACTCACCCTGCCCAGTTCATTAAGTGAGAATTGTTGATGACTCATTACATTCACCACCAGCGCACGATGTGGAGGAGCTTTATGGAGCCTCCGTCCCGGCGAGGCAGAGACCTTCGCCTCGCCTCGCACATAATAACGCATCGGGGGGGGGAAAAAACATCACACGATTGTCTGTTGCATCGAACACCGTTGCCGAAAAACTTCTGCAGCGGCGGCGATTCCTCCCCGATGGGAAAACAATTTAGAGAACCAGACCGCTGTGCCTCAGGTCCCTCGGAGTTAATAAATGGCGAGCGAGACAAAGAATCTATTCATTTTTGTTCTAGTTCAGCTGCTGCATCCAGATGAGGGGGCTGCTAGAGCCATTCAGGATCGACTCTGAAATCAGCTGCCACAGCCAGGGGAGGCAGGAAGTCGGGGGATGCTTGGGACCTCTGGCAACACATTCGCCAGATCTCGCAGCCGAAGCGCTTTGACCGATTTTTTAAAGTTTTTGCTGACTTCACCTTGACGACCGTTATTTTGAAACCATTATTTTTAACGTACGCGGCCGCTGCGCCAGCATTTTCCAAAACAGCGTCATAAAAGACTCGGGGATGCAGCGCGAGCTCACGCAGACGATAAATTTCCTCCAGTCCCGGTGATCCAGCGATGCTCCCTGCCTGATTCTGGCTGTTGAAAGATTTGTATTACCGGGGGGGAACTTTGTCCAGGACTTTTTTCTCACACTCCGTTTATTGATGGAAACGCATCGTGACCCAGTTCTGCAGGCCCACTTAAAATCTCAGCACTGTAATGGAGAAAAATGATGAGCTGGTGCATTGCACAGAGTGCTTTGGACGTGCCCTCTTTAAACTGTAAAAATTAATATTGTGAATTCGGCGCTGGTGCCGATTTAGGTCACAGTTATTTGGCGTAACTCACTGTGACATCGTAATCTTTCTTTTCGCTTAGAAGCTGTTCCCGTTTTGTACAATTTGTTTTTCGTATTTTTGCAGCTGGAACTTTTGTCATTGTTCAAAAAAGACGGATGTGAAACCGTTCAGGAAGTTGGTGACGACGTTCTCGCCATCATATATCTGGGAAATCGTTCGCGCCGCCAGCCCAGATTCGATTTTCGGCATGTCTGATTACAGTGTGAGGGTTTGATTGATGGATTTGCGTTAATCTGTGTGATCATGTCCATCTCTGTGGCGTTGATGACTTTCTTTAATCCACGTGGTTGCTACAGTAGCCGACACGCACCGGCCTCCTTCATGAAAGCGTGAGCAGAAAGGATTTGTGCGTAAACTGTGAGCGTTCCAAAGCCTTCGTAGGTGTGAACGATGTTGACACCTGCTTCTGTGTAGCTGCTGGAAACAAGGAGCCCATGGTGTCATGACTCTGTGGTGGACTCATGGTTAGGGTTGAGCATCGTTTGGATTTTAATGATTCTGATTCTCTGTTTCGACTCCTGTTCAAAACGATTCTCGATTCCAATTCTTTGATGTGTAGGTCAACAGATCGCGACTTATCTAAGAGTAGAATTTTTTCATGAGAAAAAATTGAGAAGGGACGGAGCCTTTTCACCACATAGGCTGTTACTTTTCTGTGGCACTCGTGTGTTTACTCCTCTGTCATTTTACCCCTCGCAGCCAACGTGGATGGGGTGTCACGTTGTTTGTTCGGCTTGAGAAAAGGAATAAAAAATGTCTCCTCCAAATGTTCTGGACACCTTGAGTCACTTTTGCTGGTCCCCAGCAGCAATATTCCACCATGGAGTTATTATAGTATAATATTAACACTGATGATACACATCAGAAAAATAGCGAATTAACACAGTCCTTAACGGAGGAGCAGAAAGTTTCTCCGGCCTTGCAACAGTAACTAGGAAATGAAATGAAAAATACTTCATTAGTCCCAGAAGGGAAATTCAACATTGTAGTAAGGGGGCGGTGCTCACCAAAAGGTCAATTAAATACGGTACACTCATTTATTTTTGTGATGCCATGCGGGCGAAGGTGTTTTGCCATATTAGTTGTGTGCCGTCATTTCCCGGACTGAAAGGCAGCCAAACCCGAGAGTGGCGTCTCTTGGGATCCATTTTGTGGCGACTGAAGTCCCGTTGGTGACGGACATGACGTCAACACTAGTGCGGAGTTGAGTACGCATCAACAAACTAGTGCAATTAAAAAAAATAAAATAAAAAAAAATAAATAAAGAGTGCGGACATTTAGGAACCGAAAAAAGGAATCGAAATTCAAAAATCTTCTAAACGATTCCAGAACCGGACGTTAGGAACCGATCCCTACTTGGAATCGTTTTTCAGTGCCCAACCCTACTCACGGTCTCTCACATTGCAGAGACAACGCAGTTGTATGCAGCAGAGAGTTTTGCTGTTATAGAAAAATATGTTCTTTCTTTCCTTTTTTTTTTTTTCCAACCAAACTCTTCAAACTTCACCTCTTGAATGTATCATTGGACAGGAGATATCATGTCCTGGTTGGAACAGAGGAGCTGTGCTCCGGGGATTTATTTTATTTCCCCTGACCTCAGGTCTCACTGGGAGGCATTTCAAAAGCGGAGCACTTTCCAGCTCCGCCTCCTCGGATGGATTTGTTCTGTTATGAGTTTGCCTGAAGGTTTCGAGATCATGTGAATAACCCGGTTGGCTGCGCTGTTGCAGCCGCTTGTATTGGGGTCCCCTGGTGGGGTTTATGCTGATTAATGAGCTTTGTGAACGAGCTCCTGACCTGCCATCAACTGGAGTTCACTAACATACATACCCTATGAAAAAAAGAGTTTTAATGTGGTTTTTTTTAAGCAGGAATAGGTTTTCAGTGAGGAGGTGATTTGCATCTGCTTGATTGCAATTTCTGTTATAGCAGTAATGCAACAGAAGGCAGTTTGTTTCTGTACGTTTATATAAAGTGCTTCAAAGTCTGGAAGTAATCCTGCAAAAGAAGTTACTGTCATGAATGCTGACGTATTGTTCATTTCTTTAGGAGTACTGGACCCCAAACAACCCCATGCAGAACACCATCATCCTCCTGATCGAGCAGATTGTGGTGGCGCTGGGCGGAGAGTTCAAGCTCTACCTGCCTCAGCTCATTCCCGCACATGCTGCGCGTCTTCATGCACGACAACAGCACCGGCCGAAGTGTCACCATAAAGGTGAGTGCAGCGCCTCGCGGTTCAGGTGACGCAAGTGTTCGCGTCATGGAGCGCGATGTTCCTGCACGGTTTGGGATCATGCAGCGTTGCTTTATGGGAAAAATACGTAAAAATAAATTTTTTTACGGGGAAATGTCTGGTGTTGATGCTCGAGCGTTGTTGTTTGGGTTGCTCTGTAATTACACCACCAGCCGCTAGATGGCGATTAGGGGTGAGTATTGGCAAGGACCTCGCAATACGATATGTATCATGATACTTGGGTCACGATACGATATTATCACGATATATTGTGATGTTCTACCCAGTTAATATCAAAATTAAAAGTAAAGATGAAAAATCAAGTTACTGTATATGTTCATCAGATGATATTGATCATTCAGAGGACAAATTGAGTCAAAACTATTTGCTTCAAAACAACCTATTTATTGTTTATTATTAGTGTTTTTGCACATTTAAGTAACCATTACAACATACTGACAGCATTGTAAACAAATCGATATTAGGAGCTAGTGCTGGGCGATATGGAAAAAATCATATATCACGATATGGACTATTTTATATCACGATAACAATATATATCACGATATACCATAATAAAGTATGTTTTCAGTTATTCTCTGAAAAGTTTGACAAAAACTTCATTGCTTACTTTTCAACTTAATTTTGAAAGGACATTTAGCTGAACTGTCACAAACTACATTTAGTGGCCGAGAAAGAAACAGGTGGTACAGAGGTACAGTAGCTTTCACATTTTTTTTTTAAAGTGCACAACAGTTTCTGAGAGGAAAAAAAACACATTTTTGCTCCTGAAGTTCAGCTATTAAAAATAAACAAATTATTTTTCAACTTTCTGAAAATCTGTAAACCTTTTGTAGTGCAAAGTTTGCAAAAACCAATATAAAGTGCCTAAAGTAAACATCAGGGTTGAAAAGAGAACTTGTTTAAGGCATTAACCATGAATAAAAGTGCAAACATAAAAGGCTACTTGTGAAGTTTAGTGAGATATGATTCTATCAAATTTATCGTTGCAGGTTATTTAATTACAATATTGCTGTAATAATTGATAAAATTAGGTTAGAAACGATAGAAACGATAGAAGAGAAATGGCACGATATACACTTTTATATTGTCCCCACGATATATATCGTCATATTGCCCAGCACTATTAGGAGCTGAAAAATCGATATTATATTGGGCGGCTGAAAATCGCAATATATTGCCAAATCGATTTTTTTTAACACCCCTAATGGCGATCTGAGTTCTTTCTGCAGCGCTGTAGCAAAAGCTGCAGGAGAGTGCCGAGTTTCCTGTCGTTGACTTCCTGACGTAGCTGCAGGAAGGAGGATGGAGGAGAAGCAGCGGCGGGAAACTCTGAGGCAAAGAGGAGCAAATCGCATTCCTTGCGTTCCTCGCCGATGCAACGTGCATTTACATTTGGAGAGAGGTGCACGTCAGGCCACGTTAGTCCACAGATGCCACAGATACTGAGAGGTTCACAGAAATGAACGAATTGGGAGAAGGAACTGAAATTGTAATCACAGTTTAGCCTGAAATGTTCTTTCCCTGTGATTAATGTTGCCATGAATGAATACCTGGGAGAGCGTGGAGCAGTTACTGAAACAGAAAATAGACTTGGAAAAAAAATTACTGTTCCTTTCATGAGCCACATTGATGATGGTGAATTAAAATAATATACCTGTGCAATAAAAAGGGACAGATCGTTCTCGTGTTGCTTGTTTGCAGGTCTAAATGGCTCTTTCTCCTCTGCGTTCAGCATTTTTGTTGAAATGCTGCTTTTCATGATGAACACAAAGTGCCGAAGCATCACTGAACTGATCAATCCAACCCAGTAAAATGAAAAAAAAACAACCCAGAATGATCCTATCTTTATACAAGCATGACCGCTGCTGCAAATGTACCCTGAGGATTTATTCTATCAGCTGCAGCATTATGGAGCCATTTTTTTTAATGAATTACTGGTTGTTTTTTTTTTTCTTTTGATGCCTGGGTCGTCGTGCAGAGCTCAGGCCCATTGAATGGATTAAACACTTTTCCACCGTGAGTGATCTGTGCAAGATATAAGGACAGGAGCAGTGATTCCCAAAGTGTGGGCCGCGGCCCCCTGGTGGGCTGTCATGGTACTGCAGGTGGGCCGTGAGAGGTCATTAAAATTAAACAAGTATGTTTTAAATCCTCGATCTTTTTAAAATATGTTTTTAATTACTGTAAAATATTCATGACAAAATTTAAAAAAAAAAACCATTTAGAAGTAATAAAACAGACCAGTTAAGTGTTATTCTACTGCCGTCCTAACTTAATATGACAAGTGTCGTCTTATTTGTTGACCCCTCACATTACTATCAGAACATAGCATTTTGTACTGTATGTTAATCACAGTTGTAATTAACGTTTTGCGTGGGCCGCTGAGATTTTTCACATTTCAAATTGGGCCTTGGTATTCTGAAGTTTGGGAACGGCTGGACAGGAGGACAGAAGACTGACATTTGGATTTGGCATTAATTGTCATCTATATATGCAAAGTCCTGAATAAAACATGAATAATGGCACGTAAAAAAAAAACATGCCATAAGTCCTCTCATGATAATATAAGGTTGCTTTGTTAGAGATGCATTAAAGTTCAGTTCCCATAATAAATTATAGTCCTTAAAGAGCAATATGCAAGTCCCAGTGAAGCATGACCTTAAATCTTTTTTTTTTTTAACGAATTATTTGTAGATGAGAGTTGCCTGTTTGGTTTGACGTCTGAGACTCGTGCCGACATAACGTGACCCGCCGTGTGTCGTAAATCACGGGGTGAACGCACAGCGGCCCGGATTGAGAAGATCGTATATTAGATTTTAGTCATAAATTAATTTGGTTTGGCCCGCCGGGGAGAGTTTGTGTTCGAAAGTGCGCTCCCGACGCTATACGGTCTTTAAAGAGAGCGCGGGAGCTCAGCCCACAGTTGACTTATTAGAGCGCCGCTTTCTGACTGTGGTTTCGCTTCAGCGTCCACCAACACCGTTCAGATTTAAGCTGTTAACTTGTGATACATCAGTTCAAGACGACATATATCTGTTAGTGACACGCTCTCTGGTTTCGGCAGTTGTCAGAGTTTTCTCTCAAACCTTTAATTATGGTTTTGGGCAGAGACCGCAAAGGCAGAATCATAAAGGGCGCTCTCGGCGCTGTCCATCCAGTCTTCGGTTTTGTTCCCGTTTGAACGTCCACGGCGGCAGATAATTCAGCGGCCCACAGTCTGGATTCACGTCTGGAGTCTGATCTCCAGCGCAGGAGCAGGGGTCACGAGACGGGGGAAGTGAGAGTCAACTTACCTTCTCGTCCAGAAGAGAAGGAAAAGAAAAACATACTTCCATCATTCCAAGGAGCGTTTCAGCCCAGCGCCTCCCACTCCCCCCCCCCCCCCCCCCCCATCCAACTCACACACATGGAGATGTAAACAGCTGTACACCTTCACCTCAGCTTCCTGCTGTCTCGCCATGTGCATTTCAGACATGGGTTGGCGGAGTTGGGAGCAGAAATTGTTGGGGGGCCGGGGTTGAGTTTTGTCGTCTGGGGGCCCGCCGTGTTTCCAACCACGGTGAGCACACGCGCCGTTTCACTGCTGGGGCCACGGCGCAGACGTCTCGCTGACAGACGGCGTACATAGATGTGTGTCATGTGGAACCGAAGTCGCTCGTTTCACTTCAGGACAGCTCAGATCCACTGAGGGTTTTCTTCTGATAGATACCAACCAAACAGGCAACACCGTAGTCTGTTCTTTGGTGTTTCGTGACAGCCGAGTCAGAAATTTGATCCAGTCTGTCGATGTGTACCTCGGTAAAGGGGCTGAGAATTAATAGAATTGGACCAGAAAAAAAAAAGATAGTGAGCAGAGGCTCATCACCACATGGTAAATGTTGTTGTGCTTCCCATTTATTAGCAAAAACACTTAAAGCAGGACTTTATCCGGTGTCGGGTCACGGGGGCAACAGCCTCACCAGTGAGGCCCGGACCTCCCTCCCCTCGCCCGCTTCCATCAGCTCCTCTGAGAGAACATCGCGGTGTTTCCAGGCCAGCCCAGAGATGTAGGGCTGCTGTTTAGGGATAGCGGGTAGCGGGAGGGGCGTTCCCCCACAAAGAACCTAATTTTCCACCTTGCTAAACCCGCTATTCCACCTGTGCTACCCGCTACATTATACATAGGAGTGGTTAGGGCGTTCCACCTGTTAAACCAATCAGTGCGTCAGCAGCCATTGCCTTTAAGAGCAGGTTGTGCTACCCCCAAACCGCTATGTAGCGGGTGGTCTGACCACCCACTACCCACAACCCGCGATTGCAAGATACCGAGTTTGCGGAAAGGGCAAAAGACACGCCCATTGCCACACCTACAATGTGAATAAGGGAGTTGGGATAGCGGGTAGCGGCTTTAGGGAGCGGAAGATTGCATTAGTGGTTAGCGGAAATTCCTAAATCTGCAATTTGCAGGTAGCGGCTAGTGGAGTAGCGGCTAGCGGGAAGTGTACGATCGGGGCCATAATCTCTCCAAGCGTGTCCTGGGTCTGCCCCGTGGTCTTCTCCCAGTTAGACATGCCTGAAACACCTCTCCAGGGAGGCGTTCTAACCAGATGCCAAAACCACCTCAACTGGCTCCTCTCGGTGTGAAGGAGCAGCAGCTCTACTCTGAATCTCTCCTGAATGACTGAACTTCTCACTCATCTCTAAGGGAGAGTCCAGCCACCCTGCAGAGGAAAACCCATTTCAGCTTGTATCCGCGATCTCGTTCTTTCGCTCACTACCCACAGTTCCTGACCACAGGCGTTTCAGGATGTTTCATGTGTCCCCGTATTCATCACAGGTCTTTCTTCTGTGCTGACATACGTGATCATTTTGTCCGGCATCCTCGGATAAAGCGCAAGTCGTGTACGTGGTGATTTATGCTTTATGTATCACATGTGTGGTGATTTATGTTGAAGCGGTGACGCCCGTCCACTGACGAGCGTCAAGCCGCAGCCTCTGTTGCAACCTGACGTGCACCTCCCTGAAAATGTAACGATGGGTTGGATCTGTGCAGATTGTAATCAACGAGGAAGCCAAAGTGCTCCCATACCGGCAACTTAAAGGATGGAAGAGGCTTCTCTTGCTCCTCCTGCAGTAGATGTTTGCTACTTTTGTTTTTCACCTCAGGAGAATTAATCCAGGGCTCATGTGGTGGGGGGACTGGGGGAATGGAGGGGGGGGGGAATCCAGATGGCTCACGGTTCATCTGTTATTCGTTACAGCCTCAATTTTAATGTGGAATTGCAAAGAAACCCATATGTGGTGTTATAATGTGGGTTTATAACATGAGTTGTGTTGTCTCAACTCTTGAGATGTTACTGCAACGCAGCCTTAACGTAAAATTATATGAGATGTTGTTATATTGTTAAATGATGCCTTAATTGCAGTTTGAAGGCTATTTGTATTTTGTTTTATGATAAGACTTGCTTATGAGATGCTGACTCAGTCCGTCACCCACAGATCTGCGGACGGAAACGAAGCTCGCCATCGTCCTGCTGAAAGAAACCATGATAAAACATTTAGCTTCCCCTTTCGGCGCACCTGCAGAAAACTCATTAATCACAGTGGACTCGTCACGAGCCGCTCGCGTTTTACTCCTCGTGGTTTTAAGAAGCTTGTCCTCTCCTTTCCAGCTGCTCAACGCCATCCAGCTGTTCGGTGCCAACCTGGACGACTACCTCCACCTGCTGCTGCCTCCCATCGTGAAGCTGTTCGACGCCCCCGACGTGCCCCTGCAGGCCCGCAAGTCAGTAACCACTGCAAGGCTGCAGTTGCGGGGGTGGGGGGGGTCTTGTGTGGAATTTATCCATTTAGCTCAAATCCGGTTTGTCAGACTTTTGTCGGTTCAAACTGAGCTGACAAACTGGATTTTGCTTTGAACGTAGCTGACAAATGCTCCCCCCCTCTCCACATTCCTCGGCTCTCGCGGAGCCTCGTACAGTAAAAGATGTGCATCTGTTTTTCCCTCTGTGCCTCAGGGTTGCCTTGGAAACGCTGGACCGGCTGACGGAGTCCCTGGACTTCACGGACTACGCCTCACGTATCATCCACCCCATCGTCAGAACGCTGGACAGCACGTCCGAGCTGCGCTCCACCTCCATGGACACCTTGTCCTCGCTGGTGTTCCAGCTGGGAAAGAAGGTAGCGCTGTTTGTCCCCTGAGCTCCATTTTCAACGTCTCGATCGCTGAGCAGACTAGTTTTCCTACCCCCCCCCACCCCCCCCGTCGTCTCTGTTATTTCCTGGCAGGCTGCTGATGTCATTGACTGTTTGTCGGCAGGGGGTGGTGTTTATTAGCGCGGATGAGGTCACGCTTAACCTTCTCCTTCTTATGCCTGGACCCTCGTGCCGTTCTGAGGTCTGACCTCGGGACCGCCAGCCTCCAGTCATGTCTGGAAACAAACATGCAGGAGAAAAAAGCTTTTGATCTGAGACCCGACGGAGGTTGCGCGCCAGCGCCGATACCCGGTTATTTACTTTATGGTGAAGGGAAAAAGCTCGTTTAGACTAAACACCACATGAAGCTCATGTCGAGTTTTTATTTACTCCCCCTTCTGTTTCTTCTCATTTCCAGTACCAGATATTCATCCCCATGGTGAACAAAGTGATGCTGAAACACAGGATCAATCACCAGCGTTACGACATTCTCATATGTCGCATTGTAAAAGTAAGTGCCGTCATTATGTACAAATTAACGGCGTGACGAGAATTCACGAGCGTCCAACTGTTGCTTGCCTCTCGTCCCGCGACGTCCAACTACTGTTGTCACAGAATGGCTGCACGTCTGGCAGCGAGTCACGCAATCGTAAAATAAACATTTTTACGTACAGTGCTTCGTAGGCCAGACTTTTACGAATGTTCTGTTTATCAGCAGCCTTCTGGAAGGAAATCTGTGTTCGTAAAACATGTTTTGATGCTCGACTCAGCTGCTCGTACATGTGTGGGCTGTTTGTGTGTGTGTGTGGCGTTACAGGGCTACACTCTGGCAGAGGAGGAAGAGGACCCTCTAATCTTCCAGCATCGCCAGCTCCGCGGCAACCAAGGCGACGCTCTGGTCAGCGGGCCCGTGGAGGCGGGCCCCATGAAGAAGCTTCACGTCAGCACGACTGCGCTCCAGAAGGTCAGGGGGGGGGAGTTTTTGAAAATCGGATTCCCATTTATTCTTCTGCAGCGACGGGACGAGTCCAATGTTTGTTTACTGGCTTGGTGGAAACTACACAGAGTAAACAGCTCTGAGTATAAGCCTGCAGTTTAATTGCGGTCACGGCATATATATCAACAGATCGGTGATGGATAGAAATAAATACCTCAACAAATGAGCAGAACTCATTGAATGCAGATGCTTGCTTTTACAGCACGTGGAGTCATGGAGCAGTTTTATATGGAAGCATGATCTATGACCCACAGTACGTCGTCATGTGGGCTGACGTATTACAATGCGCTTGGGACGACGCCGTTGATCTATATCCCTTGTTTGATTACCTGTTACTAAAAATCTATGTATGCACCTTCGCGAACTCATTCCCCGTAGTGCATTTGGCACTCGTGTCTGCAGAAACTGCTGCTCCCACACACTTCCCAGTGACTCCTGCAATGGATCATTTGTCTCGCTCTGCAGGCTTGGGGCGCTGCCAGGAAGGTGTCCAAAGATGACTGGCTGGAGTGGCTGAGGCGCTTGAGCGTTGTCCTTCTCAAAGAGTCGTCCTCGCCGGCCCTGCGATCGTGCTGGTCGCTGGCGCAAACTTACATCCCTCTCGCGAGGTACAGCCACACCGTCTTTTTTTTTTTTTCAGTCTCTGTTCTTTAAGTTATTACAAGTGTAATAAAACAATCATGCAATTTCTTCCAAGTCAGAGGCATTAGACAATTCAAAGCTCTGTTCTTGTGTTTTGAAAATACCACAAATGCCCCGGAAGCAACGTCGCATTCGGTCATGAGACGGTTGCACCGATGCCCGCTGTTGTGAGATTCACGGCCGCATCGTCATTCTAACCTGTACGTTTCCGCTGTCCGCAGGGACCTGTTCAACGCCGCGTTCCTGTCTTGTTGGTCCGAGCTGAGCGAAGACCAGCAGGACGAGCTCATCCGCAGCATTGAACTGGCTCTCACCTCCCAGGACATCGCCGAGGTCACGCAGACGCTGCTCAACTTGGCCGAGTTCATGGAGCACAGTGACAAGGTAGCCAACGCACCAATATTACATTTTCATAACATGTTGTGAAAATGTCAAAATTTTCCAACCGTGACAGCATGTGTTCGGGTGTCAAAAGTCACTGCCTGCTCAAAAAACATAATCCTGTCACTTTGTGCAGGTTGTTTCTGTCTGAAATGGGTCATTCGGAGGTTGCGTTCAGCTTCCAGGATAATGTGACATCAGACTTACATCTTCATCTCGACTTAGTTTTAATCTTTTATGCTGCACTTGCTGAACCTTGGAGAATGAAAAAATTAATAAATAAAAGGCTTGATTTTTTTTTTTTTTTCAAGGGTGTCCAGTTGGCAAACGGCACATCTGTTTTTATCTACCCCTGTGAAAATGATGATGATATCTCGCATACTTTAGCTGTTCTGTCTTCTCTCAGCGCCATTATGTCCACAAACTAAGGTGTGCGTGAAAGCATTCCAGTGTTTTGAGTTTGTGCATCTGCTGGAAGAGCTAAGCGGTTAACCAGATGTGAGGTCCCGTAACCGACAGCTCATTTGCCGACACACGCTGGTGAGCTTCCAGAACCACAATTCACTTGAGCCTGAATAACGGCGTGACACTTCGCTGCGAGCGTCGGTGGCACGGTGCACGTGGTAGCGACCCAGAAGGCAGAATGCGAAGATCCCGCCGGCCTGCCCGCCGTGACGCGAGCGTAAGTGGAAGGTTAGCACGTAACAGCGAGCGTTTATACATCTCAACGCTCAGGAGGAAATTGCAGCGATGGACTTGACGAGATCGAGGACATCGCGTCAAAAACCGCAGCAATTATTTGACACTTAGGTGTTGCAAATCTGCTCAAAGATTAGCAGAGCAAAGCGTTTCCAGATGGGAATTTCTCTTTGCTTTTCGCTGCTTGACCACACATGCTGGGCTAATCAGCAGCGATACTGGTGCTCTGAGACCCAGACTGTCATGGTTTGGTCATTATATGGCATTTTCGCAGGGACCCCTTGCTGCGAGGCCTCAGCAGAAGCACGTAAAAAAAAAAGTGCCGTTCTGAGCCAGTGAAAATAAGGGTTCAGGCTACTAGTTTCCATTTGAGGACAGTATAGATCGCAGACAATTCTTCAGTCAATTGTAATTTTTTTTAAAAATTCCCCCTTCCTTGCAGAGAAGTGGTTATTTTATATGGTCTCTTTCCTTCACCAGGGCCCTCTACCCCTGAGGGACGATAACGGCATCGTGCTGCTCGGCGAGAGAGCTGCCAAATGCCGTGCCTACGCCAAGGCGCTGCATTACAAAGAGCTGGAGTTTCAGAAGGGCCCCTCTCCTCTAATTTTGGAGTCTCTAATCAGGTAGGATGTCTGTAAACTACATGAGCAAACATGTTATTTTAATTAGATAATAACTTTGGCCTACATTCACGAAGGCGCTGAGCTAAGTGTTCTGTCTGCATCACGTAATATACCGTATTTTCCAGACTATAAAGCACACCTAAATATAAGCCGCACCCACTAAAATTTAAACGAAATATATATTGTGTCACATTATCGCCGCACCAGAACTATAAGCCGCCGGTATTAAGGCTGAGAAATAAGATATTTATGTCGAAAGATTTTGTACCATAAGTGTTTATTCATATACCTGAATTGTTTCCGAGCAGGGCCTGTAACACAGCAGTAAAAGTGCTGATCAAACAAAACAGAAAAGTCATTGATGGTTTTATTAATTTTCCTCCTGCACACTAAAACCAAGTTGCTTTATTGTTCCTTCTACTGTGTGACTGAAACCACCCCACACAGCAAAGACATCCGGAACGGACCCGTGATACGGACCCGTATCAGGGTCCACTTGCACTCAGTGCCGGATCCGCTTTGGAGCCGAATCGCGGACCTGCCAGCTCCACGCTGCGTCCGGTCCGCATCTGCGATTAAAAGCTTACCTCCGTGGCGGGTCCGCTCAGAACCCTGAAATCCGCTGGGGAACCAACAAACTGACTGGACAAACTGATAAATCCAGGTGTGTCTGAGTAGCTACAATGGTCAGACACACCTGGATTGTCCAATAATAACAGGTATTGATGCTCACAAAACGAATGTAGAGTAGCATAGCCAACATAAGCTACTTAACAAAAACAGAATAGCCTTTAACTACTGGGTTTGTTTTTGGTTTTTGCACTTCCTGTTAGAGCGCCCCCTGAGGGCTAAAAAAAATTCATAGAAAAGCCGCATCTCTATATGAGCCTCATGGTTTAAAGCGTGGGACAAAAGTAGCGGCTTATAGTCCGGAAAATACGGTAACTTTAAAAAACACTGAAATCACGCTCTTATTTTTTATTTCATTTAAATGTAAAGGGGGGAAAACAAACAGTATTTAATGGTATACTTTAAAGGTCCCATATTATGCATTTTTGATCCCTATTCATGTGGATCAAGCACCACAACGAGTCATTTTACTTTCAAATTCCCCATGACCTCGCGCAGCCTGAATCCTCCATTTCACTGTGAGGTCTGTGAGCAAGCTGTTGGGCAACCCCCTCTCCCTCCAAACTCCCTCTTTCTGCTGTTATTCTTTACCTTCTAAAGCAATTAGACGCATTACTGCCAATCACATGCCACGGAGACAGCTGGAGGATGTTTCAAATCACGTCCGATGGGGGTACATGGATGAGCTGAGTTCATCTGCACCTGGAGTTTAGAGGATTGACCTCCACATGCACTTTCTGCTTAAGTGAGGAGGAAAAAAAAAAGAAATTGCCAAGTTCCTGGCATGCCTGCTTTTTCTAAACCTTTATTTATCGCTTAATCAATCATGCTCTCCTCCAGATGACAGCTCGACAGCCTGAGAACTGGGTCCATGGCAGTTTAAGTCCATTTGGAAACTTGGAAAGTTAGGAAAAAGCATAAAATGTGGACTTAACTTGTTTACGTTAAAATGGGACATGTTATGTTTGGTTTCAGCCATCTAGTTTCAGTCCCTGGCATCTAGAGTAGCTCTGCACCCTGGGTAGTTCCTAAAACCCTGTAAGTACCACCGAATGACGGGAAGAACTGGGTCACAGAAAAAGCATCTTCCTGGAATCGAGCAGAACTGGCTCAAGTGGCGTTTGGCTTTTCTCAGCAATCGTAAATGTTAAGTTCTTGCTCTTATGGCCGTGTCCTGCCAGATGAATACGACCATACGGGGAAATTCTGCCCTGCGTGATGTCATACAGAGCTGACATTTGAAAAAAATGCCTCTCCAGAATGAAGTGTCCTCAGCACCCAGAGGGTGTTTTTGTGCACGTAAATACTTCAGGTCAACATCTCAGATGGCGGTTTGTCATAAAACCCAGAAAATCATGATATCGCCACTTTATTTGATGTGCAGAAAAACCATGAGAAGTTATACTTTAAACAAACATTGAAGTTGTATAATTCATTTCTTCCTGACCTTCAACCCTTTGAAATCTTGTCATCTTTTCCAACCCAGTTTCTTCATTCTTTTTCATTTCTTTACATTTGGCATGGCGTGGCGAAATCTGTTTTCCAGGCATCTAATTGGACGCTCGCCTCCTTTTCATCTACGAGTGTCTGGACCTGTGTTTCTGCGCGGCCTGTTTTCAATTTCTCGGGAGCCTTGATGATGATGAATGATGGGAGCGGCACTGGTGTTATCCCATCTGGTTCTCACCTCTCTAGGATTCCCCATAAAAGATTTAGACCCCAGCGTGCAAAAGAGCTGCGTGTGCTCCCGTTACCGAGTCGCGGGTGCATTAGAAAAACAAGCAAACAAAAAAAAAAGAAACACCTGCGCATCCGCTCTTAGGGATGACAAGGAAACATCAGGGTTCAGGAGGTAGAGCAGTTCGTCTGCCACTCTGAAGGCCTGTGGTTTGGTCTCTGACCTCCTCAGTCTGCATGTTGGAGTGTTGGTGGGTGAATGTGGCTCGTAGCGGTCAACGGCACAAGAAGAGCTCTGCACAAATGACTATTTAAGTGCCTCATGTGACTTTTTTTAATTCATCATCATTTTAGGAGATTCTGTTAATCTTATTTAATGTGCATCTTTAAAGCTCAGAGTATACAGTCACCAACCATAATGGTTCGATTTGGCAAAAAATCGATTTAGCAATATATCACGATTTTCGGCCGCCTCAATATGATATCGATTTTTCAGCTCTTAATATCGATTTTTATTTTTAGGAAATGATGTATGTTGTAATGGTTACTTAAATGTGCAAAAACACTAAGAGGTTGTTTTGAAGCAAATAGTTTTGACTCAATTTGTCCTCTGAATGATCAATATCATCTGATGAACATATACAGCAACTTGATTTTTCATCTCTACTTTTAATTTCGATATTAACTGGGTAGAATATCGCAATATATCGTGATAATATCGTACCGTGACCCAAGTATCGTGATACATATCGTATTGCGAGGTCCTTGTCAATACTATAATGGTGCATATTCTATGTAATTTGCAAGAACAAGCCACCATTTCTGGTGAAGTCCCAATGTAACCATCCGGCTCCGGTTACGTCGACCCTGACTGACCGGGTCACCTTCTGAGAGGAAGTGAATCTGACCACAGAGGCTGGAAGGACAGTGCTTGTAGTCTGCTGGTGTTAAAGTGCTCAAAAGGAATTCTTTCTTGGTTCTTGGCACGATAAAGTAGTGTGATGGTTTCGAAGGTAGTAAACGTAGGGGGCGTATGGAGAAGATGACAGAGTTGGGTGTGTGTGTGGTCTCGATTGCCTTCAAAGGTGCCTCGGGGCATTTTGCCAGTCAGTTGGTCTTTGTGTTTGCAACATTACAACTATCAGGCCAGTAAAACGGAAAGAAATAATGTATCAAAACCTGTTTGAGACAAGATGTGGGCTTTATTTGTTTTAAAAAATATTTTTTTATTTTCTATCACATGAAACAACATAATTCAAGAGCTGTACACATTTTACAAATGACACATTTCCACCACGAATGGGGACAAAAAGAAAGAAAGAAATGCAGCGTAACTTATAGTCCCTTTCTTTTAATCGGCTCCTCCCGGTCCGTAGTGATTTATTGCAGAACCGGACCAGTCTGGGCTGATTTCAGCCCGTGCTAACTGAAATAAATCCTAGTGTTTTACAAGACAAATGAGAGAGAGATTTAATCCAGTAGCCCTTAAAGGACAGTGGTTTACAAAAAAAGAAAAATCAAAGCTTTTACAAAATAAAAATATTTTACTGATAAATACACAAACTACAATTTACAATCAAACACTGCAAAAACGTAACACATTCATCTGATTCGTCAGTCATCTGGTTTAACCTGGCCATCACAAATGGCTATTTCATTCCTTTCGCAGTCAAGGTAAACGGGTGAACAGGAATTAATGAGATTTTTTTTTTTTTTTGATTATTCATACGTATGATCTCGATCCAAAACGCACAGCTGAAGCACTTATGGTTGAAAGCCCACTGGCCGGACCTTCATCTCCACTCTCTTGAGGGAGTAGTTGGGGCCGTGCCAGCCGTACCAAGTGATCCCATCTGTGTTCTTCGTGTGCTCCCCGTAACGGTAAAAGACGCCGTTCAGATTGGAGTCCGTGCAGCAGTTGTACCAGTAACCACCTGGAAGGAGATTGATGAGAACGATTAGTGTCCCAGTAAGGGGTGAGTATTGGCAAGGACCTGGATGGTTCGGGTCAGGCTTGTTCTGATTGCTTACCTTTGCGCAGGGAGGCGCAGTCGTCCACGCATTTGTCGTTGTCCTTGTTGATGGTGCTGAAGTTGGTGTTGTTGTGGTAGCGCAAGGAGTCTCCGGCGTTTCCGCTGTAGTTGGCAATGAAGAGCTTGTAGCTGTTGAGTTCGTTCCCCATGCGGAAAAAGCCGTACTCAGCGTAGCGCTTTACTCCTTCCCAGTCCTGCGTCGGAGAACACATGCATGACAGTTTAGGAAGTTAGACAAACCGGCACCGGTTTCTTTCATGGTCTGCGCGAAAGTTGCTTTGATATTAATACGATTTGAAGTAACCTAAGCCTGCATTGCTGCTGCTTCCTGAAACGTACCTCCATCTCAATTCGGAGCACACTGGGCTGCCTTGTTAAACGGATGATGTGGTCGTTGCCCAGCCAGAAGTCTCCACGGACGGATCCAAACCCATTTTTGTACTGCTTCCAGTCGCGGTTGAAGGAGGTCAGGCCGACCTTTCGGCGCTGAATCACCGTCCAGCCGCCTCCATTCGTCTCCATATCACAGAAGACCTGAAACAAAAGAACAGTGAGATGAAGCTCGCCAAAAAAAAAAAAAAAAAGAAAATATACTCGTAAGATCTGCCATACCAGTTTAACTTACACTGATCTCAGGTGTTCCCAGAAACTCGTCTTTAGGCAGCTTGTACTCTCCCGAGATCTTGTAGGTCTTTTTGAAGAGGGATGCACAGTCGTATATTGCATCTGGGGGGGAATAAAAGAAAAGAATATCTGACGTTATGCTAAAACCATGTGTAGTTTCATGATCAGTTTCTGGAAAAGGGACTGCTGTAAAATCCTCCTCAAGCCCTGCTGTAAAATATGGTCTGGGTATCTAAGTGACTTGACAGCTGAAAATATGACCCCTTTACTCCTTTCACTAGCCAAAAAAAAAAAAAAACCCAAAAAGTTAAAACACAGGTGGGAATGGACAGCATGTTGTGAGTTCTGCATAGCTCCTCCTCTTAATTGCTACAGTATGGCCATGTCATCAGGAGCAGCGAGCCCAGAGTTGGGTGAGATATGGAAGCCTTCCACCTCTTTTAATCTTTGCGACCCCCTCCTGCTCTGCTCTCCCGCTTGGGGAAGAAAGGCCCCTGTGTTCTCTGCGGTTGCATCATAAACGTGACCGTGATAGGCCACACAGTCAGATACTGGAATAATAAATGACGTAACGCTCAGCCAACCGCCGTGCGGCAGCCAGTTCTGATTAGTGGTGTGCCGGAGCCGAGTCGACCGGCGGAGGAGATATGTCTTTCATTGAGCTGTTTGATTGAGGGTCCTGCAGATGGGACCCTGCGCCTCCAAATGAATACTTTTTTATTTTACTGCTTTTGCACAGCTCGGTGTGTTTGCACTATAATCAGCGCAACTACCGATCCGGAGCAGGTGAACGAGGTTGATTATAGTATTTTGAAGCGAGGATACAGATATGATTGCATGTGCAGAACGGTTTGCTTGTCTGAGGTCTGTTCACATTCCAGCGTGATGCTAGTTTTTGTTTTTTTTTCCTTCATAAATGAGCGCCTCAGTTTGAGATAAATCGAGCTTAAAGGTGAAATTAGAGAGCTGAGAGAGGCTGTGAAGGAGGTTAGGGAAAGCTGGTCGGGTTCGGTGATCTCTGCATGCATGTTTAAACCCATCCTGGCTGGAAATGAGAAATGAGTGCGAGTTGGTTTATTTACATTCCTCTCTACCATTTATCCGCTTCTATGCATGCCAGTTACTGGCTAATCTTAAACTCATTAAAGCAACGCAAGCAAGCTCATTCGCATCCGCGGCTCAGGAGCTGTTAATAGACTTCTCACCTGATGAAGTCTGGGTGGCAGACTGCAGCGTTTGCAGCTGCATGATCTCCACGCGGTTGTTGATCTCCGAGTACTTGCTCTCCGCCTCCATGACCCGGGCCTCTTGCAGCCGGTTCTGCTGGTCCAGCTCCATTATTTGCCTCACGACGTTCATCAGGTCCGTCTCCTGCTTGCGGCTCATCTCCTCGAGGAGACTGGTCAGGTTGGCCACCTGGACCTTCAGAGAGCGCACCTCGTCGCAGCACTGAGCCTTGGGGGGCTTCGGCGGCGCCAGCCTCTTCCTGGGATTCTGGGCCCAAGACTCTGCCAGCAGGAGCAGCGTGACCCCCAAAACCACTATGCTCAAATTTATTTTTGCCATTTTTGGATTTAAAAAATCTTCTCAGACCCTTTTTTCTTTCTTTTTGGGGTGTTTTTTGAGTGGTCTTGGTGTTAAAGTTTGTCAGCTGCCGTTCGTCTGAACCTATCGAGAAGAGCACAGATTAGAGTAGACCAGTGCAGTTGGAGCTCTCCCTTTGACCAGTAGCTCAGTCAGGCTCTGTCCTGTTTCCTCTGAGGAGCCCTCCTCTGCTTGAGCATCTTAAATATTTTGCATGTGGGTCCTCCCCCCTCCCTGCTGGTGCATTCATCGTGCTGACCCTCTGCAGTCTTGTGGGTGGAGAACTTTTTTTTTTTCTTTCCTCTGCTGAGCATCACGTCACCTCTCATCTTAATTTCACTCATGATGGAGAGGTTTTGCCCACATTTTTTTTTCATCAGGTGTTAAAGGTTTCTCGGCAGTAATGTAAAAAATATCTTTCTTTTATTTTTTTTTTGCCTCTGCCTGGAGGAACTTCTTAAGAATAAGGGAACAAAACAAGGGCTGTCATTTACAGTCATTCCACCTTCACTATCTCCAACTTCTTCGTGTGAAAAGCAAAGTCTTTAAATCTTTCAACTGATACTTTGACTTTTTAGTTGCAACAGAAACAGGTTTAAACATCTGAATGGCTGTTTTGTGCTGTAGAACAGCTGTAAGTAATTTCCTTGTCTGTTGTCACACTTAAATGATCGCGTTAATGACAGATTTTACTTTATCCTTAGGGCTAACCACGGTTCCTGTAAATTTGGTCTTAACTTACTAAGAAATGTGTGAAGTCACTTAGTATTCTTAATTGTAGGTTTTGGTTCTGTTTATTCTTTTTTAAGTATTTTTTGCAGAAGTTTAGGCAGGGTGTTTTTCCACTCAGCTTTTTCAGAATTGAATTTCAAAAGCTTGTTAACACAAGGAGAGACTCAGGGCAGCCGTTCGGGGAAAAAAACAAAGTCGCACCAAAGTACAGTTTGACTTTAGTGGAAAAAACTAACCTCTAGTGGAAGGTGGACCCAGTCTGAATATGCTGTTGGAACTTGTGAAGGAAATGGAAATATGTCCGAGTGGTATGCAGTGTGTTAAATTAAAAGTGAAATCTGTTTATTTGATAATAATCAATACATCGTAAAACGGTCTGTTTTGGTGAAGGGTGAGTTGAGCCAAAAGTCAAAGGCTTCTCTTTACCAGTTGATCCATGTTCCAACCCTCATCTGCGGTCACGGTCTGTGGTTAGCGACCCAAAGAATCAGATCCTCGAATACAATGTAATGAGTTTCCTACGTAGCGTTGCTGGACTTTCTCTTAGAGGGTGTGAGAGAAGTTCAGCTGTCCGAGTAGAGCCACTGCTCCTCCACATGGAGCGGAGCCAACTGAGCTGGTTCAGGCATCTGGTTAGTGGAGATATTTTGGGCGTGTCCAGAAGTCCCAGAGGCAGACGTAGGACATGCCGGAGAGATTGTGTCTCCCAGCTGACCAGGGAATGCCTGGATCTTCCTCTTGGAAGATCTGGGGGAAGTGGCCAGATCAAGGGACGTCTGTGCCTCTCTGCTTTGGCTGCTAACTAATGTAACCTGCCTTACGTTTTCTCTGTAAAGCAGAACAAATTTCTCATCACTTTTCATTCTGTCATTTATCCTGCAACAAGATGTACTACAAACTTGTCAACCAACATTTGTTATCTTACATTTGGCAGGTTTTCATTTGCAGGTAAAACCAAGAGGCTGCAATTTCAACACTATGGACGTCCTTCTCTTGTCCTTTTAGCCCTTGTGTCTTCCATTACAGATGACGAACCTGATAGGATCAACTGACTTATCTGTGGTATACACTGCACGCTTTTGGCCTTTCAGACAAAAGATAACCACCGTGAAAGAATCGCGAAACCTTTGGTTGTAGCTCCAAATTAGTAGCCCAATGTCGCACCGTGCAAATAGTTTTGACGATAGCCGTCTTGGAGGTCTTACTACAAAAGCCCAGCTCTGATCATTTTCTGGCAGTGTCTGAAATCTCATGGTTTCATCGACTGACTAGCCAATTAAAATGCAATATCATTGTAACTAGGGCTCGCGATCTCGCGATACGATACACAATATTTGGCTCACGATACAATATATATCGATATTCATCTTACAATACATTTACATCATTTTCCGAAAGATTTTAAAGGGACAAAGTGATTTTGGTGACATCTTGTGAGTGTTGCAATGACTTTGTTTGAATTAACTGAACAGCATTTGCAGCTTGCAAATGCTGGAAAAAATGAATAATGAGATTTGTTGAGAAAAATAGTTTCATTTATTTAAACACAGTGCAAATTGTTGCTTGCAAGCTTTTAAAGGTGGGACACGGGGTTTTGAAAGAAGCTTAGAATATTGATACCCACGGCTGAAAAATCGATACTCGATACTAGATAAAATATCGATATATGTCACAGAATCGATAAAATCGCTCAGCTCTAATTGCAACTTGCCCCTTTTCCCCAACCGTGACCAGGAGCAAATTCTCCACCTGCGGCGCTTCTTTTTGAGGTATTTTTGGCACTCGACAGCTACTTCTAAAGTCCAGCTTATTTTATTCCTTTTTTCCATTTTCTTCGCTCATCTCAGTTTTATGTTGACGATGTCATTCTACATCCATTGGAGTCTACGATTCAGGAGGTCTTATCATCGTAAACTCTACACATACATCCTTGATGTTGTACCCAGGTTTAAGCAGATGCAAGTCGTAGTGGTCTGAGATGTAATTATCTTTACCACTGCAGAAATCGTGCATCTTACAGGAGCTCCTTGCAAACGACCGCTCCATGCCACTCGGTGGTGGTAGTGCACCACTTTTGCCATTTGCTAAATGCAGTAAATATAAGAGGAAGAAGATGACCAATATGGAGAGGAAGGAAAAAAAAGAGAAGGAAAAACAAACGGTAGTGATGAGCTCAACAATGAAGCTGAATGAGAAGAGACTGCTTGTGCTCAAACTCGTTCTCACAGGGGACATTGAATCAGCCGAACGATGTCATTTCCTGCCTAAAGCATATTCAGTCAACACCAACCCCCATCCAGCAGTTTTTCACAGCCACGCTGAAGAAACCAAACCCAAGGCTTGGACTTCTTCAGGCCCCACATAAGCTCCTGAAAATTCCTGGTAATGGAAACATGCACCCCTTAAAATTATTGCAGAACCCCCATAAATGGAAATCTCCAGTCCTTTTTTTCAAATAGTACAAAACAGTAGAGAGCCTAGCAACCCATACGGATATATAAAATTCTGACTATCTCGATTAGTTTGTTTCTATTTTACGCTGGAGTTGAAGACATTAGTCGGTAAAAACTCAACGTGAGTGAAAAGACACAAATGTGTCTGCAGTCTCATTTGTACTTCATTTTCAACTGTTGTTTTGTTGTTCGGGTCGGACAATGCTGTCCCTGCAAACTGCGTTAAAACGGGTCACACCACAAAGCGCTGGCGTGTTTGTGGAGCTTTAAAAACTTTATAATCGTTTTTACCGGATGGGGATCAAAATGATTATTTTGCAGAAATTAAGGTGCTTTTCTGGAGGCACACTGTCTCTTTCCTGACCAGCTGTGCCAGGATGACGCGTCGCATTGGTGAGGAGACCAAAGGTGTAATTTCATGACTTTGAGGGTAGCGGGGAGTTACTGCACGGATGCAGTCACACTGTTTGCTGTTTAAAGCTCATGGATAAAGCCTAAAACAAAGGCTTTTTGACCTGCTGAGCCCACACTGGATATGTGGTGGGATGGTGATGGGAGCAGCGGCCTGCTGATGTGTCATAAAAACATGAATGAGCCACATTATGTGTGAGGTTAGCCGTTGAGAGGGAACTTGGAGAAAAATCGCCCTTTAAGTTTGATTTTGGAGAAATTAAGAACAACATTACTTAATGATTTAGGAGTGACTAGACTTTTAAATGTGGTTCAGCAAGTGAATTGTAAAAAGTATGACATTACAACAGTATTTTTGTGTCTGTGAACTTGGTGCTGAGCACTCGCAGTCATAAATGAACCGAAACTAATTCCAACTTAATGTATTTTTCAATATGAAATGGCTTTTTGCATTTGGAAGCACAAAGCTTCCAACTGTGTTGCTAAACGGAGTATAAACGAAGCCCAGCACTTGAACCCTCATCTGCTGTAACATTACATAATCGCGCACCACCGGTTTGGCGTTGTTTTGTTGGAAAATCTAAGGCTTTTTCTATTTTCCCCTTTGCCAAATATTTTGGCAGGCTTTTCCCGCTTTTTCATACTTGGTCAGGAAAACAAATGAGGAAACGGTTAAGGAGTCTGTTCATCTTCATCATCTTTGTTTCATGGAAACTACAAGTCGGAGAACACAAACAGATTTCAAACAATGATCCAGTAAGTGGTCCTCGATCATCTGTCAATGTTGGCACAAAATGTTTGGATGAACAGCACCGCTTTTCTTGAGGCCGTGGTCCTTCTATGTTGCTGGACACATGTTGGAATTGATCGTTGCTTTGCAGTTTCCTCTCTGTTCCTTGCAGATTTCTGGTTTTTATTTTTGTTCTTTACAGTTGTCACTGAATACAGACACGTGCTTTTGGTTTCCTGCATTTGTTTGATTTGCTAAACCCACATGGGTATAATAAACTGTTTGTCCCTTTTATACAAGGGCAATAAAAGGATATTAGACTGCCTTCATGTTCTTTTATCCCTTTTTGTCTGATAATTTCTCAGCATAATTAGATGATGGACCTAAAAGAAACGTGCTATGCCCTTTTTTCCAAAGTTGATATGGTTTCCTGAGGTCTTAATGGAGTTCTGTGGTTGTTAGAAATACTACATGGACAGAGCACAGAATCCTCCATTTTAATTATCATCAGTAGGGATGGAACGGTTACCGGTATTACAGTTAAGTGCGATAATATTATACACTATAACGATTACCGTTTATGTAAATAGTAAATGGACTTACATTTCTATAGCACCTTTCTAGTCTACTGACCACTCAAAGCGCTTTACAGCATGTGTCACATTCACCCATTCATTCACACACTGATGGCCGAGGCTACCATGCACATGCTCACCAGGAGCAATTTGGGGTTCAGTATCTTGCTCAGGGATACTTCGACATATGTTTGACTTAATATCATTATTGTGGTCGATTACTGGGATATGTAATATCAGCCTCGTTCAAGTCTTGCGAGCGACTCGCAACTATGACTTGCATGAATATGTAGCTTGTGACATCGGCATCGTAACGTAAGCATGGCCAAAGTCCAAAGTTTATTCCATTTGAAGTTGCACTATAATTTTTGTTCCTGATAATTGTTTTCATATATTGGCCTACTGTGGTGCTCATTTAAACTTGCACCAGATAAATAAGCTTTGTTACTTTTACTCATTTTTTTTCATTTAAATTAAAACCCCTTTCTGTGCCAGTTGTTTGCCCTTTTATTGTGAAAGTTTCATTTTGATAAGATTTTGGCTTCTAATGTTTTAGTATGACCAGAAAATAACAAGATTTTGTGAAATTATTTAAATGTATGTGTTTTTTGGACATTTGTTCAGCAATGAAGAATACCGCGATGATATCGCAAATCGTGATAATTCGGTCTCTATAATCGAGATATCAAGTCTTCTATATCATTACATCCCTAATCATCAGCTGTGTTCACTGCCGCCAGTTTTTGTGAGGGTGGAATCAGCGTCTTGGTTCCGGTTCATACTTCGCTTACGCAGGTTGCCCTTTGAAATCAGCAGCACAGCTCTGTGCTACCTGTATGAAAATGGAAAAACTTCACAGTTGTACTCTGATCTGGGTCTGTGATGTCATATTATGAGCTCAGGTGGCCACGAATTGAATTGGTGTATGTATATATATTAGGGCTGGGCAAGTTAACGTGTTATTATTGCGTTAACTCATTAATTTATTAACGCCGACAATTATTTTATTGCGGGTTAACGCATGTTGCTCACATGCTTTTATTTTGAAAAGTCTGTTACTGGCTGCTGCGGAACCGGAAGACAATTGGCAGGTAAACATGCAGAAAAACTCTAAGTGGTTACTTCAGTGTGGCTCCATCTAGTGGCACAGATGTGTAATGACAACAGAAAATCTAGTCCTCCATTATAAAACAAATTCAGTTCTGTGGCCTGTTTTTTAATTCCGTATTTTTGATCCAAGTCTAAAATTGAAATATGAAAAAAAAAAATGTTTTTGTGTGTTAGATTTAAAAATGAAAAATGTAATAAAATGTCACTTTTTAATGTTTTTTTAATTTTCAATTGACAATTGAAAATGGAAAGAATGAGTGTTTCACGGATTGATAAAGTTACTGAACTTTAACATAGACATTTTCATTTTAAAGTTCTGCCAGATGGAGGATTCAACAGAAACAAGGTTATTTACTGACAAGTTGAACTCCCCGTTAAAAGTTTCTGCTGTTACCTCAGAAATTTTTTTTTTTTCTATAAAAACAGGATGACATTAATGTCCTGGCAGTGGCCATAAGCTTTATTTTATTTTGCATTTTTTAAGATGAGATATGTGATAGCTGATGTTAAAAGTGTTTGAACAACAAATGTTATGACACTTTACTTCATATGGCAGCAGAACATTTAAATAAAAGTGACCTTTACACTGCTTTTGAATACATTATTTGATTTTTTTTTTTTTTTGTATACAATGCGATTAATGTCTAAAGGTTTTCCTCTAACTGTTGTCATGTGTTTCTGAGTTGATGCATGCTCCCTGTTGACATTCCTCCTCTTACCTGATGGCATCAGTATGCGTCACTATCTTTTGGGAACGAAGGTGATTTGCCTTCCTGGACCTCCTTCTCGCTCTCAGCTCTCTGTGAATCACATCTCGCTCTCAGTAATGCTTCCCACAGTCATTCTCATCCCTCTGGCGCCGGACGTTCAGCGTTGAGAAAACGTCCCGGGAGATTTGGTTTTATACCTTCAGCCTCAGTTTTTTTTCCCGCTTCAAAGCATCTTTTATCCGGTAGCCATGTTTCACCAAGGTCTATGTGAAGAAAGCCGACATTAGAGATGTTGAAATTGAACCCGCCGTTAAATTGCTTCCTCGTTAAAGCCCACACGTTTTGTCGGAAAACGTTCTTTCCTCTGCCCCTCACACGCGAGTGCTCAAGCCGCCACGCTAATTTCAGCGGTGAGCCGTTCTCAGATGAATGCAGGTGTTCCCGTGTCTCCAGATGCGCTGGAAAAACGCTTTGTAATCAAAGAGTGACAGAAGGGGCCAAGCTGTCAGCACGGCAGCGTCAGTTATAGGAAAGGCTGGAGGTGATCGCAGGAGCTGGAGGACTCCAGGGCTCAACGTCAAAACCTGAAATTGCATAACTTCTCACAGTCATCTTTGGCACTTACCTCTCATTCCTGTAGCACAGCGACTGCTCAGACCCGTTTCGGACTGGGATTTTCTTTAGGTATATTGTGAGTTTAGGATGATTATGTATAAGACTGATGTATAAGAGCTTTAGATATTGATTCCCTCATTGTACTGTATGGTATTTAGTAGGGGTGCACGATAACTGTCGGGCCGATAACTACTAATTATGATGTCATCCCGATAAGGCCGATATCACAACGAATAGCCCTGAGAACATATATATTTCTGTCAACACGGCAGTGCCTCCCTCTGAGTCTTGAATGACCAGCAGTGAATGTTATGTTCAAGTTACATTCGGCATAATCAGAAAAAAAAACGATTACTCAATAAGGAAAATCAAGAATACCCCCTCATGCCAGAAAACAACTCGTTAACTCGGTCATAATTTTGGTAGTTGCTGACTTGAATTGATATTCGCAGTATTTTCCCACAAGTTACTCATAAAAAAAGAAAAAAAAATAGAAAAGGCTGAAAGAATGACTAGCAAACGAGGGAACGTGGGAATTTATGTTACACCGTGAATGCAGCATGCAACACAGCGTGCTGATCACAACAAACATGGCGGCGATTGCGTGGAACTTCGTTAAAGTTTACGAAGAAGATAGTTTGGTGGTTATTTGTGATTATTCCTTCCAGCGATTCAACAAGGAGAGAAGCACAAGCATAAGCTTTAATACGTAAAACCCGATCGGCCACCTACAACATAACAATCGCTTCCATGGAGTTTTGAAATCGGAAACTAATGCTAACATGCGCAAGCCGTGTCCCCTCTCCTCTCCTCTCCTCTCCTCTCCCTCCCTCATTTCTCTCATCTTAAGATTCTATGAGATTTAAAAAAAAAAAAAAAACAACTGAACCTCATTTACTTTAATTAAAGGTATTAATAAAAATGGAACCACAAGCCAAAATCCTTTAAACGTTAATCTTTTTCAGTTTGTAATTTTGATGCATGTATTTCCCATCAGTTCAATGAGCCTTTATTTTTTATATACCAGTCAGTAATACACCTTATTTAAGTTAATGTGAGATATCAAATAGGTTTGTTTGATAGCTTTATGAAAATGTTTGAGAGGCTTGCCAATATTTTTTCTTTGGAAAAAATAAATGTCTGTTCATATAAAGAGTCAAAACTATTTTTGATTTTGTTCATAGTATTGATGTAATGATCTTAGGTATATGTGTGTTATTGGGTATCGGTATCGGCCTTTTGGAGCTGAAAGTTATCGGTATCGGTTTTTAAAAAAACAGCTTTTGTGCATCCCTAGTATTTAGTTAACCGCTTTGTCTGAACTAACAACATGCTTCCATTTTTTTTGTTTTTATGATTTCACGATTGTTTTAGATGCAATTGATTTGACTTGTAAGTAGGCTTTTTTTTCTGTATCTGCGCAGTTTCTGAGCATATTTACTCTCCTGACGATAGCCCAGTACGAAAATAGGCGGGAATGGAAATTTGCACAACTGTATGGCGAGCTGTATGACGAGCTGTATTAGCTGTAGTAAAATCACCGCGGGATGGCTGGAGTTTTAGGCTGGCGGCTGAGTTACTATGACCTTCAGTTTCAGAATAGCGCGGCAAACGATGATCTGCAACCTGGTCACGTATAGAGTGGCAATAAACTGTTCCATATTTTCCATAATGAAGGCCACGGTATGCACCGCGGCATCCTCCGGCTCAGCCAGTTTCCGACTTCACGCACTGGAAGAGCATCAGAAAGTCTGGTGGCTTAAGCCGGGGATGGCTGCCAGGTGGTGTCTGCTGTCACATATACTGAAGGCAGGCCAGGCCCGTGGCCGTCTGTGCCCCATCCTACACCTGTAGCTGGTACAAACAGGGCTGGAGGGGCAAGAGGGCGGATTAGGAGCTATCCCTTTAGAGTAGTTTCCTGCTCATTGTGGAAGCACAGTGGGCCATGTGGCGGTGCTTCAGAGAGACGTTTCGTGACACAGGGACATTCACCAGTGGTGTCATGGGATCGAGAACGAAAACCACTTGTACCGATGTTTAGAAGTTCTCTTGTCTTTCTTTTTCTTCTCATTTTCCCAGCCAACCACATTTATTCTTTTTTTGTGTTTTTGGTTATAAAAGGCTTGGGAATTTGGTAAAAAAAAAAAAAAAAAAATCAATAGAGTTGCAAAAACCGTCCTTTTGTCTTGACTACGGATCCCATAAATACAGATGTGGGTTTCATGTTTGAGTTAAGTCTCTGCTTGCATGTTTTGTTTCTGTTGTTTTGAATAAAAATCAATTATGGTATGATTAAATTTAATTTAATCTGAAAATGAGCTACATAAATATATCAAAGAACTGCAGAGTTAAATTGGAAACGGGGACAGTTTCATCATTATTATAGTCAGTATGAGATCCCAGGAGGCTTCTGTTCTTCTGGAACATCTTGAGATTTGCTTTTTATTCTCACCAAGCAACAGCAGCATTCCAATGAGGCTGTCGTCAAGGTTTATTTTTTCTTTTTTTTTTCCCCTTAATGAGCCACCGGAGATACTTTGTTACTTTGGCCTCTTGACCTGAAGGTGGGAGACCCAGGGGGCAGAGACTCCAGCAGCGTCCCAACGCTGTGACAGACTTGAGTAAACGTGGGTGGAATAGGTTCTCCAGCTGACACCTCGGCGGCAGTCAAACACGTCTCACTAATTGGAAGAAAAAGGAAAAAAAAAAAAAATCACGTCAATTTGTCAGATGCCTGGTTTATTTATTGTCTTAGAAAAAATGGAATCAAATCAAATATGGGAAGACTGAGTTTCCATTACCTTACTTCACCTCTTCCTCTTCCCTTTGCTTGCCAGACACTGATTTTGGTCACCTTAAACAAATTGTCTCAGATTTGAATATGTTTCCTCCAAACATCAACATTTCCATGATGACAAAAAAAACAAAAAAAAGGGTATTCTGATTTTTTATATTTGCAACAGTTTTAATACTCTTTGTTGAATATCAACACACAGTTGTTGACGTTGTGCTGTCTCTCTCTTTTCTCCAACTTGAATTAATGTAGTGTATACAAACTCCCCGCCCTTTCTTATTTAAGGTGGGTTTCCATAGGTGAGGGGTCTGGGGTTAAACTTAAATGCAACAGGGCTGATCTCCACCTCGGCCCTTTCAGTTCTTGCGTCTCTATTCTGCGTTGGACCCGGTAGAATCCACTGACCTCGCGAACTAACACTCCGTACCACTTGGTGGCGGTAACTGCACGGCTTTTTTGCTTTTTGTCTGTTTGCCAACCTCTAATAAAATAAAAGAAGTAGGGCTGGGCAAGTTAACGCGTTATTATCGCGTTAACGCATTCATTTATTAACGCCGACAATTAATTTATTGCGAGTTAACGCGCTCATATGCTTTTGTTTTGAAAGGTCGGTTACTGGCTGGAACCAGAAAACAATTGGCAGGTAAACTAGGGATGTCCCGATCACGTTTTTTGGGTCCCGATCCGATTCCGATCTTTTAATTTTGATGATCGGCCGATTTCCGATTTTTTTCCGATCCGATTTCACTTTTTTGAGTGGGCAAACAGAGTTTAATTTCCTGTGCATTTTATTTCCTGTGTACATTAATAAATAGGCCTGCATCCAAGCTGAGATTAATAGCTTTTATCATCTCATAAAATAAACAATAACTTATTTAAACACTCTTCTTTCTTAACAGTAACTGTTCAACAGTCTCAGTACTGAAGAACAAAACACTTCCATTTAAATAGCAGCAGGTGAACTTGGCTAGCAGTTTAAGGCAATGAAAACACTAGCAGAAGTCTTTGCAATCAATGAAATCACATCAGAATAAAAATAACATAAAATATTAATTTCACTTCTTTCAGGACCCGCTGCACATGTTCGGGCACCTTTGTGTCCTTTGTCGTTCATGTAATGACGGGAACGAGGCTCGAGGTAATTAATGAGCCGGTTAAATGCCTTGTAAATGTGCTGGTCGTCCTCAGTAATACATTCCGCGATTAGCTCGGTGATTTTTCTGTATTTCTCCGAGTCTTTCGGGAGTTTCTTTCTTTTAAAAGTTTCACAGAGCGTTTGCTGCCGAAGCTGGTGCCGACGGCAGCAGCTCTGAAGCTGCAGCCGTCGGCACCACGGCACCTGACAGAAGGCTGCGGTGATCGGTGCTGCGTGCTTTTTTAAGTGTCTGATTAAATTGGTGGTGTTGTAAACTCTCTTCTTACTTACCCCTCGTGATATCTCAGCCTTCCACACGTTGCAAGTCGCAGTCGAAGCGTCGGTCTTTGTAATTTTATAGCGCTGCCACACTGCTGACATTTTTGCTAAAGTTTAGCCTGACGCCGCCGGTCTTGAAACTTTTAAGGTGGATACAAGACAGCGCTGCTGGGAAACCTCATTTCAGTGCAAATTATTAAATGTATATAGTTTAAAAAATATTGTTGTTTGTGTAATATGATTACTTTATTAATTTGTGTTAATCAGGATCACTTTTTGAGGAAAAAAATAATGAAAAAAAGATCGGCGTGTTATAATAATGTTGATCGGCCGATCCGATCCACCTTAAATTTTTAAGATCGAAGGCCGATCGCCGATCGCGATCGGGATCGGGACATCCCTAAGGTAAACATGCGAAAAAACCTAGAACAGACATGAAAAACGATAAAAATCTGTATACTTAACAGTTGAGGTACCAACTCAGGTAACAATATTAACAATTCTGTCTGAAAAAGAAAATTCTGGACTGCAACAAAACTTTCGCGCCGTTCCTCCATGTTACATCAGATCTCTTCATGTGTTCACTGTCGTGCTGTTCTCTTACTGGTTACTTCAGTGCGGCTCCATCTAGTGGCACAGATGTGTAATGACAACAGAAAGTCCAGTCATTGGACTGGACTTTCAGTCAAATTACAAATTCAAAACAAATTCAGTCCTGTGGACCATTTTTTTTCATTTCGTATTTTTGATCCAAGTCTAAAATTGAAATATAAAAAAAAACAGGCATTTTTTCATTTTTTAGTTCTTATAAAATTAAAAAACGAAAAACATATATAAATGTCACTTTTTAATTTTTAAAATGTTTGATTGACAATTGAAAATAGAAAGAATGAATGATACACGAATTGGTAAAGTTACATGATGGACATGTAACATGGACATTTTCCTTTTAAAATTCTCCCAGAAGGAGGATTCGACAGAAACGAGGTTATTTGTAACAACTGCCAAGTTGAACTCCCCGTTAAAAGTTTCTGCTGTTACCTCAGAAATTAGCTGTTTTAATGTTCTGATTGTGCTGAGACACAATCATTTTGTTGGATTTTGTTTGTAGACTTTTTTTTTAATTTTTTATAAAAACAGGATGACATTAATGCCCCGGCAGTGGCAATAAGCTTTATTTTATTTTACATTTTTTAAGATGAGATTTACATAAATATGTGTTACTGACAAGTGCTGATGTTAAAAGTGTTTGAACAACAAGTGTTATAGTACTTTAGTTCATATGGCAGCAGAACATTTAAGTAAAAAGGGGATTTTACACTACTTTTGAATTCATTATTTGATTTTGCGTATACAATGCGATTAATCGCGATTAATCAGGGAAATAATGCGATTAATCGCGATTAAAAATTTTAATCGTTGCCCAGCCCTAAAAAGAAGGCAACAAAGGAGAAGTGGAAGAGAAAGTTAAACGGAAGCAGAATGACTAGATCAGCGTGATTGGCATGAAAAGAGCTGTGACGATTGCTGCTTTCATTATCAGGGCCACTTGGGCACAGTCTGCAGCCTACAGCATATCCAGTCATCGCTGAATCAACACCACGGCCCACGTCGCAGTACCTAAGTCAGGACAGGGACTTGTCTCGGCCCACGTAGACGTCCTCCTTGCAATGCTGTTTCCTGCGCCAACGGTTGAGGCCCCATGAAACCACGGCAGACCCCCACTTATGGAAACCACACTCTGTTTACCGTGTTTTCTTACTCTCGTTAGCATTTTCATTCAATCCCGTTAAATGGCGTTTTGATTTGGTTTTCAAATCACAAATCCTGTGGCAGTGCACTTGGTTTAAAAAGGGCTCAAGTGCTCAAGTGTACAGCTTCTGCAACTGATTTTTGTTGTATATATCACTTACTGAAAAAACAGAGTTTGCAAGGACAAGCAGCCAAAATTAGATTTCTTCTAATTCTTCCAAATACTGAATTTTTGCTGGCTTGGTACAGAGAGAACTGGAGGTCTTAGCTCACGCACATGGTCATGTATGAGTGGACAGAAAAATAAATGGAAAGACCTTTAATAAACATGGCAAGTATTTTTGTTTGTTCTTGTTGAACGCAGTGGGTTTCAGTCACAAGATATCTGAAGTTTGAAACCCTTGTCTTGTCACATGACTAGACCGAAGTAACCACTTCTTACATCCAGACTTACATCTTGCAGTGATGCAAAGCTTCATCAATGGAAGAGAAGACACGAGGGGATCTGTCTTTCATAATTACTCAATATTATATATCGCTATATCTGTAATTAATCTAGTATCTAGTATTCAAGTCTGGCATACCTTTCAAGGGACATTCAGGAGTTAAAACCAACCCTCAGTCTATGATTATAGGCTGAGGAGTGTAAACTATTGTTAAGGACCAAAACGACGTGAATTGTAGTGGTTTTGAGTGAGGAGAGAATACTCATTTGCAGCAAAATGGCAATTCATGTTGGCACAGGGGGGCAATGGAGCTGCATGTACTTGGTTCAGAAATGTCATTTCGCTTAGGTGACAGTTTGGAAAGGGTTCCTATAGGGAAAATGATTAATTTTAACTTTGCGTCTACTGTTTGGACAGGCACTCCCTTCATTTGCTGCCATACAAGTCGAGTACGGGTGCTGTGCAAACTCTCGATATGTCGATGCACAGGGAGGAGAGTTTTTGCTTCTGCTTCCAGAACCGGATCAGTATTTATAGCCATCCATCCATTCATTATCTGTGCCTGCGTTTTCCTGCGGAGGGTCACATCACTCTGGTTGAGCCGATTCCAGCTCTCTTTGGGCGAAAGGCAGGGTTACACACTGGACAGGTCACCAGGCCATCGCGGGGCCACATGTAGACAGGTCTTCAACTCCAGACCTCAAGAGCCGCAAACCTGCATGTCTTAGATGTTTCTCTGCTTCAGCGCATCTGATTCACATGAATGGATCGTTAGCAGACTTGTGCAGACCTGGAATGACAAGCTGATGATGATCCATTCATTTGAAACAGGTGTTGCTGAGGCTATCGAAGACCAGGGTTGAAGACCACTGCATTAAACAAACGAATCTCCATCATCTCAACTCTTCCAAATGATCTCATTTTAGTTTTTTATTCTTTTATTTATTCATCTTTGCTGGACTTGTTGTTCTACTTCTTCATTTCGTTATTGGCGTTTGATAAATGGCGAAAGTGTTGCACTACCGCCACCAGGTGGTTTGGATTGGTAGTTTTAATGCACCCGGCTTCGTGAGCGTAAGTGGAGACGTGGCGGCTGAACGGACGGAGGAGGAGGTCGGCCCTCTAAGCCTGGTTTATGCTCAGAAATCAGGGCGTCTGCGTGTGTGATGCAGATATCGCAGATATGCCCCCCCACCCTACGCAGACACTCCGGTGCACCTTCCCAAAATTGTAGGTGACCGCAGACAGTGTCGCAGGAGGGAGAGAAAGGAGGCCTCTGATTGGTCAATTCTACATCCGCATAGAAAAGAGCGCGTCATTGAAGAAATGAGAAAAGTCCCCACATCTGTAAGATTCTGGTTCTCCACACTACAAAGACAGTACATATTCTAGTAATTCATGGAGGGAGATAGCGATGAATGTGGGTCTGGATACGGACCGAGACGGTGAGGAAGTGGAAAAACACAAGAGATAAGTTTAGCAAGTTTAGGTAGTTCATGATTGTCCCTCTTGCGTTGTGGCGTGGAATAACATAGCGCAGATTGCGCTTCAAAATTGGGCATAAATCAAAAATAACTGCGGCATACCTGCGACAAGCTACTGCGACACATTGCTGCGGGAGTATACACAGCCCTTTAATATTCCAGCCTCCAGAGTTTTACCCCAGAACCTCCGCTAGTAAAGTGCACCTTTTAATTGCCTTTTTTCCACAAACAAATCTTACATTCTTACTCAAAACTGATTTGATTGACGTTGTTTTGGTCCCTAACAAAAGTTCACGTTGCCAACCGTTTAATAATAGACCTACGGTTGCTTTAATTCTCAAATGTTGATTTTAATGCCTTATGGGTTGAATTTTTTTCTGTATGTGTGTGTCGTAAAGAGCTGTACACTTATACCTCCCTCACCATCGTTCTTGCCAGGTTCTGATGTCAGCAGTCAGTAGTCCAGTATCGTTTATCATGTTCTCTTAGAACTCAGTCGAGCCCCTGAAACATCTACAACTGGAGAAGCAGTTGGGTTTTTAACCCATTAACGTCATGTCACTTCAATAGGAAAATGGTTTATGTTGCACTGGTCATTTTCATGGGATAAGTTTCTGTAAAAGAATGCAAAAAGAAAACTGTTTTTATGATGATGATTTTGATATACTATGTGGTTATAGGTCTTTTTTTCTCCTGTTTTTCTTTTTTTGTGTGCGTTTCTGAGAAATTGCTCCAAAGGTTTGTGCCATCCGTTCTCAATTCAGGCCTTTTGTACTATCTTCTGCTGCTTGACTTATTTTCTTGTAAACATGAGCTCATCCTGGCTGCTCCTCTCCTAATAATTTCTCCAAATACCCTTTGGCCTTTGTTTCAGAAACGGCGCTTTGTTCAAGCCATGCTCTCATCTGTTGTCTACTAGTACAAGGCCTGCACAGTGGAAAGAACTCCCTCGAGGTGTTACATGGCTCATTCTTTTTTTCTGTTCCCAGGAATATTGTTGATTGCATTTTGGGCTGCCTACACTCAAACAGTTGTTTAAGTGTAAAAACCAGATAAGTGCGAGACTGCCAGCGTCATTTTTCATCGTACGTGACTGCTGACCAGCGGCAGCCGCATATGAGGATGTGTAATTTTAGTTCAAAGCCTAGCTTCCACAGTCCTCCAAGGAAAAAAAGTCAGTTTAGGGAAAGTTGGTAAGTCTTGTTGAAGGGAATCAAGACATACAAGGCGAAGAAGAAATGATGTTAGCTTAACCACTGGCCAGCTCCGCTGTATTAGGAAAATATGAACAAATCCAGAGTTTCATGTCAGCAACAAATGCAAAACATGTGAGGGAAACACACAGTATGTGCTTTTGTATTCCATCACAGTCTTCTAGCTGAACTTCAGAGCTCCAGAGTTTGATCATTTAAGTTTCCTTCCGAGCCCTTAGTGACGATGGGGGCTACCAGACAACAAAATATGACGTGTCGGGACCAGAATTGATGTTCTTCCGGGGCTTCCTCCACTTATTCAAGGCAAAGTCGCGAGGATCGCCACTCAGTATTGATAATTTCTTGTAGAACTGATGGGAACATAACCTGGAATTTCTTGTGAGGTTGTCGTCATCCTTCCCGATTTTGTCCTCACCCTCACGCTACACCAGCGTCTTCTGAATCAGTCGGGGTTTCACGTGGTCGCTTTCAAAATCAAAAGTTTACACTTCCTGCAAAAGTCTCAAATGCAGCGGTCGCGACCGGTTTGGTCTGGTGCTGCCACCTAGAGGTAGAATCCCACACGTACGGAGCTGCTGGGTGGCTTCCTGTTGAAGCTACAACCAATGAGAGAACAAGGCCTCGGATGAGGCTGCCTCGAGTAAAAGAAATGTCACCCCACATGACTTAAGATGAAAAACATGCTAAACATGTTTTAGATCTTTCCATTTTAGCTGTATAACTGTTGAATATGGCATTAAATGGACGGTCCCCATTAACCGCGAAAAATAAGGGATCACTGTACTGTCATCGGTGTCTGTAGCTCAGTCATTGAGTCGACTTTAATGCTGTAAAGATCAAAGAAAATATCAAATCTTTGAAGTAAAGTTGATTTAAGTTTGAACTGTTGCTCCTGAAACTTGAACTGGTGCTACCTTTGGAAAAAAAAACAGTCTGGAGCCATGCTCTTTTTTTTTTTTTTTTAAACCTTAAAGGATACTAACTGTAACAGATTTTCTATAAGAGTCTGTCCATTCCTCCCGAGTAGAAGATTTCAGCTGCTCCACTGTCTGTGATAATTGTCTTCTGATTTTCCTCTTTACGATGCATGATACGTGTCCAAAAAGAGACGGACTTGGACCGCAGACAGGCCAGTCTATGAAGCTGTCGTTGTCGTCAGAAGTGCAGAATCTGTCCTCACGCTGTCCGTCTGAAATAACCACAGATCTCCTGGAGAAAGACGTCTCCTTGATGGCAACAAATGTTCTTTTCAAAATTCCAATAAGGTCTTCCTCATCCGTCGTATCTCCACACGTGGACGTGGAGGCTCGCGCTGCGATCGCTGTTGCTCCCCGGTATCACCCTGGCTCACGATGCCAGCTCAGCCTGGACGCTCCGTCTCACCGTTGGGACGCAGAATCTGTTGTTTGTTTTCCCCAAAAAGCAACCGAAACACGTTTTACATTGTCTCTCCGTCCATCTGAGATGAGCTCCGGCCAAAGAAGTCAGCGATATTTCTGTGCACAGATGATATATGACCTGTTCCTTGTGTAATACAGTCTCGGGTTGCGTTTCTGGACTCGGCAGCCGTCTGTATTGAATGAAAACGGTTTTCCAAAGCTCTCCTGAGCCCGCGTAGCCAGAACGATCAAGGCAGCCTGATGGCTTTTTCTGCAGAGGAGCCTGTGAGCTTGAAGGGGACAGGTATTCAGCAGCAGCCTTGCCTTCACATACAGGGATCTTTATTTTTACATTTAATTTCCAATGCCGACACTCACACCAGTTAATCCACTGATTGCTGAATTTTTTTGTATAATCTACAAACTAATCTATTTTAGATTAGTTTGCAGTAAAATTTGCAGTTCCAGTAAGCACCGTGAGCTTTTATCTTTGCACTCTAAGCTTGAATGAACTTTCACAAACAGGCAATTTGGCTCGGCGTGCAGGATGTTTTTCATGTGCGTTCTGCTCTTACTGAACCTGAGCTGTGTAGTGAAATCTAAATGATTTTACATCACTCTCTCTTGCATTGTCGGAGTGTGTCGTGTCCCAGAAAGCCCTGCGCTTGGCTTGCAGGACGCATCTGCAGCGCTTGAGCGATGACTCGGTGCCTAATTGCACTTCCAGTATTGGGTGAGATGTATAGAGAACATATCCAAAAGTGGAAATGTTGCAGACTTGGAGTCGGTGCTCCACATGCTTTGCAGCAACACTGCACAGAAATGCAAATGCGTCTTGACTTGAGAAGAGCGTCTGGATCTGGATGCATTTAGACTCCATGTGCTTGGAGCTGGTTGCCAGATGGCTTCAGCGGAGAGACAATGAAATCTCCTGTGTCTGCAGGAGAGAACACCCTTTCTTTCTCTGATTTGCTTTCTCAGATAAAACCCACATCTGGGCAGCTTTAGCATGCTTGAGCAGTTTGTCTGCGATGAAGGATGGGGTTCTTTGTTCATACGGTGCTTGAAAGTTAATTATTTCTCCGCGGAAAAACTCACTTTTAAGTCCAGTTTATTTGATCAAATATACACAACATACCCGTGTCATGCCGTCAGTGTTATTCAGAATACAGGGTGGAAGTTTGGTTTGGAGTCTTTGGGACGGTTATTTAATTGGTAAAGTAAAAGTAGCTCATTTTCTCATGTTATGCAATCACACATTGGATAGTTTAAGTTATTAGGTCTGAAACTCTTTTTGGTTACATCACTAAGCTTTTAAAAAGAAAAAAAGAGAGGGGGGGGTAACTGCAGATGCTAGAGTGTGATAAAGATTTGATTCGTCATCCTGCAGAATCCCTGGATCAGCAGTTCAGTGATGTTATGAAACCTTTCTGTCTGTGAACACAAACTTCTCTCTGCTGCAAAAGCAAATGTTTGTTTGCCGACGGCCGCAATTTCTCTTCCAGCAAACAGCCAGCTAAGTTCAACACGATTCCCAAAAGGAGATGAAGACAAAACATCACATTACCAGACAAAATACATGTAATATTTTCATATAAGATTACTGTATTTGTTATAACTTGCATTACTCGTGCAAAGGGGTGGACGAGATCCGCCCTGATTTCCTGAAGGCTCTGGATGTTTGCAGGACTGTCTTGGTTGACGCGTCTCTGCAACATCGCATATAAATCGGGGGCAGTACCTCTGGATTGGCAGACCGGGGTGGTGGTTCCCCTTTTTAAGAAGGGGGACCGGAGGGTGTGTTCCAATTACAGGGGAATCACACTCCTCAGCCTCCCTGGTCAGGTCTACGCAGGGGTGCTGGAGAAGACAGTTCGAGGGATTGTCGAATCCCGGATTCAGGAGGAACAATGTGGGTTCCGTCCTGGTCGTGGAACACTGGACCAGCTCTAGACCCTCACTAGGGTCCTGGAGGGAACATGGGAATTTGCCCAACCAGTCCACATGTGTTTTGTGGACTTGGAGAAGGCATTTGACCGTGTCCCTCGGGGGGTCCTGTGGGGGGTACTCCAGGAGTATGGGGTACTGGGCCCTGTTGTTACAGGCTGTCCAGTCCCTGTACAAATGGAGTGAGAGTTTGATCCACATTGCTGGTTTTAAGTGGGATTCTTTTCCAGTGAGAGTTGGGCTCTGCCAGGGCTGATCTTTGTCACCGATTCTGTTCATAACATTTATGGACAGAATTTCTAGGCGCAGCCAAGGACCGGAGGGGTTCCAGTTCGGTGGTGTTGGGATATCGTCTCTGCTGTTTACCGGTCAATATTTGTTCCAACCCTCACCTCACCTGGGTAGTGACCGAAAGAATGAGATCACGGATAGAAGCGGCCGAAATTAGTTTTCTCTGCAGGGTGGCTGGACTCTCCCTTCAGAGATAGGGTGAGAAGTTCAGTCATTCAGGGGAGACTCAGAGTAGAGCCTGCTGCTCCTTCACATCGAGGGGAGCCAGTTGAGGTGGTTTCGGGCATCTGGCTAGGATGCCCCCAGACACCTCCTTGGAGAGGTGTTTCAGGCATGTCCAACTGGGAGAAGACCACAGGGAAGACCCAGGACACGCTGGAGAGATTATATCTCTCAGCTGGTCTGGGAGCACCTCAGGGCTCTCCCAGAGGAGCTGGTGGAAGTGGCCGAGGACCAAGCAGGAGCTGATGGATGGATGGATGGATGGATGGATGGCATTACTTGTGTTACTCAAACTGGGTCAGGAAATAAAACCTTGAGCACCTTTTTCTATTTTTGCCACTTTTTGAAAGTCCTTGTTGGCAAATATTACAGCTTGATCGTATGTTTTGTTGAATACAGCCTTCAGTATACAGTTAGCTATTCTTCTTCTAACTATGTGAGATTGTTTTAACAACCTTGAAAGCGCTGCTCTTTCAGGGATGATCCTCAGATTCTTTGTAATATCAAGTTTGGAAAGTCAATCAAGGCCAAATGACGTTTTCTGTTTGTCCATGAACATTTGGTGCTACAGATGGAGTCTCCTTTCATTTTTAGTATTTTCACAAACCCACACCATGATTGACCCGCCTCCAAGCTTAACAGCAGTTCTTTTTATCCATTTATCCATTTTTTTTTTGTCCTAAAATAGGGACTTTTATTGTGGCTCACAAGGTTTTATTAGTTTTAAATTCATTAGTCCAAATTATGTTTCCAAGTTCCAGAATCTGCTAAATAAATCTTCCTCAAAGTTTTTAATGGTCAAAAGAAGTTTAATTCATGAATTTCTAGGCAACGACATGAGCTATTTTTTCTCATTTTCTGCCCACAAGGATTTCATCTAACAGCCATATCTGTGTTTTATAACAAGCTTGTAGACTAGCGTATGGTCTTGTAGTTCTACGGTTCTGTGGATGTTCAATATGTACATTTTCTAACGGCTAGGTGGGTGTGTGAAGGATGCCGCTGATCTGTGGTACTCGGTTTGGGGGTCCAGATTTTGGGGCAACCCCACATGAGTGAAAAAGGTTTTTCCTCCATCTGCATTACATTTAGACGGGTTTGTTTTACGTTCGCTTTAATCCAGATCTCATATTATTGTGAAGAACTCTCTACATGTGAGCTCGGCGAGATTACTTGCACTTTCACTTTCTCCGAGTGTTCTTGGCTTTTGCTAACAGCCCAAAAAAGTAATTTTTTAAAAATTGCTGATCCTGACTTTTCTGTCAGAGTGACTGTGAGCACGCATGGTTGTTTTTCTACATCTGAACCTTTTGATGGACTTGCGAGCGGCGATCGATCCTAAAATGACTGAAACCTCGGCTCTCGTTCCGTTGACAGCTGGGATGGGCTCCATTGACCCCGTGACCCTGAACAGGACTGGCGTGGGCGTAGAAGGTGACTGTTATGTTAAGTTACTGTATGTCACGCTGGAATTACTCTTGTCAAATAGGCACTTGACCACAAAAGATAAAATTATCCTGCACAACCACACTGTAAAAGTATAACACTTTTTGCAGATGCTTCTGTACTGGATTTTTTTTCTTCTTCTCTCCCCAAAGTTGCGGTCTTACATGTCAGAAAGTCCATTTTGAAAGCTGGTCGCGCCAGATTATCTTTCATTTTTTTTTAAACTGATTTGCGTTTCATTTTTCGAGCTGTCATCATACAGATATTTACCGCCAGCTCCTACAGCTCCGGCACAGCCCCGTGCCTTGTCATTTCATCACATCGGTGGCCTTTACCCTACGTCAAGCCAGGTTTTTTTTCACGCAGATGCGCAAATATCCTTTTATCAAGGCGTCCCTGTCGCCGTCAGGAGCTTTACTGCACACCGGTGTGTCTCAGGCGCTACATTTACAGATGCACTGGCCGCGGCTGCAGATGGGTTTTGTAGTTGACTATATATAATAGACTTGGGGTTCATATGAGTGTTTCCAGATGCGGTGGCCCAACGGGTGAGTGGGGGGGGGGGGTCGGCGAGCAGGAAGTACGGTGCCTTAACAAATGGAGCATCAATGTCAAACCAACGTGGCAAAAGTGACAGGAGCATTTCTTTTCACCATAAACACCTTTGCAAGAATGTTAAACATTTATTTTAAGTTAAGGTTAGACTGATTCTGGTAATAGTGCCTCATTATTGGGTGATCAACTTACAATTCGAGGGGCCCAGATGTCATCAGGACATGGCGTTTCTCTTTAGCACTTCTTTAGTACCAAAAACAAAAATACAGACTCTACGTAGATGGTCCTGTTGGTTTGTGATGTCACGAGTCAGTGAGGTTGCTGTCGTGCTCAACGGAAAGATTCTGCATATTTACTCGTGCAGCAAGTTGACGTTGCTGCACGAGACAGGTGGCAAAGTCGATGAAAAGAAGCAGAATAAATGAGTGGAAACATGATGGAATCGGATCTCCAAACAGGTTCACTGGAAGATGCTGTTGAGCAGCAAACATCACTCCCAATGAATGTTTAAAAATGCTTATCCGATCCAGCTGATTCTGCTTCATATTATGGGGAAAAGGGGGGGGGAGTTTAACAATAGATTTCTGGTTGAGCCGCAGATGTTGGGGGCTTGACTTCCAACATTACTTCTCCTAGAGAGTGTTTCAGTGGCACAGCTGCTTAACTGGGTCTAGATTTTAGATCTTCAGGGAAATTATCAGGTTAGAAACAGTGATTGAATACTTAAAAATACTGACCTCCATTGAAGATGGTGTGAACCCAATATATTTCTTTTCATATCTTGTCACCATCCGTTTATGCATGTCAGGCCTGTGACACGATCTATAAATAGTCAGAATGGTAAAACGTTTACCACTTTATAATGTCTTTCTCACAACCCTTAATGGAGTGTTTGGCTTTAAGGTTACGGAGCAATGAAGTGCTTCAGATCTTCCTTTGTCACATACCTTAAACCACTGTCACGCTACGCCGTTTTAAACATCGTGAGCTGTGTTGCCCGGAGCTGCTGTTGAAGTCTGCAGCCGTGTAGGGTCATCAATGTTTGGCGTGAATTTCCATGGCCAAACACTGCGAGTCAAAACCCAGAATCTGTAACCAAGAAATCCAGAATCTGTAACTGAGAGCACAATCATCTTTCTCGGTTACACTTCACGGTTGCAATTCTAAAACGAGCGTCAAATCGGGGCCATGACGGTCTACAGCAGGGGAGGACGGACATAGCTGTGATCTAGTAGCTGATTAACGACTCGGCACTTCACGCGTCGACGTCTGAGTCGGTCAGAACAGGTGTTGTGCCGAGAAATGAGTTCCCCTCTCTTATTTAGGTGTGCAGCCGCATGCCGCACAGCTAAAACTAGAACACTGCCTTCTTTCTCGTGGGTACTGAAGGATGATAAATGATCGGAAGTCCAAACTGGGAAAGTTTCTATCCATCAGTGACAAAGACTTGAAACGCCTCAGAAACTGAAGGCCGATGTCCATCATTAGCGTGTTTTTATACAGAACAGTTCTGGACGAGTGTTGAACGTGAATGTTTCATACACGTGTGATGAGTTTAAAGCCAGGGGGGCGCAGGTGTGACCCCAGGAACATGCTTTTTTTTTTTTGCCGTACTGGAATAAGGTGTAATTGCACATATACTCCAGTAGGTGGCAGTGGCGCTCTCATTGTCACACTGTGCGCAGTATTAGCTATATTGTGTCGGGTTTTTATTTTGCACGGACATGCACAGCACAGAGCAGGAGATATGAAGAGAACAAACCCTCAAGAGACATCACGGAAAAATATTTAACAAGGATGAAAAGAAAGACAGAGAGAGATGGAGGACTGCATGCATGCCTGTGATAACCTGATAATCTCGGTTTGTAGCATCATCTCTTTCATCTGATCTTATTGTATTCATAATCTGAAACATCCCAGACAAAGGCTGTGATTGACAGGTTTGTCGTGAGGTTTAAAGGTGGTTGGCGGTTTACTCGGTGTATGTGGAATTTATAGTTTGAGCTTTGCGAGCTCCCACAGAGGACGATGGATTTCTCGTCCTCCAGCTGCAGCTGGGAGGGGCCGTCTGCTGAGGACCGGGACCCCTCTGACTGTTTTTGGACAGGAAGGTCTCACGGCAGCTCCCGCTGCTTGTTAAGAAGAGAAATGATCAATCAATCAGTAACTTTATTTGTCCCCAAAGGGGCAATTAGTTTTGCGACAGCAGGAGCACACAAAACATAAAATATGCATAAAAGTTACAACAATAAATTACACATAAAAATTCATAATACAGACCTAAGCTATAGTCAGGAGGGAGGGCTTTTCACCCACTACCTTCTCCTCCCGGCATTTAAAAGAACAACAGCAGAGGGTACAAAGGAGTGTTTGTATCTGTTTGTCTTTGCAAAAGGGAGTCTAAGCAGTGAACGTGATGGTAGAAACTTAAATTGTTTATGTAAGGGATGTGAGCAATCAGACAAGATGGAGTTTGCCTTCTTGATCAGCCGTTTGTTATAGAGTTCTTGTAAAGTTTGTTGTGCCGACCCAGTGATTTTACTGCTTACACTCACAACCTTATTGAGCAGGTTTCTATCTCTGACTTCCAAAGATTGAAACCAACAAATAAAAGAAAAAGTAGGAACCGATTCAATAGAAAAAACGGTAAAACATCGTAATCAGGGAGGAATCAACCTGGAATTTAGAGAATTTTCGAAGACAAAAAAGGCGCTGCTGGCTTTTCTTATACATCGAGTCTGTATTTGATGCTTGTTTTCATGTCGGTCCCCAAAAGTCCCCAATAACACCAGAAAAAATAGCTGGATTAGTCACTTAATTAAAAAAAAAAAGAGTCCCTAGAGGGGTCTGAATAAACAATAAATAGAGCGATGAAGTTGCTAAGTTGGCATCACTGCATTTAGATTCATGTTTGACACACAAATAACCTGTACATTGGTCATATGCACGGTTTCAACATCCACATCGATACATTTATTTTCCCTCTGAGCCCTTATAGCTGTGTGAGTCCAGTTACATGCAGGAGACCTGACGTTGCTGCAAATTGCCTTTTAATGTTGCTCTGTTCTCCCACACTAAGGAAACGTAATGCATCGACCAGCCGTGTTAATAATGACATCTAAAACAGCAGACATAATTGTGCTCAGGGAATTTCAGAAATTAACTGTTTATAAAACCCAAAAGGGGCTTCAGGTGGACAGTTTAACATTATATGCTGTTAATTATATCAAACACGTACCTGCTGTCTAATTCCCGCTGGACAGAGCCAGTTGCACATCCACCGGGATGGCGGCAATATGAAATTAAATTAAATGCATGAGATGAACGTGCCTTTAACATCTCTTAATTATGGCTGTAGCGATACACTAATCTCGCGATACGATACACGATATTCGCCTCATGATACGATATATATCGATATTCAGCTTACAATAGATTTACATCATTTTCTGAAAGATTTTAAAGGGACAAAGGGATTTTGATGACATCTTGTGAGTGTTCCAATGACTTTGTTTTGAATTAATTGAACGGAAAGCATCAATTACACATTATATGGCTGACAGGCAGCTTGCAAATGCTGGACAAAATGAATAAAAGATTTGTTGAGAAAAATAGTTTAATTTATTTAAACAGTGCAAATTGTTGCTTGGAAGGTTTTAAAGGTGGGACATGGGGGTTTTGAAAGAAGCTTAGAATCTCGATACCCGCGGCTGAAAAATCAGTACTCTCTGGGGAAATAAAATATCGATATATATCGCAGAATCGATAAAATCGCTAAGCTCTACTCTTAACAGTTGTTACTGCATGTAAATATTGTCCACATATTAAACTGTAGATCTCTTCAAAAACATTATTCTCTATTATATTGTTCCTGTTTTGTGTTTTTGTCATATTTTGCAGCATCAACAATAAGCTGCAGCAGCCGGAGGCAGCGTCAGGGGTGCTGGAATATGCCATGAAACATTTTGGTGAATTGGTAAGTGCTTCTTTTTTATCCCCTCTCTCTGTTTGTTTGTTTGTTTGTCCTCCAGCCATAAAAAGAAAGAGGTATCCGCCGTTGCTCTCAAACACTTGGACATAAAGCCTTTTTTGTTCCAGATGGTTTACTGCCAAAGAGGGCTTCCGCACAAACAAAAACAAACAACAAAAAAAAAAGCTGTTTTCTTTGGCTGGATGGTTTTGTAGATCCGGTTTAAGGTCTAGTTTACCCCAGCTAAAACATAATCTAAGATAACTCATCCCACATTGACATTTTGCCTTGAACAGGCTGTAGATACTTAAAAGCATGCAGCAGTATTTTATAGGTTATTTCATTATGTTATTATTAACTAGCAGAAGCTCACAAATACTCAGAATTGTTTGTCTAAACATGTTCCTGCTGGATTGTACTGCATACAGGTTTTTTCTGGTGTCCTTTCCCTCCCAGAGTATCCTCTCCCGATATCCATATTTGAACATGGAGATGATAGTTATTTGGGGTTCTTTGCTTTTCCACATGCTGCAGATTAAGAACAGTGTGTCCTTAATGTGCAGCATGTGGGAAAGCCATCTGGTGCGCTGATCAGAAGTCAAGGGCACGGAGGAGAATTATGGTCTGAATTTGTTTTAATTGAGAGGACGTTTGGAGTTTTCTACTTTTTGTGCACCTTTTATGTGTTTTGGCCGTGTCTTTTTCAAATCTGGCGCGGGGCTATTGAATCCTCATTATGACAAATGCAGAAGTATTTTTCTTATTGTTGATGGTAACAGTTGATAAGGCTGTTATGTTATTTTAGCTGTATTGCAATCAATAGCTCATATTTCTATTCTGTCATCACAGATATGTATAATTAGGGCTGGGTATCTTTTAATTTTTTTATATCGATACCAAAAACTGATACCTTGTTTCCGATACCTGAACAATACTTGATTCTCTACCAGTATATCAAAATCTCAGAATAAAGGAAGTTGCATTAGCAGGGTGGTACACAGGTATTTCTGGGGCCCACCCAGTCAAATTACACTTATTTATAATAAAATACAATATAGTCGCTGGCAGTGTTACTTCTTTTTAATTACAATCATTTATTTCTCCAACCATCCAGTCAGAGATACTCATCAGATCTTTGTGAACAATCACAACCTTTTTCATAAGAAAGAAAATTTGGCAGCGTTAAGTTTTAAATCAAGGCTTTTGTCGTATAAACTCAATATTTTGCTTTAGAGTACAAATTTTTTTTAACTGAATATTGCATCTTTTTGTAGCAAAATATACATTTCTGCAAAACCACAACTTTTTTCTTTTACATAAAATTTCAGCGTTGTTACGAAATTATAAATTTTGTATATTTCAGTTTTGTCCTAAAATCAACAATATCTAAAAATGACAGACTTTGCAATATCTTTTCAACCTTTTGTGGTTAAAAGAAATTTTTTGTCCTAAAATTAATTTCATAAAATTACTACTTGATGTCTCAAAATTGCTTATTTTGTATCAATGCAACTTTATGTCCTACCAGGGGCGCCGCTAGGGATTTTGGGCCCCATGAAAAGAATCTTTACCGGGCCCCCCAACCCAGCGGCAAAATTTGTTGATGCTATTTTTGATCGTCATTAGGGGCCTCTCTGGGCCCCCCTCAATCATGGGCCCCTATAATCCGTATCCTTTACCCCCCCTTTTCGGCACCCCAGCCTACAACCATGACATTTTGTTGTAAAATCACAAATGTTTTAACTAAATATTACATTTTTTGTTGCAAAATATTGACTTTTGCTAGTGTATCTTTTTTTTTTTTTTTACATAAAATTGCAAATTTTCTGTAATTTCAGATTTTGCCTTAAGTCAAGAATGTTTGTAGTAAAAAAAGTAAATTAATTTCAACTTTTCGGTGTTAAAAGAAAATTTTTGTCCAAAAATTATGACTTTCGTATAACTGCAGCTTTATGTTCTATAATCACATCATTTTGTTATAAAATCACAAATTTCACAAAATTCTAACATTTTGACACAAAATTTTTTGTCCCAAAATCCTAAATCTTTTTTTAAAAATGGCACATTTCACGTTCAGCAGCAGACCAGTGGCGGTGCCACTATAAACTATCAAATGACTGAATTTTTCAATAGTAAACGCTTGTAAAACTATACACCAGAAAGGTAACCATTTTTGATGTCCAGCGCTTTTTATGATATTTGGGTTTATCTCTGAATTTCTTCAGCATTCTGATTTTACAGAAAAGTCAGGCATATTTTACGTTAAAGTCCTTTGGTGACGTTTTAATCTTATTAACGTGTCTACAGGATGTGTTTTTTTTTTTTTTTGTATCTGTTACAAGACCAAAAGTATGAACGGTGCTGCTGCAGGTTTGAGTAAGTTCTGTTAGAAACATGAGAAGAACTAACCCAACTGCTTATGGCCTGTGGTTTTAATTTCACGCTGCAGATGGCGCTGCTGAGTGAATCCACAGTTACCCAGAGACACCATGAGCTCGAGCTAACAGTCGCTTAAACTAAATGTTTCATATTCTCAAGTTTTCTGTCCGTCCCGCTCTCTTTAGCAGCTCAAGCATCGAGTCTTTTAGTGCCCTGAAACATCAGCCAGGAGGTTGCTGGTTCAGATCCCTGGCAGGGGCCTTTCTGTGTGCAGTTTTCCTCGTGCTTGTTTGGGTTTTCTCCAGGTACTCCAGGTCATCCTCTCACACTCCAGAAACATATGTGTCGGCTGAATTGGTGACTCCAGATTGCACATAGGAGTGATTGTGTGTGTGTGGCCCAGGTCTAACTTCTAAAAGAGATCTCAGTGGGACTAATGTGATGAAATAAAGGTTAATAGACTCACATCAACCACTTAGAAAGCATTACAGAAAGCAGTCACATTCCCACCACTTGCAACCTTTGATACTTAGCTGATCTTCCTCCTGGGGTTCCCTCTCTGCTGCACGGCTTTATTACTACAAGGCTGGAGCTGGGACAGCGGCGTCATCGGAGACCAGACCGCTGTCATCTGCTCGGGAGCAGAGAAGTGGGTCCGTTCACCGAATTAGGAAACCATTCAGTCACACCCAAGAAATTTCAAGGTCATGAACTTTCAAAAATAAAGCTTCCAGGAACATGAGTGTTCCAGCAGTTCAGTAACTGTTGGAGTGGGACCTCAAGTGTAGGTGGACCTGGTCCGACACAAAACTTTCCACATTGATTACATAAGAGGAACAAACTCTTTTGTTATTCCGAAGTGTCCTTCTCTCTTTTACCAGAACTGTCCGTTCAGTAACTTGATCCATTTAACTCCTGTTATGTTCATTTCCCAGGAACAGTAATTATCTTCCCAGATCTGTTTGACCCGAGGCATGTTTGATAATCCAAAACTGTAAAAACTAAACACTCCCAGTAAACACTGTTTATATCTCATTATTAACTCCATCACTATTTCAATAAACATTTAGTGCATTGTTACCCTTTACCTCTCACAGATCATGGTTCAATGAAAATAATTAGCTCGTTTTTTTTTTTTCTTTAAATGAATGTTAAAACATTTTTAACATTTTTACAAATATGTTTCATGAACCATTTTCATTTTATATGTTGATTACACTAATTAAGGCAAGCAGAAGAAGTTTTATCCTGAAAAACAACTTTTAACTATTTTTTTTTTAGAGTTTTAATTTTCAAAACGGGTCATTTGTGACCCGCAACATAACAGGAGGGTTAAGTTAATTGTTTTTCTTTACCTGCTGGAAAAGAGATACAGGCTCACACTGTTAATTCTCTTTATAGCTTCCCTCATCAAAACACACCTGCTGTTAAACCTGACTTTTAGGATATTTGACGCATGCAGGGGGAGGACGAGCTGTAAAACAAACAGGAACGTCTTCCAGAAATGAACTGATCGGTGTTTCCTGGTCGAGCTCATGGCCTTGAACTTCTCAGTTATGACGGTGACTGCAAGGATCTCAGTTAAGATTGCCGTAAAGGCTCAATCAGTGCAGCTTCTCTGTGGACATGCCGGCGCTGTGTTTATGAGCTAACCATTTGGAAATCTTTACTGTGGGAGGATGAGAGCTTTTCCTGTTTAGTATACCAATCAGCGGGCATCGGTGGGTGATCCATGTGTTTAATCACTGGTTGATGGTTTGCCAAATACAGTCGAGGGGAAATAGAAAGTGCTCCCTCTTTCACTTATAACGTTTACATATCAGGACATGATTTAGAAAGAAAAACATCATCTGGTCCTTAACATGTATTAAAATTTGGTTAGTACTACTCCAGAGTTTTGCATCCTAAACACAGACGTGTATGCAGGATTCAGTAACAAGATTGTTTTTCTGTCAGACTTTCACCTTGTTTTTAGGGAATTTTTGTCCGCTCCTGTTTTTGAACTCTTCTAGCCAGCCAGAATAATTATTTTGCCTGTGTAGTACAAAGATTTCAGTCTGTTTCTGCAGAAGAAAGTGCCTCTGGGTGCAGCCACTCATCAGAGAAATGATGCATATGATGTGGAGGGATAGCCAGACTAGCGTCAGACTGGTATCAACAAAAGACATCCAGAATCGTGTGCAGTGGAGCTAAAACACTGGTGAACGGCTGTTTTCAGTTTTTGAGGTTTAAAAACTTGTTGATCCAGCAAAGATGCAGCCATCTTGGTTGTTTTGAATAGTGGCAGTTGGATGCTGAGAGGATGTCATGATTGGTTCTGCATGTTCTGTACCAGCAGAAGTATGAGCGGGACGGGTGCCGGACGAAACAGCTCATTTTGGTAACACTGGTGTTGGTACTAAAGCTGTGCCTGTTGTCAGTTTATAAGTCATTTTTATGTTTACATCAACTTAAATCCACATTTTCTCTTTTTCTCTCTCATATTCTGGTGTGGGCACTTTAATTTTTTTTTTTTAAAAGGTCAAAACCTTTGGACAGCTGTAGTTAGGGATGTAACGATTCACTCCAACTCACGTTTCAGTACGATTCACGATTTTTTTGGCTCACGGTACGATTTACTCAGTTTTTTTTTTTTTTTTTTTAATCAAAATGAGCTACAGACAAATTATGACCAAATAAAATGATCTTTTATTCATAGGAAATATCACAAGAAATCTATTTAAGCAATGTCATTTAACATCTGAAATAACAAAAGTTCCAAAAAGCTGATTTTAAAAAACTCATTTTTCACAACTGAAAAGGGCCTCAGACCTTTTGCAATAAAATATGGTAAAATCTTGTGCCCTTGCGTTATTGAGGGGGAGGCTGTGATGCCAGGTGAGGTGCTGCAACATGTTGCTTGTGTTACCTGTATACGTTAGCAGTTTCTTGCACTATTTGCACGCTGTTTTGGTCTTGTCTGTCTCTTTCTCACCGTTTTCTTCTGTGTACATCGGGAATCCAAAAAGCCGCCATACCGTTGACTTGAAACTACTCGGAGCGTCCTTTATATCTCTGTCACTGTTTACCGTCGTCACCATGTCTTCCCTCGCTCTGTACCTGAATTCCACTAGGCTATGTGGTGACGTGAGTTCTAACGTTGAAATTTAATCAACTGACAACATATCCTGAAATGAATTAATAAATAGACAAAAAAATACCCACTTATGACACAGTCGAGATTCATTATGCCAACCGATGCAAATTCTCACGCATTTGTATCGGTTTTTATTCGCAGGTCCAGTGATGCTGTTGAGGAGCAGAATAGTCGTTCTGATGGAGTTTGTTCCAGCTTCCTGCTTTCTATGTCATGCACAACCTCCATATCTTTTTTTTTTTTTTTTTTCTTTTAGGAAATCCAGGCCACCTGGTATGAGAAGCTTCATGAATGGGAGGACGCCCTGGTGGCGTATGACAAGAAGATCGACATGAACAAAGAGGACCCGGAGCTTATCCTCGGCAGGATGCGCTGCTTGGAGGCCCTGGGAGAATGGTTCGTTATCAGCTTATCAGCTATGCTAGAGGTTCAGGTTTCAGGTTTTGTCCTATGACGAGAGATCATATTACCGGTAGGCTCTTAAATGTATATTTTAATTCATTTAATTTTAAAGACAGTGTCTTGGGGTGTTTAAGGATTTCTGCGAGCTTTTCCATCTAAATTTCACTCACTCTGTGCACATGCGGCCTGATATATAAATCCAGTCTCTTCAGCTTCCTCTGAGTTGACACCAACTGTTTAACTGGGAAACGCATGAACAAACATCCAACCAGTGGGAGCGACAGCTACTCCACTGAAATCCTCCCGCGGACTGACACTCAGCTTCAGAACCGCCGCCCACCTTTTCAAAGAACATTTTAGGGGAAAAAAAGGAAGTCACAAGTTGTCCTGAGCATCTGAAAGTATTACCAGTGAAGCGCTGACGCAAACCAGATGCTAATTGTCTTATGTAACCTGCTGTCACTCTTGTGCACAGTTCTCATGACTCGTTTCATAAGAACACTCGGTGATCTTCGGAAATGCTCCAGATGAAGTGGAGCTTTGTGTTTGTATGTGGTGAGAGATGATATAACAGTTGACCAGGTCAGGAGTTGGAGCAGAGCAGGGGACTGATGTTTTACAGATCTTCGCTGCGTCGGTCCAAGACTGGTGGGAGGCGTCGTTAAAAAAAAAAAAAAAAAGTGCAGTTCGTGTTTTTAGAGTCAAGCTGAGAAATGAGTCGAGATGTTTTTCACAGGGTAGGTTGTTTATTGCCTGTTAAAAGTGCATGAAATTCCTCAGGTAATGTCTCTCTCTGAGTTGACAGAATTGGATTTGATCAGCCCTTCAGCCAGTTGATGACTCGAGCTTTTCTGTCCGATGAACTCTGCTGCTCTCCTGAACAACACGCGAGCCGGGGCGCAGCAGAGATTTTATTTTATTTAATTTATTTTTTTGCCCTTGTTGCTTTCTTGCTGCGCGAGAGGCCGATGAGGAAAACACTCCACTGACCCTCATCCAAACTGGCTTTTTTCTCCGTCCGCCTCTCCTCCTCGCCTCGCTCCAACATCCTTCCCGGTACAAGCCTGTGCGCTGGCTTTGATTTCCCCTCCACAACGCATAGATTTTTTGTTAATGAACAATTAGTCTCGGGTAGACGGACTTGTCCCCTATGGAAAACACCCATCTGTTTCCCAGCACAGTTGATCACATCGGTGGAACGGTACACTAATTTAAGATGTTCATCACTGAGACCAGACGAATAAATAAACAATGGCAGCTGTTGCAGGAACACCGTCTTATCTTCAGTCAAGTTCGCTTTTCATCTGTGGCCAAAAGTGCTTGGCTGCTGCAGCGATTGTGCTCTTTGGACCTATTTGGAGCATGGAAAGTACACGTTGTATTCTCTTATTAATGCACCGTGCACCAGGTTACAGGCAAATCCTTTCTGACTGTACGAATAAACTGCATGCTTAAAGATACCGCCGTGTGCACATTAATAACACTGCATCTGCACTTAGTTACAGGTTCAGCATGAAATTAAATCAGTTTCTTATTAGCTGATGATGATGCTGAACATTATGTGACATGATTTCCGTGAAGTACGCCGTCTGAAGTTTGTGGTTAATGTTCTCCAGGGGCCAGTTGCACCAGCAGTGCTGTGAAGAGTGGACGCTGGTCAGCGAAGAAACGCAGGCCAAGATGGCTCGCATGGCTGCCGCCGCTGCCTGGGGTCTAGGTATCCTACTGCACGCCTCATGTCACATGTCTCCTGAAATTGTCAATTTGAAGGTGCTAATTCAAAGGAATGTTCTGGAGCTAAAACAACCGTGGGTGTATCATTAGATGGTAAGGGGTCTAAACGTTTGTTAGGGACCAAAGCAAATACATTAAGCACAAAATATAAGGAAATTTGTCTTTGGTAGCCTGTTTCTCTCCTTAAAAATGGTGCCACGTTTGTCAGGAACATGCTTTTGTGGGATGTTGTAAATTGAGAATTTGGGTATATCTTTTTCATAAGAATATACTTTTATTGTGCTCTGGTGAGGCAGTCAATCAGCCGTTAAACAATGCACTAGACTACGACAGAGGTGCAAAGTGGATTTATTCTCCAAGTCATATACAATTCAGAGAGGTCATTAACTCACATCACAGAATGCAGGATGATTCAGAAATTACCAATTGCCAGTCGCGAACAGTCGTCTTAAGCATCACATGAAAAACATGGAGACCTTGAGATGAAATGTCTAGACGCCTACGTGTCAAAACTTAGCAACTTGATGGAGCCAGAACGATAAATAAAGCTGTGGCCTTCAATAGACTAGAATCTAGACCAAAAATCGTGGACTTATGAGCCAGTAAGTACAATAAGACCTCAAAATGCAGTTTTAATATTACAGCAGCAGAGCTGAGTGTGTTGTTGCACCCATGAAAGATTTGCCAAATGTTCTCTGGTATCTCCAAACAGCTTTTCTTTTCTTTGGCTGCTGGTACCTTCAGGTGCCGACAGACAGGAGCAGTTTTTACGACGGAGTTGGACAGCCAAAGCCATCGAACACGAGGCCGTCCCTGCCACGTCTCCGCTGCTTTTAACCGCCGACGCACGTTACAGCGTGTCGGTGATTATGACTGCACATCAGTCCCACCTGGTCACGTGGCGGACTCTCGGCAGGATTCGCCACCGTTTTTATTCACAGCTTCAGCTTCTCTTCGTGCTCACTGCTCTTCTATTGCATTACTTTAAAGGAATACTCCACAGTTAAAACAACGCCAGGTCTACGATTTGATGGCAGGAAGCCCGAACGTTCATCAGGGACCAGAAGAACACGAATCAAAGCAGTTTTGTGTGCAGCAAATTGGCAATTAAGCTTAGCACTTCAGGCGGTCGAGCTTTGTCAAAATAGATTGCAATTTTAAGCCTCTGATAAGACTGAAAAATGTAATTCCACTTGACTGATAGTGTGGATGGAGTCCCACAGCCTCTGATTCCAGTTGTCGGCTTTTAGAAACAGAGGCCATGAACTCTCTTCGTTTTTCTTATATGGACTTATAAAAAGGAGACAGTCCTTCTTATACACTTAGAATAACCTTTTTTTTTTTTACATAGGTTAGTTCCCCAAACGCTGAAATTAATTGCCATTTTGCCTCAAAGCCATTTCCATCCCAGCTGACAAGTGCTTTGATTCATGCCGTTCTGGTCCCTAACGAAACTTTACACTCCTTCCCATCTAAATATAGACGTCGAGTCGTTTTAACCGCGGAATGCTCCTTTAAAGAAACGTAAATAGGAGTATGGCGGCACCGAGCACTGAGGGAGCATTCAGGCAACGCGAAGCCGTGAAAAACCAGTAACGACTCCTGCCAGGGCTCGTTTGCATAACCAGATGTGACTAATGTCCAGTCATACCACTGGCGTATCGTCATGTGCAGCGGCGGATAAAAGCAGCGGCGGGGACTGCAGAGGCTCCCTGGCTCCGGCGCTTCCAGTCCCAAGTCGTAAAAGCCGAAGTGGCACCCGACCAGCAGGCAACGCGCTTTACGGTCATTTATATTAACGCGGAGGGGCGAAGTGTGACACGGAGCAGCCGTGATGATCCGCTAATCCGAGGGATTCAGTGGGAAGCGAAAAACGGACATAACTGAACGGGTTATAGCGAGGATGACTCACTGAATTAGTCATTTCAACATGTTTTTGTTCTCTTCTTTAACCCCGTGTTCCTCCAGGACAATGGGACAGCATGGAGGAGTACACGTGCATGATCCCCAGGGACACGCACGACGGCGCTTTTTATCGAGCGGTGCTGGCGCTGCATCAGGACCTGTTCTCATTGGCCCAGCAGGTGGGTCGCATCATCACTCAGCAGCACACGCCAGCGAGGGGGGGGGGGCGGCCATCGAAAGGTTTACATTTTCATGACGGTGTCTCGTAAAGACGGGCTTAGTGTGAACTGGACCGGCGCTGCCGCTTTAGGAGTTTTCCTTGGCCTTCGCAGCGTTGTACCGAAAAATTAAAATCACTTAAAGCCAACACCATAAAAAGGCTTTACTGCTCTTTCAGAAAGGAATCGAATTCCTCCCATCAGCTCCGTATTTTCATTAAGAGTTATAAAACCTTCAAGGTTTGTTTGCTTTGTTTATTTTACTTCGATTTCATAACGCGGAACCTCCTCGGCGTGGAAAGGTTGCGTAACTCCCGAAACGGCAAAGCGTGACGGCATTTGTCCCGTGTGCCTTTCAGAGAGGTCTGACAGCGGCTGGGACGGACGTTTTCCTCATTATTATAAAAAGTTGAGTTTTTTAAGATGAGCTCATGTTCCCGGGAGCCGGACTTCTGAAAGCTCGATACCAGGACATCCAACGAGCTCCAGTAAACACCTGCTCATCCCCCCAGCTGCCCTATACTCATCCTCCAAGTCCGGTTTTTTTTTTTTTTTTTTGGCGAGTTGCTTTCGATGCTCCCTCTTCCCGTCACAGTCCCTCTCAGTCTCTAATTTAGAGATTAGATCCAGGTGCGGCCTGTAGCTTTCCGCATCTGCTCAATGTAGAAGACACTTATTTTTTTTTTGACTCCTGAGCTGCTCACAGTGAACGAAGGGAGAATGAGTAGCAGATGGGGCGCGGGTTAAAGCTGAAATGTCAACAAGAGCTCAGTCTAGGTTTTCGGATGTGGTTAGTAATCCGTGCTCTTTAGCCCTTTTTGATTCCACGGGGTCGCCTCCTTTCTTCCTCCCGTACCCCCCAAGAACCAGACATGTGCTCCGCGGCTGTTGGCGTGCCGTCTGCGTGAAAAGTCTCCGGTTGCTTTACTTTATAAATCTCTGTTAGGCCTGTTCGTCTGAAGGTGGATAAACACTCCAGGCGTCCCTCCCTCCCCTCTGCCTCGGTAAAGCCATCTGCTGTGCCAAGATTTATAGTAGCATTCATTCCTCCGGTGTGTGTGCCTGGTTTGTAAATTGTCTCTTGGGATTTACAAATCGAGGCCCTCCTCCGACTTCAAGTCATACTCGTACTTTTGTTTCGTGTTCCCGATAGGAGAAGCCTTCGGCCCCTAAAGGCTCTCCGTGCCACACGGCAAAGATAAAGTCGTATCTCTGGATGCTAAATCTGCAGAGATAAGCGCAACATTTACGTAATATACCAGACGGATCGGGCTCCTTGTTGTTTGTGCCTCCAGAAGCCAGACACTGCATTTATCGGGAGTCGTCTGGACGGCACATTTCCAGCGAGGCCCGAGCACAGTAATTCAGGAGTAAACAGAACTATAACCGAGACCGTGAAGGAGCTGCCTCATTGTCACCTCGCACCGACCGCCTTCCCATAACCCAGCTCTTGTTGTGCTGGTCCTGGCACGCCATTTCCCCCCCTCTTTTCCCTCCCCGTGAAAACAATAATTGGTGGGAGTCTGTCTGAAACAGCTGTGTGCCGCGGCCTCGGAGAGCTTCCTCAGTCATTCTCCCTCATTTTTACCGTCCCTACTAATAACAGCTCCCGAAGAAGCCCAAGAAACCCAGCAGCCATAATCCTCCTGACCTTGTTTGTCCTTATTTCTTCTTTTTTTACTACTCACAATCAGCTCCTTCTATCAGTTATTATTTTTCCACGCCTCGGGGTGCTCTCCGATGATGGAATGTCTACACGAAAACGGAGAAGCGTCTCTCTGACAGGAAAAAAGCCGGAGAGCTGGAATCTGTCAACTGACTCAGTGGCGATACAGTAATGCTCTCAATAACAGGAAGGTAGTAAAAAAAAAAGGTTGACAGTTGGTAATCATGACGAGGTCTTTTCGGCAGGAGGAGGGACTTGGGCCACATTTACGCTGCAGGGTTCAAGTGACCCAGTATGAGCTTTTCCTCCTAACTGGCACAGATCAGACGTGACCAGCGGACATGTAAGCAGTTAAAAAAAAAAAAAAATGAAAAAAGAAGAGTGTGTGGATGGTTTCAGGTCAGTGTGGAAATAAATCGGGTATGAATAACATACGTGCGTTTGCGGCCGCCGTCTGCGCGGACAGATTGCGTGTTTTTACTGTTACGACCTCCAAGAAAGCGACGGCTCGGATATTATGTTCCTGTTGTGTTGTTTACAACCGCCAGAATAATGAGGCGGACTCCGGGGGGGTTCTACTAATTACTGAACCAGCTGACCACATAGCAGTGGTCGCGCCGTGCAACTCTTGAGGAGGTGTGCCGGCGCCCCGATGGGGAAGCGGCCCGTGTACTGCGTTGCACTGCGTCTCCCGTCCCACCTGTACTCCTTTCCCGTCGTGCTGCCTAACTTCTTCTTTTTTTTTTTTTTTACCCAGATCAGTAGCCAATAGAGCTGGGCGATACTGGGGATTTTGGTATCGATCCAATACCAAGTAAATACAGGGCCAGTATTGCCGATGCCGATACCAATACAGATGAAACTGCTGACCTTTTGGTGTTTTTGTGATTTTTGTCTTTGGATTATTTTGTTAAAACCCATGATAGAATTTTGGCAAACTTTATAGGTGACAGAAATATATTTAAGTATCACAATGGACATTTTTGTGTAAATATTCCTTGTTGAGTTGAACTTTTCTGAGTGGGTGGGCCTGGGGGGAGGGGCCAGACTGAGTCTACCTGCATGCTTGTTTGGGTGACACCGATGATACACGTGATTCAAATTGAAATTCAAATATGCTTTATTGATCCCCCAAGGGGGGGAATTAAGGTTTCAGTACAGTCCAGTCTGGTGTACTTGAGGAGCTGCCGGCGTCCAGCGCTCCTTTTAATGTCCCGGTCCTGTGGTCCGAGTGCTAACTCCAGATAACAGCCGTTCAAACCAGTTAACAGCCGTTAAAACCAGTATATCTCCATAATGATGAATCAAGTGAGATATCTCCAGGTCAGAGGAGGAAACACTGATGAACCAAACTGACTCTTCTGAGAAGACCGAGCTCCTTCAGTCCGGTGAGCGATGGAGCCGACCGTTCCCAGAGCCCGGTTCATCATGCGGACCAGGTTGTTGGCATCTCCCCCGGCGGTGCCGGGCCGCACCAGGTCTCCAGACGGTCCCTGCCAGGTCAGCTGACTCACCCCGGCGTGCAGACTGCTGGACAGAGGTTTGCCGGTCACGGCCATGCCGCCGCTGCCACGGCGGGGTCTCCCGTCCCGGTTCAGTTGACGCTGCAGCCCGGATCCAGTGGCGGTGGTTGCCGCGGGTAGCTGTTCAGGATTACTCAGCTTCCCCGAACCGGCCCCCAGCGACACCGTTCATGTCTGCGGCGGCACGTCTCCACCAGCCACAAGAGGACCGATCCGCACCTGCAGACAGCATGTCGACACCCGACCGCAAAACCACCACATACTGGGCACAAACTGGAGCGTCCAGCGCCGCAGGGACTTTTGATGATGCAACATCAAAAGACGAGACAAGAGGGGAGGGGGGGTGGACACGGCGACAGCGTGTCAGACACAGACTTCAATGAATTCTTACTCAGTCAGTGTTGTAGGAGAGAAAAAAAGCTTGAGTATCGATCTTTTTACACGAAGGTATCGATATTATCGATATTTGGATCGAACCCCCCCCACCTCTAGTAGCCAAGCTTATCGACCTTGCGAGGTCGTTTCTCCAGCAGTGAACTGATGTAAACACGGGCGTCGGATAAAAGATGACGCAAACAGCCTCGTAAAAAAGAGAAAATCGGATGTAGGCAGTGTAAATGCAGTCTCACTCCTTCCATTTTCACTTCTGCTTTATCATCCTCCCCTTGGTCCTTCTTTTTTTTAATTCCTTTTTTTTTTTGAAAGTTAATTCAACATCCAAAACCCATGGTTATATAACTCCTGCGGCGTTCATTTTCCTCCTGTCATAAAACATTTGGCTCCGAGGAGTCCATCGGATCATTTTGTTGCACAAACAGGCGTCCCAGCTGCAGTTTCACAAATGTCACCGCTGGCAGCTCCTGAGTCAGAAGGGCGTGAGCCGCAGCTCACTCATTTATGCAAAGCGTTTCATTCTCTGGCGCGCGTCCGAACCCGGCGCGTCCTGATGAGCTGTTTAGCATTCAGGGGGGTCTGACTTTGTGTGATGTTGCATTCTGGGGTTAAAGTAAAACGGAAATGCCAGCTTTGATGTTTGTTAGCCTTGCTTTTAGGTAAGAAAGAGTGTTTGTGGTAGAAGAAATGCCTCAACCGCAGGCATTTATGGAGAACTGAGTGGTTTTGTTGGACTTCAGGGCCTCGTTCAGACATACTTGGAAAGAAAAAGTCTTAATAATGATAATAAAAATGATAAAATCTGTTGCCAAACTAAAGATCATAACATTAAATATGTCTTCTGCAGTGTATCGACAAAGCAAGGGACCTCCTGGACGCCGAGCTGACAGCCATGGCGGGAGAGAGCTACAGTCGAGCCTACGGGGTAAGTTTCCCTCTCAGGCGACAAAAAAAAAACACATGGAGCTTGACTTTTACATCTTGCTTTCCCTCACATTCGTTTGCCTGCGTGATTATGTCTCTGCAGTGAGATAAAGATTTTAGTCTCCACATTCGCTGAAGGTCAAACCAGCTACTCTCGGCTGTGTGGGATATCCAAACAATCGTGAAAACGCGATTTCTCGAACACAGATGCTGTCCCACAGTGATCCTGTGAGAACTGGATTGACGGCAGGGACACCTCAGAGGCGATCTTGAATCTGCGTGTTGCTCTGAAAATGGAAAAAGTCCCCGCCAACTGAGTCGCTGTGTGTTCGTGGCGGATTTCTGATTACTTCACAAGATTTAATGGTGCTTTTGCACATCCCCTACAGCAGTGGCTTCTCAAGCTTTTAATACTGCTTACCACCTGAGATTAGTTTTAAACACACAGGAGAGATGTTTATTCCTTATTGTGGTTATTTATTACCTGAATTGTTACTTTACTGAACCAGACATTTACAACTCTGTCCAACAATTCTCACATACTCATACAGAGCAAATTAAACACATTCAATGGTTGTTACATCTGCACTGCAGCTAAATGAAAATGGCACAATTATGGTCGACAAATAAAACAAACTGCAAAGTGTGTAATATTCCTCTTTAAACCAAGTTTATTGTCAGCACCCCTCTAACGTAGATATCAGAATGACATAAAAATGACCCACAGAGATACAAGAATGCTGCTGAATATGAATAACCTGCATACCTAATGAGAGGGGTGTGCCTGTCTCTCTGCGCATAGTCTTTTGACGCAAGGTACTTCAGAACACACAACCCGTTGTTGCTTCGGTTCTTCCTCAGCCCCGCTCCAAAAGAACCCGATCTCGAGATATGTTGGGTCATATTGTCATGCAGCTTTGCAGCGCTTTCTGTTCGAAGAAGCCGCAGGCATTTCAGGGTCAGCGTTGCATCTTTCGTTAACGCTTGAAGTACTCGGTTCTGGATCCACATTGCTCGAACCATTATCTTCTCCATCCTGGTCTGCAACTTTTCTTTTATCTTGTCTTTTTCCCTCCACTTACCCACACTTTTAAACTAATTTCGAGGTTATAACATTACATTTATTTACCTTTCACATTTACATTTCCCCTGCTCGCACCAACAATGTGAAGTGATCCCATGCTAGCGATCCCATGATTCCATGCAGCCTGTACGTGCCTACATAAGCAGAGTACATTTGCAACAAATATTTTTTAAAAGGCACAATTTTAATCATCTCAAGCTACTCATTTTGTTTGAAACGTTGTCTTTATAATGCATCCTATGTTTCCAATTTTTTTTTTTTAAGTGAAAATGCAGAAAAAATGTGGAAAAGCTTTGCCCTGGGTACCACCAGAGAGAGCTCGCGTACCACAGTTTGCGCACCACTGCCCTACAGGGTTTTGTCTTCTGTTCTGTACAGTTCAAAACGAATTTGCAATTTAGAGAGGCTGCAGTTACGTTATGGAGCATGTCTGATGAAGGCTTAAATCATCGCTGCTCAGCGGTTCTACAGCCAGTGTCCTCCGTGTCGAGCCGTAACGATTCGGATCATATGAAGGTGGTTTTATCACGTCGCTCACGTTTCAAAAGGGAAGCAAAAACTGTTCTTTCCGTTTTCCATTCATGAGTAAAACGCAAGCAAGCAAAGCAACGAATGAACGCAGAACAGGTCAAATAGTCTCGTAACACGACGGCGGGAAAGATGCGCCAGGAATGAACCGTACCTGCTTAAGAATTTCCCTGCGCGCAAATGAGACGGTGTCGGAAAAAAAACAGCAACCTGCTGCTCAGAAAAGTGACATACATGATGCCGATGTTGCTTAAAACTCGCAGCTTTTCTTATCCTAACATCCTGTCTTCAGTAAATGATGGTTCCCATCAGCGGCACAGTGGGATGACTGATTCATATTCCCACGTTCAGGCCGCTTCCACGTTGTCGACATAAAACCGTTGAGCCCCACTTCAATCAGGAACATCGGTGTTGTTGGGACAGTGATAAATGTGTAGATGATGTTTTTTTGTTCCTCTGTCTCTGCTCCGCTCCAGGCCATGGTGTCCTGCCAGATGCTGTCAGAACTGGAGGAAGTGATCCAGTACAAACTGGTGCCAGAGAGGAGGGACATCATCAGGGAAACATGGTGGGAGAGGCTTCAGGTAACTGTGATGTACGGGGCGAAGAAATGTGCACGCAAAGCACGCACGTTCACGTGTGCAATAACACACGCTATTTAAAGCAGATGTTGGAAACGCTGTTGCTAATGGAAAACATCCACCGTGAGGGGCCGTGCAGAGAGACGCCAGATATGTTCGTGGCCGAGACCCTCGATGCAAACCGGTTCTGGGTTTGTGTCGTTTCCGAGCGTGAAGAGCTGAATTGAAAATAAGATTTGGGAACATGTCAGTTAAAGTATCATTTCTAGGGCTGGGCAACGATTACAATTTTTAATCGCGATTAATCGCATGATTTCCCTGATTAATCACGATTAATCGCATTGTATACGCAAAATCAAATAATGAATTCAAAAGTAGAGTAAAGGTCACTTTTATTTAAATGTTCTGCTGCCATATGAACTAAAGTGTCATAACATTTGTTGTTCAAACACTTTTAACATCAGCACTTGTCAGTAACACATATTTAGTGTAAATCTCATCTTAAAAAATGTAAAATAAAGCTTATTGCCACGGCCAGGGCATTAATGTCAAAAATAAAAAAAATCCAACAAAATTATTGTGGCTCAGCACAATCAGAACATTAAAACAGGAAATTTCTGAGGTAACAGCAGAAACTTTTAACGCGGAGTTCAACTTGGTAGTTGTTACAAATAACCTTGTTTCTGTCAAATCCTCTGTCTGGAAGAGCTTTAAAATGAAAATGTTCATGTTAAAGTTCTGTAACTTTACCAATCCGTGTATCATTCATTCTTTCCACTTTCAATTGTCAATCCAAAATACAAAAAAATTTAAAAGTGACATTTTATTGCGTTTTTTAATGTTTTGAATCTAACAAAAAAAACAAACCAAAAAAATGCTGTTTTTTTTTTTAAATATTTCAATTTTAGACTTAGATCAAAAATACGAAATTAAAAAACGGACCACAGGACTGAATTTGTTTTATTATCGAGGACTGGACTTTCTGTTGTCATTACACATCTGTGCCACTAGATGGAGCCACACTGAAGTAACCAGCTAGAGAGCAGCAGGACAGTGAACACATGGAGCAGATCTGATGGAACATGGAGGAATGACACGAAAGTTTTGTTGCAGTTCAGAATTTTTTTTTAGACTCAATTGTTAATATTACTACCTGAGTTGTTACCCAAACTGTAAAGTTCACGGATTCTTACCGTTCTCCATGTCTGTTTTAGCTTTTACTTATGTTTACCTGATAATTGTCTCCCAGTTCCATGGCAGCCAGTAACAGACTTTTCAAAATAAAAGCATGTGAGCGACATGTGTTAACGCGTGATAAATTAAATGTTGATAAATTAATCCGTTAACGTGACAACGCCTTAACTTGCCCAGCCCTAATCATTTCTGTGTCTGCACTAACCCTCACGTCAAAGGAGAACCCAAGTTTAAATGTTTGAAGACTGAAACTGGTTCCTCTTGTCAAGTTGGATGCCGTCATAACGTCGCTGCAGAATATTAGCTTCTTGTGGTTTAAATGTCTAAAAGCCAGTACGGGGATTTCTAACAGTCACTTTATGCTCTTTGTAAATATGTTGATGCTCATCTGTGTGCATCGCTGTCACGTGACCCTGCGCGCACACATGGGCAAGTTGAAAAACGGTACATTTGGTAGTAATAGTCGTCCCCGGGGTTTTAAGCATACCTCTCCCTCAAGTGTTTTCACTCTCCCAAGTTTAACGAGTAGGTTCCTGTCTTTTAAGAGCGTAGCGAAGGAATAACATGCCCCTAATGTTCTCCTCCAGGGTTGTCAGCGTATCGTGGAAGACTGGCAGAGGATCCTGATGGTTCGGTCGCTGGTCATCAGCCCCCACGAGGACATGAGGACTTGGCTGAAGTACGCCAGCCTGTGTGGCAAGAGCGGGCGCCTGGTCAGTACAGCAGACACGTTTGCACCATTTCCGAAAGAAGGAAGTGAAGCAACCATGAGCTCCTGCTATGGTTTAAAGCTTATTTAACTCGTTTCAGGCTGTTGCACAGCATCCTCAATCATGCCGTTTAGAAACCTGAACCCACATATCTCCTCAATCATAGCAGGGCTTTTTTTCCCCATCTTTGACCTCGGCGTTCTTCTAATTGATTACAGAAGATGGCAGTGAGTCTTGTTTTATTTAAGCACACACACTCAGAATAATACCACCACTAGCTGTGATGTAATGGAAAAAAAAAAAGAGATGTCATTGACTACTAGGAGACATGGCAGGAAATGTGATGTTCAAGAGATGAAGGGGATATTTTAAAGAAGACTCAAAGTCTGCAAACTCCCTCCATCCAACTTTGTAACCTTTATGTCATATAAACTGTAATTTAGTTACTCCTCGTCTCTTTTTGTCGTCCTTCCAGGCGCTTGCTCACAAGACGTTGGTGCTTCTTTTGGGCGTCGACCCCTCCAAGCAGCTGGACCACCCTCTGCCGATAACCCACCCGCATGTCACATACGCATATATGAAGTACATGTGGAAAAGCGCCCGCAAGGTAGGACAGTCAGCTGGTTGCGGTCGCCTCACAGCGAGGAGGTTCCCGGTTCAAATCATGTCTGCAGTCTCTTCTGTGAGTTTGAATGTTGTCCTGGTGGCCCGGTGGGTCCTCTCTGAGTGCTCCGGCTTCCCCCCGTGCAGTCCAGAAACATGGGAGGAAGATGGTTGGATGGGTAAATCCAGTATAAGAAAGCTTTCTGGTCACAGCTGAGCGTTTAGCTCCTCAAGGTCTCGATGGTTTGATTCAGTCGTGGGTAGAGACCTCAGGCTAACAGCTAAAAGAGACTGAGTCATGTGTTGTCTGCATGTGCCAGTTGGCTTTTCCTGGCAGATAAATCCAAATAAATGATCATGTTTCTGATAAATACTGGATAATTATCTGCTGGCCAATAAAATCAGCAGTTGGAGGTTAAAAACCACCCTGTGTTAACAACGTGATGATGACTGGATGTTTTATTAATTGATAAATTTATGTAGCCGTCAGGGCAGGCCTGGAGGCAATTTTGTCTTCATCTAGTCCAGTAAATGTTTCTCAACCAAGTTTCATAACTGTGGTCAGAAGTATGAAAATAGCATGATGTTACTGCCTGAGTGAAGAAACGGAAAGAGCTAGAAAGTGTTCAAACTCTGCATCTATGAATGAATGAGAGAATAAACTGCTGTTTTTTTTGAAAGCAGAACAACTGCAGTTGCTGGAAAATTTAAATGTTTTCCGTTGAACATGTTGACATGCAGTTGGATGTCAGCTTCTTATAGGTAGGGTAAGGCTTTTCTGGTTGACATCACATCTGCTGATATTTAAAACAAAGCATCCTCCCTCACTCCAGTGTTCCCTGAATAAATACTTCCTGTCATGAACGCTGCCAAGCCTCTCATCCCATCCCCCTGTCCGTGACATTGGCTGGAGCTGTTTCCAGTTGGCAAAACCAAGACTGTATGAAGACCGTGCACTCACGAGACGGGCAGCTATCAGATGGAGATGAGATATTCACTAAATGTGAAATCATGTAAAATCACTTACCCTACCTTTAAGGGTTTAATGTGGTTTGGGATCGTCTTGCTAAAATGAGGAAGACCTTCCTTGAAAAACATGTCCTGATGGAAGTTTCGAAATCTGTGATTCCCTCATGTACTTTGAGAGGTCTGAATCTTTTCTTTTAAAGGCCTGAGTGTATATGGAAGACTAACATAGTTATTAAATGCAAACACATGATCATATATACCGCTAATGACGCACGAACACACCCACATTTATTGCCAGGTGCTGAATAGTGTTTGTGGCTTCAGTCTGTGGGTCTTATTAGGGGACTTAGGTAAGTGTGAGCATGTTACAGTTACAGGACCAGATGTGATATTCCGGTCTCATATCAGAACTGAAATAAGCGCACGTGCACACTCACGGTTAAGAATGGACGCAATCGTTCTTCCGGGGTTTAAAATGCGAGAGCACAACAGCCCTGTCAGTCAGTAGTCGAAACACGGAGGCAGGAATATTGAGTAAAAATCACACAATAGTCAGTCGCTCACTGTTGACAGTCTGCTAACGAGGCGATTCTCCCTGGTGAGCCTGGCAGCGCCGATATGAATAAAAACCACCCTGGAACAGTCATTTGATATCTGGCAGCGCAGTTCATCACAAGCTGCAGGACACAGGCCAAACCGAGCGAGAAAACGCTAACGTGTAAACAATTTAACGTTCACTGTTTCATAACAAAAAAAAAAAAAAATTTTCACAAAATTCCAAAGACTGGAGTCAGAAAAGCGGTGAATCATGTCTTCGCCAGCTGTTGCTGATTGTGCCGTCTTCTCCCCGCAGATCGACGCTTTCCAGCACATGCAACATTTCGTCCAGGGGGTGCAACAACAGGCGCAGCACGCCATCGCAGCAGAGGACCATCAACGCAAGCAGGAGCTGCACAAGCTGATGGCCAGGTCTGATGATCCTTTCTGGGAGTGCGAGCAGAGGCTTTTCTAATGGCCTCTTCCCGCCTTCTGCCTGCCATGATGGCCGAATGCAACAATGAGATAGGCATTAAAAAAAAAAGAAAAAAGGTTTTTGAGTTCTGCTTACAGATGGGAAGGAAAAGGGGAAAGAAAATTAAGTTTTATGTAGCTTTCTCTGAAAGTTGTTTTTTTATATATATATATGTGTGTGTGTGTGTGTTGTAACATGAAAGCTTTCATCAAACAACAAATGCAGCATGTTTCTCCAGCCTCGAACACCCACTCTCCCACTGCAGAGAAAACTCAAAGCGGCGTGCCGAAGCGAGAAAAAGAAAATTAGCCTCATATAATTTCCTCCCCTGCGTTGTGAAACACACAGGGTCACGCGGAGTGCATTTTGCCACTTTTCCGTGGGAACGAGCACCGCCGCGCAGCGCCTTTTACAGATCCGTCGGTGTTATGTGCTCTTTCGTCAAGCTTGTCAGGAAGGGCCACCTCGCAGCAGCTCTAAGAGCCGTCGGTGCAGAATTACAGGCATCTCCAGGACCATCTGCACCCATTCCCCTGAGCAGGTGCTCATTACAACTTTCCACTTCACCGTTGGAGAAGATCCAATGTGGATTTGGAAAGACTAGCGACTGTAGAGTTTATTGTTGTTGTTGTTGTTGTTGACATTCAAATAACTAGCACATGTTTTAGGATTTTGATTTGACTGAGTGGAAAGTGGAGAGTTGCCCGCTCCTGAAATGGCTTTGTTTTAAGTCCCCAAAGAAGTTGCTTGTATCCTCTTTGGGTTTTTTTTTTTTTGTTTTAGATGATATTTGAGGGAAGACATAGGCCCCAATCGTACACCTCCCGCTACCCGCTACCCACAAATTGTGGGTTTAGGAACCTCCGCTAGCCGCTATGCAATCTTCCGCTTCCCTAAAGCCGCTATCCTGCTTTGCCGACTCCCTTATTGACATTGCAGGTGTGGCAATGGGCGTGTCTTTTGCGCTTTCCGCAAATCGGTATCTTGCGGTCGCGGAAATCCGCTACCCGCGATCACATGTCAGCATGTAAAAGAGTGCGTGTCCACATGGCATAAATGTGTGTCCACCTGGTCACATGTGGACGTGCACAAACGGCTCCACCTCTCTATTACGCATCACCGTATTACTTGCATAAGTTTTTATTCTCTTGAGGTCAGAGGATGTCTGGTCAGCAGTTGTGGTGGATGTGGGAATAGTCACGTCCAGACACGTCAGTCTGTCCAGCTGTGGCATGATCTCATCCAGATGTCTGCTGTGGAGGAACGAATTTATTTCCGATATGTCTGAAACTGTTGGTGGTCGAGGAGGGACAGGAACATTAATTGTTCTTGATCTTTGAATGCGCATCCAATGATTCGTTCTGCAGTATTTTTAAAAAGAACATCAGCACCCCCTGCTGAGAATGTGTTGCGGCGGCTGCTCTGCCTAAGCGGGTTTTCTGGGAGCGTACCAACTATCTGGGACTTTTCAGGTAGCCGATAGGAATTGTCTGTGTAAAAATATTTATATGTATATGTCAGTGTAGAGGAGGAGGAGGAAGGAAGAGGAGGAAGCTCTACAGCAGAGTCCCAGACGAGCTGCGCATGAGAGCATGAGAGCTGCTCCGATCTGGATGAAAAGACGCTCCATAGCGGTTTGCGGGTAGCGCAACCTGCTCTTAAAGGCAATGGCTACTGATGCACTGATTGGTTTAACAGGTGGAACGCCCTAACCACTCCTATGCATAATATAGCGGTTAGCGCAGGTGGGATAGCGGGTTTAGCAAGGGTGGAAGATTGCGTTCTTACGCCCCTCCCGCTACCCGCTATCCCTTAATAGCAGCTTTAGGAGGTTTGGCGGATGATCGGGCCCAAAGTTCCCTCCTACAGGGCTGAAAAAAAAAAAAAAGATGGCCACTAAAGAATTAGTTTTTGATGTTGGTCAAATAACTCAAAAAAATCCAGAAATGGGATGTGGGATCAGACGAGTGTAATCTCCACTGCAGTAAATCACGCTGGAGTTTCATCTGGCCATATGCACCGACGCAGCAGTCGAGCGGACCCTCCCATCTCGTAAATCCGACATGACTACACACAAGCGTGACAACAGGAAGAAAGAGGGGTTTTTGGGTTCTCCGCCTTTGCATCTTCCACACAGCGACTCTGGCCGTCTGAGGAATGCATGCTGGGGGAAAAAAAAAACCACCTGTATAATGTCAGCCGGGACGGCTTCCACACTTTTGTGAATGCGGGTCAGCTACGTGGTATGGAGCACACCTGGACTGTTTACACCGAGAGACCCCCCCCTTCTGAAAGAGAGAAAAAAAATCCGCTTGTACTTTACTTGGGATCAGGAACTGTGGCCTCTGCTGTCTGAATAAACATTTTGTCCTGACATCCTCAGACACCCTCCAGTGTACTGTTAAAAACTGAGCAGGTTAGCAGATCTGAGGAACAGTTTGGTGCAGACGCTCCGAACCAAAACTGTACTCTCGCATGGGGATGCAATCACGAGACATGACGTGATCGCAGGAGGGAAATTTATTTGACGTGCACTGCGAACACCATTTCCACTACCGATGGATGGATCGCCACTGGAGTTCCATTCCCTCGCTTTTCTGTGTAGTTGTATGAATTATAAGCCTCGGCTCCGCCAGGCGCAGCTACATTTTTGTTTTTTTGATTTTGCCTCGTGACTAAAAACGTAGAGGTTCATGGGTGATAGATGGGGCTCAGCCCTCCTCGTGGATGCGACTGAGCTCATCTTAGGTGAAAGGAAATTCGGGTTGGATAATTGAAAACCATCCACATGAGATCCCACAAACTGTCAGCGAATAAATGCTCCGCCGCCTTAAGTGGTGATATTTTTGATAAGTGCCTGTGAGGTTTCCAGGCCTTCTGTCATTATGAGGCTGCTGTTTAGTGAGCTTCCCTTGGATTCACTGCAAAACCACTGGCAAGTTTTTACAGAGAATAACAACATAAGCATATTTATAAACTCATGATTACTTTTTGTACTTTTCCCAAAGGAAAAGTTGTTTTCCTGCTAATGTAATCATTGAATTACTTTCCTAAGCGGAGCCGCTTTTAATGACATCGACCTATGACCTCATTAACTTGAAATGTCTACAAAAGTGTTTTTTTTTTCCTGCTGAATGCCAGATTTACTGACTTAAAGTTGAAAGGTTTATGTGAGCTTTATAATGTATGCTGCAGCACGTTTTCTGGAAATAAAACTGAACGCTGTGTTTCTTTTCCTGTGTTGTTTCTGCTCTTCCTCCGTGCAGATGTTTCTTGAAGCTGGGAGAGTGGCAGCTCAGTCTGCAGGGCATCAACGAGAGCACGATCCCCAAAGTTCTGCAGTATTACAGCAATTCAACTGAGCACGACCGCAACTGGTACAAGGTCCGTCCTTCCCCGTCAACTCTCACCTTTCACGTTTGACTTCCTTTTCCTTTTTTTTCTTTATTTTATTAGTTAAATCCCAGCTGTGTCAGCAGGAGACTGCAATATGTCACTAGGAAAACACTGGACTCCCGTTTTATTGCTTTTCAAGGGGAAATGTTATAGTAACTGTAAGGTTTTTCTTTTTTTTTCTGCCTGCATGGCTCATTTATTTTGCTTATTAGGTTGCTAAATTAATGGTCCCTCTCTGTCTGCTGGGAACATCTCCGCTTTCTCCTAACCATACCTGTGCTGCAGGCTGCAAACGTCTCCATGCTTACGTGCCCGCTCCCCCATCCATCTTCACCAATTCGTTTCAGCCTTTGGCTTTTTAATAGCCGGTTGCATAACAAAGCAAACATCAAACTCATGTGTTTGGATCTGAAATTAAGGCGCCGCTGGAAGATTATCAGTTCAATAGACGCTGGAAAAAAGTACATCATGCACGAATGTGAAAGTTGTTTAAAAATGACTGGCTGTCCGTTGCCGTCTCTGGGCAGGCCTGGCACGCCTGGGCCGTGATGAACTTTGAGGCAGTGCTGCACTACAAACACCAGAACCAGGGGCGCGACGAGAAGAAGAAGCTGCGGCACGCGAGCGGCGCCAGCGCCAACAGCGAAGCCAGCAACAGCGACAGCGAGGTGGACAGCACCGACCACAGTCCCGTGCCGTCGCCGGGCCAGAAAAAGGTCAATGAGGTGGGAGTCAGGCCGTTCATTTTCTTTCATGCACATTACTTCTTCTTTGTTTTTTTCTTTCTTCATGTGCTGTATTCTGAACATCTGCAGGACCTCTCAAAGACCCTGCTTCTGTACACTGTGCCTGCTGTGCAAGGTTTCTTCCGCTCCATATCCCTGTCCAGAGGAAATAACCTGCAGGACACACTGAGGTGAGTGAAACTCAGTGGGTGAGTCGTTGAAGCTAGCAGGCTCGCTGAGTGAGTAGAAGAGGACCTCTAGTGGCTGATTTGGATTGCACTACATAATGATCCATTATGATTCTCCAGAAGATTCTGCTTGTGTGCTTTTCTCATTTATTTTTTTAACTGCTCAGAGTTTTGACTTTGTGGTTCGATTATGGCCACTGGCCTGAAGTGAACGAAGCTTTGGTGGAGGGCATCAAGACCATTCAGATAGACACCTGGCTTCAGGTAAGACGCGTGCCTCCACGTTTGAGGTGGTGCTGGCTCTGAGGCGAAGGTTCATTCATCAGTTCGGTCTTTGTCTTTGCAGGTGATCCCTCAGCTCATCGCTCGAATCGACACCCCTCGAGCCCTGGTGGGTCGCCTCATCCACCAGCTGCTGACGGACATCGGGCGGTATCATCCCCAGGTACGTCTGCTCACACTGCCGCAGAGCAGAGCCAAGACCTGAAATTTTTATGTATTATTTTTAAAGCAAAACCACCAGTCAGTCAGTTCTCTGTCCACCTCCAGGCTCTGATCTACCCGCTGACCGTGGCCTCCAAGTCCACCACCACCGCCCGCCATAACGCAGCTAACAAGATCCTGAAGAACATGTGCGAACACTGCAACACGCTGGTGCAGCAAGCCATGATGGTAGGCAGATTAAATCATTCACTGGAACAGATGAAATAATAAAGTCTGTAATGACCCACCAGAAAGTAGTGTTTCTTCTGTGTACATGGCTCATTTTCATTCATCTGCACTGATTTAAGAATTAAAAAAAAGAAAAAGACATTGAACTTCTTTGTACCACATGTGTAAATTACGGATGTGTTGTTACATAAACCATTTATCTGTCACCCGCCCTGATCCAGGTGAGTGAGGAACTTATCCGAGTGGCTATTCTGTGGCACGAGATGTGGCACGAAGGCCTCGAGGAGGCTTCACGCCTTTACTTCGGTGAGCGCAACGTAAAGGGCATGTTCGCTGTGCTGGAACCTCTACATGCCATGATGGAGAGGGGACCACAGACCCTCAAGGAAACCTCCTTTAACCAGGTTTGTGACGTCTCACTGGGACTGTTTAATGCCGTCTTGATCAGAACCTGTGAAATATTTACCACACATTAAGCTGTCTATTTAATGATGCATATTTGTGTTGCTACTGCAAAGATGGAGCAAACATGCACTAGAAAGACGTGAAACGCAGAAGTATTCTGTCTTTCTTTGCACGGCAGGCTTATGGCAGGGATTTGATGGAGGCTCAGGACTGGTGCAGGAAGTACATGCGGTCTGGGAACGTAAAAGATCTGACTCAAGCCTGGGATCTCTACTACCATGTCTTCAGACGCATCTCCAAACAGCTGCCACAGGTGTGTAAGGATACCACGACGTTCTTTTAAAAGGAAACAGAACAAAGCATCTTTTTTAAAGCCAGTCTATGCGGCATTACCACTTCTAATCACATGGGGGCAGCAGACCACAGTAAGGTTCATAAGACACAACAGAGAGCTCCTGTAGTGGAACCACTGGTATTGAAGGACCCTCTCACACAGTATTGTCATTGGCTCTTTAGTCAGATGTGTTTTTGCCTCCATGTGGTCAGAAGTGGTATTGCAACATTAGAGTGACTTTAATAACTTCTGTAAAAACATTGTATATGTTAAAAAAAAAAAAAAAAAAGATTCACCAGTGTAAACCATTTAATGTCATCTTTGCAATCTGATGTAAACTGGAGCAACATGGGGGCTGTTGGGAAAACTGGAGCTGACGTCCAGCCGTTTCTGCATTCCTTTGTCCACTTCAATCTCCCCCAAGATGCGATGAGACACATTTTAAATTTAATGTCCTGATTTATTCTTGTGACAGCTAAACCCAGCACGCCGTCTCTTAGTCATGTGAAGCGGCATACAGACAATCAGATTCGACATTTGTGGACAGTCTTGGCCAGTATGGCAATATTAGAAAGAAAATTGAATTGCCTCCTTTTGTTCTTCCACTTCTGCATGAAGTCATTGAACAAGATGCTGAATATAGTGTTGAAAGACGTCAAAATGTGATGAGACGGAGTGATGATCGAGGGCTCTAGGGGGGTCGGCAGGACATCAGTGGAAGGCATCGTGCCTTTTGTTTGCCAGTAACGAGTTTTTAAAGCGAAGTCCTGCATAATACTGTATTCTCCCAGACAAAAGGCAAAGCATTTTTGTGATGATGTTTCTCCGGGTTGCAGGTGATTTTCTCCCTGATTATTACCTCTGTTGATGCAGTTTTGGCCCAGCTCTTGGACTTGTACAATCACCATCTTGCAGCATCTGCTCCGTTTTATTTTTTTTGAATAAACCTCTCAACCGCCTCTGAATGAAATTTCAAAAGCACACAAAGACAGCTGTTTTCTCCTCTAGACATCATGTCTACCTCTTCCCCATCATTTCAGTGTGCAAGCATCATTCGGTTACTGGCTTTTCCCTTTTATCCAACAGGCCGGTCTGCATTTACAGCTGCGACTCGGACCTCTGTCTGATATCAAGTTGGTCCTCTTCATACCACCAAAACATCTCAAATCAATTGGGGCTTCGAGGAACATCCGAGGTGCCCTGGAGTGCCTCGTGCTAGGATGCTAGCGGTAGATATTTCAGGCGTTGTGAATTTTTGTGGCTGGGGTTCTTGATTATTACTCCTCAGGCTCCTCCTGATTATTATCTGAATGTTTAGGTTGGTGGCAGGTGTCCGTGTGAACAGCGGGATCAGTCACTCGCTTTACTTCCGAGAGCTTGTCGTCACATAAACAGTTAAAACAAGTTTAAAAACGTTAAAACCGTGTGATGAAATTCTCACTTTGTTCGCGTCAACAAAAGCAACACTCATACACATAATAAATCGAATTAGAAATCAAGTTAAAATGGAAAACCTGAGTGTAAAGTACAAATGGTAACCATGAATAGGAAACTGCAAGGAACAGTAGAATCTGAACAGGCATCGGCATCATTCAGGAGTCTTAATAGCTTGAGGATCGAAACGGTGAAACTCCTCCAGCGCCTCTGTGGAGGGAAGTGGTGTGAGGAGAGGGTGTTCAGGGCGTGGATTGTCTTTGATTAGGTTCTGGGCTCTCCTGATGACCTTGCTCGTGTAAATGTCTACCAGAGAGGGGAAGGTTGCTCCAGAGATGGGCCATGCAGTTTTTTATTACAAGATGAAATCGCCCTTCCTCTTCTGCAAAGTGCAGTTTTCCAGTCCACACTTGACAGGCAACACGTGATGACACTTTCAAGTGTGATCCTGTAGATGTTGCTAAATATTTGGGGCTAGATAGCTCTCAATAGCTCACCTAATTGAGCCGGTTTGTGTTCTGATATCATCAGAACATCATACCTCGGCCCAGTGTGCGTTCAGAGATATCAATTATTAAAATTACGCCCATGAAAGACGAGACTTTGTTGAAATTCCTTTTTCACAGAGAAAATGGATAAGAACCTGCTGTGGAGTGTTGGTTTGCCACTAAGCTGTAGTTACAAGTCTGTGCTAAGTGATATCTAACATGTGATACTTTTGTAACATTCAGCAAACATCCAGCAACCCATTACCTCTTGATTTTTTTATTTAATTTTTGTTTTATTTATTTGCACGGTAAAGTGGATGCTTGACGGTGTGCAGCATGTGTAGCTGTTGCATGGAAGAGCAGAAAGAACCAAACGACCTGTTTAATCCACGTTGTAGAGAGGAGACCGGCTCCATCCCACATCCCAGGTGTGGGAGATTCTCTGATGACCCACTTTCAGCTCCTGCTAGTAGGAAAAGCCTCCAGAGTCCCTAACGCTGGATTCACGGGTCACTCGCCTCATCTGAGTCCGTATCCATAGACTTTGAATGGGTTGATGTCATCCGTTGCCCAACTGCATTGCAAGTTTTTCAACTTTTCCCACCTCAACGCGTCGGCTCGATCGAGTTGCAGCCACAGGTCAACCAACTGGAAGTCCACTGGAACTGGTTCAAGAACCACAGTAACCCAGTCAGCTCCTGAATAAGTCAACTAGAGCGGGAAGGATGAAGGCTGTTGGCCAGGCGCTGCTCAGTTCTGGTTGCCAGGAGAACTCCCTGTGCGTCACCAGCTACCATTTTACTTGAGTGTCAAAACAAATCCATCTGCTGTGCTAGAAGAACTTTTGACCTTATGCTTGTTCAAGTTCGTGGCTGGAGGAGCAGATCTGAATTATTCCAACAACAGAAGCTCTCATAGCTGCATTGCACCATAATGCACGATGTTACATGGACAGCTCAGCTGTGCCAAACTAATGTCTGATGAGTACCATGGACAGTTACACTGACTCTGTGGTACATTGTTCCCGTTTCATTACATCTATTTTCGTTAAGAGTTTTTGCAGGCTCTGGCCGGTTCATTGTTATGTGGTGATTTTAAAGTTCATTTCGGGTTTTCAATTGAGAACTGATATGATGTCTCATGTTGTGTTGCAAAATGTTCTTTTTTTTTCTGATAACATGCAATACATATGGCTTCTATTTTTGTGGAAATTAAATTACTGCAGGCTCTATGGTCGGTTCATTGTTAGTAACTAAATCAGCAGTGAATGTAAAACCCATTTCGGGTTTTCTTTGAGAACTCATCTGCTGTCTGTCATATTGTGCTGTGTTCTAATAGGCTATATAACGCATATGTGGCATTATTGTTGAAGTTGTGTAGTTGAATTTTTGCAGCCGGTTTCATCGTTATTAAATCAGCGGTGAATTTAAAGTTGACCTTAGTTTCTGTCCCGCGGCTCTGGTTAACTCATTATCAAACTTAATACAAGTTTTATTCTCGCATTTTCTGGAGTCTCTAAATATATGTCTAAGCTTCTGGGACCAGTTCATGGGCCTTCAAAACGGCAGCTTTAACCTTTTGATAGTTCTCGCTGACTGAATTGGTCAAAGCAGAAAAGGCCTTCTGGGCTTTTGCAGTCAAAGCACATTATGAAAGCAATGTTTTCTCTGAATCTGACCACTCCCATTTTCGCCGACCTCTCAAAGAGCAGGGAGAGCATGTCTGGGTCATTTCAGAAAATGAACTGTGCCTAGTTTCAAATAAGCAGAACCATCAAAATGTTTACAGGATTTGGCCTGCACCGAGGATCATAAAGTTTACAGTCCTCAGTTAGATCAAGCCGCTAACGTTCAAAACTTCGTTTGAAACTCTTCAGTTCAGCTTCAAAACGACAAGCGTTCAGTCTCAACCTTTCCAGCTCAAGTTCACGCCAATGCTGCAACATTAATAGTTCTCTTTGTTGTTCAAATGTCAAAGCACCACCAAAAATTTCCAGAAGAGAAACATCCTTGACTGTTTGTTCAAAGGAGTACGTGTCTCGATGAGATGCAGCCTCTCCAGCAGGCTCCGCTACATTTAACAACCCCTGCTTCAAAAGCTTTGCTGTCAGAGTTGACAAAATAGCATCCTTCTTGGGTGGTTTAAAGCAATCAATGTGGAAATGCTCTGCAATTTCTAACAATTGCTCCTTTTTTTTATTCCAGTTAATACCTTCTCTCTTGGGTTTTGAATGAAATACTCAGTTGTATTGCCATGTCTACAGAAAAATCAGTAGCGTGAAACACTCCATCACTACTCCATCACTAAATCTGAACCAAGAATCCCAACACATCAAAACATGTCAGGAGTCTGTGGGGGCCAGATTCCTCACTGCAAACGCGGCCTGATGCGGGGTACAATTTCCCAATGAAATTTGACAAACTTGAGGTTAAACAGGATGCGTTATCCTGGACGAGCCCCCGCTTGTTACCAATTAGTTGGCAACAAAAGAGGAGAGTCCACACAGCAACATATAAACTGGGCACATAAAGTAAAGAAATTTGTCTTTGTTGGATTATTTCTTTGTTGTAATAATGCTTTTTGGCAGTAAATGTTTTACCGTCAGAAAGCCTGTTAATTTCCCTTTTAAACGGTGCCACATCGGTCAGGAACATGCGCCTGTGGGATTGTAATGGGATGTAAACATCATGATCTATGACACCATTTCTGATGTTATGTTCTGGCCATGATCCCTCTATCTAACTGGGTTTCTCCTGTGTGCTGCCCTTCACGGGTGCCTGCAAGTTGTTATCCCTCATATGTTTTGTCTAGGATATTTCCAGCCTTCTGTTTAAATCACTTGGCTTACTGATATTCTTGGTCAGTCCTGTATCGCCTGCTGAGATTTGACCCCTTTTGCATGCAAATGGAGAAAATTCACTGCATTCCAGTCAAAAGCCAAGTCTTGTTATTTGAAGTTTATTCTCAGTCTTACTCAGATTCTTTAGTCTTCTAGTGGTTAAAACAGAGAGATGCAAATCTGCCACAACAGGGATGAGCAGCAGAGACGAGAGTACTGCTAATGCCAAACTGTTTCTGGAAAAACAAGACGTATCGGCACCTTTAATAGTTTAAATCGGGGTTGTCCAAACTCGGTCCTGGAGGGCCGCTGTCCTGCATGTCTTAGAAGATTTCCCGCTTCAGCCACCTGATTCAAATGAATGGGTCGCTAACAGACTTGTGCATACCTGGATGACGAGCTGGTGGTGATCTATTCGACTGAATCAGGTGTGTTGTACCTCAGAAACATCTAAAACACAGGTGACTTGTTTTAGTCAATCAACTAATTAATCAACTAACTAATCTAAAGCTCTTAATCGGTTCAATTGATTGAATAAAAAAAAGTCAGCTGTGTTTCTGCACGGTTGGAAAAAAAAACCTGCAGCCACACGGCCCTTTTACGGCTCAGTTTGACACCCCTGATCTAAAACGTGCAGGACAGCGGCCCACCAAGAGTTATCTTCTTGGGACCCCGGGGGTGCCAGAACCCCAAAAGGATAATCAATAGAAAAAAAAAAGATGTTTAAAACCACAAATGTAATAATGCTGGAGAAGCCGTATAGTCAGAGGTAAAGAGGCTGTTGAGCAGCAGTGCTATGAAGCATCGCCCATAAAAACCTACCTGCATTTCACCGGTAAATCTGTTGGAGCGTGTGGGTTGTCAGTTTTGTGCACCATTATGAAGATGGAGAATGAAACTCCAGGACCAGGATCCTGTTGCTTCTGTTATGAGGATGAGGTTGAAAGGAGAGAGGTCGCTCCTCAAAACCGCCATCGCATTGCTGAAGTGACAATAAAAATAGTTCTGCCAGCAGCTCTTATTCAACATGGTAAATGGAGATTGTAATGCTACTTGGCACTGCATTGTGGCCTTGCTCGCAGGGATGCCCCCTGCTGGGACATTACAGTAAGCAGCAAGACCTACACAGGAATATAATAACAGGCTGGGAGCAGTGCACACATTCCTCCGCAGGGCTTTAACATATAAATGAATCATCAGGATCCCAGGAACAGGTTCGGGGCCGGAACCGCACATGGACACCATACATCAGCATTTCAGAAATTAACCGTAAAACCCTTCAAACAGTGTTTCAGACTCAGCTTGTGATGCAGCATAAGTGACTCATAGTTGCAAATGCACGAAGACAGTTCCAGAGCAGTTTCCATCGGGTTGCAAATGAACCGCCGTCGCCATATAGAACCTTAATTTTGATATAAGCCAGCATCTGGAACAATCTGCATATTGCTTTGGGATCTGTTGTTTGTGCACAACAGACTAAAAAAACTAATTGTCTCTCTTCCCCGCTGCCTCCCCGCCTCATCAACCTTCCCCGCAGCTGACCTCCCTGGAGCTACAATATGTGTCTCCAAAGCTGCTGATGTGTCGGGACCTGGAGCTCGCCGTGCCCGGCACTTATGACCCCAACCAGCCTATTATCCGCATCCAGTCCATCGCCCCCTCCCTGCAGGTCATCACCTCCAAGCAGCGCCCACGCAAGCTCACCATCATGGGTAAGATAAAGACAAAATTGCACGGGCCTCGTGGGTCTGAACCCATTATATAAGGAAATTAGATTAAAGAACACTCCAAGTGTTTCCCGTTCAGCAGGCGTAGGACGTCGCATTAGGAAAACAATCAATATTAATAGGAACTTTACCCCAACAATAAACAGCCTCAAGGCTGTTATTTATTTACAAATCATCAGTCGGGGGCAGAGTTCTCCGTGTGGTTAATGCATGTGAGTAAAAATCATCCTCATTAATAGAAGCAAGATCAAACCAGAAACGAGCTTAATTCTGTTCCTGCAGAAGAACCAGCTTTGCACCAGCGAAGCCATAAAGAATCAGCATAGATCATTTTTGTCAGAAGTCCTCTTCACGTCGTGCTTTTACATGACATTGAATATAGAAATAAATCAATCATGCGCCTAATCACCCGCTCTGCTGTTTGAAACGAGATACGACGGTGAAAAGCTCCTGAAATGTCACCTTGTCTCGAAGCCAAATCCTGCACATTATCAGTCACAAGTGGCTCACTCTGGCTCGCACTCTTTCACTTGACTCGGCGCTCTGATATATCCCATCAGTGTTGCACAACACACTCTGCAGAAGATGATAGCCAATAAATCCGCTGACCTCGGGAGTAAGACTTCAGATGAGGACTTGTCACCCACGGCGGGAGGGTTAGATTTACTGTCGCCGCTCCGTCCGTCTCGCGGCGCTCGACGTCTTGCTTATCTGTGACTGTCATTAGAGGCAGCGCCGCGGTAGAACAAGGACGTCGTTTTACTCTCCCCGCCCAACATTGAATTGAATAACACCTTAGTTCTCAAAATACATGTAAATATGTTGCCGGCACGTGACTTGCTGACGGCAAATAAAAAAATACGATAGAAATCAGTCGATATGGCGTTGGAAGTTTGGAAGCGTAGAAGAGCTCATCTCCAGAGATCACCACGGCTCGTGTTTGTAGTCTGGCAGTGACTGAGCCGATGAAGTCGCCCGCAGCGCTGGGACTGAATACCCAGTAGGAGTCATAGATGGGAAATGAGACGGCGTTTCAGTATCCAGAGTGATGAGACGTTGTTTCACAGTTAGATGTGCAGGATCAGGAAGCTCTGCAGTGGAGCTCTGCTGCTCTACCTGCAGACTCTATCAGCCTAAAGTGTCTGAAATCTGAAATCTAGAGAAGCATTGGAGTTCCTGGAACTTTATTTCATTGAAAAACATATGTCCAAAATTCTTTGTCAGCACTCATTTACTTTTCCAAGCACCCATTTGTTTTTTTTGTTTGTTTTTTTTGTTTTAAATAAGATATAACAGTTTCAAAATAGCTTGCAAATTTGCTTCACTTTAATATTTGTATATCTATGTTAACTGAGGTGGTGCAAAAGAGTTGTTTTCCTGTTAAATTATCAGTTTCAGTCTAATTTAAAGGCCTATTTGATAACTTTTAGAAAGCGTCGTCTAGATCAGCGGTGGCCAACCCTGGTCCTCGAGAGCTGCAGACCTGCATGCCTGAGATGTTTCCTGCTTCAGCAGCATCTGATTCACATGAATGGGTCTTTAACAGACCTGTGCAGACCTGGATGTGAAGCTGATGATGATCCATTCATGTGAATCAGGGAAACATCTAAGACATGCAGGTTCGTGGCTCTGAAGGACCAGGGTTGGCTGCCCCTGGTCTAGATCATACGGTCTCCCGTCCTGTTGATTTTAAAAAAGAAGAAGAAAAAAAAAAAAACAACCCTGAGTAGCTCTGGATTCCTGTACTGCTCGTTTTTACCCAGAATCCAAAAAACAGAAACACTGATGAAAATAGCTCAGTGAGACACGGAGGACATCAGAGAAGAAGATGAGACCGTGACCGAGCAGGAGCGAACAAATGGGGTGACACTTGTCATATTAAGTTAAAACGGCAGTAGAATAACACTTAACTGGTTTGTTTTATTACTTCTTAATGTTTTTTAATCATATCTTGAATATTTTACAGTAATTAAAAACATATTTAAAAAAGATCGAGGATTTAAAACATATTTGTTTAATTTTAATGACCTCTCACAGCCCACCTGCAGTACCACGACGGCCCACCAGGGGGCCGCAGCCCACACTTTGAGAATCACTGATATAATGTATATGACCTGCTGTGTTCTCTCTCTCACTCCTTCTCTATGGTAGCAGTGCTGCTTGCACTTTAAGTGCTTGGAAAGATGACACAGACAATTTTGGCAAATACATAAAGAAACCCAAAAAACTAAACTATCAGCTTATTTTTAAATTTTTTTTTATTATGAAATAATTTCTTACCTGCTAAAGCTTTCTTGACCTTCCTTCGGGTGAGGCTGCAGAGCCAACGGTGCCAAATCCAATCCTGTAATTAACTTGACATAATACTTTTCACTGGTTTGGAGCAGTGCATCAGTGCTGTTTAATGACTCCATCTGCAGGCAGTAACGGCCACGAGTTCATGTTCCTGTTGAAGGGCCACGAGGACCTGAGGCAGGATGAGAGAGTCATGCAGCTGTTCGGCTTGGTCAACACACTGCTGGCCAACGACCCGGCGTCCTTGCGCAAGAACCTCAGGTATACACACATTCTCAGTCCGCCCCCCCACACACACGCACGCACATGTAGCGTTTTCACGCATGAACTGCAGACAATATTCTTCGTATTAATCCCAGGCATCGTCTGCCGGTGACCTTTTCGTGCAACTACGAGACAGCAGAAGATTTTCTGTTTAAGATGAACTCTCTCTACTGGAAATACCTGGATGACGCCTGCTCACAGCTCACCAGAGGCCGGGGCATTACGTCTTTTAATCTAACACAAAAAAATGAAAAAATGCTGGTTTTTTTTTTTATATTTCAATTTTAGACTTGGATCAAAAATATGAAATGAAAAAAAAAAAAACGGGCCACAGAACTGAATTTGTTTTATGATCGAGGACTGGACTTTCTGTTGTCATTACACATCTGTGCCACTAGATGGAGCCTGCACTGAAGTAACCTGTAAGAGAACAGCAGGACAGTGAACACATGGAGCAGATCTGATGGAACATGGAGGAATGACACGAAAGTTTTGTTTGCAGTCCAGATTTTTTTTTTTTCAGACAGAATTGTTGATATTGCTACCTGAACGGTAAAGTTGACCGATTTTTACCGCTCTCCATGTCTGTTTTAGCTTTTCTGCATGTTTACCTGCTAATTCTCTTCCGGTTCCGCAGCAGCTTTTCAAAACAAAAGCATCTGAGCAACATGCGTTAACACGCGATAAAATAATGTTGGCGTTAATAAATTAATGCGTTAACACGATAACTTGCCCAGACCTAAAATAAATAAATGAAATGAGAGGTGCAAATATGAAGCAACAAACGTCATGTGCTCTCACATTTGCAAATTCCTGCCATCTTGGGCTCATTCAGATATTATCCAGACCCCCAACTGAATCCGTCAGAGTAACCTTTGCACAAAGTCTGCTCAGGTTTAATTGAGTTGTGGGATTCGTGCAGAGAGACTCTCCAGGTAACATCTAGAAAACGTCAGCGCCACAGCGCCGGCTTAATAAACATCTGCGACATCATGTTTTAAGCACCGATGAACCATGGATGTGTTTGTGCTCGTCTTTGCCGGGTTCATCAGCATTCAGCGCTACGCCGTGATCCCGCTGTCCACCAACTCGGGCCTGATCGGCTGGGTGCCCCACTGTGACACTCTGCACGCCCTCATCAGAGACTACAGAGAGAAGAAAAAGATCCTGCTCAACATCGAACACCGCATCATGCTCAGGGTGAGAAATCACTAAGATTCAATTGCTTTATACTCCCCCCCCACCCGGTTTGATAAATGAAAGCAGGCTGAGTATGTTTTTCCTCTTCGCAGTCGTTTATTTTCATTGCGGGAGCTTAGTTTTCTCATTTCAGGCATTTAGATTGCTTATTAAAATCAAAGTGGTGGATACATTCACAGGACGGATCATGCAGATGCATTTGTAAATGAGCTGTGTACCCGAACATTATTTACTGTTTTTTTTGTGCCGGTAGTTTGTCTCATTCGGGGGAACGTTTGGAAGCAGGGGAGCTTCACATAATGCCATCCACGGTGAATGGATTTAATGGAGCTCCAAAAGCATATGTTTCCAGCAATTATATTGAAGAGTACCTATCTCCCTTTAATCAAAACACATTCCCAGGCTTTAATTGTGACAAATTAACTACATGTTTCCTCTCCACAGTTCCCAATTAGCTGAAGGAGAACATACATATTTCTCGAATGATTGTCTTCTCTACTCTTTCACCTTAACGTAAAATAAAAAAAACAACGGTCTCAGGAGGACATTCTGGAAGTTGAGATGGAGCTGGTTATAACAAAGCAAAGGGCTGCGCTGACTGTGTTCAGATATTATTATTATGCGATGGTCAGTGGGAGGAAAGAGTTACAGACCTCAGGCATCAATTAAACTAAAAAAAAAAAAAGCTTGTTTTGTTGAATGATTGAGGGTTTAATGATGCATTCACTTCCTCCCTTTTAAAATGAAGCAATATCAAATTGATCTACTAATCAGATCGTCCGAGTGCAACAATGGAGCGCACGCATTTGGAACAAGGAGAATTACACACCTGGTCCAATAATCAGGTTAACTGGGGAGTAACAGCGGCCGAGGTCACATCCTACATACTGCATGAACAACGCAGTATTCACTATGTACATCATTTGATGGTATACTGCAGGCTGCAACTGTTTGCATGCTGCATACTACTTTTTTTTTTGATACATATTTATGTTATCAGTACTCACAGATTACTGGATTTCACATCTGCTTTGTGTGGATGATGTGGTCCTGCTGGCGTCGTCAGCTTTCCACGGGAGACCCTCCGTTTACCGGTCAGTCTTTCTCCCCACCAATTGGTCACAGTTTGTGGGCAGAAATAAAACCAGACCCTCAAATGCAAGAGGCTGAAATGAGCTGCCTGTACTGTGTTAGAGACTCTGTCATCCAGAGAGATACGGGAATACAGCCACTGCTCCGCAGCTGCCAGCCGACGTACCTACTTACAGGGTTCACACGGTTTGGAAAAACCTGGAATTTGAAAAAAAAAAAAAAAACGTGAATTTCTAGGCCTGAAAAGATTTTAAAAGAGTCATGGGGAATAATGATTATGATGATAATAATAATGATAATAATGATAATAAAGTGGCAATAATAATAATGATAAAAATGATGATGATAGTGACAATAATAATAATAATAATAATAGCAACAATAATAAAACAATACCAATAGTGGCAATAACAATAATAATGCTAATGATGATTGTAAAAATAATAATAATACTAATAATAATAATGATAATGATGATGATAGTGACAATAATAATAATAGTAATAATAGTAACAATAATAGCAATAACAATACCAATGGTGACAATTATAATAATAATGATAATGATGATAGTAACAAAATAATAATACTAATAATGATAATATTAATGATGATGATAATGATAATGATGATGATAAAGACAATATTAATAATGATGATAATGATGATGATGATAGTGACAATAATAATAATAATAATAATGATAATGATGATAGTGACAATAATAATGATTATAGTGATAATAATAATAATGATAATAATGATAATGATGATAGTGACAACAATAATGATTATGGTGATAATAATAATAATGATGATGGTAATAATAATAACAATACTGATAATAACAAAAATAAAAGCAATAGTGGTGATAATAATAATAATGATGATAATAATAACAATACTGATAATAACAATTATAAAAGCAATAGTGGTAATGATGATAATAATAATAACAATACTGATAATAACAAAAATAAAAGCAATAGTGGTGATAATAATAATAATGATGATAATAATAACAATACTGATAATAACAATAATAAAAGCAATAGTGGTAATGATGATAATAATAATAACAATACTGATAATAACAATAATAAAAGCAATAGTGGTGATAATAATAATATGGAGCTCAAAACTGCGCCTGTGTTCCTGTGAACATCAGCTTATGTACCAGCGTGATCCTGCCATGATTTTCTACTAAAAATCACAGTCTGTATTCATGACAGGCAGATTAATATGAACTGGGTAAAATCAGACAACAGCGTGTTCATGTGAACCGCTAGCAGGTGACTCGACGAGCTGGATGATTCAGAGGAACTTTGGCGATGAGAAGCCTCCATCCCGATAATGAGCCGTTCATTCGTGGAAGGACTAAATATAATCGTGAAGGTGGTGTTGATGCGTTTCTGCAGAGCCTTTAAGCCTCCAGGCTGGACATCAAGTACTGTGCAAAAGTCTAGACGCCCCTGGTCTGGTTGTTTTATCAACCTGCCCATGACCTCCTCATTTATTTCCCAGTCTCTTTGAGGTCTAAAGGGAAAATAAAATGAACTCCAGACTGGAATCCAAGTGAAGATGATGTCAAACATCTGTATGAGGCGGGATCCTTTAAACGAGTTCCTGTAAGTGAGTGAGGTCGTGCTAAATACTGACGTTTGCTTACAGAGCCATTTCGTTCAGAACGTTTCCATCCCGATAATGTTATCTAGGAGTTGATTGATGTGTTTTTCAGTGTCGGATGAAGATTATTAGACACGGCCAATAATCAGGCATCCAACTAACCGGCCAGCCAGAGACGTTTGCACGGAGCTGCGCTGTTGTCCAGAAAATGTCCATCAAACGTTGCACGTGCTGTTCAGATTATTATTACAGGAAAACAGTTCGACTGAATGTGAATCCCGTCTGCAGGAAGAACAAATGATACCATCTGGAGCTGAGTTTTATTCGTAATTAAGACCATCTGAAGTTATTCTGGTAATCAAGCAGAGCTGCTCCTTTCTTATCTCGAACTGGAAGATGGATGCAAATTGTAGCAGCTTCTTAGTTTGTCAAAATTATCAGACGTTGCAGAGTAAAGTCGATTTATACATAAATGGCATTTTTCCAAACATGCTGGAGAGATCATACTGGTCAGCTGGACTGAGATCGCTCGTGCCTCCTCACAGAAGAGCCGGAGGAGGTAGCTGGGGAGGGCTGGACCTCTTTGCTTCAGCCGCCGCCCCCGCGATGCCAACTCAAATAAGGAGAGGTTAATGGATTGATGGATGGACAGCACGTACAGTTCAGTATGAAAAACATCCATATTCTGGTAGAAAAAGAGCAGCTCAGAGATGCTAAATCTTCCGGAGATGAAGGAAGGGCCAGTTTCATTACTCTGTGATGGCCCGTGGAGGAAAACGCTTCGGCAATTTGCAGTTAATATCGGGATTTTTATAATTTATGGTTCACGACCACGTGAATGTCAATAACACTGGTAAAAAAAAAAGCAGATTCCTGAATCTAAAAATTTAAATTCAAATGCACATGAGCACAATCCAGAAGGTTCACCAGCGAACATGATTAAGATGCACCGGGGAAAGTGGTGAGATGGATTAAGTTTTAATTTTTTTTTTCCTTTTAATGAATCCACGGAGATGGAAATCCCCCAGGTTTTAATAAGAGAGATTTAAAAAGAAGAGAGTTGTCTATATGACACGAAGGTGCATGTATGTGAACAGGGCCTGGATAAATGAAGACACCGCCAACGCCCGGTTATATGCTATACTGCCAAAAGTATTCTGCTCACCTGCCTTGACTCACATCTGAGCTTTAGTTCATCCCATTCCATAATCAATATGACGTGGTTCCACCCTTTTGCTGCTAGAACAGCTTCAACTCTTCTGGAAGGACTGTCCACAAGGTTAAGGAGTGTGTTTATTTTATTTATTTTTTTTTAGATTTTTGTCCATTCTTCCAGAAGAACATTAGTGAGGTCAAACACTGATGTTGGACCAGAAGGTCTGGTTCTCAGTCTCTGCTCTAATTCATCCCAAAGGTCTTTTATCAGGTTGAAATCAGGATTCTGTGCAGGCCAGTCAAGTTCATCCACACCAGACTCTTCCATCCATGTCTTTATGGACCTGCTTTGTGCACTGGTGCACAGTCATGTTGGAAGAGGAAGGGACCAGCTCCAAACTGGTTCCCACAAAGTTGGGAGCATGGAATTGTCCAAAATGTCTTGGTCTGCTGAAGCATTCAGAGTTCCTTTCACTGGAACTAAGGGGCCAAGCCCAGCTCCTGAAAAACAACCCCACACCATAATCCCCCCCTCCACCAAACTTTACACTTGGATCAATGCAGTCAGACCAGTACCGTTCTCCTGGAAACCACCAAACCCAGACTCTTCCATCAGATCACCAGATGGAGAAGTGTGATTCTTCCCTCCAGAGAACGTTCCTCCACTGCTCTAGAGTCCAGTGGTGGCTGCTTTACACCACTGCATCTGACGCTTTACATTGTTCTTGGTGATGCCTGGCTTGGATGCAGCTGCGTCACCATGGAAACCCATTCATGAAGCTCTCTGCTCTGTTGTTGAGCTGATCTGAAGGCCACATGAAGTTTGGAGGTCTGTAGTGATTGACTCTGCAGAAAGTTGGTGACCTCTTCACACTATGTTCTTCAGCATCCTCTGACCCCGCCCCCTCAGTTTACCTGTCCTACCACTTCGTGGATGAGTTGCTGTCATTTCCAAACTCTTCCATTTCCTTATAATACAGCTGACAGTTGACTGTGGAATATTTAGGAGAGAGGAAATTTCACAACTGGATTTGTTTCACAGGTGTCATCGTATCACAGTTCCACGCTGGAATTCACTGTGCTCCTGAGAGAGACCCGTTCTTTCACTGATGTTTCTAGAAACAGTCTGCATGTCTAGGTGCTTGATTTTATACACCTGTGGCCATGGAAGTGACTGGAACACCTGATTCTGATCATTTGGATGGAACAGCAAATACTTTTGGCGATATAGTGTATAACCAGGAGCCACATATGTTTCTGTTTATATCAGAAAGACGATGCCAAACTAGATTGTGCGAGTTTTCCAACAACACGGCTCATATGTTTTTAATCTTCTTACGCAGTTTTGTTAAAATAAAGAGTGCAATGCAGGACTGTTACTGGCATCGTCATCAACTGTTATATGTGGTTTCAGTGCACAACACAGTCCTCCACATTGTTTCTTCATGTTCTTATCTTGCGGACCAAGTGGGAATTATGTTTCGGACCCGTGAATGTCATTCCATATCTCACTTTAATTCAGAACTGCTAAGCACATAAACACTGAGCAAATACCCAGAGAAGTCAATTAAACCTTCAAGTTAGAAAAATAATTTGAATAAATTCATCTGGCCACCAAAAATACACGCCGGCAGAAAGGTTAAAAAGAAACAAAAGTTTCAGAAATGGCAAACCCCGTGGCTACGTATTGTGCAACTGCGTGACGCTCTGCTGTGGAGTAAATGATGATATTTTGAAAAACGCTCCATCACCCTGGGAGTGAAGAGAAAATAAGTTCAGCTGTCTTCTTTTTTTTTTAATGATTCCCTCGAGCCGTTCTCTTGTCATTTTTCTCACGCGGTTCAGCGATCACTCTGAACCGATACAAGATGGAGGTTGGTCAGAGCGGTGTTTCTGCTTGTTTCAGATGGCGCCGGACTACGACCACCTGACGCTGATGGAGAAGGTGGAGGTGTTCGAGCACGCCGTCAACAACACTGCCGGAGACGACCTGGCCAAGCTCTTGTGGCTAAAGAGCCCCAGCTCGGAGGTGAGGCGCCCCGGCCCTCTCAGCGCCGGAGGATGATTGACGGACACTTGATCTTTTCGCCGGCCGTCCTCGTGTTTCAGGGGTTGCTGGGTAATTTGTGAAGAGTTCTCAGCTGTGGAAGCGATAACGCACACATGTGTGAATTATAATTTTTCCCCAATAAAGCGACCTGTCAGCAAACAAACAGGTGGTTGTTTCTGAAGGGTTTTACAGAGCTTTGCTCTTGGTTACAAGCTTTCAGAGCGCTTATTTTTGAGAATTTAATTATAAGGCATTCAAAGTGAATGATTTATTTTATTTTATATAAACATTAGCACCTCTACTTCCACGTCTTTAAGTGTCCAGACAGATGGATCCCTGTTCCATCCCCTTCAATCTTCTGCTCGGCTGTGATGAAAGAGCAGAGCTCTCAGACCACAAATGTGATTTCTGCTTCAGGTCTGGTTCGACAGGAGGACCAACTACACCCGCTCCCTGGCCGTCATGTCCATGGTGGGCTACATCCTCGGCCTGGGTGACAGGTGAGCTTCTCGCCATAAACCGTGACCCTGAGCACTAGGGCTGTAGCGATACACTAATCTCGCAATATGATACGATACACCACATGAGTCAAACACAAGGCCCATGGGCCAAATGTGGCCCCCGAGAGCTTGTGCATTATTGGCTTAAATTTTATACCAATATTTTAAGACTTAAAATAAGCTTACACCGCTTTAAAGCGCATATTGACAATAAACTACATCTCCCACAATGCATTTTGTCGTCACAAACAACGATAATAGTATCTCACCATGAGCAAGACATCAAGACGATTTTGAGAAATGATGGGCTTCAGAAAAACCTCTATAAACTAACCCCAACATGTCCAAGAAAAGAGAAATTGATGCACAAGGAAGACAGTTTCATGAGCGACGGGAAAACGAATACAAGTTTGCATCTCAAGGTGAAAAAAACAGTATGTCTTTTGTGTTATGAGGCGGTGTCAGTCGTGAAAGAGTATAATCTACGTTGGCATTTTGACAACAAACATGGAGCTAAGTATGCTAAATTTAACCTACAAGAAAAACAAAGAACCGCTTCCGCTTCTGAAACCAAGGTAATGGATACTCTGAGTGATGTTTACAGAGTCTGTTACCATAGCAACAGACTCTGTAAACATCACCTGTGCAAGAGTAGGTTTACAACCACAAACCCTGAGTTTAATATAATAATGAGTTAAATATTTGAAATTTTAATACATAATACATACAGAAACAGTTATTTAACAATATAAGGTGCAGTTTGATTTATTTTGATTAACATTGCATTTTGTTACATTCATGCTGTCAATCTTCGAGGGCAACCATGATGCTGATGTGGCCCTCAGTGAAAATGAGTCTGACACGATATTCGGCTTACGATACTATTTATCAATATTCATCTTACAATACATTTACATCATTTTCTGAAAGATTTTAAAGGGACAAAGTGATTTTGGTGACATCTTGTGAGTGTTCCAATGACTTTGTTTAAATGAACTGAACTGAAAGCATCTACACATTATTTGGCTGACAGGCAGCTTGCAAATGCTGGACAAAATAAATAAAAGATTTGTTGAGAAAAATAGTTTCATTTATTTAAACAGTGCAAATTGTTGTTTGCAAGCTGTAAAGGTGGGACACGGGGGTTTTGAAAGAAGCTTAGAATATTGATACCTGCGGGAAATAAAATATCGATATATATCGCAAAATCGATAAAATCGCTCAGCTCTACTGTGCACTTTATTTCAAAGCGACTCAAGGGAGGTTTGATTATTTGATTATTTATGGGAGGCGCCATCTGGCTCATCCAGTTTCCCGTCGCTACTGTCAGCAAGAACCACCCAGAGTCACTTTACACTCTCATCCTGTCACTCCTGCGCTTCGCTTTTACAGGACTGTGTCACGAGAGACTTGAAAGTAAAAGATGTAACAGAAAACGACAGAATAAACAAGAACAAGACTGTCATAAAAGCGACATAACCCCCCACACCGAGATGGGGACCATCTGGGCTGAAAATTGTTAATCCTCCTTTGTGTTGCTTTAAAGCAGGGCTGTCAAACTGTATTTCATCTCGGACCACAGCATCGCCAAAGGTTGTTCTCTCGTTTCTCATCTAGTTGTGTTGTCAGGTTTCCCGCCAGTTCCTGGACTCCAGGATGCTGTTTCTTGGTAAACTGACGTCTGATTAGAACAAGTCTGCTCCTGTTGGAAAAAAAAAAAGCGTGTCTTCCGAAAGACACTTGTCATCCAGGAACTGGGAATTCTTGATCCATTTGCTGCTTTTTCTAGGTGGATGAGGTCAGTTGACTCGGCTCCAACTGCTTTACTGGGCAGCTTAGTGTCCTTAAATCACACTTCTTTTTTGTAAAATGTCAAGTTTCAAAACATTAAAACTTTTTGTTGTTTTTTTTTTTTAAAAGAAAATCTGATTCTTCCCAAAGATCAAACATTTTTGGTCTCCTGGCTGCTCTCCTCACTTCGGTTTTTTCAGTGTTTGATGTTAATACGAGTCAAATGGGAAAGCGCATCAGCGCTCCTCAAAAGTTTCTTCAGAAATGTTCTCGTTATAAGTATTTGATTGTTATTTGCGCAGATGAAAAGAAGTGGTTGGCTAGATTTAGCCCGAGGGCCAGGTTTAGCCCGGGGGCCTTGAGTTCAACACGCGTGCTTTAAAGAATCGTTAATATAATAACAAAGACAACGTTTCTGTTTTCCAGGCATCCGTCTAATTTGATGTTGGACCGGTTAAGTGGCAAGATCCTGCACATCGACTTTGGAGACTGTTTTGAAGTGAGAAGTTTTCTTTAATTTGTTTTCACTTTTCAGTGATTTTTGTTTAGTCGTTTGTCTGAACCTTATCGACATTTAACAGGTGGCCATGACCAGAGAAAAGTTCCCTGAAAAGATCCCGTTCCGACTGACCAGGATGCTCACCAACGCCATGGAGGTACGCAGCTCTTTACTGACACTGCGGTTAAACACCACAACTAGGGCCCTATGAAATCCGTTTTATTTTTTCTCAAATTCCGTTTTAATTTTTTTCATTTTCTGTGTTTTTTGGTTTTTAATTTTTAAGAATTCCGTTTTAAGCATTTTATGCAAATTTAACCCCACGACAGTATATAAAGTAATGAAATATAGACAATTTATGCAATTGTAACTGCAAACTTTAATGTTTTCATACTTTTAAATGTATTGTGTCCAACAAAACATTCGTTTTTTTCGACAAACAAATAATTTCAAAAGTTCTTTTTATGAAATGAATAGTTAAGAAAAAAAATAACTCAAATAGGTAAAATCCATCCAAAGAAATTGAAACAGCAGTAAACTAATTCTCTTTAGGTTCTTTAATTTCTTCTGTTATCAGACACATAGTTTGTCATAACGTACCTGACATTTGTGTCATGACAACTATGTGTCTGATAACAGAAGAAACTATATTTATTATAGCTTAAGTAGATACTATGAAATCCAAACACTGAACACTAGTTGTGTGTATGATAGGAGTGGGAAAAAAAATCGATTTGGCAATATATCGCAATTTTCGCCCACCCAATGTAATATCGATTTTTCAGCTCCTAATATCGATTTTGTAGGAAAATACTTATATGTGCAAAAACACTAATAATAAACAATAAATAGGTTGTTTTGAAGCAAATAGTTTTGACTCAATTTGTCCTCTGAATGATCAATATCATCTGATGAACATATACAGCAACTAGATTTTTCATCTCTACTTTTAATTTTGATATTAACTGGGTGGAATATCGCAATATATCGTGATATCGCAATATTGTGATAATATATTGTGACCCAAGTATCATGATGCATATCGTATTGCGAGGTTCTTGCCAATACTCACCCCTAGTGTATGAGTGTGTGTCCATGTGTGTGTGTGTGTTTTTTCTTTAGGTGTTCCAGCTATTACAGACATCGCCGTTTACATACATAATTGTCAGCCTCTTTGTGTTTAGCTCAGTGAGTGACTCTCACCTTTTTACTTTTGTGCTTTTCACTAATTAAGTGATCCTCGCACATATCTTTTCCTGCCCATTCAACTGTCTGCTGGCAAAACTTGCAGAGCATTGAATTGCCAGACACATAATAATCTGGAGAGAAGCTGCTGTGCCCTGTACCTGTCAGCCGCTAGTTCCTTCGCTTCTTCACGGGTTTCTCATATGGCCGCTTCAACGTGTTTTTATTTATTTATTTATTTTTTTTTAATGAGGAAAGCAGGGACAGCAGGGGGCATAGAAGTTAGTGCCCCCACCTTTTAGTGACCCCTCTTGGAACATTTTCTCGAAAGTAAAGTTCCTTTTAGTCTGGGAGAAAAAAAAACAAACTTTTACACAAATTGCCGTTCAGTTATGTTATATTGCGCATTTAAAGTGAATTCCGTTTTTACTCTCCAATTCTGTGATTCCGTGATCGTGGATTCCATAGGGCCACAAGGTGTGTTTGTTCGAACCTGCTCAAACCAGTTAGAACCACCTTTGCTTCAGCTTATTTTAGCAAATATCAAATATCCTTCCCCACATTCGGTGAATGTCTCTTCACCTTTCTCTAGCTGCCCATCTCAGGAGTACAAAGTAAAAAAAAAAAACAAAAATACATACAAAACATGACTAGCCTTTGTGGGGGGGAGGGGGAGGGGGGTGCTGCTGCACATTTGGGAGAACATGCTGGGTTGATGTCTGGGGAGTTTATGATGGGCTGCATTTTCTCTGAAGCACTGAAGTGAGGGGAAGGAGTTTTTGTTTCAAATATGAACAGACCCAATGTCATCCAGAAATCACCTACCCTACCTTTAAATCCCACAAACATTTCTCTGTTTTCCAAGGATCCTCTCCGAGCCGCTGCTCCTTTGTCCTTTCAACAAAAGGAGCATTAGTCTTTTTCAAATGTGCAGGTTTTTTTAATGGATTTTTTTTGTTTGTTTGTTTGTTTTTTTTTATTTTATTTTATTGATCGACAAAGAGGGAGAATGACTTCAAACAAAAGCCTGAAGACACAAATAAAAAACTACAGCTTTCTGGAGTGCTTTGGTCTCTTTGAAACTGCTACAAAACCTTCATTATCTGCTGCCGTGAAATATTCCGCTTCCGTCAGCTGTGTTTGTGTCTGGCTGTGCATCAGGTGACGGGTTTGGACGGCAACTACCGGATCACCTGCCACACGGTGATGGAGGTGCTGAGGGAGCACAGGGACAGCGTCATGGCCGTGCTGGAGGCCTTCGTCTACGACCCTCTGCTCAACTGGAGGCTCATGGACAGTAAGGGAGCAGTTGTACTCTTTTCATACTGGCCGTGGTTAGCTCTTAACCTGCTTCACACTGCGTCCCTGCAGTAACTGCACGGCTGCATCTTCAGGACGCCATTGTGCACGTACTCACTCAGGAATCAAATCTGTGAAATCACAAAGGGGCAGGACCTTAACAGGTTCAAAACGCTAAATACATTTTATGAAGGTCAGAGCAGGGGAGAATTAAATCACACTGTGCGGTCTCGGTCTTTAGATTTGATTTATATTTTGGAGAGAAATTGACTAAATGCTTAAATAACCGGCGCAGACATCTGCAGGTCGTGGTTTATATTTTCAGGTAATGGAGAGCCTCTCCCAGTTTCACCCTATCTGACATGGAAAACTGAGAGAAGGTTGCCATGAATGGAAGTAAATTCTCTGTTATTCCCACAGCTACCGATGCGATGTCCTCTTTCAGCATCACATTAAATTCACAATAGAAGACATCAGTTTCATTAAACTCGATTAAACTCGGGCTGGCCAACAAATGAGGAAGAGGCTCCCATTGGAGAAGTGCCACTGTGATTAAAATGTTTGTCGGCAACTAGTTATATAACCCTTTAGTTGAGGAGAAGATGCTACTCTCTTTACGAAGGCTCAAACTATTGAGCTGCATCAAGAAAACAAAACAACTCGGCTAAAGAAGTCTCCGACGCCTTATCAAAGCCTCGCAGGACGGCGGTGAAACACCGTCAAACAGGAAGAGAAGGAAGTTTTTAAACGATCGTTAGAACTCACTGCAACATTTAAGAGTTTCCACCTGCGCAATAAGAGCAGGAATCAGTGTACTGAGACCAAACAGCTGTGTAGCCTTAAGAGCCGTTGAGGTTAATCAGTGATAATAAAAGGTTTCGAAAATCTGGCACGGATCATAAAGACTGGACTGCAGCGCAGTAGAAAAAAAGAAAGAAAGCCCAACATAAAATGAGATCAGCTGGCGTGCTGAATATACCGAATGCCCTGATGTCACGGGGGATATTTCAAGACGACAGGATGGTTCAGGGGGTACGAGATACCGCTTTTAAATGCGGATCAGCCACGGCGGATACTGGAGCTCGACACCAACGTTGTCCTGGAGAAGACGTCCCTGAGGTTTCAGACTCTCCCATCATCAACGCAAGATGTTGACGGAGACATTGATGCAGTGTTGGACGGAAATAAATGCTGCAGCTTTTCATCAGCTTTTTCAAAAGATGCTACAGTGAATGCATGCCAAGCATGGTGCAAAAATATTTGTCTGACACTTTTTTAATTAGTGACTTATTATTAACCATACTCTTCCTCAGTTATGGGGATGTGCGCTGTCAGTGTTCCTGTTGCTGTAGGAAACTGAGAAACTAATATTGCACGTCGGGGTTTCTGCCTCCATTAAAGACCAGACTAATGCTGCTTCTGCTGTGATGGATGGAATATAGAATAAGAAGAAGTAAATACTACGTCTCATCTGTCTGTCTGACACACAGCAAATACCAAAGGCAACAAGCGCTCCCGTACCAGGACCGACTCGTACACCGCTGGACAGTCAGTGGGTCAGTCTGCAGCACAAACTGCAGCCACGGCGCCTTGATATTTTATGCCGTATTTAACACAAACGCATGTTGTTCAGCATTTCTGTTTTCAGTTAAACGCTGCTGTTTTTGTGTGATTTGCAGAGGCTCTCGAGGGAATAGACCTTGGAGAGAGCACGCACAAGAAACCAGGGACCACAGTGCCTGAATCCATTCACTCTTTCAGTGAGCCACCATCTTTTTCTGACTTCTGAGGGGTTGTTAGTCTTTCTCGGCCCTCTTTGCCACAACAATGCCGAGCTCTGATGCTGTCATAAGTGATAGCTGCCGCTGGCCCAGCCATTGTAAGGCAGCTCTTAAATCTGCTTTGATTTCTGTTCTGCTGCGGACAGACTTGAAATAAAGAGAGCACAGTTTTTTGGGATTTTTTTTTTCTCTGAAATTGTCAGTACTTGTTGATGCCAGCTTATTTATTTATTTTTCTCTCTTTCTTTTTTTTTAAGTCGGGGATGGTTTGGTGCAGCCTGAGGCTCTCAACAAAAAAGCTATTCAGATTATCAACAGAGTTCGGGACAAACTTACAGGTAAGTTCTGCAGCAATTAACAAGACAAAAGTAGTGTTTCTGTTCGGTTCTCGCCTTTAAAGTAGCATTTACACTAAATTATTCTTCACATTACGCTCCAGGCTGAAAACACCGCAGCTTCCTGTTGAGGGATTTAAAACAACCTCAGCTGACCAAAGTGCTGCACAGAACAAAACAAACAGACAAATGAAACCCGTAAACGCCTAAATCGTCAATAAATTAAACTCCACAAACTTCCCTCAGTAAACTGCTAAAGGGCCAATAGTTCTGTCATACCCATCTGAAATGACCAGATAAAATAATATCTGTTGTCGTCTCATTCGTTTATCTCCAGCCATGATTGTACTTCCTGAAGACGGTTCAGCAGAGCTTGAGAAGTCACTTTTTGTCTGTTTGGGCAGATAAATTATTTTTAAATCATTAGTGAAACTGTGAAAGTGTGTTCCTGAAAAATGGAGCCCAGAGGAAGCACGTTTAATACAAAACGTACAGGGGCCCAAAATGGAGCCTTGGGGTACCCCACAGATAAAGTGGGATGCAGCTGAAGAACACTTCCCTTTCCCTTTGACAAATATGACCTTTTGAGCAGTTTTGATTGAGGATTGAATATTTATTTGCAGCAAAATGGTAATAAATTTTAGCCTAGTGGAGCTGCGTCACAATAAATAGCTACTTTAGCCTTTGTAGAGTCTCAAAAATCCCATTCCTCTTCAGTGATGGTGTGGATACTGGCCTTATAGACGAACCGAGTTCAGAAAGTGTAGAAAAAGGAGTGTTTGTCCAGGTATCTCAGTTTAAAATTACTTTCAGTGATTCAAAACATGATGAGTTCATGGCCTCTGCTTCTAACAGCTGCCTATTTTTACATAAATATGTAAGTACGGATCCAGTTCTTCCTCTAAACTGCTTTGATTCACATTGTTTTGGTCCCTGATGAAAGTTTTACGTACCGTACAGCCTAAAACAGAGCTGGGGCTTGTTGAACTCCAGAATGTTCCTTTAGTGACCATACGCAGGTCTGGGTGACTTGAAGTCTTATGATCTACAGTAAGATCCAAGAACAGCAGAGTGATCAGAACCGGTCTTTGAGGAAAGACTCATGATTAATGATTTTAATTTTTCTGTTTTTTTTTTGTTTTTTGCAGGTCGAGACTTTTCTCATGACGAGACGCTGGACGTGCCAACGCAAGTGGAGCTCCTCATCAAGCAGGCCACATCCCATGAAAACCTGTGCCAGTGCTACATCGGATGGTCAGTCCTTGTTTTGGTCATCGAAGTCAGAAGAAAATCTGACGGGTTTCACTGTGGTGTAAATGTTACACATCATGAGAATGAATACCAGCTCTCACACCTCTTCTTTAAAAAAAAAAAACAAAACAATGACCGCTCGATCTTTGACTCAAGCTTTCTTGCTCGTTTCCAGGTGCCCATTCTGGTGAAGAGCTGCCTCTTCCTGGCCAAGACTACACTTGAAAATTTTTTTTTTTTTTCTCTCCGATGAACCAAGAAGGAGCACTCAACTCATAGTAATGCACTGTAAAAAAAAAAAAAGATATCCTGAAGCCACAGTGCAGAACCTTGAGAAACTTTTTCACTTTTGCTGTAACTTTACCGGTGACACGTTCCATTCATTTTAAGAAGTACCAAAAGAGCTCTGTTTTTTTTTTTTTTTTTACACTATCATAATTTAGCGGCGTGAGCTGCAGTCACTGCTCGGAAGGATGACATTTTTAGCACCGCATTTCCTTGCTAAAAGCTTTCTCTCGTGGCCATATTGTCATAACTTAAGACATTTATTACCGCACGCACGCTCTGCGCTTCTTACACACCGTTTGTCGTATCATTGTGTGTGAATACGACAGATTTCAATGATATTGTTTGCCCTTTACTGAAGTAGACATGTTTTAATAATAAATTGTGAACAGACATCAGCAAAAAGTAAATGTGAGATGATCATGGCGTACTGAGAGGTTATTTGTGTGCCATTAAACCCTGTACAGTGAGTGAAACAGTGACCGCTTTGTTCATTCATCACATCAGACTCTTCATTTGATTCAGCTCGTCGTGCCTGTTTGAGGGGCTTTTAGTGAAATTTCTCTGGTTTGACTCTCTCCTCGTTTTTTTCCCCTGACACCCACAGAGGGCGCTCTGACTCCTGACAAGACCATCCTCCTCCTCCTCCATCTTTCTCCGGCGAGCCTGCAGGCGCCGATGCACTCTGCAGGCCAGGGGATGATGGGACGAGACCAGATTCTGCCCTATAACCAGAGCTAAATACACTATTTTGAGCATGTGCCCTGAAAGTGAGATGAGACCGTCGGTTCTAACAGCAGCTGCTGTGGTTGTTGTCGTCTGGCGGCTGCGGGGAAGTCCAGGCGTTTCCACCGACCGCGCTCTCTGACAGAAACAAAACTGAATCAGATGTTGCAAATTGCAGAGGCAGCACAGGAGACGACTATTAGTTTCCCGTGCCGTTATCTGGCGGGCGCTGGATGGCTCCTGTTTTATTTGCGCTCATTGCTATTCCCCCACTAATTTCTCCATTTATTTCTCCCCTGCTTTCTCCTCTGAAGGTTAATTACTTATAGATAGTTAAGGATTAGGGATCAACAAAAAGCAGCCCATTGATCTCTTCCCCGCCGTGCCAACCTCTGCAATGTCACACTCCTTACACACTGGAACAGCGGCCCGGTGATTATCTGTTCATATCGATCGATCCCTCCTCTGTCTTTCCTCTTTTTCTTTCTTTTTTTTTTTTTTTAAGCTTCCTTCGCTTCTGCGCTTTCACTTTCATCCCTCCTGCTACCGAAACCTCATTATCGAAAATGTGACTTCTCATAGACGGTGGCACAATTTCTGTTCGTACTTCTCTCTCATCTAATTTGTTTGTATATTTTTTTTTTTTTTCGCCTCTCAAGTATGGTGAGCGGCAGGCGGGTCAATAGCTCAAGTTAAATAGGCTGCATTGATTGGAACCGGGATTTAGCTGTTTACCAACTGTGGAAATGGGCTCGGGCTGCAGAAAAAGAGCCCAGGTGTCCGTGTGAAGCAAGTCACTGGTGATAAATGATACTCATTGGGAGACAATGCCCCCAAAAATGAGGGTAGGTGAAGGGCTTGGCAGCGGAGGCTGGGGATGCAGAAGGCCACACTCTATCAGCCTTTTCATGTTGTCACATAAACCACAGCAGGTCCGGCACCCTGAGCCAAGACATTAGGAAATATGGTTTATAGCGAAGCCCTAGCTAGATGCTGCTCCTTGGAGACCCATCTCCTTTTTTTCCTTTTTTTTTTTTCCTTTCTTGCACATTGAGCCTGTTTTTCTGTCCTTGATCTTGTGTTGCTCTGAAAGAGCTCCCCTCCAGATGTTATTCCACATCCATGCACCCTCTTTATCTTCCCAGAATCCCTCGAGGTTTCATAAATGTTGCATCCAGCTCCTTGCCGTTTCTTGGGTGCAGTCGGATGATCCAAAATCACGCTCCGAGAACAGGGAGGTTTCTTGTTTCCTCGTAAAAGAATCAAATCTCGTTAATATTCTCAATGATTATAACATGAGTTAGACCGTACCCCGGAGGAAAAATATTCCAAGCTTCTAATTGTGCTAATTTTAAAGCCAGTCTATGTAGCTGGACCACATCTGATAAGAGGCAAGCGTATCACAAGAAAGTCGATGTGTCAGCACCTTGTCTAAAGCACAAGCGTGCACCTCTAGTGGTATAAAGTGATAACACAAGACGTGCTGGCCCGTCCCCTCATTAGCAAAATACTGTCTCTTCTGTCAACACAGCAGATCTATACGCCCTCAAGTGGTTGAAGGTGGAATTACTACATACAGTGGCTTTATTACTGGGTTTTTAAAACAAAGGTATTGAAGTGCAGTAGATGCTGACAGAAATCTGCGTTTGTCCATCAAGAAGCCCCAAAAAACGGCCGTGAGACTAAAACACAGTGAATAAAATTTCTGCCCTGATGATGACGCCTCGTTTCATATCATCATCATCAGTATCAAGTCCATTCATTCTTGAGGTAGCTGCAAACTTCTTCCACCCCCCCCCCCCCCCCCCCCCCCCCCAAAAAAAAAAAAAAAAAAAAAAACAGTATTTCAACTCATGCCTTGGACTCGGAGAGGATGCAGCTAGCACACTGAGCTAGCGTCCAGTGCTCTCCAGCACAGTTGTGAGTAATTAGCAGGCTTTTGATAATCCTCCCTCAGTTGTTTGACTGTACAGTGACGCCGTCTGCCATGGTAGCAAAAAGTCGGAGTTGGAATTCTTAGCATCGATAGTATTAGCTTTGTTTGTAACTTAGTTGTAATTTGTTGCAATTGCAATGAACACCACGTGGAACTACCCATCAATCATCAGTTAAGTCATCAATGTCTTCAAATCCATGTTAGCTAGCTAGCTGGCTGAGTTGTACGCAGTGTATTTTTTTATTCTTTTTTTTGTTTGTTTGTTTTTTTTTTGTTGTGACAGAATCAAGTTGGTGTTAGCGTTGTTAGCGTCAAGCAAACCCGTTGGTAAAGAGATGTGCAAAACGTCCAAGGTGGCGAACAGCTGATCCAACATAAAAATAAAATAAAGGATAATTGTTTGGTATGTTACACTCAGTTTACACCATTTTCCACAAAACATAAGGTGTTAAAGAAACGGGTTTGAAAAGATAACCAGATCAAGAAGTGAGTGCTGGTGTTTTATTCCCTTTATCTTTGAATATGTCACATGAAACCCTGCCAATATGTAAATTTTCCACTGAAGTTCTCACACTTCATCCCTAGACGATCATGAGAGCAGCGGGGCGTTTAAACCTGACATCGGGCCTTTTCATCCTTGTTACTCACTGACAGACTGGGGTTTTTTTTTTTTCTTTTTTTTTTGTAAATATTAGAAGTATTTTCATTGGCTGATGAGGTTCAAAGACTCACCAAAACCAATTATTGACATACAAAAATGAAGTTCCCCTGTAAAACGGCACGTTTGAGAAAGAAACGGGCAAGCACGCCGCCGAATGACGGACACGATTAATTTTCTGTTCGGGGATCACAGCTGATGATAAAGCTCCGCTTTTACTTTGCTGCTGCGCTCTGGATATAATTAAAGTGTCATGAAAAATGCATAGCTCTTTAAAAGCTGCTCCAACAAGGTGCGAGGGGGGGGTCGAGCTGGACCAGGAAGTGAGGATGTGGGTGCTCTTCAGTGTTGCCAGATGGACGATAATTACGTATTTGTACGATAATTTAGCCCTTTGTACGATGTACGATCAATAATTGTAAAAAAAAAACAAACAAACAAATGTACGATAATTTCAGCCTTTCCATGAAACACCTGTTTAGCTATTTCAAATTAAAAGCTTTTAAGCAACAAAATGATGGGGTACTTTTATTGTGAAGCGGCCACAGGAAGTGAAATGTGTTCATGTGGTGTCACATGTGAGCGTGAGTGGAAGGTGGCGCTAGTGCACCAAAAGCGGGAGGCCAGCTGCTGTAATGCTAATGCGAAGATGAAGGCTGTGGCAACTATTATCACAACAATAAAGACCAAACACAGTCAAAGCGCATGCAGTCTCAGCTGCGTCATGGTTGGATTTAGTGTACGATAGTTTGGGCTAAAATACGATAATTTAGGGGTTTCTGTACGATAATTTAATTTTCAACATCTGGCAACACTGGTGCCCTTCCCGCCTCGTGGGGAAATGAGGCTCCTCTACCTCCCTGCGGTCATGGGGGCACTTTCCCTCCAACTCCCTCCGTTGGGCCTGGCCAGCAGCTGTGAAGAGAGGGACGGAGGCGGTATTGACGACCAACATGGCGCAGCTCGATAGTCCCAGCTGCAGCCTGCAGCCAGGTCCTGGGCTGTCTCTGTGCGCTGTGCTGTGACGCCAGTATCGATGATCTTGACAGCAGTTTAGCCTGACTAAGATCTGCTGCTCTCTGAGGACGCTTCAGAGACGTTCTCCTGCCAACTTTAAGCTTGTTTACCCTGCCTGTTGATGCTCCTTAGAGCTTAGGTGTCAGAAATGCATGACTAAAGATTTTTTCGGTGTGTCTAATTATCTGTTACTCAAATGTAAAAGCAACACAGGTGTTTGATAAATGCTGCTGATTATTAAAGGAGGCATTTTAAGGTAAATCTTTTTTTTTCTTTTTTCTTTTTTTTTTTTTTTAAGGTCCTGATGAAATGTCAGTGACATGATTGGGTGAAAAAAAAATACCAGAGAAATACAGTAAATTAGCTCACTTTCAACCATGATTTACCGCCTGTCAGCTTTAGGGGCGGAGTCAACTCTTCCGTGTGATGTGCCTCTTTTGACGTTAAGCCTGAAATCAGGTCGTCTGCGTATATGACGCAGAGATGCCCCCCCACCCTACGCAGACACTCCGGTGCACCTCCACAAAGTTGTAGGTGACCGCAGACAGTGTCGCAGAAAGGAGAGAAAGGAGGCCTCTGATTGGTCAATTCTACATCCGCGTAGAAAAGAGCGCGTCATCGAAGAAATGAGGAAGTACCCACATCTGTACGATTCTGGTTCTCCACACTACAAAGACAGCACATATTCTAGTAATTCATGGAGGGAGATTGCGATGAATGTGGGTCTGGATACGGCCGAGATGGTGAGGAAATGGAAGAACGCAAGAGGAAGTTTAGCTAGTTCGTGATTGCCCCTCTTGCGTTGTGGCGTAGAATTACAGCGCAGACCGCGCGTCAAAATTAAGCATAAATCAAAAGTAACTGCGGCGTACCGGCGACAAGATAACTGCGACACATTGCCGTGAGAGTATACACAGCCCTTTAGTGTTGCAGCTTTAAGCTCGATTTATTTTGTAGCTTTTGTGTTGGACAAATGTCATCGTCATCACCAGATGCTCGGTGGCGATGCAAGGTTTTTTTTTCTGCGCTGTAGCTTGTTAGTTCTGAACTTCCTTTACGTTTACTCCTTGTATCTGGCTCAGACGTAGCAGCTGGACAAATAAAGCATATCTTATGCGTGCTATCTAATAAATGTTGAGCATCCGGTCATTTTTAGTCGCATTGCAGCAGTTTATCTTTCTGACCAGCTTGGAAGTGACGAGGAGCACATCAGGGTACGGCGTAGTTAACGGTTAAGGGTTCCCCCTGCTGAAGCATAAACCAACCTTTATATGACCCACTCCTGGGGTATGGCCAAGACGTTTCCTCCAGACTGCTCACCTGACTAAAGTACAGGAGGTAAAGAAAATTGCAGTTCTTTGACTGACCACCGGGGGGGGGTGGCTTCAAGAGTGAGTCGGTCTCTATTGACCTCAATGTTTAAATGTCCACAGAGAAACACATTTACAGCCTGGTTCAAAAAGGTTTTGTTCACAATAGCTTTGACATGCATGACAGCTGTACGGGCTCATCAGGTACGATTCTATAATGTGACAAATGTATGCGCACTTAGGGGCGTGGTCTTTTGATTGATAGTTGGCTATAGTCAACGGCTAGCTTTCATGTCTTTAGCTGCTTAGTCTGTCTTGACGTCTGAGCTAACCTAACTATGCATAGTTGTTCTTAGTTTTAAAAAAAGTGACATGGCTTGTTGCTAGCTATGCTCGGAGACTACTGTGACTGGATTTCGTTTGGCCTGGAAGGGTTTTGAAGCAAAGCAGCCAGAAACATCCATCTTTGCACCCTGGCTTGAAGGCCGCTAACCAGAGGACGCCAACTGGGCTGCCTGTAGCCTATCTGCAGCTACCTCCTGTAACAGCTGCGTCCTCCAATCGGGTGACCTTCACCTCAGAATCTTCCAAGTTGACTAGCTAATCGCACTCCACTGTGCTCAGATACCCGTTGGTTGGTCGTCAAGGCTGCTATGCTTGGTCTACCCACGGGCAAGAGCGTCAGCAGCATGAGCAGCGGACCAGTCGTGACCCCAGCGGCTCTGCTAGTCCACATTTCAGACGTTGCTTCGGTAGCAACGTCTGAAATGTAGATGTTTGGGGACAAATTTGTGGTTAGAATGAATGTAATGTAACAGTTTTTGGATTAGCTGGGTTTGGGTGGTGTCAGTTCCTGCAAGCTACAATGAAAAAGAGGCTTTCAGAGGCACTGCTCAGAACATCTATAGAGGTGACATCACAGGGGGGTTGTCCAGTTGTTTTTATGCACCATAATGAGCAGTTGGATGGAGATGAAGATCGAGAAGAAAATGATTATTGCAAGACGATTGCTCTGCGTCTGTAATGACAGTGTCTTACAAATTTAAATGGCGTAGCTGTTTGACGACCTCAAACAGATGCTGGATTCATTTCAGACAAACATATGCTCTCCATCAAACAAAGTTTTATTTATTCATTCATTGCACACTATATTACCAAAAGTATTCGCTCACCTGCCTTGACTCACATATGAGCTTTAGCTCATCCCATTCCTAATCAATATGACGTGGCTCCACCCTTTGCAGCTAGAACAGCTTCAACTCTTCTGGGAAGGCTGTCCACCAGGTTTAGGAGTGTGTTTATGGGATTTTTGTCCATTGATCCAGAAGAACATTAGTGAGGTCAAACACTGATGTTGGACCAGAAGGTCTGGTTCTCAGTCTCTGCTCTAATTCATCCCAAAGGTCTTCTATCAGGTTGAGGTCAGGACTCTATTCATCCACACCAGACTCTTCCATCCATGTCTTTATGGACCTAGCTTTGTGCACTGGTGCACAGTCATGTTGAAGAGGAAGAGACCAGCTCCAAACTGGTCCCACTAAGTTGGGATCATGGAATTGTCCAGAATGTCTTGGTCTGCTGAAGCATTCAGAGTTCCTTTCACTGGAACTAAGGGGCCAAGCCCAGCTCCTGAAAAACACCCCCACACCATAATCCCCCCTCCACCAAACTTTACACTTGGATCAATGCAGTCAGACCAGTACCGTTCTCCTGGAAACCACCAAACCCAGACTCTTCCATCAGATCACCAGATGGAGAAGTGTGATTCTTCCCTCCAGAGAACGTTCCTCCACTGCTCTAGAGTCCAGTGGTGGCTGCTTTACTCCACTGCATCTGACGCTTTACATTGTACTTGGTGATGTCTGGCTTGGATGCAGCTGCGTCACCATGGAAACCCATTCATGAAGCTCTCTGCTCTGTTGTTGAGCTGATCTGAAGGCCACATGAAGTTTGGAGGTCTGTAGTGATTCGACTCTGCAGAAAGTTCTTCTCACTATGTCCTTCATCATCCTCTGACCCGCCCCCTCAGTTTACCTGTCCTACCACTTCATGGCTGAGTTGCTGTCGTTCCCAAACACTTCCATTTCCTTATAATACAGCTGACAGTTGACTGTGGAATATTTAGGAGAGAGGAAATTTCACCACTGGATTTGTTTCTCAGGTGTCATCCTATCACAGTTCCACCTGGAATTCACTGAGAAACAGTCTGCATGTCTAGGTGATTAATTTTATACACCTGTGGCCGTGGAAGTGATTGGAACACCTGATTCTGATCATCTGGATGGAAGAGCAAATACCTTTTGCAATATAGTGTATTTCCCCTTTAAGATAAGTGAGTGAAAGCAAACCATCTATGGGGAGACCAAAAAAAAAAAAGCAAAAAGCTAAATGAATTCTGTTGTTGTGGTACTCTACTTGGGCACAACTATAGAAGCAGGTCAAGGAGAGGTGAGATGAAAAACTGGGCCAGTTCAGACTTAAACTTGCACCATTTTGCCTTTTGGCGACTCCAAATGGCACCGTGCATGCAGTCTGTGCACTGCACAGTTGTTGACTCCGTGAGAAATTACAAGCGTAACACTCAGTGACATCAGCAAATGTCAAACGGTACACATATGTTCATGTTGGCCGGCTGCACTGGTTCATGATGTTTTCCACGAACAGACACAGGAACGCAGCTCCTGTTGACTACGGCGATCTCTTTCCCTCTTCACCATCACCAGCTGAGCTTTACTGTTTCTGTCGATCCCGTTGCATCGGCGCTGGAAATGACTCTTTCTCGTATAACGTATTTATGGGAGTGTAAGCTGCTTCTGTGATGAAGAGGGGAACTTCAAGAGAAGGTCATGCAAATTTTGGCATTTTCCTCTTTGGGCTTTTTGAGAACGGATGATGCTCCATCTCTTCAGGACGATCCACTTCCACTGATGCCATTTCTTTAGTTGAAAATCTTTGTAATTGAAACTGCTGACCTTTAGCTCAGGTTATAGATTATGTATCCCATGTTTGATTTACTTTCCGTTATTGTTTTACCACCCAAAACTCTCTCAGCAGGAATAAAAAGTCCTGATATTACCATGATTGTTTTGAAACTTCTTTTAAAAAGAAAGAAAAAAAGCAAACAACAGTGCAAATGACTAAAGTTAATGAACTGCAATCAATATAATGAAGCCTAACTTGATTGTGTTATGGAAATGAGACATCAGTGACTAAATAAAAAAATACTTTTATATTAAGCCCAGAATTTGAAGGTCTTTTCATTAAATATATGATATTCAACAGAGTAACAAGCATGTGAAGCTCATGACTGAGTTTCTACATTAAATGTGATCGGATCATCTAATTCGCTGTATTAGACGATGACAATGTGCTGAACACACAATCGCTTCTAATTTCTCATCTTTATTGAACACCCCCGGTAAACATTCACACTGCTGGAGGGAAGAACTGCAGGAACTCAGTGAAATTAAGCCGGTAAATGTCTTTTGGCGATTTTCATTTCATGCAAACGCCTTCAGCAGCTCCAGATGAGACCTGCACAGTGTTCGGGATTCATGTTTGACCTCCAGAACCCTTATCTGTAGGATGTCTGGTGTGATCGGCTCTCACTTCCTCCTCCCGAAGCCATGTTGTACTGGATTTACTTTGACCCAATTTTTCTCCTAAGCTTCGGCTGACGGAGAGCTGCCATCCATGAGGATGTTTTGGTAAACTCGGCAAGTCATTTCCTTCTCGAGGACATCACGTTGTCCAGGTCCTGAGGGAGCAGACCGGATCCAAATCAAGGATGCTTCATCCATACTGGGCTGATGTTTCGATGTTGGTAAGGTGCGTCTTTGGCAAACGTCTGTCTATTGGCTTATGTTAGACTCATGAGCGTCCCAGATGTACGTTGGACTCATGAGCGTCCCAGATGTACGTTGGACTCATGAGCGTCCCAGATGTACGTTGGACTCATGAGCGTCCCAGGTGTACTCTGGGATAGATCTTCACCCCAGTACAGTTGACATGGACGCAGCTATGGAGACCAAAACAGTTTTTTGGAACCAGGGTGTGAACAGGTTTATTTCTGCTGTAACGGTGAACATCTTCTCATTGGACTTTTTTTTAGCACCAGCCCCTTAGTGGCCAGTCAGAGAACTGCAGCTTTTTAAAACTTCTGCGTTGGACTTGACCAAGAAGACCAACTGTTGGCCCTCGGTTTGAAGATACTTCGTCTATGCTCGGTAAAGATTATTATGAATTTGGTGAGGAGTTTTTGCTTTGTATATTTATTCCCAGACTTTAAACACATTTCACCAGTCGCTGTATGACTGGCTGAAATGTACAGACTCCTTACCTCCTGGTGTGCAAGGACGTTGGACAAACACTTGGCCCTTCTGTGAGAAATGTGGCCCCTTGATGGCCCCACACTGAGAAAAGTCAAGGTCTGCTGGTGCGACAGAGCTGGTTTCCAGTCTTTCCCAGTTCATTTTTCCACTTTTCCTGTTTCTTTTTTGATGCACTGATAGTCAAAAGACCTTATCCATCTGTCTATAAATGGAGATCTGTGCAGGAATTGTGTGCAGTCTGCAGACGGTGGTCAGGGCTTTTGGGATCAGAAGATTTCTCTCTTCTGTTGTCAGACAACTTGTAATCTGAGTCATATTAGCAGTGCTGCTTGATCGGGTGTTGGAGGCGTGCAAAGCACGTGTTTTTACGTTTTCATCTCCAGATTGTCTGACAGCTGGTCACAGAGTTGTTCAAATGTGTGTGTGTTTTTTTTTTTTTTAGGGCTGGGCATTAATTTATTAACGCCGACAGTTATTTTATCGCGCGTTAACGCATGTTGCTCACATGCTTTTGTTTTGAAAAGTCTGTTACTGGCTGCTGCAGAACCGGAAGACAATTGGGAGGTTAACATGCGGTAAAGCTAAAACAGTCATGGAGAATGGTAAAAATGTACTTTACAGTTCGGGCAGCAACTCAGGTAGCAATATAAACAATTCTGTATGAAAATAAAATTCTGGACTGCAACAAAACCTTCGCATCATTCCTCCATGTTCCATCAGATCTGCTCCATGTGTTCACTGTCCTGCTGTTCTCTAGCTGGTTACTGCAGTGTGGCTCCATCTAGTGGCACAGATGTGTAATGACAACAGAAAGTCCAGTCCTCGATTATAAAACAAATACAGTTCTGTGGCCTGTTTTTTCATTTTGTATTTTTGATCCAAGTCTAAAATTGAAATATAAAAAAAACAGGCATTTTTTCATTTTTTTTGTGTTATTAAAAAAAACGAAAAATGTAATAAAATTTTATTATTTTTTTATTTATTTTTCGTATTTTTGATTGAAAATTGAAAATGGAAAGAATGAATGATACACGGATTAGTAAAGTTACTGAACTTTAACATGAACATTTTCATTTTAAAGTTCTCCCAGACGGAGGATTCAACAGAAACAAGGTTATTTGTAACAACTGACAAGTTAAACTCCCCGTTAAAAGTTTCTGCTGTTACCTCAGAAATTACCTGTTTTAATGTTCTGATTATGCTGAGACACAATCATTTTGTTGGATTTTGTTTGTAGACTTTTTTTTAAATGTTTTTAATATAAACAGAATGACTGACATTAATGCCCTGGCAGTGGCAATAAGCTTTATTTTATTTTACATTTTCGAAGATGAGATTTACACTAAATATGTGTTACTGATAAGTGCTGATGTTAAAAGTGTTTGAACAACAAATGTTATGACACTTTAGTTCATATGGCAGCAGAATTTCAATATAAGTGCATTTTACACTACTTTTTAGTTCATTAGATTTTGAGTATACAATGCGATTAATCGTGATTAATCAGGAAAATCATGCGTTGCCCAGCCCTAGTTTTTTTTTCTTTTTTTCTTTTTTTCATTAAGGTACATTGTTCCTGGTTGCATGTTGGTGTCGGACCAACGCTTCCTCTCAGCAGCATGTTCACACCTCAGGAAAGCCTTTCAGAGGTAAAGGTTTCTGCCCGCTGTGAGTCAGCGGTAGTCTGGGGACGGCGCTGCGAGGCTGAAAATAGTACGCCAGATCTGATGGTCTGGACCGAAGCTGCGTTTGCTTCCGCTGAGCTGCAGCACCGCGGACGGAGGAGTCCGCCGCCGTGTTTGAACAGCTCCCAGGTGCATATTTGGGATCATAAGGATGTCCTCCCAGATGCTGCACACCCAGCAGAATCCCCAGATAAATACAGATTGTTAAAGTGTTGTTTATCTCAGCACTCGGTGCAGTCGTGGCGCGATTCACCTTGACATTTCTATTGCATTTCAGCTTTATAAGATTTAAAAGGAGATAGGGGAAAGACAATTCTACTTCAAAAAACACATTTTCACCAGTTTAAGAAATAAAAATCACCACCTGAGACTGAGAGAGCTTTGTGACTGTAGATACAGCCTTTACTGGCAAACACTTAAAACCAGAAGTATCTGGACGATGACAGCTTTTGCTTTTTTATTGCCTTTGATCACATCTTGACGGCGTTTTAAAGAACAGACTTTGAAAGGTTTTTCAAGCCATATGAAACGGACAAAACAAACAAAAAATAAAAAGTGCCTCCATTTTCAAGGACTCAAAAGAATTTGGAAAATTGACTGAAAGAAGCTGACTTGTCAGTTCTTTTGTTACCTTGAGACAAATGAAGCAGGTAAAAAGTTTGACTGGAGCTACTGGTACAAAGCCCACGGAGATCTCAGTGTGATTAAAGGAGCCTATAAGAGAAAGAAAGCTCTGGAAAAAGGCCTGGAAGACAACTAAAAGACCTTCCCATCATCAGGACAAGTCAAGAAGACTATCACTGTCAGAATCTACCATCTAGAAACGAGAACATTTAAAAAGAAAATGGGGAAAAGCCTCCATCATGTGTCAGACACGGTAGGGGCAGTATCATGACGAGGGCACGTACGGGTGCCGATGGAATGGCCTCACCGGCGTTTAAAGGTGACTCCTGACAGAAGAAGCGAGATGAATTCAGAGGCCTTGCTGGAGTGACCGACTAAAAGACAGAACGAGAACAAAATCTTGGACTGTGTCAAAACGGGACTGGACGTCCGGGCTCGCAGGGTGACCCCCCCCCCCCCCGTACCGCTAAACTTCTGTCACATGTCCAAGGAAATCAAGCGGTTGGTGGGTTAGGGTTCGTAGCCTGAACGTGAAATCATGAAATCTGATTTCAGGGACGACGTCGACGTTCAGGGCCGGCTCTTGGCGTAGGCGATATAGGCGGTCGCCTAGGGCGCCATCTGCTGGAGGGGCGCCACCACGCCGCCAGTCCCCCTTAAATGGACTTGCCCTGATGAGTATAAACCATGAGATGTCTAGGCAGGTGTCATTTGATGACGCCATAGATACCTTTGCTGCCAAGGAAGTCCAGATGTGTGAACTTGTAGTCTTTAGTTAAAAGACAAGTTTAGTTGAAAGTAACTGTTGTTACCGTTGAGTTTGTCGTTGTTCAAATGCTCAAATTAAACTGTCGTGATTGCTCAGTTGGTTGTTCTCATTGAATTGCAGTGGGCTCGGGGGGGCACCGGGGTGTAATCTCGCCTAGGGCACTAAATTGGGTAGAGCCGTCCCTGTCGACGTTCTCTGCACGTTACTTCAACATATTTCCAGCTGCTCCCTCTGCTGTTTAATATTGCCATCACATTTGTTGTTTTCAACGTGCGCGTTCATTTGCACAAAGAGCGTAAAGGTCAGGTCTGATCACTCAGGACTAAATGTTTTATTTCCACGTGTAAACTCCCTCGCCGAGGCCTCAGATTCCTCAGCATGTTAATGTAAGTTCAAAATGGGACCTAATTAACCTCCTTTAACACGAGAACACATTTATCTCAATAATACGCAGCATCATTTAAGTGTCAGCTCATGTTAATAATCGTGACTCCAGCACCTCCAGATGAGGCGATTGATCAGATGGTTGAGGTGAAATCACACCGGCATCTCTATCAAGCACTTTAATGATGACAGTAGATGTCCTGCACTTTATTAGAAGGAATGAATGTTCTGGTTTTTTTTTTTTTGGTTTTTTTGGAGGGTGTGAAATCTATTTTGCATGTAAAACAGTTGATTTCATGCACTGTGCAGGGTTAATGCAGACGTCTGAGCGTCCTTCCTGCTTCCAGCCCGATTATACGCTGCTCGTTTGTGACACTACAATTACGTTTAACTGTGGGTGCAGCTGTGAGTTAAACTCGACCCGCTGCAGAGTCGGTGGTTCTGTGTTAAAGCGCAGCTAAATTATCCAGCTGCTAAACGATAGTGCAGTTTGCCCCAAGTCATGTCTTTTGTGGGTTTTTTTTTTTTTTCCATTTTTAGCATGTCCATATGTGTTTTGCTCTGAAAGAAGTCTGGATGTTCTGTCTGATTCTACTGATACGTAGGGCTGTAGCGATACACTAATCCCCCGCACTTCGCGGTTAATTGGGGCTGTGACCCCCCTACAAAAGGTGAAAAACCGCGATGTGGATGTGCCGGGTTTCGCTTCAGCTCGCGCGTTTAGTTTGAATTTTTTTTTCAAAAATTTTTTTTCCATTAATATTTTTGAAACTTCCACAATCTACTGAGACCTGCAAAGTGTGGGGGATTACTGCACACTAATCTAGCGATACGATACACGACAATTCAGCTCACGATGCGATATATACCGATATTCATCTTACATTTATATACATTTACATCATTTTACGAAAGATTTTAAAGGAACAAAGTGATTTTGGTGACATCTTGTGAGTGTTCCAATGACTTTGTTTGAATTAATTGAACTGAAAGCATCAATTGCACATTATATGGCTGACAGGCAGCTTGCAAATGCTGGACAACATGAATAAAAGATTTGTTGAGAAAAATAGTTTCATTTATTTAAACAGTGCAAATTGTTGCTTGCAAGCTTTTAAGGGTGGGACACGGGGGTTTTGAAAGAAGCTTAGAATATCGATACCCGCGGCCCCACTGTGTGGAAAATCAAAATCCATGAATGGGAGCCGAAGCTCCCGAGCCTCAAAAATATGTTTAAAAACCGCAAAAAAAGTAGCGAGGCACTGCCGCGAGACAAAACAAAGGCTCAACTGTGGTCTTTGTGTTTCCTTCACAGCCTCTGGTCTCTGAACCGTAGTAAAGAAACCGCTGGTATTGTGCTATTTTTGGCTCGTAATTAGCGGCTAACACGCTAATAACAACAAAAGAAAAAGTCCGTTTTTTTCTGCATGGAACGGGAACTTTATTCTGGCACTGCAGGAACTTGTAACATCACACAGGTTGTATTGTTGGGCTCCTGTCAGTTAACAGAGAATGTAAATCTATACACGCTGGGCTGCTGTTGATGCTCACTACACTTTTCATCTAACCCGTTGAGTTCGTTCTGCCGTCCCACGACACACACACTACATTACCCACCCATAAGGCCACCTTAAGGGGCCGGGCTGGCTCACATTTCTTCGCTGTGAGAGAACTCGCACAACATCCTGTGATGTTTCCGCAATTTTTTCTTGATTTTTTTTAATTATATTATATATTTCTGAAAAATCCGCGAATAACTAAAACCGCGGAAACTTAAAGCGCAAATTGGCGAGGGATCGGCAGAATCGATAAAATCGTTCAGCTCTACTGATAAGTCATCCTCCCTTCACCAGAGGGAAGCTCCACCACGCTGCTGAGATGAATTTAATTTCCGAGGTCACGTTGCAACAGATCAGTGAATCAAATCCATATAGAAACATGAAAGTGGTTTCCTCTGCCTTAGCTAGGGGATTTATTGATTAATGTCCGTACTGAGATACTGAACGCCGTGAAACCGGCTCCTCCTCCTCTCGGCCGGTTGGAGTCGCACCTTTGGCCTCCCTGTTGTCCCGTACGAGTGTCTGGTCATCTGTTGACCCCTCTCACAGGCGAGGTGTCGCCTCCTCCAGAGCTGCCCGCCTGCATATGTTTCCCTTTTTCACACCGTGTTCAGAGGACGTGTGAAAATCTCTGGATCTGTCCGCGAGGCTCGAGTCCACGTGAGCACGCTTCAGTCACGTGTCCTCTCCACGTGTCGTCCAATGAAAGCATCCGATTGCTGTCCCGTCGTGCATCAGATCGGTGCAGCTGATGAAGTGGCCACTCTGCAGGATTAAAAGCCGCCGACGCTTCGAAGTCCAGATCAGACGCCGGCGGCCTCAGAAACACGTCCGACTGCTGGACGGCCCCCCCGAGTCCCCTCGCGGTCCTGTACCTAATCATTCAGCCTAAGTAACTTGTTGACGCGGGACTGTCCTCCAGCTGTCTGGGCGGGCCATCCTCTTGTCTCCCCGCTCAGATTTACTCACCGGAGGGAATAGCCATTACATCTCCTGTTATTATTTGCCATAAAAATGCACTGAATGGCGGCCAACTCTGAGGTGCTATAAAAAGCAGCGGGGTGTGAGATGGCGTCTGCGCATCATCAATCAGACACACTGGTGAAACATTGGGCCTCTCCTCTGGCTAGTGGAAATTGATTTTTCTGTAAGTCCCAGCGATTAGGGTGTGAAGAAAGGAGTGAAGGTGGAGTGGAGGCGGGGGTGAAGTGGCATCGAGCAGTGTGAGTGAATGGGGGAGGAAAAAAAAAAAAAAGCTAACGCGGGATCATGACTGTTGATCTGACCTTTGCTTGTTTTCCTTAAATCTTGCGGTGCCGGTGGAGTTCAGCGGTTCTCAGCGGCGCCGGCCCGGTCGGAGGCGAAAACGAGACTCTGGGCTTGAAATATGAACTAGAACATTCGACGCGCAGGATTCATGGAAGTCAATGAAAAAGCCTTTTTCACCGCAGACGTTTTTATGCTCTAACAGGGAAGGCTCTGCTGTAATTAACAGCCTTAATAAAGTCTGCAGTCCAGTCAGGTGTTCCATTTCCAAAGGCGCCGGTAATGTACATGTTGGATCAGAGTCATAATTTACTTAATGCGTCCAGCTCAAAATGTTCTCTCTCTCTCTCTGTTTTTTCATGCAATAATCAGGGAGGATAAAGACGTACATACACGTAACATTCAGAGGCTCACAGTCTAAAAATCCAAAGGTTAACTTAAAGGTCAAAAACACCTCAAGTAATTAAAAAGAAAAGAAGAAGAGGCCTCGAGGAAAGGCTGAAATCCTCGACAGGGACAGTGTGAGGACAGTCAAAGACTGGAGGGTGAACTTGAGGGGGGGGGGGTGTATGGAGTTGAGAAATGAGTCCTCAACAGCTATTTTAGTCCACAGGCTGAGCCATGCGTTCACGTCGAGGTAAAGCCCTTAGATTTTTGGAAAAGGACCTGCGACATCTGTACGCTTCAACTGTTCACTATTAGGGAACAAAACACAACAAAAACTGGATCATGTTAAAGCCACTTTATGTAACAAAACCACTTCTGACTACATGAGGGCAGCACGTCACAATCAAGTTCATGTGTCAGCGTCGGGCGTAAGACTGAACAAAGTGCACCTCTAGTGGGCCGAAGTGGTATTACAAGTCTGTCTCCAGTCATCAGGACAGTATTATCAGATCTACGTTAGCCTGGAATCCTTATTCTCGTTCTCTTCAATACAAAGCAGTGAGTCTGAATCCTCTGGACTGGACTTTGATTTCCTGGGTGGTTCTACCAACGGAAACAGAAGAAACTGCCTCTGGATGCCTTTAAATAGACATGCTACCAATCAGAAAGTGAATCATGTGATCTAGGCAGAGCCTACAAGTAACGAGTAATAAAAAAAAAGAAAGTAATTGAAAACAGTGTGTAGTGAATGACTGTTAATGGTTCAGCGGTAAAAAAAACTGTCAGTCCGAGTGTTATTTGCAGTTCTGCAGTTATCTGGGTTCTTTTGAATGGTGGCTCTTGGATGCTCACGTATGAGTCATCGCTTATGCCCCGCCTCTGCGGTGCTGCGATTGGTTCAATACATTCTGCACCAGTGGAAAAAGCTAGAAGGAGTGCCGGACTCATTTCACGGGAGAGAATCTTTGCAAAGCGAAGGTGTGCGGCTGGCCAGGCTAGATCTGTGTGCCCCCATGTGGTCAGGAGTGACGTTGCTAAATGCCGTAGCTTCAAAGGCAAGGCTCTGCATTTCCGGATGATGTCATGTCTGTTGACATTTGAATCAAAACAGCGACAAAACACAAAGAGCATAAGCGTGCATAAACGTAAACCCTCCCCCTGTCGGCAGTGTTGGGCAAGTTTACTGTCTACACGAACTAGTTCAGTTCATAGTTCACAGAAATTAAAACAAACTAGTTAAGTTCATCGTTCATATTTAAAATTTATATTTAAAAATAGTTTACCATTCCAAACAAATTAACTAAATATTTCATTTTTTTTAATTCTTTTTTTAATGTTCCTGTGAGCAATTATTTGTCAAAATGTCCCCACATACTACACCACCACAAATAGCAACTATTTTAAGCAAAATATTTTATCCCATTTCAAATTTTGCAAATAAAGAAATTCTATCCTGTCGGTGACTGGAAAAGCAACTGCCATGTCGTGGCCCTCGACCGGTTTTTTTCCTTTGCGACCATTTTTTCATTTTTGCAAAAATATTCAAATATCAGATGTAAAAGAAAAAACAAAATTTTCAAAGAACTCCTTAACCTAAAGACAATGGATTAATATAAATGTCATATTGAATGACATATTGAATGTCATATCAATATTGAATTTTTCCCACCGTATATATTCCACAGTAGAACTCTGTTGTTCAAAACTCTATATTATAACCGACCTTAGAAAGACTTTTGACGTCTTAAGGGAACGACACACTTGATCCTTAAGAAGCACTTGTGTTGCAAAAATCCTTTTCTGGTTAGCGCTTCATAAATATTCTTATTTGCTGCCGGTAACGATGTTGTGTTCAAAATCATTGCAAGTTCAATATTGTTGAGTTTTTCCACTGGTGGTCATTCATCCATTTCTTAAATTATTTTGTCACACATTATAGAGAGAAAATAAAAGCTTGTGTTGTCTTTGTTTTTTTCCCTCCCTCAGGCTGATCCAAATGAGCCACCAGAGTAAAACGCTGCCTTTTTATGTTTCTAGAAATTGTAAGAATAAATAAACTCAAGGTTTCTCGAGCCGTTTTATGTTGAATTTCTCAGAAAGTGTTTTACATCCAGCAACACCAACAGCAGTACGAGCATTATTAGAGGCCACAGCAGCAAACCAAACCTCAGCTGGAGTTTGGGAGGTTCACCTCCACTGTTTTACACTTTATGATTCGTTTAGATTTAAGAAACAAACGTCTTCTGCTCGGCTTCGCAAGAAAAAGAAATCATAATTTGAAACCCTTTAAAATCTTGGAAAAACTAATCTGTAAAAAGCTAATGACATGCAGCAACCCTGAAGGATGAGACATAAACAAGGGAGATCCTCCGGTTTTCCTTTCCGATGCCAGCGTGAAGGAGAAGTTCCTCAAATGACCACCAGGGGGCGACTCTGAGAGTGGGCCAGTTTCTACCGACCCCTGAGTAAAGATGTCCACGTTGCTTTTGAGTTAGCTCTTTAAATAGCTAGCTTTCATCGCTATCGACCGCTTAGCACTTTCGGTGAACTTTAAAGAGCGTAACCATTCTTTTTTTATACTATATTATCTTATTAAATGGGTGAACTACTAGCAGACTGGCTAAGGCAGGAACGGCTCTGGCTGCAGTAAGCAGTTGTTTCAGGTTGGCAGTCGTCATTTCATCTGAGACAAAGATGGATGGACAGATTTGATCGGAATGAATGGAACGTAACATTAGTGATGGCTCACTTGTGCTAACTGAGGAAAGGAAGTGTGTTCCAGCCAGCTGCCAGGCTCGTTTATCCAACCATCTCTGGACTAACTGGAGGTTGACCAGGTTGACAAGTCTGCCCCGTTGCTCGTACTTCAAAACCTTGTGTGTGTGATGCCACAGATTTCTTCTTTTTATAGAGAAAAGAAAGGCAGAAGTCCTAAAAGCTGCAGCTCCTTGAACGTTCACTTAAGCTTGCTCCAGAAGGAAGTCATACGACGCCGTCGTTATCCAGACAGCGTAGTCTACGTTGAAACTTCTTCCAGTTTCTGCACTTACTTATACTCCAACAGAGAGATATGACTTTGACTCACTCCCCCTTCGAGAACCAGTTCATCGCTAGAAATCATTTCTGAAGCACAGACAGAAGATGGCAGCAGTTAAAGGTTGATTATTTGTTTCCACGGAGCAGCTCTGATGGAGCCTACGTACATGACTCATGTCATGGCTGCCGTTTGTATGTATTTATTGTTGTTTGTGTCACTTTGTGATAGAAGCTACCTCACCTACCTTCCATCTCATCTGCGTGGAGATCTTTCAGCCACGTAGGGACAGATGTGTAGCCTCTTTGCTTTGGAGCTATGAGATGTGCACCGCAGCAGCACACCACGGCTGTTTAAAGGCAGAAAATGACGTAAAACTAATGATCTGTTTTGCTCATTTTGGATTGTTGTTTTCTTTACAGCAAGTGGTCGTGTTTGCAAAAGGCCCCAAAAGCAAAGCGTCATGACTGGCGCTGCCGACTGAAAACAGCAGCTTTTTCGGGGCGTTAGCGTAACCTCAAGGTGGATTACATCAGGTGTTGCATGCTAGGTGGTAGCGTGGGTTCTTTTTTGCGGTGCTGAGCTTCCTTTTGTGCAGGAATTAAAGAAAAAAAGATCCTGAGCCTGAACGTTTGTGTGTGCATGTGTGTGTGCGTGCATGCATGAGTGCGGTGGAAGTGTGGGTTGTTACTACAACACGCTAGTTAACACATGTAGCGTTTAGGACACTTCTGATATCAAGTTTTGCTGCTCAGCTTTCTCCTTGACAGCTCACAAGATGACCTACAATCACGCGGTGACACGTTATGGGGGAATGTGAAATTCAGTCAGGCAGGATGAAATCTGATTCACAACCGCTCAGTTGACGGTTCATGATAAACGACGTCAATTTCAAATACGATTTGTGCCATTTATTCTGTAAAAAGATAAAGTGCAACAGTGAACTGTAGATAATACTGGAATCCTATATGGCAACATTTCCATAATTCATTTGCTCAAAAGAAATTCCAGTAAATTAAAATCTAGGAAATTAATAGAAAATATATCACTAAAATAATTATTCAATTAACGACCAAAACATTAAACTTTTTTTTTTTTTTTTTAACTCTGCCGTTGTTTCATGTGGGTTCAAACAGCTGCATGCTGATTAGAAATCAACAGTTCTGTCAGCTATTTTGTCTTCAGTTATTTTTCTGCATAAATTTACCAGAGGTTGGGAGAGCTGGAACGACAAATCGTGCTCTGCAATGAACGTGCACATTCGTATTTTCAAGTTCCACACATGGTCCATCATTGATGCTGGTACATCAGCTGGGATGGTTGTAGAGTCAAAACAGATCTGATTTGTGACGTGGCAGCACTTTTTTATAGCAGGTTGCATATACGAACTTCCTCGAGCACAAAGTACAGAAGCACCTGCTTCTCTTAACTTCTTCCACCAGCTACCAAAAGGCTAATCGTCTTTCCATCTCTCTTCTATCCACGCCAAGCGCCATTCAAAAAAAAAAAAAAAATCCTTTATCAATAAGGAGAGCATCTTTCCCAGGATTCATGATTTTACTCTTGTAGTTGAAGTTCGCCAGAAAAGTTGAAGATCTTTGTGGCGACTAAGATGTTGCTTTGAGGCTCCCTTTTTCCTGCTGTTACGTGCTGTCCGAGTGTGTCAAATGGGTTCAAAAAAAGACTGCTCCGAGGCCAACTTTTAAATGCATGAAAGTGTTTATTACAAGTAAAAGAGGCTTATATCAGACTTTCGCAACAGTCTGGGATTTCCTGAGCCAATGATAGGAAAAACCCCCCGAACAAAGAAGAGTACACGCTTACCGTCATGGCTGAAAGTTTTGGCACCTTTGCACATAAAGACCAAACATCTCGAAATGTCTGCAAAATAAGTTGAAATTGACGAAAGTATTTGGTGTCTCAAATTCTTTATTAAACTAATAATAATACAGGAACATTGTCTTTTAATGAGAGCTTAATATTGAATTTTAAATAAAAAATTACACAGAAAATGCTGTGACAAAAGAATTAGATAAAGAAATAAAGAATCTGAGACACCAAATACTTTCGTCAATTTCAACTTATTTTGCAGACATTTGGTGATGTTTGGTCTTTATGTGCAAGGGTGCCAAAACTTTCAGCCATAATGGTATATAGGTGATCAGACTGGGTCTAACTGGACCGGCCTTTCTACAGCTGCACTTCGTTCAAAACATCCTTGACAGATTTACGTACGAATAGGCTAGCTAACACATCTCTCTATTCTATACAAAGATGTACTCTGTTTATACATTTCTTGCCAGTGCACGTACAGAGTTGTATAGAGTTTTCAAACATGAACATCATCCTATAACCGTTCCAAATAAGGGCCTGGATCGATCTCTAAGTATCTTTGAACTCGTTGACTCTAGGGAAATGATCAGACACTACACTCTCCATCCTACTTTCCAACCGTATGTCTCTCTGCTCGGCTAACCGAGCATCTATGCAATAGAGGACTTGGTTGAAGCACATTTTTCCAAAACCCGCCCTGTTCTACATCTGATTGGCTAATAAAGTTAGTTTGAGAGAGAGTTGTGTTCCTCTCATATCATTGGAGGATGAACTCATGAACTCAGAAGTGATATCGATAAGCCATTTTTAGAATATAGGACCCCGCCCCCCCCCGGAGCAAATGAAGCTAATCTTACGTAAGCTGTAGTTAGTACTGTACCCTTTGCTCAGTACGTGACAGTTTGTCATTTTCAAGCAAGAGAGAAAGATGACAAAGAGGAAGTGGTAGCGGGAAAAATCGTAGTTCCATCTCTGGGGAGAAGCAGGTTATGGAGCAGGGTCCACAGCTACCGCGGACATACGACGTCGGATGGAATCAACCACCCATAAACGTTGAAGCGGCAGCTTCAAAACAGCAGTTAGCAAACCGGCGGGTGATGTCATGGTACCCGCGTCCAGCGACTCTGTTTGATTGGAGTACCGTTGAGCGTTTTTCTTCTAATCCGCACATTCCCTGAGAGAACACACTTCTGTCGCTGCTTTCTGGAACGTTAAACGGTGAGGTCACACTCAGGCGACCCGGGCGCCCGGTCACACTCAGGCGACCCGGGCGCCCGGTCACACTCAGGCGACCCGGGCGCCCGGTCACATCTCACCACAAAGCTCAGCTTCCCCACTGGCTTTCAAATTGGACAGATAATGAACGGGGGGAAAATGAATAAAACCGCTTTTGCATGCCGATCATCTTTCCAGCGATTTCCCCAGACGCGTGGCTCTTCGCACGGACGCGCCCTGCGGTGGGGGCGTGTCCGTGCGTGTCCGGCCCGTCCAGCTCCGCCGCCTTATCTCCAGTTCACTCACCATGCATCGTCCATGCACATAACTGCGCGCTAAGCTATGATTCAGCGCACTATTATTATCGTAGCCCGGGCACGGTGACGTTCTCAGGCATGCTGGTGCAGTGACACCCCCCCACCCCCCCTTCGCCTGTGTCGCCAATAAGCATAACCATATCTGACAAGGCCAGAGCTATTGAAAGAGGGGGGGTTTTCTCGCTTCCTTTAGATAGCTTTCCAGCCGTCTCTCTTCTAGTCTCACTTCCACGAGCCTTTTGCGGCCTGTGGCTCCCTCCTCCTCTGGATGGAACCGTTTCCTTCTCCTTGTTTGTTTGTTTGTTTGTTTGTGTTGATACTGTTTGCCCGACCGGCTCTCTTAACCCCACCTGTCTGCATCCCGAGGCATTTAGCGTCGTCGTTCGAGCAAAGCAAACAATAATTTCTCTCGTGGCTTCAGACGAGACAGAATGAGATCCAGCAGAGATGAGCCCAGATAAGAAGTCGTGCTGCGACGCGGTCGGATGTACGATTCCGGGTGCGAGGCCGCCATTCGTTTCCCGACGTTCCAGTGAGAATACTCTGGAACGCCAGGAGGGTTTTTTTTTTTTTTTACGAAGGAGCCGCCCGCACACTTGAGCGAATGTCATTTACTTCCCACACACTGCTGTTTCTGAGTTGATCTTGTGTCTACAGAAATACCGCGCATGCACCCATTATCTCAAGAAGGGCCCGCCGGAGCGTGAGGGGCATCTTTCGCCTGACTGACTTTCATTTACAAAGTGGCGATGTTACTTTTGTGCGGGGGAAATGAGATAGCGCTGCAGCAGACAGTGGGCCGCATTATCCAGAGCCGGGGCGCACGTCCTGCTTTCTCTTTTTCCCCCTTTATCAGCGGCTTTTTCTCACATTGTTCATCAGCCCACGAGACACGCAAGAAAAAAAAAAGAAAAGAAAAAAAAAAAGAGAGACCCGTCTCCCAGGATCAATTAGTCACTTCCAGGGAGATGTGGAGCAGAGAGAGAGAGCTGAGGAGACAAAAGCCACGGCCATGTTGGCGTCGCAGCGAGGTGATAAAGTGACATAGTCTTCCTTCCAGGCCATTAACGTGACAAGCAGTCCTTGTCCGGGGAAGGTGGACCTGACAGCAGAGTGGTGCCCCGCCAAGACTCACCGTCCACGACACACTTTCTCCCTCCTTCCTACTCCCCTGCTCCCTCTCCAGCTGTTTTCATTAAGTCTGCCTGCTCCCTCTCCTTCCACCCTTTCTTCTTCTTCTTTTTTTTCATATTTTAACCCCAGGAGTGATTTTTCCTCTCAATTTCTCCCACTATCTCCGTCTCTCTTTAAAGCTCCAAGGTACCCAACCCCTTCCCTCACCCATCCACATTTTTCCTTTCATCTTTGACTCCGCTGCAGCCTCTTCTCCATCCCTCTAGTCTCCTCCCCCCCTCCCCCCCCCCCCCCCCCCCGAAAATCTTTCTATCTCTGAATATCACCCACCTCAAGCATCGCCTCCACCTTTCCCTCTCCAGCGGCACCTCATCTTCTCACTCCGCTCTTAAGGTGATTGAAGGTGACGCGAGCAATGCAAAAAGGGGTGCGCTGTCACAGAGAGTCAGAGCGGGACGCCGGCCCAACAAAAACACTGGAGAGTAAACAGGGACTATTTTTGGGTCGCCGTCATGTGTCCCCGTGCAGCCCAGAGCTGTGTGGTAGATGTGCATGGACGGAAAAAAATGAAGATGTCCAGCCGCCTGGGTTTTCTGTGGAGGGGGGCGGTGTGCTGAGATGTGTGGGTGGCTCGGAGGGAAGTGGGTGCCGCTGGGAGCCTATTTTCATCAGGTGTAATGATATATCAGGTGTTTCGATCCCCAGTGTGAGAGAGAGAGGGGAGGGGACGCCGTATTTACTCTGGAGACTGCTGATATTGATTGAATGAATATGAATGGGCCATATCAGAGATTCAGAGTATTCTGCCCAGAAATCACTTACACTAACCGGTAATATGGATATTTTTAGCACATTGAGGGAAAAGAAATGTAACGGTGTGGACGACCCGTGAAATGACCTGTTCTCAAGCTACCCTGACCCACTCATGTGCGCCCCCCATTACCTTTGCTAACTCGCTAACTGGTTCAACGGGTGACCGCCTGTGTGAAAGCCTTTGGACACGGGAAGAGCACCTTTTTATTGGGAAGCATTTAAATGGTGCGTATATGCCACGGTGGGATATGCACGAAATCTTAAAACGGAAACGACTGTGATAAGTTTCAGTTGGAGGTGAGCGTTCACAGATCACCGGAGTCGCTCTTGGCTGCTGCTGAATAATCTGTCCATGAACCTTTAGAACAGAACCTGTGACAAAGAGGCGGCCCTGGTGGAGACAAACTCTCACTGGAAGGTCTCCTCTCCAGCTCTCCAAGGTTGTTATAGTTAACGAAAAACTTTTTAAAAAAACCGCTAACTAACGGAAACTGTTGTGTTTATAAAACGAACTAAAATTAACTATAATAATATCAAGAACGTCCTTCGTTTTTGTGTTGGTAATTTTTTTTTCACGTAAACGTTTTAGGATTTACATGAAATCTATTAACTTCGCTCTGCCGTACAACAACAATAACAGCAAAAAAAAAAAAAAAAAAACCTTGAGTGATCAGTGATGGCTGTGGCAAAAGTTGGGAGAAAGCGGTACAGTCCTATTTGGGATTTCTTTGAATATGACTGTCTTAACGATAAAAGTAAGTGCCTTGTTGTAAAAGCAGGTGATATAATGTGTGGAAAACTTCTCAAGGGGAAAAAACCCATGAATCTGAAAGTCCATTTGAAAAGCTCACATAAGAAGGCTAACCAAGACTAGCTGGATAAGCTAGCCTAAGCTAGCTCCCTGGAAAGAGAAGCTACAGCTGCAGGCCAGTCAGCGTTGGGAAGGAACGGGAGAAAACAGCAACTACAATGGACTGTTTCCACCGGAGACCAGATAGCTGCTGGTCAGTAAATACGCAGGAACACCACAAGCAGGAAGACGCATTGATAGATATGTTTATTAAGACCGGAATGTAAACACGACTATGTGACTCGATAGCCTTCAAAAAGTTCAGTGCTTCACTCGAACCAAAATTAAAACCCTAATTTGCAAAATAAAACTAACACTCAAACTAATAAAAACTAAACTAAAACTAAGCATTTCAAAAAAATAAAAATAAATAAAAAGTAGCAAAACTGCTCTAAAAACGAATTAAAACTAATTGAATTTGAAAAACGAAACTTAAAACTAAATAAAAACTAAAACTAATGAAAAATCCAAAACTATTATAACCCTGCAGCTCTCTTGCGTAGATCTGACCAGGGAGGCAGAGGGGTGTGGTTCCCACCCTCCAGTCCCCCCTCTGGAGTAAGGGAACCACCACCCCAGTCAACAGTCCAGAGGTACTGCCCCCCCCGAAGTCCATGTGATGCTGCAGAGACATGCCAGTCAAGGATGCCCAGCAACATCCAGAGCCTTGAGAAGCTTAGAGAGGATCTCATCCACCCCCGGCGCCCTGGCATCGAGCAGCGTCTTAACCGCCATCTCTAGATCTGAAGTACAGAGGTACCTCTACTTACGAACATCTCTACATAGGGAATTTTCAGGTTACGAAACACCGCAACGGGAAAATATTGCCTCTTGTTACGAAAGAAATTTCAGGATATGGAAGGTAAAAATACAGCACGTGCTGCTACTCGCAGCTCCCAGAGTTTACCGAACGTAAATATACTTGTAGCGGCTCTGCCATTAGCTATCAGCTAGCATCTTCCTGGCATCCCTTTGACATTTTAGGAAAATTCCATAAAGTTTCGGAATTCGTTGAAAAGGATCACCCAAAAAAAAGTGTTTGGGCTATCGATCACTATCATGATGTTTGCCTTGCACATTTTCTCAGGATTGTTAGAAGCCGACAAAAGTAAACGTCCTTGGATCGGTTCTTTACAAAACGTCAGACAAAAACCACTGCTGAGAGAGAAAAGATGACGACGATAGCAGTTAAAAGGTAAATGAACATAATTTTTATTCTTTGTTTTTTATTATGTACAACTCTCATTTTATGTTTATTGTGCAGTAATCTAATAATAACATGTATTTGTTACATGTTTTGATGCATTTTTATGATTTATAAAAAAATGTATGTCCAAATTTTGGGGGGCTTGGAACGGATTAGAGCATTTACATGGAAAAAGCGTCTCTACTTACGGAATTTTCAGGTTACGAAACTACTTCCAGAACCAATTAATTTCATAAATAGAGGTACCACTGTATTAACTTTGGGTCTAGTGTTCGGTAGCTCCATTCTCGGAAGGAAACTCACGATGCTAGTGGCCTCTAACTTCAGCTAACTAACTTATCCAGGGTAAAGTGTTGCTGATGACCACAGCTGAATAACTTTAGATGAGGTGAGCTGAGTTAAAAGCATGGTAGCTTTGATGTACTTTATATACGTAGACGTCACTGTCTACATGGATTTAAGAATGGAATAAACTCCAATACCCTTGTAATCAGTATTAAACATACTTCAGACACATTGTTTTCTGTTGTTTTTCCTGGACGGTGTCATAAAAGCAACTTAACCTCTGCATCTATAAGGGGACCAAGTAAGATTAAAAAAAAAAAGCACATGAATTGAAAAATTGAGTGTTTAAAGTGAATGTAACCTTAAAACAGGAGTGATAAAACAGTCAAGTGAGTCGATGCGGCAATGTTCATTCATTCACAACACGAAAACAACACAAAGCTGGAATTGATCACGTCAAGAAAGGGACCTCAGGTGTGAACGTTAAAAAAAAAGAAATAAAAGATTGGAAAAACAGAAGTGATGAAAAAACATGTAACTTAAAAACAAAAGCAACTAGAAAAGCACTCAGAGAGCGCAGACCTCCGCCAAGCGCAACAATTCCCCCAGATAGCGATTTACAATTTAAAATCCGCATTCTGGATCAGATCCGGATCAGCCTTTGAAATTTGATAGAGGTTCCCATTGTCAATCCCTGAGTCAAATTTCATGAGTTTTGGGCAATATTTAACGGAGATATTGAGAAACAAAATTTTCGGCCCCATTGAGCGCAATGTTATCGAAAATTGGAAAGTGATCCAGAATCCAGGATTTCTTCCGGATCAGACCCAAAATGAAATCAGTTTCTTCCTTTTCACATTTCTGACAACTCCTGAAAATTTCATCAGAATCCATCCATATCTTTTTGAGTTATCTTGAACACAAAAAGACAGATAAATGCCGGCAAAAACATAACCTCCTTGGCGGAGGTAATGAAAACTACACGTGGTATGTGAACCCTCTGATTTCCTGTGAAAAAAAAACCAGATGTTTATTTGGGTTTTTTGAGGGGATTAAAAAAAACTTTGTTTTCTCATCTTTTGGTTTAAATGAATTGAAATAATTAAGAAAAAATAAGAAGAAAAATTTGCACAGTTCTTTTTTTTTCATTTCATGTCACGCACATAAAAGCTACCAACATGAAATGAGCTGCGAGACCCATGAAACAATGCAGGAAGACTGAGGTGAGTTGATACAGAACAAAGACGGGTATCTCTCTGCGATGCTATAAAGAATAAAACACTGTGAGCGTAGATGATACTTCAGAGTACCAACTCTGCTGTGTAAGAAGTGAAACTCAGAAATGTCTCACGTATCAACACTACAGATAGAACAGTTGGAAGACATTTACGACACCGGTTTTCTCTATATGTGTATATTTCAAGGTCAGCGCACATTAATCAACATGACATTGAATACGCCGCTATTAGTCAAAGGGATCCTTTAAACTCTCTCAGCCAAGAGTGAAATACTGGAATGCTCAACACAAAGAAGCTCAAGGCTGATTCTCCAGACGTTTCTTTGACTCTGCTGTGGCTTCTGTGGGTGACAGCTGGTGTTTGGTCAAACCGTTCAGCCGTTTTATGTTTCCTGATCACTTTAACTCACATACTGGATTGACTGTTGGTGACTGAGTTATTTTTATTCTCATACTGATGCACACATTTCAGGACGAGTGTCAGAGTGGTTGTTCTGAGTAGCGGCTCTTAGCATGAGTCACCACGTAAAGGTCACCGCCCCGCCCCTTTGCGATTGGCTCGGTGCGTTTCGAGCCAGCAGAAATGGCTGTGAAGCCCAGACGAACTCTTTTCAGCCTGTCCATTTCGTTTTCCCGAACAACTGTCGAACAGGTGACAGACGATTGTAATTTGTAATGGTATGAAAAGAAAGCAGTGACATTCGTTCAGGGGTGCTCAACCCTGGTCCCCGAGAGACGCAACCCCTCATGTCTTAGATGTTTCCCTGCTTCAGCGCACCTGAGCCACATGGATGGGTCGTTAACAGACCTGTGCAGACCTGGATGATAAGCTGATGATGATCCATTCATGTGAATCAGGCGCTGCTGAAGCAGGGAAACATCTAAGACAAGCAGGGTTGATGCATCGGTTGATCATTAGCTGTGAATGAAGAATGAGATGAAGACGTGAGCTTCGAGTTTGGATTCATTTCATATTGGTTTTGTTAAACCCACAAAACCAACATAGGCATCTGATAATCGATGTTTCCATTCACACATGAAACCTATGAGTGTTATAAATGAAGGATGTATTTATGCATCAGCCTTGTATTAAACTGAAGTAGTCAACATACTGACTGATGACTTTAATCAGAGTAAAACACATCTCAGTTCTCAGCTACGCTTCGTAGTTTGACTTATGTTCTTACAGTAGGAACAGAAGAAAAAAATATGAATGGAAGTCCCCCTACAATCCCTGGGACAATACAATCATCTAATTGGATAGATGTTTGACGTAACCAAGACCTGATTTAGAAATTGTATCCCTTTTCTGATTCATTGTTTCAATAAAAACATCAACAAAATGTCATACTATGGGAAATTGATGTCAGTGTGGAGGTGATTCACAAAGGATTTAGAGTCTTAGAAACGATTTTCCGGCACAATAGAGGCTAGCCAATAGGCTCCAGCAGATCTCCATGACCCTGCAGAGGATTAAACGGACATAGATAATGGATGGATGAGGCTAGCCAAATACCGCAGAACATGAGGGGGCAGCACTCCCATCCAGGGCTTTGCAGATCTGAGACTTTCTGGTCTTCTCCACATTCGTGCCTAAGTGGCAAATGCAGGATCACTACTAATGTCGCCATCAGGTCAAAACGACGGGAGCATAGCCTGTCCTCCCTCTCACGCCAAATCAGTGCCTTCCATCTTCTCTGTGCAGAGAGATCTTTCAGCCTCTTTAGACATGAAGGGATAGATGCGTAGCTTCTTTGCTTTGGAGCTATGAGGTGTAGACTCCGCAGCATCGCAGTCGTAAACCACGGCTGTTTAAATGCAGGAACTGACGTAAAATGAATGATCCGTATCCTTTGCTTTGGCTTGTTGCTTTCTTTACCGGAAGATGTCGTGTCTTCAAAAACGCACCAAACGCAACGCGTTGCGACTGGTCCTGTCACCTAGTGGATAGAAGTAGCAGCTTTTTTGTGGTACTTTGAACAATAAGAACCTCTACGAGCTTTGAGTAGGTACCTACGTTAAAAGCAACTTTGAAAGAAAGAGCTGTTTATTTGTGAAAATTAACCCAAATCTTTAAATAATTGGACTTGTTGTTTTTTCTTTCTTTTCAGACCTCCCTGTTTTTTTCAATTAAAGTAGAAGATGGAAAAAACAAAAGTTTCATTTTTTTGTTTTAACAAAGCCATATTTTAGGCCAGTGTGATCATCGCTACTGTTTTTCAAATCACAGGACAGTTTATCTCTCCTGTCTTCAGTTCATCTCTATTTCCCATTTCACTCACATACCATCACTTCATATAATGGAACTTTTATTTTTGTTACCTCCACCCCTTCTAGACCAGCATCCACGGCGGTCTGTAAGGGGCGGTCACATGTAGTGCCAAGATTGCTTTGGTTTTGGTAATTAAGTAACTCCAAAGAAGAATGCAGCAGCCGTTTAAGTTAAAATATTCATTGGCTCCTGGTTATCAGGGAGCAGCTCTTTGTTGGTCAGAGATTACTGACAGTTCCTCACAATGTTTTTGCCCACTGATCAACTGTTGGTGGACACTTGACGGCTAAATTCATCAGCACGAGCTCCAATTGACCAAATACTCCTTCCTCCTTCCCAAATTATGTATCAGATATATTTTTTTCTGGCCGTAATTCAAAGTGGTTGTGTGTGAATGACCCGTCTGATGCACACGAGGAAATGCTTTTATTAACAGCTGTAACTCTGTCAGCAACATCTATTTCTATAGGGGCACTGACTTTATCTGTTCGTTACCATTTTTTGAATTTTAACACAGACGCTCTAAACAAGCATTAAGTTGTATAATTGCCACTTTAAGATGGAAATATAAATGTATTTACTGTTCTGACTGGTGAAGGTCAACAGCCTGGCCAGCCGTCAGTCGGTCTCTTGTTGATACCAGTCTGGTTGTTCTTGTGCTTCGTTTCTGTGGTTTGACGGGTGTCGATGGCGTCCAGAGGCAGTTTATCCTGCGCCCCCTTTCTCCTGGACAGTCACAAAAGAAAGGAACCAGACTAATCCTTTGTATCGAAGACAAAAAGGATTTGGATGGGGAGCCGGGCCACTTAGTTGAGTCTTCAGTAAGGTTTGTATGAAGACAAAGAGAAGACAGTTTGATATCTAGACTTTGGGCCAATTTCAATTCCTCCCTTAACCCTCAATTTTTGGCCCTCAATCTTGGCCCTCTAAAGTAAGTGTAAGGGTTATCTCGTGACTTACAAATGGGACACCCCTTGAGTGCAGTTACGTCTTCAGACTGTGGGGGGCGGCCTTACGCCAAAGCTACGTCCAGTCTTTCAAGAAAACAACGATGACGAAGAAGAAGTGGAAGACGAATACAGATAATATATATCTACATAACGAAGAAAATAAAATGGTTTTCGTAACATTTATATTTTTATTAACTATGAAAATACTTACATTCGTAGCTAGCTTTTTTTGGCGCCATCATTTTCGAAGACGTCTTGGTGAAAATACGCAATGCCTTCTGGGTAGGCCCTTACTCCCAAGGGTGGTGCCAGAGAATCTCAATATTGAGGGTGATACAGCCCTAAAACTTGTCCCTCAACTTGATGTTCTGAGAATCGGGACAGCACTTGCACTTCACGGGAGCGCGCATTTTTGAGATTGAGGGTTGAGATTGAGGGTTAAGGGAGGAATTGAAATTCACCCCAAGATGCATTTTGGAAATTGTGGCTTGATCTTCATCGCCATCTTGTTATCCAGGTCACGTCAGGAGAGACTTAAGACAATCTGATTCACTTTCTAAGTTGTTTTTCTGGTCCTGAATGATCACCTGACCAGTGTGAACAGAGGTTTGGCCTGACAGGACAACACCTGGATGATATAATGGTTCTTATTGCCTCAATGATGTTCAGAGAGCGAAATAACATTTTACATGTTTGTTTTACATGTTTTCCTAGGATAATTTAACTGGCAATCTGAACACACTTGGGGATGATATTTCTACGTAGGGTAGCTTTAAAGGTTGGGATGGAGATGTCGGACAAGTCAGTACAACCCCTTTCTTTCAGACCTGCCTCAATTCAGCAATCGGCTGTTCCCTGAAAGAAAAAGAGAGTTTGACAGGCGAGCCAGCCATCCGGTGGCTTTGATGGGGTCAGTCACAGTGATTTGGATGGCTTTATGTTGACGTGAGATTTAATTTAATTAATTCCTTTCTCTTGTGTGTAAAGAGAATTTCAGGTGACATAGCAAAAATGCGTCACAAGAAGATCTCCTACCCAACCTTTAAGTATCACATCAAGAGAAAATTGGGGTCACTGTTGTCGATCCTCTGCGATGGATTGGCGACCTGTCCAGGGTTTGATCCTGGATCTTGGATGGATGTTGCCTCTACTTCGTATTTCCTGCAACCAGAAGTCCTCCTCCTACCACCTGCTGGCCATTAGCAGGAATGCAGATTTAAGCCGCATCCATCTTCATTTACCTAATCTGCGGACGCAACATGTAATCCTGAATAATCAGATATGCCTGTTCCTCTCTCAGCAACGGCCGCCCGCCCCCCCATCACCTCGCGCCTCCACAAATCCATCATGATTACATGTGCCCAGCGACGTCTCCTTCGTAACTAACCGTATCGCAAAGCATCCAAATGCCTTTTATGAATATTGATGCTCTTTGTTTGCGTTGAGTTTGACCCAATAAAACAGTTTGGATGCGAGCGTGCTTATCCATCACCGTGGGTTTGACCACTCAGCCGTTTTACATCTTTTCTGCTTGGCAGTCACTTCCTCCCTGAAGATGTAAATAAAAGGGTGTTTGTCCTTATAAATGTTCCTCATGTTTGTTTGCATCAGTCAGTGTGAAACAACTGCGGACGTGGAATGAACTTGTACGCATGGACAAGCTTTATTTGCGCTGGCCCATCACACATTCATTCCCAATTGGGGAAATTGGTTGAACAAGGGACAAAAACCTTTGCGAGCCGTTAACTCCGCTTGGCGTGTTCTCCTCTGTGAATAAAAACACAGTTATTTCTGCTTTTATGGGAGTTATTCAGCGCAGAACTTCACTGCGCCCGCGGCACTGGTTTTCACAATGTGTGAAGCAAAGGGAGGGAAGATGGAGTGACACGTAAACACTGTTCCCGACCCACTTTGTCTCATCTTATCGGTCATGCTTCCGAGATAAGTCGATGGCTGGCTTTAAAAATGTCGCACTTGCATCGAACTGCTAAACGTTCAGAGCAACACTGTCACTGCCGCCTCGTCCTGGCTCATTCTTCGATTATTCATCCATTTTTACTTTTAAAATTAGTGTGAAGTCGACTGTTTTTGTTTTGTTTTTTTTTTTCATTTGGGGGGTTTAGTCTTATATTTTAGACCCCACTGAAATAAGCCCTCATATAAAAAGTTCAGTGGCAAGAAACAAAATATGTGAACCCCTTTGGACTTCACTGGGTTTCTGTGTTTGTTTGATGTTGAATGTAACCTGATCTGATCTTCATCTAAGCCTCACTTATCGACAAACATTCAGGAAAACTCTTTTGACCAAGTCTGCAGGACACGTGAACATGACCGTGTCTCCAACGCCACAAGCATCTGGGCTCAGACTGGGATTCTCCAAAATACCGACTCTGAGCTTGATTTACTTTCTTATTTCCCTGCTGCGTCACCAAACTTCTACTGAGCTCCAGCCGCTGTGACATCATCACGTAGGATATTTTAGGATATTTTCCCCCTGATGCTGGCGAGAGGTCCGGGCCTTGAAGCAGCAACTCAAGCCCAACTCGTGTTGGGACTACGTTACATGCGTAGACCTGAGCTTTCTTGAGCTCTCAGACAAACTTCAAGGCAAGTTTATTTGTACAGCACATTTTATGTACAAAACAATTCAAAGTGCTTTACATAAAACATTAAAAGCATCGCAGAAAAAGAAAGCATTAAAAAGTAAAAGGATAAAGGCATAAAAACAAAGAAAACAGTAAAAAAAATAGTTTTAAAAAGGCTGTGCAGATTTGAGCTCCTGAATAAAATCTTATTTAAAGGCAGCTGAGAACAGGTGAGTCTTCAACCTGGATTTAAATAAACTGAGTGTTTCAGCTGATCTGAGGCTTTCTGGGAGTTTGTTCCAAACATGTGGAGCATAGAAACTGAATGCAGCTTCTCCATGTCTGGTTCTGACTCTGGGGACTGATAATAAACCGGATCCAGGTGACCTGAGGGGTCTGGTGGGTTCATACTGGGTCAAGAGGTCACTGATATATTCTGGTCCCAAACCATTCAGAGCTTTATAGACCAGCAACAGAATTTTAAAGTTTATCCTTTGATGGACAGACAGCCAGTGTGAGGACCTGAGAACTGGACTAATGTGGTCCACTCTTCTGGTCTTAGTGAGAACTCTGGCAGCAGAGTTCTGAATGAGCTGCAGCTGTCTAACTGATTTTTGAGATAAATCAGTAAAAATGCTGTTACAATAATCAAGCCGACTGAAAATGAATGCGTGGACTAGTTTTTCCAGATTTTGCTGAGATATCAGATCTTTTATCCTCGAGATGTTCTTCAGGTGATAGTAGGCTGATTTAGTGATTGCCTTAATGTGTATTTCTGAGTTCCATCACTACACCCAGATTTCTGGCCTGATTGGTGGTTTTTAGATCTAAAGTTTCAAGCTCTGTGGAGACCTGCAGTAGTTTTTCTTTGGCTCCAAAAACAATCACCTCAGTTTTGTTTTTATTCAGTTCTGGGAAGTTAAGGCACATCCAGTCATTAATCTCCTCAATGCATTTACCGAGAGCCTGTACAGGGCCTCGGTCTCCTGGTGACATTGTAATATATATCTGTGTGTCATCAGCATAGCTATGGTAACTAATATTGTTGTTCTTTATAACCTGGGCTAGTGGGAGCATGTAGATGTTAAACAGAAGAGGCCCCAGGATGGAACCCTGGGGAACGCCACATGTAATTTTTGTCTGGTCAGATGTAAAGCTGCCTACTGACACTAAAGTACTTCCTGTTCTCCAGGTAAGTTTTAAACAAGTTCAGAGCAGCTCCAGAGAGACTCACCCAGTTCTCCAGTCGTTGGAGTAAAATAATGTGGTCACCTGTAACGAATGCAGTGCTGAGATCCAGTAAAACCAACACTGATACTTTATCAGTATCTGTATTCAGACATATGTCATCCATGACTTTGGTCAGAGCAGTCCCAGTGCTATGGTGCTGTCTAAAACCTGACTGGAAGACGTCATAGCAGTTGTTTTTTCTTATAAAGTCAGTTAGCTGATATAAAAAAAAAAAAACAGCCTTTTCAACTATTTTACCTAAAAATGGAAGATTGGATATTGGCCTATAGTTAGTTCATCTGTGTTTTGTCTAGATTGTCTCTTTTTAACAGGGGTTTAATTACAGCTGTTTTTAGTGGTTCTGGGAAAACGCCTGACATTATAGACGAGTTCACAATCTGGCACCTCGCTGCATGGTGCTCTGACGAGGGCACTTGGCATGTTTGTTGTCTTATGTAGTTGTATGATAAACTCATGAACAGGGATGTTTGCAGGTCCAGTGATGTCCTCGTGCCTGTAGTTGTTTCTCGTGACTTCTTCTTCTTCACCTTACTGAGGATTCTGCGTTGCTCCTTTGGAGTCATTTTGACCCGGAGGCCCGTTTTCTAGTAAGAGCAGCCACAGCGCAAACACAGAAACACCTTGCAATGACTTTGCATCCCTCGTCAGCTTCATGCAGATCATCTGCTCCTTATCGTACGTCTTCAGAGGTCTTTACATAAGGAGCCGATGCTCATTATGTACAGCAAACCTAGAGTGTGTCTCATCAATTAAAGTGGCTCCGTGCCGCATCTCCAGACTCATTTTAATATTCAGGCTCCAGGTGTGCAAACCACTGACTCCAGTTAGCTTTTGTTGAAGTAATTAGTGTACGGGTTCATTTATTTTTCCACCAGCGCTGTGAATGTTTAATGGGAAAGAAAAGGCAGCTGTTTGTGTATTTTCAGCTCAAGCAAATTGTGCTCGTCTTTTATCGTGACTTTGATGGAGATCGGACCACATTTCATGGCTAATCAATAAAGGTAAACTTCTTGAGTCCAGATTTGTCTTGCAAAAGTAGAAAAATTCTTTGTTTTCCCCAGTGCTTCCAGTTTGTTTTTTTTTTTTTTTAATCTTGTCACGTAACCCAGGCGAAGGTTGGGACCACCCCGGCTGTATTGGTGAAATATTCTCTAAGGCTTGAGCCCAGAAAGAGAAAATATTGCAAACTGTGAGCTGGCAGTTCCACGAATGCAGATAATGATCAAATTATGCTCATAGTGTCGTAAATGCAAAAAGATGGAATGATTATTGCTTACCTGTCAAGTATCCCGTTTTGGCCGGGAAAGTCCTGTAATTTACTCTTCTCTCCCGCCGTCCTCCTCGTATTAGTATTTTTCCCGTAAATCTCCCGTATTTTAACCTGCGTTAATAAATAATAATAATACCGCATTGGGCGGAGTAAAAAAAAAAACATTTCCAATCTGAGGTCTGTCAGTTGCCTCACGATAACTGCCACAGCAGCAGCTACTACAGGTACTGTAGGTGGTAGATGTCGCGAAGTTAGTGTGTGACATCCGATGAGTGACGTCGCGCCAAGAAAAAAAAGATTGTTACAGAGAATAGGATGTCATTAAACAACTGAACTGTTTGCGCTCTTTTCTCAGGTAAAATAAACTACTCTGGACCAGTCCACAAATACACTCCTTCCAAAACAGTCATAAAAAATGCAAAGTCTCCAACAAATGAGTAAAAATCATTAAAAGAGTAAAGAAAAGTCACGTGAAATGAGATGAAAAACTGTAAAAGAAGAGCAATATGAAATGAAAACAATGTGTGGAATGAAAATCAAATGTAAATGTAAATACAAGCAAAGTTAAATGAACAAAAAATATGCAAATCCCTTCAAATAAATACTCTTCACATATACCCCTTTGTGTTTTAATTTAGGCTATAATTAATGTTCACATTATGTCATCGTGGCTTTATGCACAGCTGCACTACTTCCTGAACTTCAGCCAGCTTCTTTGTTTCCTGAGTGTCATTAAAGGTGGGGTAGGTGATCTTTGAAAAAACGGTTCCAGCAATCCAACTCAAGTGAGATTTTGAAAATATAAACTCCCTCCCTCCTCCCAAAGGCTCCGCCTCCTCCTCTTCAGCCCACCCCTCGAAACCACGCCTTCACACGATTCACGACAACATGAACCGCAGGGAGGGAGGGAGGGGTGGGTGGGAGTGCATTGATATTTGATGGACGTATTAGGCAGCCAATAAATGTAAAGATGATCAGTACATTGATTGGTCAGAGTTTTTCTCTGATTATACCCTCTAGATCAGATCAAAACGTTTAGTTTTTTTTGCAAACATTTTGTTTCAGTGGGTGCAATGGGAGTGTGAAAAGGTTTTCAGGCAATATTGTAAAAAGTGCTGCAAAAAAAGAACACCTACCCCACCTTTAATTGACGGACTGATTAATCCAGGTGTGTCTGACCTCGCAGCAATGGTCAGACACACCTGGATTGATCAGTTTGTCCAATAATGGACACACTGGACACAAAAGAGCTGGATAAAGTTCAGGAAGTAGTGTAGCTGTGACTTTAGCTTTTCGGTAGACCAAAAATGTAAGAGATACTGGATCTTGGTTGAGATGGTGGGACTGCTCGCAACGGTGAGCGCCAGAAAATTTCCCTTATTTTTCAAATCCAAAACTTGACAGGTATGGATTATTGTGATTGTAATGTTGGATCTGAAATAATGCAGAAAGAACTGTTTATCTGTGCTGAACTGAAGGAGTTTTGTGTGGAGGCCGTGGCATGTAAACAGATCTGTTCCAAAACAAGGCTGCAGAAGCTGAATGAGAAGTTTTGGTTATTAAGGTATTAAACCCAATGAAAGTATTAATTTCTCTAATGACAAACCTAAAATAAGTGGGGAAACATATTTGGGATAAAGCATATATTTGGGTTGTTAATTAGGTAATGGTGGACGTCTGGGCTGTCGGCTAACTTTGCTGTTCGATCCCCGGACCTTCCACCTGTCACCTGACCGTATGAGTGACAGGACGACCCTGGATCTGGCCAGCACAGTCCTGCTGGTGTGAGAGGGGACCTGGAGGTGGGGGGGCACCCTGAACTGGTCGCTGCCACGTCATCGTGATCTCAACAATCAACTCAACTCTTTTTTTTTTTTTGGACTGCGGGAGGAAGCCGGAGTACCTGGATACCTGGAACCCACACAGGAACATAGTCAGCGAACAAACCAACAAACAGAAGGTGCCGGTGAAGATTTGAACCAGGAACTTTCTCCCCCTGGATGCCCCCCCTCCCCTCCCCTCCACGCCACGGCGCTGGCCTCCCGTCTTCAGAGGCGCACGGCCGAGTGTGAGTGAATTAACAGTTTTTCTTGCCTTTTCCCACGAGCCGGTCTCCTTAACAAGCATCTGAGCTCAGCGCTGCTGCTGCCATATGAAGCTCCGGGTCTTGAGGCTCAGATGTCAAGCTGTTCAGCTGCCGCAGACATGAAAACATTCTGTGGACGCTGACACTTTCTGACACTTTTCTTCCTACTTCTCCGCAGGGCAGCCCGATCCCGTGTTAAGCTTCTTAGGTTTGTAGCTGTCCATTGGCCGCTTTTGAAAGACGGCTTTTATTGTTGGTGTTATCAAACTCCTGAGAAGCTCACGCTCCTTACTGAGAGGAAATTCACCACGCTGCTACAATAGTGCCTACAAAAGCACTCGCGGCAAATTCCTTCCACCATTTCAAGCCTCCCTTCACCATTAGCCACAACAGTAAAATAAATATATATATATATATTATATGTACACACACACACATATCCCCTCTGTCCCCTCCGCCCCCTCTTTTACGCCGCCGTGACAGCTTTGTCACAAAGATGAATTCATCGTCAGCACTGCAGCCAAAACAAGTAATTTGATTGCCCCAACCACAAATTAAGTTAGTGTGATTCAATTTTCGATTTGGGCTTCTCCTGCAGCCATACATCAAGGGAGACATATTTCATTACACAGCGAAACCGCAGGCGGGCGGGCGGCGGTGGCCCCGCTCCCTCCGCAGGAAAACATCATGGGAGCATTATGGCATTTACTCGATACCGCTGCAGGTCCGGGCCACGGGTGCCGGGTGGCGGCGGGCTTATTATCCACGGCCTCGTTCACGCCGCCTCTCCTCCGAACGGCTTCAGCTCCGTCTGCGACAAGACAAGGCGTCGCGAGGAGTCGCGTGAAACTGACGAGCGCTCCGGGAGCTGAGCTCACCTGACGATGACACGTACGCCAATAAATGAAGTCGCCGTCTGCACCGTAGCAGAGGAGGTCCGCTCATCTTCCCCCTTTATTAGCGCTCCAACACGATCCCGCCGACTCGTGCTTTCTCACCTTCCCGTCATTTTCCGTTGTTTCGCCTTCTCCTCAGGCTTTCTCCCCGGCTCCTTGACTACTAAATGGGTTTAAAGGCAGAGTGCTCCATCAGTGGCCGCCACCGCCTCCTCCTCCTCCTCCTCCTTCCCCGTCCGCCCTCCCCTCCGCATAATGGAGCCGAGAGCTTTCTAATTAAACTGCCGGCTGTTCTTCTGAGTAACCGGAGTTTGAAAGCTGGGATGTGAATATGCAGGGCTCGGCCATTAATTCAAATGAATATCACTGATGTGCTAATGAAACGTGCCCCCAGTTTAGCTGTTCTTTTCGTTTTTTTTTCTTCCCCTTAAATGTTATCGACAGCAACTTTGTCCCTCTTTAGATTTTTTTTGTTGTACTTTACAAATTACCTTGCCGTTGTATTCATGAGCTACAAGAGGAAAAATACCGCTGGAGTAATGAGCCATGATGATCAAACGCTCGGGCGGATTAGAGGGGAGAGCGTTTGATGAGCGCTGATTTGTCCGGTACGAAAAAGGGAAAAAAATAAAACTAGAAAAGCACTCAGAGAGCGCAGACCGCCGCCAAGCACAACAATTGTGATAAAATCCGCCTTCTGGATCAGATCCGGATCAGCCTTTGAAATTTGATAGAGGTTTCCATTGTCAATCCCTGAGTCAAATTTCATGAGTTTGGGGCAATAATTAACGGAGATATTGAGAAACAAAATTTTTGGCCCCATTGACTGCAATGTTATCGAAAATTTGAAAGTGATCCAGAATCCAGGATTTCTACCGGATCACACCCAAAATGAAATCAGTGCTTCCTTTTCACATTTCTGACAACTCCTGAAAATTTCATCAAAATCCATCCATGACTTTTGGAGTTATCTTGTACACAGACAGACAGATAAACGCCAGCGAAAACATTACCGCCATGGCGGCGGTAATAAAAACGCTCGGTGAGAACTTGCTTGCCACAAAACTTTGGCTCGTGTCGTGTATTTTCTTACATTTGAGCTCCAACTCGCAACTGTTGAAAGCAGCAGCGACTTGCTGTTGTTTCTGTTGTGAGACGGTGAGCAGAAACAGCAGGGTTTGAAATGCAAATCACAGACGCTTTGCGTGGAAGCTGGAGCCAAAATGTCTTTGAGAAAAGCAAAGGTTAGTTCAGGAATTATTTTTTTTAATATATATGCTGTGCAGCTATAATTATGACGTGACAGTTTTGTGCATTTAAGGACTGGAAAGCCTCCAGGTTCTTGATCTCCGGACTGAATCAGTGCTTTTCGCTGATGGCGGAGCTCCTCGGGTTTCATCGAGTTAAGGCCTGTTCAGCACCTTAAACTCTGCAGTTGTGGGCAACTGTCCGGAAAAACTGCGCCCTCATGGAAGTCCCTCAAGGTTTTGCTTCCAGCGTTGATGTCTATACTTCGTAAAGCTAAGGTGCCAGAGGAGATAGAGATCACCGAAACCCTGATGCTGAAAGACAGGGAAACGGTGTACGGAGGGTAACGCGCAGCCGTGGGTGGCGCTTCGTCGCTGCGTACTTGGCAGATGTTCCTGATCGTTTGGCTCGTGCGCAGCTGTCTCGTTAGCGATATGTGCATCCCCCGCTTTTCTGCTTAAGTTAGACTGATGATTGATTATTGAGCTCCAGGTGCTGCCAAACACAGCTGACCACACAACCACCGCCGCCGCCGCCGACGCCGCTGCCGGTTCAAGGCTTCACACGCTAACAAGAGAGAGGAGATGCAGGCCTTGGTTTCTCTCTTCTTCTTTTTTCAACAATGAGAAAGAAATAAAATGAGATATAAAGACGGGGATGAGAACAAAATGGATGTCGGACTGGTTACACTGGTTGCATCTTCCAGCCAACGAGCCATTTAATTTAATTTAATTACTGGGAGGAAGGAATTTCCCCAGATATGAAGAGTGAACACAGGAATGACTCGAAGAAGACAAGTCAGTGGATAATGGATGGATGGATGGATGGATTCCAACATGATCTACTGAGCGGTGTCTCCACTGCTCTTCTCCTTTTCCTCCTCCCTTTTTCCTCCTCCAGCTCATTCCATAGTTAACTAGAAAAACACTCTGAGAGCACAGACCTCCGCCAAGCACAACAGTTCTCCCATATAGCGATTTACAGATTGCGATAAAATCAGCGTTCTGGATCAAATCTGGATCAGCCTTTGAAATTTGAGGTTCTCATTGTCAATCCCTGAGTCAAATTTCATGAGTTTTGGGCAATAATTAACGGAGATATTGAAACAAAATTTTTGGGTCCTATTGACTGCAATGTTATCAAAATTTAAGAGTAATCCAGAATCCAGGATTTCTTCCGGATCACAGCCAAAATGAAATCAGTTCTTCCTTTTCACATTTCTGGCATCTCCAGAAAATTTCATCAAAATCCATCCATAACTTTTTGAGTTATCTTGAACGCAGATAAAAACATAACCACTAGGTGGAGGTATTAATTCGGAGTACCTTGTTACTGTAACTGTGCTGCATTTTCTTTCCTGTAGTTTGCTGTTGTTAGGATTAAAATGATCTGAGCATTGTTTAACTGTTAAAACTAAACTTTATGATATGTAGGAATGCAGTCTTCTTTTATGACAGTGAGTTCCTCAGCTTAGATTTTATTACTTAAATTACTGTAACACCCCCCCCCCCCCCCCCCCCACCCCCCAACAGTTTGCGACCAAAAGTCTCTGACAGCATAGATAAACACATTTGAGGGACATCTCATTTTAAACACAACCACATGTGTCTGGACCTGCTGTTTACCATCTGGACTCGAAGACAAAGGGCCATAAAACTTAGGAGGAGAACCAAGGATCCGCCTCCGCTGGATCTTTTAAGAACGGACAGAATCTGACATCCTGTGTGCATTTTCCTGGCGTCTCTTGTGATGTTAGGAAGATGTACCATCGTCCGATTAAAATATTCTGCATGGCATATTGATTCTTTGTATGCATGATTGTATTAAACTCTTTAATTGACCTTTGTTTCTAGTCTCGTCAATGGCAACAGATAAAAGAACACGGAGAATTACTTTCACTGTGCTGTTTTCCCTCCTTTTTTCTCTTTTCTTTCTGTATGTTTTGCAGGCCAGAGTTTTCCTGAGTTATATACTAACCTTCAGTTCCCTCCTCTGTCCATCCCAGCATTTACCTCCACCTGTGTGTGATTGTGTTCAGGGTGTCTGCTGGCGTGGTGACCGGTGACCATCTCACCTCAGTGCTGCTACCTGCATCTGTTTATATAGTCATTTCATTCAGTCATTTGTGTGCTCTCCTCTCTCTGTCCTCCATCTTCTCTCCATCCTGTCTCCCCTCTCTTTTTCTTTCTTTAAGGCTGTACAAATGAAACTGAATTGAAATTGAATTGAAAGGACGGATGGATGGAATATTAATGTAAAAAGTCTGACGTTTATGTTGCTAGCATGTATGACTTTACTTTGAAAAAAAACTCATGTTGGGGGTGGGCAGACCGTGTTTTATTCTTATATCCACCGTGTCGCCCGACCCTCCGCGTTGTCATTCAAATCCTCTTGCAAATTCTTCAACCGGGGTCGAGCCAAACTGACACCACTCGGTCCGGTGGGGGTCTGACGGTCACTCCATCTCCTGAGAGCGGCCCGTGAACGTCCGGCCGGGCGTCGGCGAGTCCCGTTTCAACCCCTTCAGAGGTCTCTCCACCACTTGTGCAAGCATTGCAAATGTGAACGATTCGTATTTAATGCAGGTAAAAGTCATCGCCTGAGAGAGTTCATTAGACAATTAAATTTATAAATGCCTGAACAATAAATGGACTTTATCTCTTCCTGGTTCTGCTGCGCCCCACCGGGAAATGAAACAGGAGAATAAATTACCTCTGTGGTATCTTGCTCTCCCCGCCTCCTGCTGCTCTCTTCCTCCAGGGACGCTGCCGGTGAGTCCGGCCCCATGGAAACGGCTGTTTGGGCCCTAAAATAGCGCACATCTATAATCCCTGGTGAACTCTATATATAGGGGTCCCTGAAAAAAAATCGTAAAAAAACATTCCCTCGAGTGTATTTGCATGCTGGATGGATGTAAAGATATTTCAGACTGTTAGCGCCGCTCTTTGAAAAGGAATAAAGGTGCCCTTATTTTTGTCCTGCGAGTCCATCAATTCACATTTTCCTTATTGTCCTCTACAATTGAAACAATCCCTCACGGCGCCGTTTTCAAGGCTGGCTGCTCAGGTACAGTGGAGATACGCCGCCTGTCATCTAGACGCAGGTTTCATTTGTGCTCGGCGCTGGATGGAGAGGCACTCCAGAGACGGAGGAGGGAAAGGGGGGGACGTGGTGACAGAAATGCCCGCTGAGTTCGGATCCTTGCAAATGAGAGTCTGTCGTGACTCCCCTCTCCATCCAGATGCCGGGGCGGTGGGACTCCAAATTACGGCGGTAAATTTTGCACAACTGCTGCACGCTTGATTACCCCTGATCTGGGTTTTTACTCTCCCCCCTTTTCAGCCGCCGCACTTTGTGCCTCTTTTTATTTAATCTGTTTTGCCTTATTTCTCTTTTTTCCCCTCTTCTCGCCGCTTTTTGCTCATTTGTCTCTCCCTCCCTCTGCGTTCACGCTCTTGTTTTCCGGCCCGTTCCTTCATATTTTATCTGAGGACGCGCTAACAGACGGCGTAATGTCTTATTCACTCGCGCTCGCGCTGCCGTCAGCCGCCGAGCCTCCAAATAAATCTCTCGCTGCAGCGTCCTCGAGTTTATTCATTGCCGCCTCAAGGAGAGGAGAAGCGGGACGTTCCTCCCAGTGACACCAGTTCGGCGAGATCTCGCAGGATATTTCCTCATCTAATCTTAATGCTTTAATATTTCATGCGGTCCAGGGCCTTCTTTGTAATCTGCCGCCGCAGCACTTTCCTGGGCAGGATTTGAATTATGTGCCCGCCGGCCATTCTCTGATTCAGACAGGAAGCAGTCATTTCCATGAAAAGAAATAGGGGTCACTTGTCATTATGGTGGAACACTTCTCTGCTAAATGGATGCTAAGATTAGCTCTTCAGAGAGAGGATGAGTCATTATAATCTCTTTGCAAACTAAAGGAAGCCGCCGTCCGACATTTAAGTGGACAGCGCTGTGATTCCAGCAACAATGGAGGATGAGCTCCGGAGGGAGCTGAAATGAACATGAATGGCAAATGTCACCGTGGCAGGGTTTTTTTTTTCTCCCTTTTTTTCCCCCCAACCACAAATTAGATTCCCCCCTCCCTCCCCCACCTTCTTTCCCGTTGATGACTCTACAGCTCCCGCTCCCCCCCCCCCCCCCCCCCCCCCCCCATAAAATGTTAATGTGCGCCGCTGAGAGCAAGACAACATGAGGAGAAGCTACGAAGACAAGAGTGCTGTTTCAGGCCCGTTGAGTCACTTTCCCTCCGACTGCTTGACAAGCAAACACGGGCTTCCCGCCGCGGCGGCGTGCCTGGCTGCCTGCCACACGACACTTCGACTCCTCGGCTGAAAATAAACAAAGTAATTAGAGTGGGCATTTGAGGAGAAAGATGCTTATACTAACGACATAACCCTTACACACTCGCATGTGTGGAAAGGAAAAAAAGGAAGAGAGTGGTGAAAGTGTGAAACCCTGTTCTGTCTCTCACCTTTGTGGATTCTCGGATTTACACGGTTTTCTTTGATTATGTTTCGAGCCGCCGTCTCTGAAATGTGTGTTTCTACCCCAAGACAGCGAAGGTGCATGAAAGTTTTATAGCATTTGTACTTTTAACTTTTTTTATTTATTTCTTTTTTTTAAGTCTTGCTACTGGTTCACATGTCTCCCAGGACCTGTCTGTACTTGAGGAAACGCTCTTGTTTTTTGAGGCAGAGAGAATGAATGAAAAACTGGAATCTCAGCTCTGATGCTGAGTGTGTCCTTCATGTGAGGATCTCACAGCGGAGCGGCTGGTGATTTGCTGTACGAGTCCTGTTGATGGATAGTTACGTCGGGGGGGTTGAAAGTAGGCCGGAACAGGCCGGGACTGTCCTCCGGTAAGAGGAGAGAACCGCGGCCTCCCCAAAACCTACATTGAAAACAAGTCACACGAGCGCTTTCGACAAGAAAACCCGTCCGCTAACGTTATGACTTGTCAAACGGCTCATTGTCTCCTTATTAGCCGCTTCTGAGTCGGTCCAAATAGCCCCTGGACTAGAGGTCTTCGGAACAACCCGACAACCCGAAAACCAGAGGTTCCGACCCGACCCTGATCAAATGGCAAATGACTTTAAACGCCTTCTGGCATCATTTGACTTGACTCAGTTTGTGGATGGGCCAACTCATGAAGCTGGGCACACGTTGGACTTAGTCATTTCTCACGGGCTGCCTGTCACAATGGTGGACATTTCTGAGACTCCCATCTCAGATCACCTGCCCATAATTTTCAGTGTTCCTGCTCCTCCACCTGTCAGTAGACCTCCAGCCCCAGGTTCTCGCCGTCGGATTATTACTTCTTCAACAGCTGAGGAGTTTGCTGCTGCTTTTGTGGACTCTGAATTCTCTACCCTTAATAAGAGTGTTCCTCCTGAATGCCCAGACAGCTTTCTGTCGTCTTTTTATTCTACATGCACTGGGATCCTGGACACTATTGCTCCTTTTAAGCGCAGGTCCTCTAGAACTAAGGCTGATCCCTGGTTGGATGGCTCTACCCGGACCCTCAGACAGCACTGCAGACAGGCAGAGCGACGCTGGAAGAAGGATAAATTACATGTATCGCTTGAAATACTGAGGGACAGTCTCGCTCAGTATCAGAGGGCTGTGAAAGAGGCGAAGTCCAAGTACTTGTCCAATATCATTTCTACTAATGGACATTGTCCTCGTGTGTTGTTTAGCACTATAAACTCTGTTGTGAACCCCCACACCTCTCCCCTGAGTGATGCCACTGTTTCCACCTGTGAGGACTTTTTACACTTCTTCATTGAAAAAGTGAAGTCTGTGAGAGCACTGAGCAGCTGCAGTATAGGCTCGGACCAGCCTGTTACTGCCTCATACTGTGAAAATGTGTTCGACCATTTTGATCCTGTTTCTCTTTCGTCCCTCACTGATATTGTTGCACAATGAAAACTACAAGTTGTCCTCTGGACATTCTCCCAACTAAATTGTTAAAAGAGGTGCTTTCCACTGTGGGCCTTTCCTCTGGTTTTAATGAACATGTCTCAGTTCAGGATGTGTCCCTGATTCTTTTAAACATGCCATAGTGAGACCACTTCTTAAAAAGCACATCTTGATGAGTGTTCTGTCCAATTTTAGACCTGTTTCTAATTTGCCTTTCAAAGGTCATTGAGAGAATTGTTTTTACACAACTGCAATCATTTTTAGAAAATAACTGTGTTCTTGAAAAATTTCAGTCTGGGTCAGGACCAGGCACAGCACTGAGTCTGCACTGTTGAAAAGTGCATAATGACATTGCCCTTTCTGTTGATGCCAAATGTCCTGTTGTTTTAGTTTTGTTAGACCTGACAGCAGCATTCGATACAGTGGATCACTCAATCCTCTTGTCTCGCCTTATCAGTGTGCTGGTATTCGGGTAAGCGCTGAAATGGTTTAAAGTACCTGACAAACAGAAGTTTTTCTGTAATGATTGGCGACTTGTCCTCCTCTGCTGCTCCTTTGATCTGTGGTGTGCCCCAGGCTCCATACTGGGCCCTTTATTGTTTTCACTTTACATGTTGCCTCTGGGCTCTATCATAGCCAGCACAACCTAGCCTTTCATTGCTATGCAGATGATCTTCAAATTTATCTTCCTGGCTCCCAAATAAAAGTGGTGCTCTTCAAACTCTCTCTGACTGCATTGCAGATATTAAAATGTGGTTGGGGAAAATTTTCTGCACCTAAATGACGATAAGACAGAGTATGTTTTCTTTGGCGATTCAGCACACTCTGGTGATCTATCTTTTAAAGTGAAAGCTTCTGTGAGGAATCTTGGAGTTATTTTTGATGGCAGCTTAAAATTGACAAGCAAATTGACAGCGTGGTCAGGGCCAGTTTTTTATCAGTTACGGATTTTAACAAAAGTAAAGCAATTTTCTAAATCGTGCAGACTTGGAAAAAACCATTCATGCCTTTATAAGTTCTAGAATTGATTACTGTAATGCTTTGTATGTTGGTGTCTCCAAGTCGTCACTTGGCCGTCTTCAGCTTGTTCAGAACGCCGCTGCAACACTTTTTAATATACCCGACGTCAGGAAACACATAACTCCAGTTTTATTTGCTCTTACTGGCTTCCTGTTTCTTTTAGAATTGATTTTAAAATGTTAATCTTTGTTTTTAAAGCCCTCAATGGCTTGCCCCTCTCTATTTATGTGAACAAGTGCGTGTTCAGAACCCACTAAGGTCTACGGTCCTCAAACCAGCCCTGGAAGTCCCCAGAACCAGGACTAAACTCTGGGGTGATCGGGCCTTCTCAGTTGCTGGACCCAGACTGGAATAAGCTGCCCCCAGAAATGCGCACTACCTGACTTTGGGGTTTTTAAATCCAGACTTAAAACCTAATTATTTAGACTGGCTTTTAATACACAGTATTGATGTGAGATATTTTTAATTTAATTTTAATTATATTGTTATGTTGATTTTAAAGTGTTTTTTTTAATGTTTTAATGTTTTAATGCGGATTTTAATGGAAAGCACTTTGGTCACCTTGTGTGTTGAAAAGGGCTCTACAAATAAACATTGATTGATGATTGATTGATTGACCCAAATCGGGTCTCGGGTCTATTCAAAAGACGTGACTCTGGGTTCGGGTCTGAATCGGTACAGTTAGTCTCGGGTCCGGTCTGTGCTCTCTGACAGGCTGGGTCCACGTTTACTCGAGAGTTAAAGATATTAGCGGTGGCAGCCAATGTCAGGACTCAGGGCAGTTTAATTAATTATTCATTAACGTGGCGTGTTTGTCATGAAACAATCGTGTTGCCGAAGCGTGTTATTAGCGGTTTGCCCGGCAGCTGTAAAGCACAACGGATCGCCAACATGACAACGTTGGATGAGAGAACATATTCACGACACGTCCTGACCGGTGTAGGCTATTAGCGTTAGCAGTTGCTACCAATAGCATCTGTATCCACGAAGAAAATAACGACGTGGATTTATTGTTGTTTACATCACGTAGCCTATGTAGCAACTGAACTGGGTAGAAGAAGACAACTTTAGGTAAGAAAATCAAGTTTTATTCAATGCTAGACAACTTTTAACATGAGCAACTATGGGCTGGATTGTCTCGGTTCTATTCGGGTAACTCTGTTCAGTTCGTGGTCGGAAACTAAAGACTCGGGTCGGGACGGTTCCGGATCCAAATATTGTGGGTCGATTACGGTTCGAACCCCCGGACTTATGATAATAGCTCTGGTCGGGTCGGTTTCGGGTCGAATTTTCACGGGTCCATTAGGGTTCGTGTCCATGAAAGTGGAACCGTTAAGACCTCTACTCTGGACTGTCCGAATCCATGTTATAATCTTCAGCCACACGTAAATAAAGGCCCTGTTTAGTTTGGACCTGGTATCAACATCCGTCCTGAGTGGACGGCTCTAGGCACGCCTGCTCACACCTGGCATTAACAGGTGTCCCCATATGTGCATTTTGTGATTGAACCCCCCCACCAGTAAATGAATGAGTGTTTGATTCCACCTGTGCTGCATTGTTGCGTTCTACCTGTGGGGGGCAGCAGCGCGCCGAGCCGCTCCTCCTGGGCAGCCGTCTGTCGATTCGTCAACGGTCTGATTCGACTGTTCACATTCATAACCGTACGTGTCTTACAGCAGACTTTCATGTGACCTCAACAGCCCTCTGAAACGGCGCGCATGTGCACCTGATACCGTTGCGCATGCGTCAACATCAAGAGAAAACTTTGGATTTGTGGGACCGACAGTTGTAGTGGTTGTGCTTTCTTTGTTTGTTTTTCTGTTTTTTTCTGAAACAGTTCAGGCCCGAGCAGAACCGTAGCGGGGACGGAGCATCACCTTCGTATACATTGTACTTAACGGTAACTTATGCAGTTGGGTTTGATTTAGCCTCTTGAGCTGTCTTCCTCAGTCCCAGTCAGTTCTTGACGAAGGCTCCGTCCTGTTGACGTATATTTCCAGTCATTTCAGTCTCCATCGAGTCATCGGCTTTCAGCAGATCCCTCTGACGTTACTTCCAGTTCCCTCCCTGAATCTGCTAACGCGTGGAAGCATGTAGCGACCTATCCCGACTCCTGTGATGCGAGACAGGAGCTCCGGTGTCAAGCGGCGGCAGATTATCGGCGAGCTGGAGGAACTGGCCTCTTCTGGGGAGCCTTCTTCACGACCACGACGGTCCGGCCTTGAGTTGACCACCCCAGCTGGGTCCCACCTGTCTTCTGCTGCCGGGCGTTAACGGAGCGAAGTTAATTTCTTTCTTCAGCAGTCGGTGTACGTGTCGCAAGCAGAACCCGGTGCTTTCGGCCCTTCAAGTGCGAGACTCTTTCTTGAAAGTCTGTCATTGTCACGGTCTTCTGTTGTCGTTCAGGGAGGCGGCTGTGGTCAGCTCTTAGATCGGGGGTCCCGTCTGGATCCGGACCGGGAGATGGTTCTTCCCGGACCCGAGACCAATGCAAAAAATAAGTAATGTCACTTTTCACAGAGCGGTTTTGAACAACCGTGGATGTTTACAGCAGTTGCTGCTACGTACTTCAGTTAATACGATAATCTAGCGCTGGTAGTCAGAGACGTAGCTTGGAAACGCGTGTTTGTTGTTGGCAATGGAGCCACCTACAGCCAAAATCTAGAAATAGAATACAGTGGCCTCATGCAAATTCTCCGTGCAAATCAAGATTAGATACCCAGAATTCATTGCACCCCCAAACCAAACCACACCTACATTATTCCCAGCAAACCCAAAATCAGTCACACAAACACAAACGTAAGCATTGACGTTAGCAACAGCGCAGGAAGAAAGCAGAGTAGATACCACAGAGACATCATGGCTGGCTGGAAAAAGAGAAAGGTAGACACTGAAAAATGTTGTTTTAAAGACGAATGGACTGCAAAATACATGTTTATACTCCCGGTCGGCAGCTCCTTTTTTTTTTGCACTTTTTAGTTAATGTTTCCTGAGTGTACATGAGTTTACTTTTTCACTTAAAGAAGCCTTCAATTCAAGAAGAAAGTTTTTAGTTTTTTCAGGGTTTCATTTTTTACTTGATGAGGCCTTTAATTCTTCAGGCATGGACCTGCATTATTGCATCTACAGTCATGGAAAAAATTATTAGACCACCCTTGTTTTCTTCAGTTTCTTGTTCATTTTAATGCCTGGTACAACTAAAAGTACATTTGTTTGGACAAACATAACGATAACCACAAAGATTGCTCATAAGAGTTTTATTTAAGAGCTGATATCTTACCATTTTCCATGGTTTTCTTGATTATAACCTAAATCACTTAAGTTTTTACATCAATAGCTATGGCGTTGTACTGCCAAAAACACTGCTTTTATGCATTCAGTGTTTTCTTTTCTGTCTGTTTTTGTCACATGATGACGTTTAGTGGTACCAGGTATTAAAATGAACAAGAAAGTGAAGAAAAAATGGTGGTCTAATAATTTTTTCCATGACTGTATCTATCTGAGGTTTCACTTTTGCTTGATTTGAAATAAAAGCCTTAAGCTTATTTGACTGCTTTGGACTGCTTTTATTTATGTTAAAAGATACGTATTATGTTGGAATATTTCCTGCATTTGAGTTTAAAATAAAAATTAGTTACTTTTTCAAAATGCAGCACTTTGGCTCGGACCTTCCGGTTAGGCAAAATTTAGTAACCGGACCTCTGTGACTTTTAATTGAATACCCCTGTCTTAGACCCACTAACCACTGAGCTTCAGGAGTACGGGTTGGTTCCTAGAGATGCGCGGATGACGTATATTTTAACCCGCAACCACTTCTTAAAATCTCTATCCGCCCGCTATCCATTTGCAGGAACGTTTTTTCACCAATTTTCAAAACCGAACCGACCCGCCATCCTTTTTAATAATATGTAAAATATTTTTTCTTATTATTATTATTTGAAGCTTACCCGCCCGAATTTAATTAAGTATTATTTTTTGACGAGTCATCCGCCCGATATGCGGATTATCCGCTCCGCCCGCGGGTGCGCGGTTCAACCGCGCATCTCTATTGGTTCCTGCCTCTGTAGTGTGACCTCTCAGAAAGGTAGAACTGCCAGTCATTGCTTGGATGTTTCCAGAGCTTCAGGTGCCAGTTGCTCCGATACCTGGCCCACTCGTCTCTGCGTAGCCGTCATCTTTGCTCCCGGCCTTCTCCGCCATGGAAGATATGCTCTCCGCTTCCTGCCTGTGACGCTAATCTTGTAGCCGCATACATAAAACATGCAGCTGTTAAAGGTGCCATATACAGCAAGTCTCTTGCATTACAATACGAATATGTCGCTGCAGTTAGGAACCGTGAGTTTGGCAGCGCTGATTCGACTCGTGTCAACGCGATTACATGACCCATGAAGCATCTGTCTCTCTGCCCCCCCGCCCCCTCCCCTCTGTCTTTCTCGAAGTGCAATTTCAGGAGCGCTGATTAAATTACTGCCCATCATCCCGGGCAGCTCTTACATAGACGGATAGGTTTTTAAATTGCCGCAGAAGATCATCAAAAAGCGATCCTCGCAATTTGAACTTTTACCGGAGGAATGAATCAACGCGGCCGACGGAGTTCGCTCGTCACGTGACGTCTGAACGCTCCTGCTCTGCAGGAAAACGCGGGATCATCTGTGGCTGAATGATGCCGAACATAAACATGGAAATTAGATCCGAGCGCGGGAATAAAAGTCAAGAAATATTCACGTTATTCTGAGATATGTCGAAGGAAATTACAATTCAATTGTAACATTTGTTTCATTGTGAATGTTAGCATGAGATTTAGTAGATACATTTTACTGCCAAGTAGTCTGTTTTAAATAAGCTGGTAGCTTCCAACCCATTTCTTACCGTATTAAATGTTTTCATTTGTGCCTGCGTTGATCTTAGTGGTAGCTCCAGTGGACGTAGTATGTAAATTAGCCAAAGCCAGCTTCCTCCAGATGTACCCTTCAATATTCTCTCTCCTAATATCCAGTTAAATCATGCAAATGCCACCAAATCTAAAACCTTCGCCGCCGTTAAATCCCCCCGCAGAAGAGTTTGTTAACAAAAACCCATGGCGGGCGACTGCAACTTCACCGTGCAAGCTCCTTTTCTTGCCTGCCCTACATTCTGCAGCCATATTGTTTGCATTCAAAGGCAGTGCCCACACAGCTGGAGGATAAGCCAAGTCTTTCAGCAGATAAAGTATGGTGCCATCGGCTGCTGCAGCCTCTTTTCATTTCCCTCTGTCTGCTCGGGTGTCAGAGGCTCCCGGCCACAGCTGGAAGATGAATGCTGCTGCACCGCTCCACTTTGTCATAGTGTCCAAGAAGGCTCTAAGTGGCATTGAGAGAGTCCTGGGCTCTCATAAATGGGATCTCTGCAGCCCTGTGCAACCTTGTATGTTTTTTTTTTTTTTTAAGAGGAAAAAAAAGGCTGAATCTCCGAAGTTGTCAGACGCAAACACTCTCAAGGGATTTAAAGTCTCTGGTGGGTACTGTTCCTTGTTTAAGAAGCAGGCAGAGGATGCAGCATTTGCATGCATGTTTGACTTTTATAATGATTTAGAGGAGGATGTGATCATAGAGATCCAGCCGGCACCATCCATGTCAGAAAGCCAGCCTTGGCTCGTATTATTTTTAGGCGGTGCACGCTATGAATCGTCTAGCGCTGCTCAGGATCGAGGGAAAAAGGCTCGGGTAGCAAAAAAAAAAAAAAAATCTGCAAAAGCTCTGTTCCCCCTCTGTTCAGTTCGGTTCAGTTGTTCCCACACCAGAGGCAACAACACCTACCTGCTCCGTCTTGCTGTTCTCATGGAAACGCATCAAAGGAGCTGAAAGATAGACAGAAATGAAACAGAGAGGGGGGTGTGGGGGGGGGGGGGGGAAAACAACAAGAATGAAGCCTGAGATGCTTTGTAACTGTACTGTTGCATCCTCGTCTGTTGCTTTACTCGGCGATGGCCACGAGCGCTGTCATGTCTTCCCCCTTCTGTCGGAGGTAAAGACCAAAGTGGAAACACGTCGTGCAGGTTTTCAAATTCACGACGCCCGAGCCGGCGACTCGACCTGCTCGGATTGAACACATTCGTTGCTTTCGGGCCGTGCTTATACATATTTAAGTGGTTTGTAGGTATTCGCTGCCCCGTGTTGAGTATTCCTTGCGTGACGAGAACAGGACTGACACATGAGAGAGCTCGGGGCCTGGGAAGTTTTGAACCAAGATTAAACCGGAGACGCCCAGAGGCCCGCGGGCGGTGATTACAGCAGCTCCCATTAAAAGCAGCCTTGACGGAGATCCGAAGCGGCGTTTCTCTATGGGGGAAAAACAAGGAGGGGACGCGGTCACGGCCGCCTCGTAGACATAAGGCAGTAAATGTTCCGGGGTTGGGAGTAAGTGATAGCGGGGCATATACAGCAGTGACTACTGCTGACTGTCACAACATCTCCACCACAGCAAACGGGACACCAGACCAGAGAGGAGTTGGTAGCATGAAGAGCTGAAGTCCACCAATTATGGCTGCGGTTTCAGTTCAGTTGATCAGCTGAAGGAAATTCTAGACTGCAACAGGAAACCATCTGTTTTTTTTAATCCTTTATTTTTGGCTCTAGTGGCCTTTATTTGCAGTAGAGAGAGACAGAGAAGATGTGCAGCAAAGGGTCGCCGGCCTGGAGTCAAACCTGCAGGAGGACTTTAGCCTCTCTGCAGGCTGCACAGTGGCCCAGGAAACCATCTGCTTGAAACATTGATGTCATGATTTCAGCTATGAAATGACATCAAAAGGCACGTCTCACATGCAGCCATAGATGCACGCAGCTCGACATTACTCAGCTGTTACAATAAATGTAAATCTATGGGGTCTATTAAAGTCCAACCCAGCTCCAAAGTTGCTGCTGGCAGACTGTGCGAAACAAAAACACAATGATATGTAAATCTTAAAAATCCATATTTTATTCAGAAGAGAACATAGAAAACACAATTTCCTGAAAAAAATATTCGCTCCCTTTTGAATTTGATGGCAGAAATACATCTGAAAAAAGTTGGGAGAGGCTGAAAAAGCAGGTGGTACTAAAAAAGAAGAACCATCTTTAAACTAATTAGGTTAACCGGCAGCAGGTCAGTGACTTGATTGAGCGTAAAAGGAGCAGGGCAGAGGTTCACCAAGGACACGTTCAGAGTAACGATCCTCAGGCTCTGGATATCTCATCACGTACGCCGCATAAAAGATTCCAGGGATCTGGAGAAATAAAGACAAAAAAAAAATCGGTTCTGGATGCCCGCGATCTCCGGGACCTCATATGGTGCCGCGATGAAGTCAGGCGTGATTCACAGATGTGGGTTAAAGCTCGGCCGTGTGAAGAAGAAGCTGCGTTTGAATACTATTCATAAATACAGCTGTCTGCTCCGGTTCAAAGCTCTCGCTGAAGCGGAAAACTGTCCTGCATTTAAACGAATCAGAATCCTCGAAATTCTGTCTCCAGACAGAAGAGGAGAGGAGCCACCTGGATTGTTGTCGGCACCCTCTTCAGAGGCCTGCAGCTCTGATGGTGAATGGGGGAGAAACATCGGCTCTTCATGCACATCTGGACGAGAAGCAGCTGTTCTGAAAGGTACGAGCAACACCTGCAGGAATATGCATCCAGGAGGAGACTTTTCCAGGGAAGAGCTTGAATATTTCAGCAGGACGACGCTAAACTACCAACGGCACCCGGTTACGTAAGCGTGGCTCCGTTGTGGAGGAGACTAGAGGTGGGCGGATCGATCCAAATATCGATACCAATGCTGGTATTGATATCGAATGATACTCATGTAAAAAGATCGATACTCAAGCTTTTTTTCTTTCCAACAGAGAGTATCCAGGTAGATCAGAGTGGTCATTTTCAGCATCAACTCATATTAACTTTCAAAGTACATGTTACGTAAGTCACATGTTACTGGAACCAACTTAAATAAATATAGTTAAGACCTTGAAATAACCCAGTACAGGTCATGTATCCCATTGAAAAGTTTATCTAAGATAAAATAACATTAGATAATCCTTTATTTATCCCACGATGGGGACATTTTTAGAGTTAAAGTAAGTATTGAAAAATATAATATAAAAGGTGTACTATATTAACACAAAAAAGTTGAAGACATAAAGTTTGATGAAATTCTATTCTTGGCTTTAACAAAAATCACAAACGTTCATGATAGATTAAGCCTAATATGAAAAAGTATCGGTATTAGGGGTGAGTATTGGCAAGGACCTCACAATACAATATGTATCATGATACTTGGGTCACTATACGATATTATCAGGATATCGCGATATATTGCGATATTCTACCCAGTTAATATCAAAATTAAAAGTAGAGATGAAAAATCAAGTTGCTGTATATGTTCATCAGATGATATTGATCATTCAGAGGACAAATTGAGTCAAAACTATTTGCTTCAAAACAACCTATTTGTTGTTTATTATTAGTGGTTTTGAAAAAAAAAAAAAAAAATCAATATTAGGAGCTGAAAAATCGATATTATATTGGGTGGCCGAAAATTGCGATATATTGCCAAATCAATTTTTTTTCACACCCCTATTCGATATTGGTATTGATATTGGCAATACAGTAATCCCCCCCATACTTGGCAGTTAATGGGGGCTGTGACCCCCCCCGCGAATGGTGAAAACCGCGATGTGGATGTACATGTACATACAGTATACATGTAAGTGCATATGCAAAATCTACGAAGGTACACTCACTAGCTGACGAGAGCAAGAGATGGATGATGCGGGGACGCGTGTCAGCCAATCAGCTACAGACAACCGACGGCACAGCAGCCAATCACAGGTCTCGATATTCCTTTATGGGGCCTCCCATGTCGGCTCTTGTTGCTTCCCGAGACTCGTTCTTGATGTGATGGGTTTCGCTTAAGCCTCGCACGCTTCGTTTGAATTTTTTTCTTTTTTTTTTTTTTTTTTCGTGAATATTTTTGAAACTTCCGCGATGTACTGAGACCACGATTGCTGAGACCGTGAAGCGTGGGGCATTACTGTACTGGCCCTGTATTTACTTGTTATTGGATTGATAAATTCCCAGTATCGCCCAGTTCTAGAGGAGACAGCACTTAGTTCGGTTCAAACAGATGCCACTGGAGCATCGACATCAGGAGTCTTTACTTGTGCTTTACTGCTTTCTGTGTCCACTCACTGAACTTGCAGAGCTTTTGCAGACTTTGGTCATATCGACGCTGGCGCGTCTGAATCATTCATCACGATGCCTCTCCTCCGTGCTCGGGTTACAGGCAAATAAAACTTGCTCCATAAGACATGACTTCTGCTCGCTCTCACAGTCGATGAAACGCCCATCCTTGGCCCTCGGTGTCCTTTAAAGTATTCATGCAAGACACGGTCGGGCGCGGCGGTTTTTTATACTGCGAGTCTGACCATCGCTCATGTTCGCTGATCATATTGTATTCTTTTTAGAAAGTCATTATTTAGGTGAAGTAAGAGCGCAGCTCCCCGAGGTATGAAGCTTTGGAATGATGGAGGATGAGGATAAAAACTTCTTCTTTCTTTTTAAATTGTAGCTGGTGTTGCAGAAATAAGTTGATGGAGCTGAAAAGAGGAACGACTGCCAGCTCATGCAGAGGGTTCAGTTAACCAAGAGTTAGTTCAGGTTATTTTACCATGTGTTTTGCATTTTTAAAATGATTATTTCATAACTTGTTTCAGTCTTAGTTTATTTTGTTTATTCTTTTATGGGGCTGTATTTCATCACGTTTATTAATAACACTGCAAATTGCCGTTGCCTCCAGGTGCAGGTGTGACCGGAGAGCTTAAAGTTCAACCATTATTCATCATGAAACGGCTCGTGGGTGGTGCGTTTTCTTGTCGCTTTCCTTTTCTTTTCTCTTGCTTTGCAGGTCTCGGTGTTTGCTCCTACATAAATACGCAGCTACAGCACCAGACAAACACTTACTGTCGCCGCGTTCCTTTAGACTCCTTCACCCTCTGAAATGACAGTTACAAAGACTCAGATGCCAAGAGTGCTCGCCTGTGCGCTTGTACATGAGCATTAACAGCTCATGTACAAAATGTGTGTGTACATACAGTACATATAGCACATCTGTTAACGTTATGAGATCTTAAAAGGCACACGATTTTTAAATTACTTACATCTTACCCCGCTCACACGTATGCGTTGCAAGCGTTAGCACCCATCTCTATAGACTTTGAACGGCGCAACGTCATCCGTTGATGAACTGAATTGTGGGTTACGTGCATCGGGGCGATAATGTTGCCTCCCGTCAAATGCTTCAGCTTTTCCCGCTTCAGCACGCGCGTCGGCCAGTCGAGTTGCAGCCACGCAGCTACAGCTAGCCAATGGAACTGCACGCAGAGGCGAGACTGATTCAAATCACACGAAATATGAAACACGTCCCCAGTGTTCAATGCAAAGAAGTTCGGTTCTTTACAGATTGGCTTGATGCTAACGTTGCTAACGGCATCTCATGGCTAAAGAAACTTTTTCTCTCGTTTCTAACTCACAGCCGACGCTTGCAGCCGCTACAGTTTCACGACACAGTCAAACCAAGGTGCCGGAAAAAGTATGAACAGTCGCAGCTCCTCAAACGACCACTAGGGGGCTGGTATCAGAAGTGGGTCAATCTTTAATGACTTACATGTTAAAATGTCCAACTTTATGGCAGAAATAAACATATGTTAGGAAAATATTTTGGGCCTCTATCGCCAGATTTGATATCCGTGATGACTGTGCGGTGCGTGAAGTTCCTGATCAGCTAACAAGCCACAAATTTAAACATAATTAGAAATGCGTTTTTTTTCATCGTTTTTTCCCCGTTGAGTGACAGCTACATTAAAGAAAAAAATGTTAACAGTCAGCTGTCATCATTTTCGCTACTTTGTGCTGAGCATTTTTAGCAAATTTTCTCTTGTAGCTGTGAATTAAGAGGTAAGAAAAGACAATCATGGTTATTTTAACGATAATATGACTTGTGCTGTTCACAATCCCTCCATCTCAGCACATAGCACAGTCTCACAAACATTTGATCTACTAAAACTAACTCACAGAGGTTACTAACCCGACATGCTCATAGTGCATTAGAGTCTCCATCCAGACTGCAACTAGTACCAGCAGAAAAACAGCATGAACCCCTGTGAGTAATAACATCATGAACAAGAATGGATAACTGACTATAAATAATGAGCTTAAACTCATTTGAACCAACACACTCTCGAGCATGCTGGGAAACTCTTCCCAACCACCCACGACATGCTACAGTTCAAGCCTTGTTTTTTTTTTATTTATGGGAGCAACGTTTGGTGAGGTCTCACCCCTGAAATGAACTTTCCAGAAGTGAACAGGACAGGGAGATGAATGAATAATGAATATGGACAGGAGTTACAAATGTGAGCTCATAGATGGGTCAGCCAAGTTTTCTTTGTAATTAAAACCCTTTCTTTTCCTTCTGACTTCATTTCTTCTCCTTTGTTGCTGGATAATTTTGAAATGCATAATTTATCTCGCCCAACTTTATGTTTTTCTCTTTTTATTTCAGATGTATTCCTCATTTGAAGAACAATGCAACATTTTGCTTATGCTGTAAGAGGAGACCACAGACGTGACGGAGTTTCTGTCCAGCGTGTCCTATGACACGTGTAAACCAGTCAGCCTCCCCAGTAGCCGCTGACCAAACACTGGCCTGTTACTGGTTTACAGCCAAAACTCCTCGGTTTGTAACAGTATCAGGACGAACACTCTGAAGATTTTACCCAAATCCATTAAGCCATTTCTGAGAAATGGCCTTGCATAACCACCCACAGCTCAGCAACTGTTGTGCACAGGGGCTCAGAGCGCACATAATGAAGAGGTCTACTGATCAAATCCATCCGTTAACTTGCCATGGAACACAGTCCTGAAGCTGGCCAGAATATCTACATCAGATATGGGACAGCACAGCAAGAAAATGATGGCATTTGACCAAAGAATTTAAGGGGTCAGATCATCGTCAGATGCACCATGAATGTGACTTTGATATGATCATCGTTTGGCTGTAGATGGCGCTGTGGCTGGAAGAGAAGATGGTGTGCTCATACGACCTCTGCAACCTGAAGAAACTAAGCTTGGTCGTATTCTGATCAAAAGGGATTTCAGGGTGTCCTCCAAACAAGCTGCAGTAATTGTTCTCTGCTCTCAGAGTTTATCTTGATTATATGGATGAAAACGTTTTAGCTCTTAATGAGATTCTGCTTCAAAATGTTCTATCACAAAGCACATTTCGGAGGGCAGTAAGTCGTCCTTGGTTTTTATTTCTTCATTCTTCATTTTGGCAAGTCCAACCTTAAACAGAGCAGGGAGAAATTACTCAGTAACAGAGAAAAAAGTGCCTCGCAACAGGGCCTGACTCAGTACTGACAAAATGCTCATCCACTAGGTGGCAGCACCAGCTGAAATTGGTTGTTACCGCTGCATTTAGGGCTTTTGAAAGATACTTAAACTTCTGGTTTTGAAAGCGACAGTTCAAAACTCCCACTGATTCAAAAGGCTCTGAGAGGAAGGACAAAGCGGGGAAGAATATCGATGTGCTGAACCTCACAAGAACGTCCAGGCTATGTTCCAGTACAGCCATTCCCAAACTTCAGAATACCAAGGCCCAATTTGAAATGTGAAAAATCTCTGCGGCCCACCAAAACCTTTAATCACAACTGTGATCAACATCCAGGACTAGAAGCAATGTTTTGACATTAATGTAAGGGGTCAACAAATAAGGTGACACTTGTCATATGAAGTTAAGATGACGGTATAACACTTAACTGATTTGTTTTGTTACTAATTATTGTTTTTAAATCATGTCATTAATATTTTACAGAAATTAAAAACATATTTTAAAAGATGGGGGATTTTAATGACCTCTCACGGCCAGGCTGCAGTACCGCGACGGCCCACCAGGGGGCCACGGCTACACTTTGAGAATCACTGTTCTAGTAGTTTCAACAAGGAACAGATCATCACTGGCTGCGGTTACATGATGTTTTTTAATTCGGAATTAATAATTAGGAATTAAATAATTCCGAATTAAACTATTTTCCTTCGAGTTTACATGGAAATAGTAATTCCGAATTAGGGTTTACATGGAAAACACGTTTGTTCGGCTTTATCCAACTCCGCTTTAGGTCTGGGGGTTGGGAAGGGTTCTGATTGGATAGGGGGGCGGACGTCTTTACATCTACCGGAAGAAAACAAACTTAGCTAACTGGTTAGCAACAACATTTCACTTATTTTTGACCTGGGTGGCGTCTCTATCTGCGAAACCTCCTTCATTTAACCTGGCTGCCGCTTTGAAAAGCTCACAATTTTTATGTTTCCTGCCATCTGTTCTTTTAATTATTTCCAGTTCCTCCAAGCTGTTTATTAAATAAATCGTCTCTGCTCTTGAACACCGTTTACTGCGTGCTGCCGTTTTAAAACTTTGTTTTGAAAACAAGCCCAGCGCGGGAATATAAGCGTCATCGCGACAGACGGGCAAGAGAACGGGCATGTGCAGAAAGACGGGAATTAATTTAAACAGGAATGAGTGTATATATGACCGCGGAATTATTTAATTCGGAATTAAAATGGGAATAATAAACCAGCCACTTACTTCGGAAAATAAGTTTAATTCAGAATTTGACATTTTCATATGGAATTAAGTGTTTACATGGTAACTTTTATTCGGCTTTAACTTTAATTCTGAATTAAAGAGGAATTAAACTTCCCATGTAAACGCACTGACTGACGGCGACGCGCGAGTGGAGGTCCTGCCTACTTCACCTGGAATAACTGGAGGAAGCCATAGCAGAGGAAGGCACAGATTATTAGAGTCTGACTTCTGGCTCTTTACACATCATATTCTGTGGAACTGTTGTTGGACTCCAGAAAAATGGCTGCATTATCTTGAGACGAAGCTCTTTACTGTCATTACAGACCACTCAGCCTTAAAATGGATCCTTTTATCAACTAAAGATAGATAGATAGATGTACTTTATTGATCCAAAACTGGGAAATTGCATTGTAGCAGCAGCAAGACATGAACACAATATTAAATAGCAATATAAAAAAATATAAAAAAACAGAAAGTATTCCTATTTACAATATAATTATAAGACACATATGAAACACACAAGAGCAATCTGACAAGTGTACATACAACAAATAGTGCAAGGTGCAGTGAACTGAAGGGGCATTGAACTAAGGTGCAATATGTGTTATGAAACAGAAAAACATCAGGTAAGAGTCTTATTGTACAGGCATGCGGCAGGAAAGATTTCCTGAATCCGTTCCTTCGACAGCGGAGCTGTAACAGTCTGTTAGAGAAGGTGCTCGGCTGTCGGTCCAGTGTGAGGTGGAGAGGATGCTCCTCATTGTTCATGATGGAGAGCAGTTTATTGATTGTCCTCCTCTCCACCACAGCCTCAAAAGACTCCAGCCTGAGAGCCACTACAGAGCCAGCCTTCTTGATTATTTTATCCAGTCTGCTGGTGTCGCTGGCTCTGATGCTGCTGCCCCAACATGCAGCAGCAAAGAAAAGGGCGCTGGCAACAACAGACTGGTAGAAGATCTACAACATCTGCACACGTTGAAGGATCTCAGCTACTTCAGGAAATAGAGTCTGCTCATCACCTTCTTATACACAGCATCCGTGTTAGATTTCCAGTCCAGACTGTTGCCGATCACCACTCCCAGGTATTTGTAGTCCTCCACCTCCTCTATCACCCCCCCTCTGATCTGTAGAGGCTGTGAAGGCATCTTCTTCCTCCTGAAGTCGATCACCATCTCTCTGGTCTTGTTGACGTTCAGCCTCAGGTGATTCTGCTCGGTCCACTCTACAAAGGTGTCCACCAGTGCCCTGTACTCACTCTCATCTCCCCCTCTTATACACCTAACAACAGCTTAGTCACCAGAAAACCTCTGCAGGTGACATGACTCAGAGCTGTACTGAAAATCAGTGGTGTATAAGGTGAAGAGGAAGGGAGCGAGCACAGTCCCCTGTGGAGCTCCTGTATCACCGACCACCACATCGGACACAACTTTGCCGCAGACGGACAAATTGTGGTCTGCCAGTCAAGTAGTCAGTAATCCAGGAGACCACAGAGCCGCTGACACCCATCACCTGCAGCGTCTCACCCAGTAGCAGAGGCTGGATGGTGTTAAAAGCACTGGAGAAATCAAAGAATGTGATCCTCACAGTGTCTCCTCCACCATCCAGATGCACATGAGCTAGTTGCAGCAGGTAGATGACGGCATCATCGACTCCTAAACGTGGCTGGTAGGCAAACTGCAAGGGGTCCAGAAACATCCTTCACCTGTGGCCTCAGCTGGGCCAAGACCAGTCTCTCCAGGTCCTTGATCACATGGGATGTGAGAGCGACTGGTCTGTAGTCTGCTTGGTCAGATGGCGTTGGCTTCTTGGGGACTGGAACCAGGCAGGAGGACGTCCACAGCACCGGGACCTTCTCCTGACTCAGGCTCAGGTTGGACAGGTGCATCAGTACAGGAGACAGCTGGCTGGGACAGGTCTTCAGGATCCTGGGGGTGATGCCATCAGGGCCTGCCGCCTTTCGCTGGTTCAGTCTTTCCAGCTGTCTCCTCACCTGGCCTGTAGTCACCATTGTGCAGGGGTTGGTGCTGATGTCTTCACCTCTCCATCTGTTCACGCGTGTAAACAATACCCTCGTTGTTACGGGCAACGCTCTCTGTTACAAAGAGTAACAAAAGTAACAGAAGAACTCGGAGAAAAGTAACAAAACGTAGTCCAGCCATTGTCCAAGCGTTGACAAACACAAAGAAGACACACAAAAGAATTAATAATAAATAAACTAACAAAAATGCAAAAAATTAAAGAAACACAACGGGACCTGCTGCTACAGTCGCCGCTTAGCACGGCACCATCTTGATTGTACTCACAAGCCATCTTATCTGACGGGCGATAAGATTGCAACAACTTGACTCTATTGAGGAATGTAGGATGGGGAAACTTAACAGTGCTCCTTTCCAGGATTCAGTCCCACATGGATGCGTCTCGTCTTCCAATATAACAAATAGGAGTATGCCTATATCCCTTCAAAGAGTTTGAAAACAACAACATGAAGATCATGATCTTAAAATCTTGATTATAAAGGTATGCAGCAGTTAATCAAAACCAATGAGAACTAACGTATAACAATAACAGAAACCCAGATTCACAACAGGCTCCACCTCCCCCGTAGTACGGTTCCAGGACTGCTGAGATCTATCATGAGAGTGCCTTAGGTGCTCATGCTGGTGTCTTTAATAGCTACAAAAGACTTGATGAAGTAGCTTATTGGCCTGGAATGTGGACAGATGTCAAAAAAAATCATTAATGTGTTGTATGTTAGAGTCTGAAAGCTGATAGCCAAAAGCCTGCTGGCAAGACGCAACAAAGCTCTGTCACTTCACCCACTGTCACGCTACATTGACCTCACGGGTCCACTGCCAAGAAGCTCAGAGAGAAATGATTATCTGTTGGTAGCTGTGGATTATTTTACCCGCTGGGTTGAACTCTTTTCCATGAGATCTGCCACAGCACAAACAGTAGCTCAAATCCTGAGGAAGGACATTTTTACCAGATTACACTTGGTCTCATTGAGGACCCTAGTTTGTGTCCAACGTGAGCAGTGGACTGCGTCTCCCAAGATGACGACTGCATATCATCCACGGACTAATAAGTCTAAAAGAGTGAGTTGCATGATGGCCTGTTACATGGATGACAACTATTCTAAACGGGGATCTATACCTCACAGAATTTGGGTTTGCTATAAACTCAGCTGCTCAGAAAACTGCCAGACTAAAACCTGGCAGGAAGCTTAACAGTCGGATAAATGTCATCAATCAGCTGGAACAGCTTAAAGGGGAAGTGGAGAAAAATGTGAAGAAGCAGTTCAGACAGTACGATAAAGCCGGTCATTTGATAGCGTTCAAACCCAAACGGGTGTCGGTTAGAAACTCCTGAATCCCAATCTCGAGAGAAATTCACCTCTAAACTTGCCAAAAAGGTCTTTATCGTGTCTTTCAACAACTCTGGGCCTTGAATTATTGAGCTGTTTTGGAGGATATAGGATGAGATGTAAGTCTTAAACAGTCAAACATGTCTACCCAAGTGCAGAAGACCTGGACTGCAGGGAAAAACCAAGAATCGGAGACACCTTACAGGAAAGCTCAGAGGAAGAGGACGACTTTGGTTAAAACTTTGGGGAGCATCACGGGAAGATGAACTAAAAACACAGAATGGTCTTTGACTTCCTGGATGGAAATGGAGGAAGAGAAGTTTTAAATGAGGCAGAGACCAGCAGATACGGAGGAATATAGAGCTCAATTAAAATACAACCACAAGCATCTTAAATAGAGAAGTGAGAATGACTGAAAGAGATGAAAAAACAGGAAACAAAACTCAGTTTCTGAACACGTTTTGCCCAAAAGACAAAATCCGTAGTCAGTAAACAGATGCAGTACCAGGTCCTGTCGCTGGACAACTAGTTTTAAGATAAGGCTCCTTTAGTATTCACCTGGCTTCCTTTAGTTGTTTGGTTATGATCTACATCTTTTTATACCACACAACAATTCTAAAATGCAATCGCTTATCATCCCCCTCTAATTAAAACTGAACCACAGAATTGATGTCTGACTGGACTGGACTATTTAGACTGGACTGGACTGGACTATTTAGACTGGACTGGACTGGACCATTTAGACTGGACTGAACTTTTTAGACTGGACTGGACTGGACCATTTAGACTGGACTGGACCATTTAGACTGGACTGAACTATTTAGACTGGACTTGACCATTTAGACTGGACTGGACTTATAGACTGGCCTAGACCATTTAGATTAGATTGGACTATTTAGACTGGACTGGACCATTTAGACTGGACTGGACTAGACTATTTAGACTGGACCATTTAGACTGGACTGGACCATCTAGACTGGTTTGGACCATTTAGACTGGACTGGACTTGTAGACTGGACTGGACCATTTAGACTGGATTGGACTATTTAGACTGGACTGGACCATTTAGACTGGACTGGACCATTTAGACTGGACTGGACTTATAGACTGGACTGGTACATTTAGACTGGATTGGACTATTTAGACTGGACTGGACTATTTAGACTGGACTGGACTGGACCATTTAGACTGGACTAGACTTGACCGTCACCATTCCTTATAGGCTAGTCATGGACTGAACTATCTCGTCAAACACATACTCAACAATATGCATCTTTGGAACTGAATGTAAATCAAAGAACCTTTTTCACCACAAGGACTTAAAGAGCATATTAGTTTACGAATGTGTGTTGCTGGATGACAACCCCTGACTTGCATATTTGTTTGTTGATCTGGTTGAAATCAATGAATGATCTGAAGATAAACTGCGTCTCTGATTTACATGCTCTGCAGTGGAGGTTTTGATCTAACTAGATACCCCTGAGATATAAATACTCATATGACAGGATATGAGGTGACTACTTTTCTCTGTCTGGCAGCCAACCTCATCACCCCTCCATGTATGGGATACTACTCTGCTACAGCAGGGACAGCAGCCCAACCAGAGAGGCCCAGACTTCCCTCCTCCAACTCCTCTGGGAAGACTCCAAGGCGTCCCCAGGAAAACTGATGAATATGATCTCTCCAGCAGGTCCTGGGTCTACCTCGGGGTCTTCTCAGTCTTGGACATACCTGAAACAGCTTAAATGATCAGTAGCAATCACCTCAACTGGCAACCCAAAGGCTACCCGAAGTACCGAAGAACATGACGTGTAAGGGGGCAGCTCATCCAGAGCCTTGCAGATCTGGGCCTTTCTGGTCTTTTCCACGGTCGTGGATTCCTCTGGTCATCTCAGGTAAAACAAACACAATCACCAGTTGTGTAGGCGACAGTACTGATCTTTACTGTTACGCATCAGGATTTGAGCTACTGTTTGTGCTGTGGCAGATCTCAAAGAAAAGAGTTCAACCCAGCGGGTAAAATAATCTACAGCTACCAACAGATAATCATTTCTCTCTGAGCTTCTTGGCAGTGGACCCGTGAGGTCAATGTAGCGTGACAGTGGGTGAAGTGACAGAGCTTTGTTGCGTCTTGCCAGCAGGCTTTTGGCTATCAGCTTTCAGACTCTAACATACAACACATTAATGATTTTTTTTGACATCTGTCCACATTCCAGGCCAATAAGCTACTTCATCAAGTCTTTTGTAGCTATTAAAGACACCAGCATGAGCACCTAAGGCACTCTCATGATAGATCTCAGCGGTCCTGGAACCGTACTACAGGGGAGGTAGAGCCTGTTGTGAATCTGGGTTTCTGTTATTTGTTATTTAGTTTATCTTCAAGAACACAGAAAATCCTGATCCTCTTTCTCATTGGTATTGATTAGCTGCTGCATACCCTTATCATCAAGACTTTAAAATCATGATCTTCATGTTTTTGTTCTCAAACTCTTTGAAGGGATATAGGGATACTCCCATCTGTTATATTGGAAGATAAGATGCATCCATGTGGGATTGAATCCTGGAAAGGAGCACTGTTAAGTTTCCCCATCCTACATTCCTCAATAAAGTCATGTTGTTGCAATCTTAGAGCCCGTCAGATCAGACAGCTTGTGGCTTTAGTTGATGGAAGGATCCATTTTAAGGCTGAGTGGTCTGTAATTGTAATGACAGTAAGGAGCTTCGTCTCAACATAATGCAGCCATTTTTCTGGAGTCCAACAATAGTTCCACAGAATATGACATCAGACTCTAATGATCTGTGCCTTCCTCTGCTATGGCTTCCTCCAGTTATTCCAGGTAAAGTAGACAGGACCTCCATTCATGTCACCATCAGTGATGATCTTGTTGAAACTACTGGAACACAGCCTGGAAGTTCTTGTGAGGTTTCAGGACATCGACATTCTTCCCTGTTTTGTCCTTCCTCTCACACTGAATCAGTGCCTTCCATCGCTCCATCCAGAGAGATCTTTTGGTCACTTTACCAATCACATCAGCCATGAAGGGATGGATGAGTAGCTTCTCTGCTTTGTCATCAATATTATTTAGACCCTGTACCTTCCCAGTAGTACTCCATGGTTGTTAAAAGGTGGAAAATGCTGTTAAATGAATGATCTATATCGCTTGTTTTGGCCTGTTGCTTTCTTTACCTGAAGTGGTCATGTCTGCAAAAAGCTTGCAAATACAATGTGTTGCTGCCACCCAGATGAAAAAAAATGCCAAGTTTCCTGGTGCTCTGGTAGCCTCTGTTGGTTTGTAGCATTCGGACTGCAGCGTCTTTTGACTGAATAACTTCTGAACATGTCCACCAGCCCTACTGATGACACCTTCTGAGAAAGAAACCAGACAAAACCTGACCATCTTTTAATGGTGGATGGGGTTTGCACCCCCAAATGATCCCAGGAGCTGTGTCATCTGGGGAATTTGTCCCTCGTGGGATCTCTCAAGGCAAATTGGTCCTGGGGGACGGGTCAGACGAAGGGTGAATTCCAATCTCTCCCTTAACCCTCAATCTCAACCCTCGCCCTTAACTCATAAGTTTTTGGCCCTCAATCTTATCCCTTGAAAGTACGTGTAAGGATTATCTTGTGACTTAGAAATGGGACACCCCTTGAGTGCAGTTACGTCTTCAGACTGAAATGTATCAGAGCCCGTGTTGTCTCTGTTCCTGAAATTACACAGGGATAATGTTGAAAAGAGCGCTGTATATTCTCTAAATAATATTAGCAAATAACACAATAGAGGATACATTATTCAGTCCTCCGTCGCTACACAACAAGGTATATAAGCAACACGAAGCAGGCCAGGACTGCCGGTCCGGCAGCAAACATCGTAAAGTAAAAAAAATAATGTTACGCAACAACGATGTTAATCCATGAAAAAAGTCTCAAACAAAGATAATAAGATGGTTTCGTAACATTTATATCTTTAAGACCTACGAAAATACTTACATTTTGTAGCTAGCTTTTTTTGTCGCCATCCTTTTTGAAGATGTATTAATAAAATTCCCCAATGCCTTCTGGGTAGCCCTTACTCCCAAGGGTGGTGCCGGAGAATCTCAAGTTTGAGGGCGATACAGCCCTCAAACTTTTCCCTCAATTAGGCGTTCTTAGAATCGGGACAGCACTTGCATTTAGTGGGAGCGCGCATTTTTGAGATTGAGGGGTTGAGATTGAGGGTTAAGGGCGGAATTGGAATTCACCCAAAGTGCAATTCAGTAAAACTGTATGGAGAGGAATAATCAAGGGGTGCATTGTCCCTTGCCAAGAAAAAAAGTTGCAGGGGTCCCATCCTGGTGGCGTAGGCGAGCACCTGGTGGACAGACCCTCCCCCACGGTGCCCAGCCGGACACAGGCTGAGCGAGCTGGGTTGGCTCACCCCCTGTGGGCTCACCACCTGCAGCACGGGCCGTGAGGACTGGGTGCTTTGCAGACTGGGTAGCGGTTGAGGGCAAATACCTCAACGTGCCGACTCTGAGCCTCCAAAACTGGCTCTCGGCACGTCAACTGAATGAAGAAAACCAACCCAAGAGCAGTTACATTTGAGAGAAATGAATCCACCTACATCTCTTCTCATGTCTCAGTTAAGTGGAAATGAAGAGAAGCAGATACAAAACGGCTGTTCAAGGGGGAGGAATAATGAATGTTATTTCCAGTCCCAGCTGATACTGGTGTGTCATGGCGCTGTCGGGTACAGGCAAAAGTAGCACGTATTCTGGCAGATATTTTGCATACGTGCCCACGTGGAGCCTCTATTTTCCGCTGCTGGTGGGAAAAAGTTGACATCCGCAGGCCCAGCGCAGGGGCAACGGGTCACCGGCAGCACGCCTACTTGATTCTTTAAATAAGAGTTTTGCTCTCAGCAACTCTATCATGCTCAATGAGGATGTTTGATCCAGAATAGAGAGAAAAGCGTTCATAAAGCAAAGGTCTTTCAGTTCGCCGCTTAGAATTAAGACAAAGAACGAGCTGAACACTCTTGACCTGGAAAGCAAAGGCCTGAAAACATTTTTCCAGCATTGTTTTTGGATCGTTCATTACTTCACGTCATCCCAAACAAAAGAGACAAAAACAAGAAGACAAAGATTCATCAGTGCTCATCAAGGAACGTTTTATCCTCCTGCTCCACAGGTCTGAACAATCACAGCTTATGCTCATTGATAGAAAATCTAAGTGATTGTCTGAGATCTGTCAGCCGCAACATCACAATGTTCTCTATCAGCAGCTGCACGAATGAATGTTTACGCGGCGCCGCAGAGAAATCGAGAGGCATCATTCTCCTTTGATCCCTGTTATTTTTGGGTCACGCCGTCGCCATAGGTGGTGCCCGGCGACGCGTTTGGAAAAGTTACAAGTGGGATTGAAAGTCCCACCTAGGAAGATTTAATTAGCGCTTTGAATGAGCAACATCTCACCCGTTTCTCTCTGGTCCTTTGTAATCAGTTCTGGACCATTAATGAGAGGATGACTATCGACTGGCGGAGCGCGCCGCTGATAATTGAATGTGTAGAGGCCATTAAACATTTCTAATCAAAAATAAACACTCCAAAGCCGCCGTTTCCTGCAGAACAATAAGAAGCAACAACAATGGAAGCACATTTATTGAAACCTGGTGGAAAAAAGAAAAAAAGTGGGGGGGGGGGCTTCATCCTTTTTATTGGGCTATCAGTGCTAACAGTTCAGAATTTGACAGACCAGAAAATAGCTGATTTTCTTGGGGCACAGCACCGTATTGAATTTCTCAAGTTTGTTTTTAAATCCGAGCGGCTGAGAGGGGACAGATGGGAAAAAAACACAGTAATTGAAACGTTCTCAGAGGCTCTCTTCCACATGCAAACAGGTCAGTAAATCACCAACAATACGTGGTGTGGTGTTGGAAATCTCGGCCCCTCTATTGACTCGGCGCTATTGATCCGACTCCCACATCACCACAAGTCATATGAAGTGAGCGGGTCAATATTACTAGTTAACAATTCTGACATTGCTCGACCTCTGCTTGAGGCCCGCTGACTGATGGGTGCAATAACGAGGTTTAAGTCACGTGGAGATGCATTCTCTGAAAATAAAACTAAATCCTGCGTCTTTAGATGTTACTGTCATATTTACTGGTTTAACTCTGACTCCACCTGTCAATCATGTTGACACTGGTTCTCCTGGCCTGCTCGGATTTTTGTAACAGCTCTGAGTTGTAAGCGGGATCTGAACGGACCAGCGGGGAGAAACGACCGGTGGACTGAACGACGGACAAACTGTGTTTGGCTTCTTTTTCAAAATGTGACATCAGCAGGGCTGTAGGACATCATCAGAAACGTTTTTAAGTGCAGTAACTAAGTACTTGTGATCGCTGTTTCAATTCACCTTTTGGAAATTCAACAATGTGGTGACAAGAAATCAGAATCAGCCGTATCAGATCATGACATCTCACTGTATGACCTGCATTTGCTTCACCTTGGGTACGATGTTAGGAATGGTATGTTTCAGACTGTATGACGATGAGTCCTCTTGCATTGAATCGCCTGATGCGAAAAATGTAGGCTGATCTGTCTGAATATGGAGTAGAGCTTTCAGCCTCTTGCTGCTTTCTCTCTATCAAGCCAGGAGGAGCTGAGGCCAGTTGCTTTCCCGTTGTAACTCCCAGTGCTTAACAGGGCCAACCGAGGCCTCCCCTGGCCCCAGATTACTGGCAGCCAAACATGGCTTAATGGGGCTAAAGGCGGCGGCAGGTGGGTGGTGGGTTTGCAGTTCAGCATCTCTGATTTCTTACTTTATGCCTTATGTTTATGGGATTGTTCAGAAAAGAAGAAGGGGGAAGGAGGGGGGGGGGTGTGTGGCAACAACTAAAAACTGGAATTCGATTTAATACCACAAATGCCACATCCACATTGTCCAGGGGAAGTCAGCACCTGGGGAAATGGCGGCGATGCAGGCGGGAATGTGCAGGAAAACGCTGCATGTGGAGTTGAAACTCAAAAATGGAGTTCAAGTGTCAATCCCGTGCTATATATGGTGGGAAAACTACATGGCCAGCTCCATGGTAAACTACAATCCCCAGAGTTCACCAGCAAAATGGCCGCCGATTGATGATTGTCATGGAGGCTCTCAGTCACAGTCACATTCTACAAACGAATTGCAAGAGAACAGCAACCGCAAGCTCTACTCTAGAAGTTTCTCCAACGCACCAATGGTCGGTGAATATTCTTGTTCATTTTATGCCGGTTGGAATGCCTAGTTTAAAATGCTTAAGATTGTACTCGAAAGTTTTATTAATTTGCTTAAGTAACTTTCACTTGTTTAACTGCTACAGGGTTCAAGTTGAACCACTGCATTTCTGAGTTCATTTTGAGCATTGATTGCATATGTTTAACAACTTAAATGCTTAAGTTAAAAGGTTCAAAGTGAAAAGTTAAAAGGTTTAAAAACACCACAGAAATCAATGTTGAAGGATAAAAATTGTTTGTTTAAAGCCTTGCTAAAATGTGGACATTTTAAATCACATTTACAATGTTACAAGTTTAAAAGACTTGGAGAAAAGAGCCGATCTACAATCTCGTAGCCATTTTTTCGTAGTTTCTTCATTCCCTTGACTCTAATTGTTGAATGGATTTAATTCAGTTCATTCAACTTTCTTGTTCCAACCAATGGATTTAAGTTAATTCTTTAATTCATTTAAATGGTTAATTCATTAAATTGTTCAAATGTTAATCAAATTGAGCCATTAATATTTAAAATGAGTAATTCATTTTGAGTCACTTAAAATGGTTATATTTAATCAAAATGTCAACATTCCTTAATGACAAGTAATGCATTTGTTTAGTGTTTAAAACTTAGAATCTGGTTCTATAAGGGACAGAAGGTTTGCAGTAGAAATGTTTAACTTTGAGTCAGGGGCGATTCTAGGGTCAGAGCTTTAGGGGTGCTGAGCACCCAGTGAGCCCCACCACAACCCACAACCCCACCTTTTTTCACAAAAAAACAAAAAAAGTTTATTGAAAAATAATTTTGGATAATCATTATGACATTTATGAGAGAAGAGCATAATCTTTTGAGAAAAAAAAACTGACTGGAAAACATGCAAATCTTTGAAAATTTCAGTGAAATTTGAAATGCTAACTGAGCTAATGTGCTAACTGGTAAATGGTCAATGAAGAGGAGAAGTAACGTTAGTGAGAAGAGGACGACACCATTAGGCGGGGTCGTTTTCATTTTCATTCTTAAAATTATAACTTAAACCACAAACTATGGATTGAGTTTTGGACATTATCTAAGCCTGTCAAATGCGAACTAAAATTTTAGAATAACAACATTTCTTACTGCAGGTTTTTGGGGTGCTGAATTTCAATTTAGGGGTGCTGAAGCACCCCTAAAAAAAGGGCTAGCCTCGCCCATGCTTTGAGTTATTTGTTAAATGTTTCCCTTCAGTTACACTAATATTGCTAAGGCCCCTATCGTACACTTCCAGCTAGATGCTACCCACTAACCGCTACCCGTAAATTGCGGGTTTAGGAACCTGTGCTAACCGCAAATGCAATCTACCGCTTGCTAAAGCCGCTACCCGTTATGCCGACTCCCTTACTCACATTGTAGGTGTGGCAATGGGCGTGTCTTTTGCCCTTTCCGCAATCGCAAGATACCAGGTTTGTTGGTGTGTACAAGAGCGTGTCCAAATGGCATCAATGTGCGTCACATGTGGACGTGCACAAACGGCTCTACCTCTCGAATTAACTCTTGTTTGCGGATAGCAGTTTGCAGGTAGCGCAACCCGCTCTTAAAGGCAATGGCTACTGACGCACTGATTGGTTTTAACAGGTGGAACGCCCTTAACCACTCCTATGTATAATGTAGCGGGTAGCAAAGGTGGAAGATTGCGTTCTTTGTGGGGGAACGCCCCTCCCGCTACCCGCTATCCCTTAATAGTGGCTTTAGGAGATCTGGCGGAAGATCGGGCCCTAAGTGTATGGTGAAGGTAAAAGTGTCTGGTTTAAAAAAAAAAAATCAACCTGCCACTGCGCAGGCGGGTAAGTAAAAGTTCACTTCCAAGCCTGATACGTACCAGGACTGATTCCACGGCTGCGTCTGCACAGCTGCCGACATCTGGACTAGTAAGAACACAAGTTTTCTTGGGATGATGGTTCATTGGGTTGACATTGGAGCCAAAAACACAAACTGAGGTCCTGATCTGATCCATCCAACAGATCCACTCATTTTATGGACTTTCTACCCAAATGATGGCCACTGTTACTGATAATGGATCAAACTTTGTAAAGACGTTTAAAATGTACCATCCTGCTGACCATGAGGAGGAAGACGCTGCAGTGGTGAGGATGTCACATCCACAGACGTTACAAACCCTTCTCTCCAACCTCACCACAGATGTGATTCACGTACTGGCAGGAAATTTTATAGAGGAAAAGACTGTGCGTAATTTAAAATCTTAAGTTCTGTTTACTCAGGACCAGTTTAACCTGTGGATCAAAGCCAACACTGAACAAAGTAGGGCTCCATGAAAGACGACAAAGGAGGAGCTTCATACTGAAAGGAAGAAAGTAAAAGGAAGGATGAAACCTCAGTCTATTTTCTAAAGAAAACTTAAGAACTCTTTCAAGTCTATTAGGAAGAAGAAGAAGAAGACATGATGGCACGGTGGAGAACATATCATGCTGTGGGGATCCAATGCTGCAAAACTAGATTTCTGTAGACATTTTCTGTGAATAAACCCACCCACCCAGGCTATTGAGGCTGCTATGAGTGCCGACTCTACCACAGGTAACGATTTCTCCCCCGTAGAGGTTCCTAAAAGCCTTTTTTGCTGGACTGTTCCTGGTAATGGAGACGTGTCGACGATCCGGGCCTGAAAAACCACCTCAGCACCCCCCTTCTAGCGGGAAATGCACCTTCAGAGTCTTTAGAGTGACGTGTTGCCGTGTGTAACCGGCAACACTGCGAGCTGAAGCCACCAGAGCAGAGGCGAGGTTGAACAGGAGGAGGCGGAGCTCCTGACCTGAATGTAACTGGAAACCTGTGGAGACAGGTGAAACCTGCCATTGCAAAAAGTGGCTTAAATATCTAGTAGCAGAAGAGTGACAGAAATGACCAGCAGAAAGGTTCTGGAGGGCTACAAGAAAAATTCAGAAGCTGCTTTCATGAGTTCTGATGGACGACAGTAGTCATCGTATGCGTTTGTCGTGCCACGAGGTCGTGCGACTCTTTCCTCTACTTTCTTTTCCAACTTTGAATAACAGAAAATGAAAACTCTCAAAGGCTGGAACGGAGGCACCTCCACTCCTCCTCCTTTGCTCTCGCAGACGTTTGACCTTCCTTTCTGAAAAGCTTTGACACTTCAGACAGAAGGTGAAACATCTCCAGGAACGAAGAAAAAAAAAGAGCTCCAGTAGCCTTGATTCAAACCTCTGAGTTACCGTGACCTGGAAGACTGAGAGTCATCATCAGCGCATCCTTTCAGAGCTGTCCTTTCAAACGTTTCTGACTCTGCTCTGAATAACAAGGCCGAGACCCAAAGTGCCAGTAATTCAGACTCGTCGCGGTTTTAGTGCGGCATTTTTTTTGTAAAGCTGCCAGACAGCTGTTGGGTGATTTGGTGCTGCTGTTAACTGTCATCTCTGATTGATTCATAACAGGAGGCTTTTATAATTCATAATCCAATGTGTTATTCCCACGCTAATGACAATACATACTTTAATCAATGCAAATGCTGTTACATGGAAATCTATGGAGAGCCGAGAGGCTTTGGTGTTGGTTCCGAGGAGATTATTGGCTGGAGCTTCTCTGAGCAGGTCATGTAAGCACTTTAACGAACTCAATCATTTATTTATCCATTCTTTATTCATGAGACTGGAGAGAGAGAAAAGACATTTATGTTAAAAGCGTGGAAGTGGAGAATGTGATTGTGACACCATTTAGTTAATTTGATTTTAATGTATTTACCTGTAGAGACGAAGAAAAGGAGAAGTCTACCTCAGACGCGGGAGGCCTTGATGCGCCCGTTCAAGTTCGTTTGCGTCGTTCCTTCAAGCTCCGCCGCGCCGCAGGAGGACACGCGCCGCCTCCCTGCTTTTCTCCGGCAGCTCGTCGACACGACTGCCGGTTCGGCGGAGCAGAAAAAGAGGTCCGGTCCACGTCCCGTCTGACTGGCACGCCGCTCACATCGCTCAGATGAGAGGGGGGGTGGGGGGGCTGGGCTCGTAAAGGCACATCGTCCATGTGGAACATGGAGCGCCGCTGTACGGGAGGCGGGGCTGAAGGCCCACTGTGACCTGTGGCGGGTCACGCGTCAGGATCACCCCGTCAGGGTCCTTGGGGTTTTGCATGTTTGGTCATTTTTGCTCATTCTGATGGGCTGGAAGCTCTTTTTTTCTCTTCTTTTTTTGTCTGCTCGCGCTGTATGAGCACTGTAAACAATGTCAGCCATGACGTTGATTTTAATCAGTGTCCCGTTTCTGTTCAGTCTGAATTTAATTAAAATGCAATGGACTTAGGCTTATAAATTTAGATATAAAATGAGGGCAACATAGTGGTCTATTTCGCGTAGGTTTTTTTTTTTTTTTTTTTTTCTTCAAAGTCATGTTGCTTGAATTTTACTGTGCACTCAGACAGAAAATTACACACATCAAAACCGGGCTGATTGCACACAGAGCTGCTGGAAGAGAGCAGCGAGAAACACAAGACTCACAACACCATGATGCTTTAACTTGAATAAAGAAAATTGTGTTTGCAGATCAGAATGATGATGGAGGAAGAGAGAAGAGACTGGAGGAGGGAAAAAAAGAAGGTTTTGAATGGGCTCTGAGGATAAGATGAGAGGGAAAATTCAGATACGCCTGGTTGTTATGGGCTGTGTCAATGCAGTCTCACTCCAGAAGGTCTCAAACCAGCGTTAATCTTTGGAGGCAGAGAGAGAAAAGAGTCAGTTTCACTAACACGGCGTCGCTTTGGGGGGGAGGGGGGTCAAATGTTTTGAAAAATAAACCTCTGATAATGAACTGATAATGACAAGATGTTCTGCAGACCTAATACCCTCATCTATCCCTTCCATAGTACAGACTTGTGACTGCCTACATCTGTTGCATGTATGAACGTTCCAAACTACAATAAGAGTCATATAACCTGTAATAGAATTCGCCATCTTGAAATGAGATTCCTATAGTTCCCTTTTCTGTGAGGGGAGTTCAAACACAGCCAACAGCGAGCTAGCTGTAGCTACCTTTGTCCAGACTCAGTCAGCTTGAAATCACCAACCTGGAACAACATCCAGTGGTTGGTTATGGTAAGGTAAAATACTCTCCAGTCTCCTGTTTTAAGTGGCCAGACTAAATAGATAACAGTGACCTACTGTAGACGGACCAAAGGCCGACGTCTGGTCGTCCCGTTTGAGTCCAATGCAGATGTAGGAAAAGTCACAGTTCTTTGACTGACTCCAGAAGTGAGTCGATCTCCACTGACCGTCTGTTAAATATCCAGCTTTGCAGCAGAAATAAATATACAGTGGTACCTCTACTTATGAACTTCTCTACATACGAAATTTTCAGGTTACGAAACGCCTCAACGGGAAAAAATATTGCCTCTTGTTACGAAAGAAATTTCAGGATACGAAAGGCAAAAATACAGTAGCGCTGCTACTCGCAGCTCCAAGAGTTTACCGAACGTAAACATACCTGTTGGCTCTGTATACAAATACAAATACAAATATACTTTATTGATCCCCCGAGGGGGAAATTCAAGTTTCAAGTACACCAGACGCTGCAGTTAACTCCAGTTAACAGCCATTAAAACCAGTGTATCTTCACAATGGTGAATCAAGTGATATATCACAGGTCAGAGGAGGAAACACAGATGAACCAAACTCAGATGAACCAAATGGTCTCCTCTGGGAAGACCGAGCTCCCTCAGTCCGGCGAGCGATGGAGCCGACTGTCCCAGAGCCCGGTTCATCATGCGGACCGGTTGCTGGCGTTACCCCTGGCAGTGCCGGGCCCACCAGGTCCTCAGACAGCCACTGCCAGGTCAGCTGACCCACCCGGTGTGTAGACTGCTGGACAGGGGCAGCATGCCGCCGCTGCCACGTCTGGGGCTCCCGTCCCGGTTCAGTCGACGCTGCACCCCGGATCCAGCAGCGGTGGTTGCCGCGGGTTGCAGTTCAGGATTAGCTTCAACGAACCGTTCCCCAGCGACACCGTCCATGTCCGCTGCGGCACGTCTCCACCAGCCGCGAGAGGACCGGTCCGCACCCGCAGACAGCATGTCGACATCCGACTGCAAAATCACCACACACCGGGCACAAACTGGAGCGTCCAGCGTCGCAGGGATAAGTCCCCCGGAGCAGCAGCGAGTAGCCTCCATGCCATCTCGGTTTGTATCTCAGTTTGAAAGCGGTGCAAGCTGCTCTGCCATTGGCTATCACTTAGCATCTTCCTGACATCCCATTGGCTAGGAGGGCCCCTTGTCTGTATGAGCGTAACCCAGCAACCCAGGTAAACCAACAATTTTTACCTCCGCCAAGGAGGTTATGTTCTTGCCGGCGTTTATCTGTCTGTCTGCCTCAAAAAGCTATGGATGGATTTTGATGAAATTTTCAGGAGTTGTCGGAAATGTGAAAAGGAAGAACTGATTTCATTATGGGATATCCTGGATTATGGATCACTTTCAAATTTTCGATAATTGTTGTGCTTGGTGGAGGTCTGTGCTCTCTGAGTGCTTTTCTAGTTCTAACATGTATTTCTTACAGGTTTTTATGCCATTTCATGTATTATTTATAATTTATAATAAAATTATGTTCGAATTTTGGGGGGCTTGGAACAGATTAGGGCATTTACATGAAAAACACGTTTCTACTTATGAAATATTCAGGTTACGAAACTACTTCCAGAACCAATTAATTTCATAAGTAGAGGTACCACTGTATTTGCAGCCCAGTTGAAGTGGAGATGTCTGGACAGATTCGATCAGAATGGATGTAGACTAACATCAATTAGCATCATAGCTTAACATAAGCACTCAAGCTAAAACGGCTAACTGGCAGTGATTGAGACCAGGTGGGAACGCTCCAGGGGGCTTCCAGGCCAGCTCGATTCCACCGACTGACATTATTACAGCACACTGTACAACGAGGTAAAAATGCTCAGAAAACCTGTGGGTGACGTCACAGGGGTTTGTCCAGTTCTTCTTATACAGCGCATATAGATGGTTGATGGAGCCTTCCAGTCAGCAGGATGAGTGAACTCATGAATATTCATTAGCACAGCACCAAAAGCTTCTCTTTAAGAGACACCCAGACGGACATATTTCTTCCCCCCAGAATGTTAAATAGTCTCATTAAAGAAACCAAGAAAAATGTCATTGTTGTCATTGTTTTGAAATCTTAAAAAGGATTCATAGTTTTTGAGGGAGGAACAAAAAAAAGCTCAAAATCATCATCTGCATTTGTTACACATTAGGTGAAACAGTCATGCATGATCAGAAATAGTGAAATTACTACATCAGAGGTGGGCAGCGTTTTGTCCCAGAGGGCCACGCTGACATAGTTAAAATAGTCAAGGGACCACAGTTTAACAGCCACCTCTGTCACAGTTTTTCAAAGCTTGTTTCAAGCTTAAGTTAGCTCTTACTGCCAATAAGCTGATGTGTGACTGCTGGATAAAAAAATATTCCTCAAGTTTGAGTTAGAAGACATCTCCTGTGTTGTTTTTTTTTGTTGTTTTTTTTTCATGTAAATAATTAGTCTGCACCACGGTTTTCGTACTTGTCTGAAAATCTGAATGTGCTTCTTGAACACAGCACCCGTCTTCATACTTGTGACAAAACACGGTTGAAATCAATTTACGGATTTCTGCATTAATTTGCCATAAAACGTGTTCTGATCTTCGTCTACGCCTCGATCACATACAAACAATGAGCTCCTGATGTTAGCACACAAACAGTTACAGCTTCTTGTGTCTTTATTGAACACGCTCACAAAACATTCACATTGCTGGTAAGTTAACACCGTAGTCACTTTAGAAACACTAATTGGAGTCAGTAGTTTTCACACCTGGAGCTCAAACAGCGAAATCAGTTTGAGGTGTGGTTTAGAGCTACTCTGGTGGATAAATGACAATCTGATGTTTTTCGTTTGCTGTTCATGAAAAGCATCTGCTGGTGTTGAGTCACGCCTGTGAGATCACAGATCAGCTGAAGAGAAGCTGATCTACATAAAGCTGGAGAGGTGTACTGAGTAATCATGAGATGTTTTGGCATCGATGAGTCAACAGATAGATCAGCTGTCATCAAACGAAGAAGGTTTAGTTAAGTGTCTACTCTTCCTAGAAGAGGGCACCCAGTTGAGACGACTCCAAAGGCCCAACACAGGATCTTCAGTGAGGTAAAGGAGAACCTACGAGTAACAGCTAAAGGCTTGAAGTAGAGGTCTTCACGGGTCCACTTTCATGGACCCGAACCCGAATAGACCCTGTCAAAATTCAACCTGAAACCGACCCGAACTATTATCATAAGTCTGGGTTCCAAACCCGAATGGACCCGCAATATTTGGACTCGGAACCGACCCGACCCGAGTCTTTAGTTTCCGACCACGAACCAAACCGAGTTACCCGAATAGAACCGAGACAATACAGCCCATAGTTGCTCATGTTAAAGTTGCCTCGCGTTGAATAAAACTTGATTTTCTTACCTAAAGTTGTCTCTTCTACCCGGTTCAGTTCCTACATAGGCTACGTGATGTAAACAACAATAAAATCCACGTCGTTATTTTGTTTGTGGATACAGATGCTATTGGTAGCAACTGCTAGCGCTAATAGCCTACACGGGTCAGGACGAGTCGTGAACATATTCTCTTCATCCAACGTTATCATGTTAGCGATCCGTTGTGTTTTACAGCTACCGGGCAAACCGCTAATAATGCGCTCCATCAACACGGCTGTTTCATGACAAACACGCCACGTTAATGAATAATCATTTAACTGCCCCGAGTCCTGATATTAGCTAAACCAAACTACTGTTTGTTTTTAACTCTTGCTTGAGCTGTCACCTGATGGAATCGGTACAGTTAGTCTCGGTCCGGTCAGTGCTCTCTGACAGCTGGCACCGCCAATATCTTTACCTCTCTAAGGTTAACGCGGACACAGCCTGTCAGAGAGCACTGACCGGACCGAGGCTAACTGTACCGATTCCGCTCCAAATTGGGTCTTGGGTCCATTCACAAGACCTGACTCCGGGTTCGGGACCTTGGGTTTTTGGGTTGTCGGGTTGTTCCAAAGACCTCTAGCTTGAAGACCACACTAAAGCTGGAACACGTGCATGTTCATGAGTCTACAATACTTGATCTGCAATCTGCAACGCGACTTGGAAAATTATTCTGTGGATCCATGAAAGAAAAGTTAAATTGTCTGGAATTAGAATACATCAGTGTGCATGCTGTAAGAAACGGTTAAACTTACCAACATCATCCAGCGGTGAAGCACGGTGGAGGGAGCGCCATGATTGGAGCCTGCTTCACTGCCTGAATTGCGCGCCATCACTGAGGGGAAATAAATTGCTAAGTCAGTGTTGACGTCCATCACCTTCTGGAGGAGCCCAGTTGGAGCCCAGACCTGAACCCCGCAGAGATGCTGAGGGACGACCTCCATAGAGCCGTTCAAGCAGTTCTGTGAAGAGGAACGGTCCAGAGTTCCTCCTGAAAGCTGTGCAGACATCCACTCTGGAGACGTATCGTCTCAGTCTAGAAGCAAACCGCGGTCCTCCTTCCTACAGAGCAGTAAAGCTACTGCTTCAGCTGCAGTTATGATTCGGCTTTTATTTTTCTTTGTAAATACCTGATGAGACATTTCAAGGTTGTTTGAGTTATGTTTCAAAATCCAGCTCAGCCCTTTAATGAATAACTTGAGAAAATCTCAGTCAAACTGACAAAAAAAATACTTTTTCCTTTTCAGCTGTCCTCTGAGAATCGTTATTTTTTTTTTCTGATTGGAAAAAAAATATATATAAAAAAGAGAGGAATTTCATGCTTCAGGCTCATATTACTGCTGGTGGCACAGGTCATACTTCACCGTTCAGGAGAAGAACTGATTTAATTAAATACTTGAAAAATTTCTGCAAGTAAACATTCCTCTGCCATTTAAAAACAAGAAATAAAACTTGAAAAGTCGAAGGTTTTGCTGGTGCCTCACAATCCTCGCTGAAAAACTACAGTCAGCCCTTAAAAGAGCACCATCTGCAAGTCAGCCTGAGTTTCACGGACCTGGGGAGCCTTTAGCACAAAAGAAAGGAGCAAAAATCTCTCAAACAAGAGCTGAAAGACTCTTATCTGGCTAATAAAGGGGTTTACAAGCTGTGACACTTGCCCGAGGGCTCGTTAATAAGTAATGCAAGGGTGTCCAGAGTTGTACTTTGAGCACGCTTCCTCCTTTTTTATTATTTTGAAACTGAAACCAAATCAAAAGGAGATGAAATTAAAGCACTGATGCATAAAATATTAACAAGAGTTAACTTCATTCCTTTTGGGGATTGATGATAAATGTGTTATTAAAGACGCTCGCAAGTGAATCACAGAGATCGGAGATTCACACTGACGTCAAGATCGGAGGCGTGTGGTTGGAAGATCTTCTGTTGTCTTTGGTGGATTTCTTTTTTATCATCTCTGAAAATATGAAAATAGTCTCCCATAAGTCACTGGGACCGTTGCCATGATGCAGAATGAAACTTGGTCTGATCACAGTGAATTGAAATCTTCGCACATTTCCCTGTGTGTTGTTCATTTAAAGAAAACTAATTAGTTTTGGCTCTAGCGATCAATTATGAATATCATTACCTCCACCAAGGAGGTTATGTTTTTGCCGGCGTTAATCTGTCTGTCTGTCTGTCTGTGTTCAAGATAACTCAAAAAGATATGGATGGATTTTGATGAAATTTTCAGGAGTTGTCAGAAATGTGAAAAGGAAGAACTGATTTCATTTTGGCTGTGATCCTGGATTCTGGATCAAATCCTGGATTCTGGATCACTTTCAAATTTTCGATAACATTGCGCTCAATGGGACCAAAAATTTTGTTTCTCAATAGCTCTGTTAATTATTGCCCAAAACTCATGAAATTTGACTCAGGGATTGACAATGGGAACGTCTATCAAATTTCAAAGGCTGATCCGGATCCAGAACGCGGATTTTATCGCAATCTGTAAATTGCTATATGGGTGAATTGTTGCGCTTGGCGGAGGTCTGTGCTCTCCGAGTGCTTTTCTAGTTTTTATTTGTTGTGGGACTTTTGTCATTTTCTTTAATATAGTAAAAACGAGCATGGTCTGGAAAGTTGAACTGTTTGGTGGAAATGGCCAGCAGTTTCACCACCACGATGGCCGTTAAGTAGAGCTGAGCGATTTTATTGATTCTGCGATATATATCGATATTTTATCGAGTATCAATTTTTCGGCCGCGGGTATCGATGTTCTAAGCTACTTTCGCGTGTCCCACCTTTAAAAGCTTGCAAGCAACAATTTGCACTGTTTAAACAAATGAAACTAATTTTCTTAACAAATCTTTTATTTATTTTGTCCAGCATTTGCAAGCTGCCTGTCAGCCATATAAGTTCAGTTGATGCTTTCAGTTCAATTAATTCAAACAGTCATTGGAACACTCACAAGATGTCACCAAAATCCTCTGTCCCTTTAAAATCTTTTGGAAAATGATGCAAATGTATTGTAAGATGAATATCGATATATATCATATCGTGAGCTGAATATTGTGTATTGTATCGTATCGCGAGATTAGTGTATCGCTACAGCCCTAGCGTTAAGTGAAATAATCAAGGCCAGAAAATCGATCCCCAGCTATGTCACACATGTCGAAGTGTCCTTGGACTCTGAACCCCATGTTGCCTCCCGAGAACGCAGAACCAGATGGATCAGAAGGCAGATAAATGGGGAGGTTTGCTTCAGGATGGGCGTCTGACGATAAAAACCTACGCCAAAAATCAGTACGTGGAACGTGACGACCTGCTTCAGGGAAAAATCCGGAAGAAGAAGAAGAGAAAGATAGAAGAACTCAAATTTCTGGGGTTCTAAAGTATTTAGACTTAATTATGAATATTACCACAATCTGTAACACTTCTCTCAGCGTGTCAGGTGTGTCTCAGGTGTGCCACACCTGAGGAGTCATTTCCCCGCTCCCGTCAGCTGTTACGGCATCGATAAACACCAGCGAGCCTGTTCCTTCGACAACCACACGAGCCCACGCCATGACACTGCCTCCGCCGTGTTTGACATGTGACACGGTCTGCTTCCTTTCCTTCTACATGGTTTTCTCTTCCCATCATTCATTCTGCTTCCGTCTGTCCAAGTAATCTGATTCCAGAGGCGTGTTGAGATATTTTCTGACAGTCTAATCTGTCTTTCCTGTCCTTGAATGTTTACACCTTGTTGTCAACCCTCTGCGTTCACATTGACGAAGGCGTCTTTTGTAGATTTTGACAATAGTACTCCTGCCCTCTCCAGGGTTTTTATCTTGTCTTTCTTCATCAAGGAAAGAATTTTGTGATAATCCTCTTTAGTCATCTTGTGTGATCTTCCAGGTCTTTTGATCTTTTTCAGCTCACCGGTGCTTTTTTTTTTTTCATTTTTCTTTTAAAGAGCGTACCAAACTGTTAAGGCCACAGCCTTTTTTTTCAGTCTTGTAATCCTTCACTTGTGCTGAGATCTCCTTGGACTTCACATCTGTAGCTCCAGTCAAACAGCTGCTGACTTGATAGCTGACATCAGCTCCAGATGTTTTGGGAACTTCTTTTCAGTAATCGTCCAAATACTTGTGAGTCCCTGATAATGGAGATACTTTTTTTCAAAAACATGGCTGTAATTCCTGAGTGGTAAAGCTGAAATTCTGCGCTTCGATCACATCTTGATTTTGTTTTCGTTTCAAATTCGCCGTGGCGGCGTATAATAGCAAAGCCGTTAAAATTCTGTCGCTGTCCAAATGTTGAACAGCTACACATAAAGGCAAATTGTCTCCTCTCCCACAAAGAGTTTAACTGGGAGAACAAGGACGTCAGGTAATTTTACTGTTAGCGTTAACAGGACCATGGCCGGCTTTACTAACGATAAACATCAAAGTGTATCTTTTAAGACTGCAGAATGTCCCTCGAGTGATACGGAGCCAAGATTCTGTTCTTCTGGTCCGGGAACAGAGGTTTCGTCCGACAGACTGAGGCAGAACTGGAACTGGAAGCTGAGAAGCTGAGAACGACTATGAAGAAGCAGAGCTCTTTCTGCTCAAATAAGAAAAGCATCCGCTTGGAAAATGAAGATGAGGGGTTGGGGGGGGGCGGGGGACGTTGAAGGGAGATGTCAGGGGAAATCAAAAGAGACTCAAGACCTTTTACACCATAAAAGAAACCACATGTATGTTTGGCAAAAGGAAATCCCTCTGCACAGCAAAGAAATTGATGGTCAAGAGAAACATGTATGTTAAAATAAATTAAGACATCAAGGCCAGGGAGGATTGAAAGCTGGCTTTTGACGCAGAGAACAATGCTGTGATTTATGACAGAGTCCTTGGAGAGTGATGAAGGGAGCTTCCGATCGAGAAAATGTACATAAGTGAAGGATGAAAAGCTTTTCGACTTGAGGAACAGAATATTACATCAACTGTAATCCTGTAGCAAAGCGAACGTAAGGTCAAATATTAGAAGAGAAATCCCTTCAATATTGGAGAACATCTCATACAGGAGGAAGGGATAAATGAATGGAAGAGATGAGGCAATCACGCAGTTGATGTGGCCTTTCAGTCAGAGAGAACGTGATTGAGGACGAGTTCCTTCAAGACTGGGAGGGAGGAGATGCTGCAGATGACAGGAACTTACATTCGAGAAAACATTCGGGCATGCCGAGGATGAGAGAAGCCCCACAGCTGGATGAGCAATGCCCATGAAGAAATCAGGGCGAGGAAAGTCTCTGATCGGGACACAACGGACTTCTAGACAATGAGCGAAGAGGAAGGGATGATGATTAATGATGAACAGAACTGGGACAAATAACACCGCTGTGAACTGAGGCCGCTGCTGTCAAAGTTTCAGTCAAAAGGTTCAATTAAAAATGCACGAAAGTGTGAAATATACATAAAGCATCGATTTACGGCTTGAACCAACCCAAAGAAAATCACTTTCAGACACTCCGACCGGAATTTCAGCGAGCACTTATCAGAAACGGAGAAAGATTAACGGCGACCTTGAACTTAATGGCTTTGCTGGAGATTTCAGGGTCGCAGACAGATTTCCACAGTTGGAAGAAAATCGAGAGCCTCGCCTGAGTCGGGGTGACTCTCGTCGTTGGGTGTGAGGTGACAATCAGAGCATACTGGAGGCAGTCGTTTCTGCGCAGTTTACAACAAAATCAAACACGTTTAATATTATCGTGACGCAGTTTGTGTCAGCAACCAGTTAGGAACGCTGTTGTCTCTTGATGAAGAAAATTACTTGTAGTTGTAGCCTTTGCAAAACTCTGGCTTACAGTCTTTAGATGTAGGAGGGTGTTGTATGTGTAGTGTGTGGTTGACATAAGACAGAAATCTGAATTGAAATGAGCCAAACATCTTCTCAGTACCTGGAAGCTGAGGGACTTGTGCATGTTAGCAAAGACCAATAACAGGTGGTACAAGTCTGGACACGCCTCAGTCGATGCATCCGCCCTGTGTGATGTGATGCTTCTCTTCTGTTTTAGGTCTGCTTTCGTAGAGTCTTGCTGCCACAAATCCTTTCACAGCAATGCATCATGGAATTTTAATTAAATTGTCCAACTTCATAGGAACAATGACTACAGATAATGATGCTTTTTTTTTTTTTTGTTCAGCACCACTTCTTCTACTACTTAATGCCAACCTTTTGTTCTCACCACCTTCACCTTTTTCCCTAATAAGCTTCTCTTGTGTGAGAAGTAGGTAGGTTTTTTCTTTTATTTGTGAATACTTAGCACTATAATTTTGCCACTCGAGGCTCGGGACGTCAAGACCCAGACCCAACAGATGCCCTGATTCCCTTCTGAGAGTGGTGATGAAGAGCCCCCACCTCAGGGTGGGACCCTGGTAGCCCTCGTCCAGGAAAAGGATATTTGGATTCTTGATCTCCTATTTCCATATGAGCCCAACAGAGTTCGGTCCATCCCAGAGAACCAGTTTGCCTGGTGAGACCCTACCAGGATGCAATCTCCGCAACAACATGGCTACTGGGATCATTTGGGCACGCAATCCCCTCAGCCATGATAAAATGGCTACTCAAGGAGGTTCAGTCTGCTGTGGTGAAGAGATAGCTGAGTGAAAAGGCAAAGCTCTCGGTTTACCAGTTGACTTATGTCGCTACCCTCACCTCTGGTCACGAACTGCGGCCGGTGACGGAAAGAATGAGATCGTGGAAATGATTTAGCCTGGCAGGGTGTCTGGACTCTCCCTTGGGAGTCCAGAGACGTTCAGCGATTTGGGTGGTTCTCAGAATAGGGTTGCTCCTCTTCCACCCTGAGATGAGCCAGTTTAGGTGGTCCAGGCATGTCGAATCAGGACGAGGTCCGAGGGAAGACCCAGGACAAGCTAGAGGGATCACAACTCTCCGGTTTGGGAATGTCTCGGTGTTCCCCTACAAGGGTTTTAAGAGCTGGCTGGGGAAAGAGAGGTCTGGGCTCCTCTGCTTGGGCTGCTGCCCCAAACTATGCAACAAGCTAAGCGCCAGTTTCCATTTTTGTCTGAGCCGGAGGTGACAGTACTTGCTTTCTTATCTGTTTTTATCAAAATAAATAGAGATCAGAACCACCACACTGAAACCATCAGGCTTCTGAACCAACATTGTCAGGTTCGGTGGAAATGATCAGAACGAAGGACCGTACCGAGCATACAGAGACTCGGCGGAGAGGCAGATGTGACATTTTGATCACGTTTTCCACCGTGAAGCTGGGTCAGCATCGCAGTCACAACTGCTACGACACCAGGCAGAAAACAGCAGAAACGTTCAGATCCTGCAGCTGCTGACGTCTCGCAGGTAGCAGAGAAATACTGTCTAATTGCCTGGTGCAAAACCCAAGCCACAACTGTGAAGTGTCAAGCTTTGAGTTCTGATGACTGTACGGCTTTTACAACAGGAGAAATTTACGCTCACTATTGACAAGCAGAGCCTTTGAGACACTTTTCTCCTGTTCAGTATGTGAACAGCAGCTCCGCTCACGCTCATAAATTCTGGGGATCGTATTCGCTGGTTCACTCTGATTTAAACAAATGTTGCCAATTAACTGTAACAAATTCACCACTTGTTTATATGAAAACTGTTACCAGGCATAATTAACAAAAGAAAAATCTGTAATGTGCAGTGGGTCTTAAGAGGACTTATAAATGGCTACTTAGAGCTGCTGGATAGTTCAGTGGTTAGAGCAGGCAGCCCTTGTAGAGCGGTTACAGCCCTGCTGCAGCGGCTGCAGGTTTAACTCCTGGTCTGTGACCCTTTGCTATGCGTCTGCACTGTTACTAGAGCCACAAAAGCCTTTAAAAATGAATACATTGAAAACATTTCTGTTTAAAAAGGCCTATAGTTAGTGAAAACAATAGTGTGTTAGGGCCATTAGTCATAGTTACTGTTGTAGGAGACGAGACTCGAAGAGGCTTGTATTAAACATAGCGGCATCATAGGTATGCTGCTATAGGCCAACACTGCAGGGGGACGCCAACATAATCAGCTGAGCGGTGTCTCCACCTCTCTTCTCTCCCCTCCTTTCCTCTACTTCCTTCAGCTTACTCCATCGTTAATTAGGAGCCCCTCATAAATGTAACTGTGCTCCATTGTTTCTGTAGCCTTTTGTGCTGCCCCCCCCCTTTTTTTCTTCTTTTTTTTCTGTATGTTTGCAGGCCAGAGTTTCCAGAGTTACACACTGACCTGCAGGTCCATCCCAGCGTTTATCTCCATCTGTATGTGTAGATGTCTTTAGGACGTCAACTAACATGCTGACCAGCTGTTTGACCCTCTAACCACCTCAGTGTTGCTGCCTACATCTGTTTATATACACACGTGGACAAAATTGTTGGTACCCCTCAGTTAAAGAAGGAAAAACCCACAATTCTCACTGAAATCACTTGAAATACAAAATAACAATAATAAAAATTATTTAAATCAATGATCAAAATCAGTTGAATTTTTTACAAATTGTTAAAAAAAAACTAATGAAATGGGGGACAAAAAATGATGTACCCATAACTTAATATTGATGCACTACTTTTGATGCAATCACTGCAATTAAAACGATTTCTGTATTTGTCAATGAGCGTTCGCAGCTGTCAACAGGTATTTTGGGCCCCTCTCCTCATGAGCAAACTGTTTTTTGTCTCAGGTTTGATGGGTGTCTCCCAAATGGCATGTTTCAGCTCTTCCCAGATGTTCAATGGGATTCATTGGGCTCTGGAAGGCCACTTTAGAATAGTCCAACGTTTTTCCTCAGCCATTCTTGGGTGTTTTTGGGTGTTTTGGATGTTGTTGGAAGACCCATCCTTGCCCTGAGACCAAGCTTTCTGACTAGGCAGCACTTTCTCTCCAGAATGCCTTGATAGTCTTCAGTTTCATTTTACCTTGCACACATTCAAGACACCCTGTGCCAGATGCAGCAAAGCACCCAAAAACATTACTGAGCCTCTCCTTTTCACCGTAGGGACAGTTTTCTTTTCGTATGCTTGGTTTTTGAGTATGAAATAGAGTTGATGTGCTTACCAAAAAGCTCCAGTTTGGCTCATCTGTCCAAAGGAAATTCTCCAGAAGCTTTGTGGCTTTCAACATGCATTTTTGCAAATTCCAGTCTCGCTTTTTTATGATTTTTTTCACAGTGTTTGTCGTCTCCCATGAAGTCCACTTTGGCTCAAACAACGACGAATGGTGGATCTGACAGAGTACCTTGGCCTTGGAGTTCACCTTTAATTTCTTTGGGGGGTCTGGGCTCTTTGGATCAATTCGACGATCCGTCTCTTCAATTTGTCATGAATTTCCTCTTGCGGCCACGTCCAGGGAGTTGGCTCTCGTGGGTCTTGAATCTGAATAATATGAGCCACGGTTGTCACAGGAACTTAAGCTGTTTAGAGATGGTTTATAGACCTTAAGATGTTTGTATAATTGTTTCGGATCCTGGACAATGTCTCTCCTTCGCTTTCTGGTCCTCAGTGTGGTCCAAAAGTGACTACCCTTTAAACAGACTGGATTAAGTTTGGAAACACCTGTGAGTCAATGAGGCCACCTGATATCAGCTGGTCAAAGTTTTCAATCTTTTATAGTGATCATTAACTATTCAAGTTTGTTTTTTTAAATATATGTCAATTCAAAAGTGATGGATTTTGATTATTTGCATTGTTTTTTGTAACAAGTGATTTCAGTGAGAATTGTGGGTTTCCTTCTTAACTGAGGTACCAACAATTTTGTCCACGTGTGTAGTCATCTCTGTAGTTCATGTACCAACAATGAACCAGTCAGAATATAAGTGCTTGGAATTCTTAGTTCTAAAGTTAATCGAGAATTATTATTTATACATTTTGTCTAATATAATATCTACCTCCTCTTTCCTTTCTTTAGCTGGTTGGTTTTTGGCAGGAAGGAGCCAGGTCCTGGTCGAGGTCTTTTCCTCTTAAAGTGGAGTTTTTCCTTCCCACTGTTTGGCCTAAAGGTTTTTTTTCTCTCCCGCTATGGGAGTTTTTTTACTTGCCATTTTCTTTGATTAGGATTTAATATTATAATTTTAGTTAATGATGTTTGTTCGTGAAGCGCCTAGAGACAATTTGCATTGTAATAGACGCTGTACAAATAAAATTGATTTGAACTGAATACTTAAACTCATTAGCCTTAATGTTAATTGAACAAAATTTAGTTAACCGCACCATGACCTACACATAATTAATGTTTAGAAAAGTTGTGTTTTACTTGTTAAAAGTTGTCCTCAGTGCATGTGTTTGAGATGGACATGCATGAGGGCAGCATGACAGCAATGAGGCGTGCAGTAGGAGTAACAGGAGCATCAGGTGGAAGTGGGACTGCATCAAGGATCGGCCCTGTTTTGTTTTGCCATGTTGATGGTTGACAGACGAGGTCAGACAGGGGTCTTCGTGGATTATATCTGCAAATAAAATGATCTCCAGTGAGAGCGAGGAGCAAGTGGAAGGAAACCTGGAGAGGTGGAGTGAAGGTCAGTTACAGCAAGACACAAGACGTGTGTTTAAATCAAAGGGAAGCGGGCAAAAATGGTGAAGATGCAGGGAACATTTGAGCTCAGCTGTCCAGAGCAATAGGCAGTGTGGAAAAGAAGTGAACAAGAGAGTGCAGGCAGGATGAAGAAGAGTGTCTGGAGTCATCTGTGATAGAAAAGCAGCAACAGTAAAGGGAAAGATTTACATGATAATCGGACTTCTGTATGGTTCAGAGGCATCGACGCTAACCAAGAGGCAGGAAGTAGAGTTGCAGGTGGCAGAGTTGAAGAGTTTAAGAGAGAGCACTTTAGAGGAACAGCCAGGGTTAGACAATTTGGAGATAGAGCAAGGGAGGCTACATGAAGATGAAGAGGAAGATGCAGAAGACAGGATAAAATGAAAACAGGCCTTAAAGGGAAAAAAATCCCAAAAAAGGATAAGTAGTCAAACCCTTGCTGAGGCCAGGTCAGCTTCATTTCACATGCTCGCTTTAGATGCTTGGTTAAAAATGGTCTACGGGGTGTTTCTGCAGGGAGTTTTCACCACCAGTTTTATTTGATTGTTTTTAAAAGATTCTTTGACCAAATTCAGTTCAGTAAGAGAAGAGAGCAGCTGCCTCTCTAAAGGTTCATTCCACTCTGTTTGCCACCAGTTTACGGAGCCAGAACTGCACATGAAGACAGTTTTATTTTTCTTTTGCCCGGTGATGAGGAGGACGGTCACTGAATCTGACAAAATGTGTCATCACGTAAGTGTAATCACTTAGCCAACCTTTAAATGTATCTGTTATTATGTTAATATTGTTATTATAGAAAGAAATTAGTCAATGAGTTGCTGTAAAAGTTTCTTGCTCTGACTGACTTCTTGGTCTTTCTGTTTTGTCAAACCCGAACCCCTCTGAAACATTTCTGCGTCGTCAAAACTGTTGGCACTAATGTAGAATGAGTTACTTGTCATAACAGAAGAAAAGCCGAGTTTTTCTTTTTACCCGTGACATTAACAACAACTTTTTTCCATTCATCTGTCTCATTATGCTGTGACAGTTATCCGCCACGAAGTAAATGTGCACACCTGTGTTTTTCCCGTGAACACATGTCAGATGTAAAGAGTGGAACTAAACTGATTTCCAGCCAAAAAACGTTCCTACTGAGAAGCAGGCTGACGAAACAGCACGACGCGAGTTAATAAGCAGCTTCACAGGCGCTAAACTGGAGAAGCAGCTCGATATATGTGTTTGTCAAATTTACAGTCCGGCTTCATGGCGATCGAACTGTGCTACTTGGCAGCCAAGATCACGAGACGGCAAACGCCAAGCTACAGCCGAAGCGCACAGTACACGAACATGCGCCGTCTGTTGTGACATTGTTGATAATCAATACGTGAACTTGACATTTCCTCGTTCATCATGAGGAAATGTCATAAAACTGAGATGAATCTCTTTGAAACAGCATTTCTTTCTATATGATTAATGGAAATCCAAAATTCACTCCCCTTTTTAACGCTACACTAATAATAGATTTCTAAATGTCACCATGAAACACATTAATAAATAACATTTGTAGGTAGTCAGACCTAAAAATTACAAATCTGTGGGTTTTAGTTGGACTCACCTTTTGTGCATTTTATTCTCTATAATTCATAAAGCCACTCTATGTAGAAATTACACTTCTAACCACATGGGGGCACATGTGTTGACAATAGAGCCACTGACAATACCATTTTCACCCACTCGTGTCTGAATTCAGGGGCCAACGCATGAACCTTTGTACGATGTGCTGCCCCCATGTGGTCAGATGTGATATTTCTGCATAGAATTTCCTTCAGGAAATGTGTGAAAATGTGCCTTCTTCTTCCTACATACTTTGAAATGTAGCATCCAGATGTGAACAGATGTGAATGTAAAAATGAAAATGGCACGCGATTCACCTGGTGACAGATGCATACTTTACTCTTAGCTTTCCAGTGGAATCTGCTAATAAAATGTCAGGTTTTGCTTTCTGCTGTGAACTGATTGTTCTTCTCTGATTCTGTTCTTTCTACATCCTGTCAAATGGTTTCTTTGACTGTCGATGTTTTATATTCATTATATATATATTTATTAAAGTCACTGCATGTAGCGATGACACTTCTGACCACATGGGGGCAGGTCATCACAGGAAAGTTCATGTCTCAGCTCCTGGTGTGAGACTAAATAACGCGTATCTTTAGTAGCACAGTGTTGTCAACGCAGCAGATCTGTGTGGTTCAGAGGTTGTATTGTTGCATAGAGTGGCTTTAAAACGAGAATTATATATAAACTCCAAAATTTCCTGTGAACTATTTAAGAATATGTAAAGTACGGGTACTTCAGAAGTCTGTGAAAGAGCAGCACTTCCAGAAGGATTAAACATAAATATTAATTAAGAAAGCTGAATAAAACCATCAGGGGAAAATCATGAAGTAGCATATCACAGAAGTACTTATGTACAAGTTCATGAAAACCATCAAAACCATTGATTAGACTAAACTTTTCTTGTTTCTTGCTAGGATTACCAAAACTATTTCTGTTTGCTAAATGCCAGAATAATGAAAGACAAAATTTCTTTATTCCTTTTTGAAAAGTCAGACGCTTTTATAAACTGAGATTATATGCAGTTTGGGAAAGTTAGCTGGTTAGCTGATGGCATTTGAGTTAATTGGAGGCACATCTGTGGACGTATTTTAAGAAACACCTCAAACACTAACCAACCCTTCCTTGTGTGATGTCATAGGAAAAAATAGGAAGAGAAATCAGTCAAGATATCAGGAGGAGAAGTTATAGAATTGTAAGTCTGGTTCATCGTTGCGTACAATTTCTGGACACCTGAAGGTACCACGTTCAGCTGTTCACAACACCTATACACCAGTATAAACACCATGAGAGCGTCCAACCATTATACCAGTCAGGAAGGAGACAGTTCTGCGTCCCATAGAATAATGTGCTTCAGTGCAAAATGTCCATATCAACCCCAGAAAACAAGCAAAACATCTTGTGAAGATGCTCACTGAAGCTGGGCTGAAAAGCCTCTCAGCGAGGAAGAAGACATTACTGCAAAAGCAACGTAAAAGAATCCAGATAACAGTTTGAAAATACACACAGAGATAAAGACCTTCATTTTCAGAGAGATGCCCTGTGGTCTGATGAAACTAAAATTGATCTGTTTGGTCATGATGACCATCGTTACATTTGGAGGAAAAACAACACCATACTAACTGTGAAGCACGGGGGTGGTAGCATCATGCTGTGGGGGCGTTTTGCTGCAGGATGGACTAAATAGATGGCATCATGAGGAAAGATCATTTTGTAAAAAAACTGGAGCAACATCTCAAGACATCAGCCAGGAAGTTGAAGCTTGGAGACAAACGGGTCTTCAGATGGACAATAACCCCAAGCATACCGCTAAACTAGTTACAAAGACACTTGAGGACAACAAGGTCAATGTGTTGGAGTGGCATCACAAACACCTGATCTCAGTCCTGTAGAACGTTTGAAGGCGGCCAACAAACCTGACAAACATCTGGCCCAAGTCGTACAGTTTAAAGGCAATGCTGCCAAAATCCCGACTGACCTAAAACAAGGAAAATTTAGCCTGATTGAATGCCAGACAGTGAGAAATAAAAAGGTAATTCCATTTTATACTGTGTATGTAAAACTCCGGTTTCAGCTGGGAACCATCTGTGCAGGCATCCATCCTGAATAAATCCCAATTTTCAGTTTTTTTTTCACATTTTTTGTCCTTCACAGCGCCTTCAGAGTGCTCACATTACACGGTCCTCTTATTACAATTCACACATGCTCGATGCAATTACGACAGTTATGCGAGTTACCAGAAAACACAAAGATCACAGGGAGGAATAAACCTGCCGTTTTAAGACCCTGTCAGCCGCAGTAATGGATAAATGATTAATTACGCCGCATCCCCTGCCGTGGTATCACTCAGAAAATCCTGAAACCCTCGTTCCTGGTTCTGATCGCTGGCTGAGCTCAGCTGCGGATCTGAGGGAAAAGCTAACCTCCTCTCAGCACCCCAACTCTCCCCGTAGCGCCTCCACCCGAGGCCGAGGGAAGTAAAGCTGCCGCAGCTGCTTCCAGTAATGCACAAAACATCAGCGGCTCCGCAGACGTGATGCCCCGAAGCGGGGAAATCGGCATAGCATCCCATTATTACTCGACAAATGCGTCGTCATTGCAGTGTGGGGCCCCGTGATTTTTCATCCGTTACGGCGCTGATGTGACAGGCCTCGGCCCGAACCGATACGTCATCGTAAAAGCCGTTCAGTGAGAGGCTGATAGCGCCGCAGCACACAGGGGGAACTTCTCCATCTGCTAATAAAGTGCACATTCACTGGTCTCGGAGTCTGGCGAGTGCGTGCACGAGGGTGGCTGAGTTATAGTAATGGTCCTCGAGCGGCGAGGGAGTCTTAAATGGTCCTCCTTCAGGAGATTGACTGGCATCTGCAGAGGTTTAGCTTTCTTTGTCTCTCACAAACACATATATGTGCATTTACGAACCCCTGTCTGTGTGTGCGTACTCGAGACTTTATGGGATATAAGGTATTTTATAATAATGTGACTCCTGCTTCAAGGAACTTGGAGGGCTGCTGACGCTGTAGCAGCCGTCCTAAAAGAGAGCAGAGCTTTTCCCTGGACTGCTGGCTTGCTAAATGTTAACCATATTCCCTACGTACCATGCATGTAGCCCTCAATTTTCCACCTACGGTCATGCGGAACGGTTTTAACCCCTTTTTTTAATCCTGTAATTCTGTGTAAAAGCGTAATAAAAATCCTTTTATCAGAGTGGGTCTTAGCTCTCGGCAAATACAACTTCAAATAAACAACAACAATATTTACTTCACGAAAGTCAAGCCAAAAGGGGAAACACTAAGTACCCCTATGATTCAAAAGCTTTTAGATTCACTTTTAGCAGCAGTAACTTATTTTACAGTTATTTTTCCTCATGAGCAGCTCTGTTAAGTTCTGTCTCATCAGGGCTTTTCAACTGTCTCTCTTTTTTTTTTTTCTTTTTTTTTTTGGGATCTCTGTGTCTTGCATAGTCTGACCTTTGGGTAAATTTACTGGACGTTTAATCCTCCAAGGACTGACAACTATTTTGGACTCCACTGAGCACCAAATTGTTCAGAAATGATGTGCAGCAACAACAGCCGCTGAGGCGACCCGACAATATGGCTCACACCCAAAAGCCTGATTTATACTCGGACGTCAGGTCGTCTGCGTCACATACGCAGATGACGCAGAGATGCCCCCCCCCCCCCCCCCCCCCCACCTACGCAGAAACTCTGGTGCATCTCCCCAAAATTGTAGGTCGATGCAGACAGTGTTGCAGAAAGTGTCACAGAGAGGAGAGAAAGGAGGCCTCTGATTGGTCAGTTGCTCGTCATTGAAGAAATGAGGAAGTACCCACATCTGTACGATTCTGGTTCTCCACACTTCAAAGACAGCACATATTCTAGTAATTCATGGAGGGAGATAGAGGTGAATGTGGGTCTGGATACGGCCGAGACGGTGAGGAAGTGGAAAAACGCAAGCGATAAGTTCAGTAAGTTTAGCTAGTTCGTGATTGTCCCTCTTGCTTTGTGGCGTGGAATAACATAGCGCAGACCGCGCTTTAAAATTGAGTATAAATTAAAAGTGACTGCGGCATACCGGTGACAAGCTGACGGCGACACATTGAGAGTATACACGGCTCTTCATCCGGGGCTGTGCAGACGTGCGCCCCCAGGCCGCTCAGGAGGTCAATCAGTGGGAGTTTGCATCGTCGCTTCAAAACCAGAAGTTTACACACCTTCCAAAAGCCCCAAATGCAGCTGTTTCGACCGGTGCTGCCACCCAGTGGACACCATTTTCATGGTACTTGGCTTGGTTCGCTAAGTCCATTGCTTATGTTGTTCCCTTTTGGCATTGGGTTAACACACATCATATTACTCCAGACCACTAAACTTCCTGAATGCATGCTTTTATAGACGTCTGCACACCTGCAGTTCATGAAGGCCTGCTGATTAGCAGAACCTTTCTAAATCCTATGAAAGCCCTAAGGAGATACACAGTAAGGGTCACGTGATTTTTTTGTGTTAATTTTATAATGACAAGATGGAAAAAAAGTTATATGCTGTTGCATATCTGAGATCGTATTTGCCTAATAGTGACCTACAGTGATCAGATGGGTTTTATAATGTTTTTACAAGAACATGGAGGGAAGTTGTATTTCCTGCTGGCACTGCTGCGTCCCTGTGGGGCTGAGAAGGGACTGATCTTCATGTGTATAAATAAGCTTCATCAAAAACTGGGATTTCTTTCTGCCTGGGAGCTCAAAGTTTTTCTCACTTTCTGGAGAGAATTAGGACACCGTGTGAATCTGTGAGTTAGAGATCAGCTGGGCGAACCGATACTCAAGGCAGCTCAGGGTGCAGCAGCAGCAGACAAACGTTTCCTGCCATGGACTGAAAGGATTGGGGGAGAGGGGGGGGGGGGTCCTCCTACCCAGCGCCTGCCTGCATGCAAATGGAGCAGATCGGGACAGAATAAGGCTGACAGTCAATTGACTTTGCGAAAAGGTTTGTTTTCCCCGCGAGTTACAGGCATCAGCGTCGCAAAACTGCACAGAGCTTCTTCCTCAAGAGCGCGCACGGGGGACAAGTGTCCCCCCCCCCCCCCCCCCCCAAGTCCACCGCAGCGCCTGGGTGAGGAGTGCGTTTCATCCTGGGGGAGCGCGCAGCGCTTCTCCCGACGAGACATTTGGTTGCACCGCTGCGCATATGTGGTTACGCACGGCGCATGTGTGCCTTTTATGTGTTTTTCTTCCTCGAGCTTAAGAGTTTGAAGCGCCGAAAGTGTCCCGTTTTCCGACAAGTTGCCTGCGCCGCTCGGTATGTTCGTCACGTCCGTCGGCGTTAACTTGCGCGTTTTTTCCCCGTCGCGGTGCAGAATCAGATCCCGGCTCCTCCGCGCCGAAGTTGGTCGGGAATAACGAGGAGAGCGGCGGGAAACAGAAGTGACAGCGGCGCTGAGAGGATGCTGAGCGGCTGAATTTACTACCAGCATCATCAGCATCTCTGGGTGAGGAATTAAAAAAGAAAGAAAGAAAGAAAGAAAGAAAGAAAGGAAGAATCCGCGGGGGACTGCTGCTGCTGCTCACTCCCTCTCATCCACGCACTTCCCAGCTTTTTTTTTTTTTTTTTTTTTTTTTTTTTTTTTTGTGCCTGCCATTGAAATTCAGCTCCTGAAGCCACAGCTGCATAAACTTGGCCAGATCCGGTGACATTTTAGCTCGGTTCCGAGCGCCCTGGATGGATATTCGGCTCATCGGGGGGGGAATTTGAGAAGCAACAACAAAATAAATAAATAAAAGGAGGGGGATTACTATCAGCTCCTCTCTTATTATAACCTCAAAATGGATGCCTACGACATGCTTTGGGGACGCCACTGGATAAGCCGCTCTGCCGCCGATCTGCGTGACATCTGAGGCGCACCGGAGTTCAAAGTTTGGATAATCTGCACGGCTGAAGGTGCAGGATGCAGTCTGGAGCCAAGACGCTCTCCGCAGGTGGAGGTGCGTCACTCTGCTGCCTACTTCTCCTCTGGCTCATCTACTCCCATCTGCTCAAAGAGGGTAAGGACGCTCACAGATATTTATTACTTTGCCGGCGGCGGCATCGTCCCCGATGGCTTATTGGGATGCAGCTGCGCGCGCGGTGCGGTCAGAGCCTCTGATCCCGACTTAAAAAAAAATAAAAAATAAAAAAATGCCACCAATATCCAATAAAACACCCTTTCGGGGAACCAGGGAGGTATCCACAAGAGTATTTTTTTGGTGACCTTGCAGCACCTTATGATATTTCTGCAAAAATGATATGCTGTCTGCAGATTTTTATCTTGTCTCATATGAGTCTTATAATCCCCCCCCCCCCTTCCAATGTGTGAAAGGTGAAAAAGAAAAATAAGCCTTTGAGAGTCCCCTCACTAATGATGTATTTCTCCTCATCAGACCCCTTGTTACCATGGGCAGTAATAATGCAATGCATCCCCCAACTGTCAGGTGAAAAAGCAGCACAGGCTGTCGGCTGTGATTCCTGCTGCAGACGCACAGAGAGGCCAGATTTCTGGCTTCAGAGCTTTGTGATTTTACTCAGGTTGAGGACGCATCCATTCATGCCATGCATTCCTCCTGAATAATACATCCACTGCTGCTATTACACCCTCATTCTGTCACAGGCTAAAAAGCAAAAGGATGTTCCCCCCCCCCCCTTCATTGTCCCGCTGCCCACGACAAAATATCTTAGATTCAGGTGCCGTGAGAGAGAGAGAGGAAGCTTTAAGTACTGGAACTTGTTGGGTGATGTTATACACTAAGTTTGCAGATTAGATCTTTTAATCAAGCGTCGGCCTGCAGCGTAATTACCACTGTGGAGGAGGGATAGTGCCTACATCAATGTCTTTGGCAGCTTGCCGGGAACAAAAGTAGACACTGATGTGGAAAATGAACTGCCTGCGTGTTGAGACATGTTCCCTTTTTGCCTCCAATTTTCTGTGTTCTCTCTCAGAAAACTGCTGCTGTCACCAGGCTCTTATTGTCATCCCTGAATTGCCTTTCAAGCATCTGTGTATTATCAGAGGAGCCACAGCAACCATAGCCTTCCTCTCAGCCTGTTCATTATTGACTTGTTTTCATCTGAAAATGATCTCATTAGACCATTATTGTGCGAACTGCTCAATCAATCTCTTGTGAACTTTTCTACCTCTCATATATTTGCAGTGTAAATGGATTCTGCCTCGTGCGTTGATAAACGTCCTGGATGTGATTGGAGGGCTGACTCCGAGATGACATTTCAACACTAAAATAACAGGCACAAAAAAAAAAAAAAAAAATCCTCCTTTAACGCCGGCTGCTGTCACCAGAGGTGCAGTCGTGAAAGCATTTTCTTTGTTGTCCTCACATCAGTTTACCTTACATCAGAGGAAACCTTCCACGTATCGCCGATGCAACCGAAGCGGCGTTCGCTCTCCTCGTCCCAGAGGCCGCAGTCAAAGCTGGGAAACTGGTGGGTGGAGAGGCTGCGATGCCTCCACCATCTCCACGGCTCATCCGTCACGGTGGCGAGGACAGAAAATCAAAGCGCAGCATCCCTTACCTGTGCACGCCTCGGGTCCGCTGGAGGCCGCGGCGAGCGGCACGTCGGGCGGCGTCGGCGTTGTTGCTGGTTTATTCAACAAAAAAAAAATACGGGGATGTCTGCACGTCCGTCGTCCGGAGGTGTAGTTGCAGGGCAGCGGCGGGTGCTCGCCCCTTCAATGTTTGATCCTGAATGTCTTTGAGGCGCAGAGCGAAGGTTGATAAACTGTTAACTCAGCTCAAAGAAGTCCTTTGGAAAGAAAACCGAAAGCAGAAATAAAATTTGTTTGTTAAAATCTTTCTTTTTGTAATTTCTGTGGAGGAAATTTACGGCTTTTCTTGATGTTTAAAGCAGCACAAAGGAACATTTGTGATTTTTTTTTAATGCTCAAAGGCTCCCCCTGTTGGTGTGGCGGTCGTCCAAGCATCGTACCTCTTCAGTCTCTGGAGTCTCTTCGTCACCCATCTCTTAGTCACGTGCACTGTCGCTCTGTAACCTAGTTATTGATGTGTGACATCATCACGCCGTGATGGGTTTTACTGGGACAGCAGACCACAAGAGCTGGACAACATTTCAAATGAGATTGAAACTGATATTTTGGACCCGGATACCCGGATGTTTGTCCATTCAGCAAACATTCCGTTTTCAGTGTAGATCACATGAGTCAAACACAAGGCCCGCGGGCCAAATGTGGCCCGCCACGTCATTTTATGTGGCCCTCGAGAGCTTCTGCATTATTGTCTTAAATTTAAACCAATATTTTAAGACTTAAAATAAGCTTACACCGCTTTAAAGCACATATTGACAATAAACTACATCTCCCATAATGCATTTCATTGTTACCCACAATGATAACAGTATATAACCATGAGCAAGACATCAAGATGATTTTCAGAATTGACGAATTTAAGAAAAAACCTTTACAAATTAACCCCAACATGTCCAAGAAAAGAAAGTTTGATGCACAAAGAAGGCAGTTTCATGAACGATGGGAAAATGAATACAAGTTTGTACCTCAAGGTAAAATAACAGTATGTCTTTTGTGTTATGTGTCGGTGTCAGTCGTGAAAGAGCATAATCTCCATCGGCGTTTTGACAGCAAACACAGAGCTAAGTATGCTAAATTTAGCCTGCAAGAAAAACAAAGAACCGCTTCTAACCACCACCTGAGCAAGAGCAGGTTTACAACAACAAACCCTGAGTTTAATATAATGGAGTTAAATATTTGACACTTGAATACATAATAAATACAGAAACCGTTATTTAACAAGGTGTAGTTTAATTTATTTTGATTTATATTGTATTTTGTTACATTCATGCTGTCAATCTGGCCCTTGGAGGGCCACCATGATGCTGATGTGGCCCTCAGTGAAAATGAGTCTGACAGCCCTGGTCTAGATATTCAGATTTATTTTATTTATTTTCTCTTAAAGCCGGTTACCGTGCCCTCACTCACCGGTTCAGCGGTCTGGTTCACCTGCGGTGAAGCTTCAGTTCGTTTCAGCTGTCACAGGGATGACAGCAGCCCGGAGACCTCACCTGAAGAGAGGGACGCGCTGGCACGTGAACCCCTTTACCGCCGTGTTTATTCATAAAAATAAATAGAACAGATCAAAATGAATGTGTTTTTTTTTTCACTTGCATACATGTTTTTTTTTCCATCTCGCACACTTGGTTGGTCTTTGCACACATTAATAACTTCGTTCGCCCTCGCGCATCTCTTGAGGCTGACCTCGTTTGGTCGCGCGCGTACCAGAACCGCACTCGGGCTTCGAATATCCGCCACGATCTTCTGCTGACGCTTCGGAGCAGTTGGGGGGGGGGCTTCATTTTAACATGAAAACAGCGTCGTGTATTTACACACGCTGCGTCACAGTTACACTGAAAACCGGAAACGAAGAGCTCATTTTCATTTTCCCATTTCCGTTAGAAATGCAACCTGTGTTGTAGACGTTGCCAAGAGTGTTGGAAACGATAACGTGAGCATCTTTTTCTGCTCTGCGTTCTGTAAAAGAAGAAAAAAAAAACTCCTTTCGCTGCATATTACGCTCCTAAATTACAGCTGTGACGGGCCACCAACGGTCCACCTGCTCAGTACTCAAAGGAAGATGTAGTTAGCTGCTATAGAGAGAAGAAAGTTCAATAAGTCGAGGCCATTTGGAGTAAAATATTCATTGCAGAGTGCAGTCATGTCATGTAAAGAGAAGAACTGGTGGTTAAGCTGGTGAAAAGCATGGACGGGGCCGTGCTTAAAGGTGGGTGACTGGAGCGTAAACCCAGACCTCTGTGTTGATGATGAGCCTTGAAGATGGCCCTGGAGGACCCAGATAAGGAGGCGGAGTGGAGGAAGAAAGACGGGAAAACGGTGTGAAAGGCACGGTGACAGAATCACAATGATATTTAAAGGACTGATTGGCTCAGGGACGGCAGACGCAAAGATTACTGGAAGGGAGCTGCGCCACAGAAACTGAGGATGGAATCATTTTGACAGCGCTGAAAATTGGAATTGACAAAGGAAAATGACCTAAAGGAACCGGCTGCGTTCACCGCTGAGGAATATGGAGAGCAGATCTTTCCTATAGACTCTTAATGAACTAAAAGCAAAGCAGCTTCTTTTGGCTTTTCCCTTTTCTTTAGGGGTTGCCACAGTGGATTATCGTGCTCCGCATATTGATTCTGGCATGGCTTTTGCAGTGGATGCCCTTCCTGACACCGCCCTGCCCAGTTGTCCCGGCTTGGGACCGGCTTTATGAGAGCAGTGGCCTGTGACCCGTTGGGGCGGTGAGGCCGATGTGGGGCTCTGTGTCCTGCCCAAGGGACACTTGGGGCAGGGGATCAACCTGCCGATCCTTTGGGTTGAAAGGCAACCGATTCTAGCCGCTACACCACAACTTATTTATTTTACCTGCAGCTTGTGGAAGAACTCAAAGGAGGCGAGTCCGGTTTCATTGAGAATCGTGGTGAATGCGTACCGTAAACGGGAAAATTGCCAGTGTTGCTTAAAGGAATAACATGAATTGTGTTTAAATTGTGGCAAGTTTCACAAGGACTCAAAAATAAGCATTTAGTTTTTTTTCTCTTTCTTTTTCTTTTTGCACATACAATAGGCTAAACCAGTGATTCCCAAAGTTTGGGCCGCGGCCCCCTGGTGGGCCGTCGCGGTACTGCAGGTGGGCCGTGAGGGGTTAATAAAATTAAACAAATATGTTTTAAATCCTTGATCTTTTTTAAATATGTTTTTAATTACTGTAAAATATTAACGACATGATGTAAAAACATTAAGAAAGTAACAAAACAAATCAGTTAAGTGTTATACCGTCATCTTAACTTAATATGACAAGTGTCACCTATTTGTTGACCCCTTACATTAATGTCAGAACATAGTTTCTAGTCCTGAATGTTGATCACAGTTGTGATAAAAGGTTTCGGTGGGCTGCGGAGATTTTTCACATTTCAAACTGGGCCTTGGTATTCTGAAGTTTGGGAATGGCTGCACTAAAGAAATGAACAACATGCTTCTGACAACATCGTTTCTACAGGTAGAAGAAAACCATGGCTTTTGGCTACATGAGCTGTCATTGTGTTCATAAATAACCGTCGGGGGAACTCTTTTGGCCGAAACGTAGATGGTACATTTTTTAAAAATAGATAGATAAATAGAGAAACATCCTATGACGTCACCCAGAGGTTTTCTGTAGAGAGATAAATAAAGTGCTGTGGTTGGTCCTGGCTGGTTTGACCCCTGAACTCTTTCAGTCCAAAGCAAAACCAGCTGCAGCGGTGTCTTTATTACATTTAACGACACAAAATGGCCATATTATTGTTAAGATAAGAATGATTGTGATCAGCTACATCTTTATTCACAGCTCAAAGACAAGACTTTACTAATAGTGATGGAAGTTACCCATGAATCATAGCCAGCCATCAATCAAAGGACCACACCCCTAATTCAATTCAATTCAATTCAATTCAATTCAATTCAATTCAATTCAATTCAATTCCTGTAGCATCTATTACAATGCAAGTTGTCTCTATGTTCTCTACAGAGATTACTTATTATGCCTAAATGTATACACTTATATAATCCTACCTGATAAGGTACATAATGGTTCACCCTCTCGTACAGCTGTGACAGATGGATCCTACCTGAGCTCCACAGGACCCATTTTTGACTACAGCGGAGCGTGGTCAGCTACGAACTGACTTACGATCTGGTTAGTCAACCTGAAAGGATCCTGGACTAGTTTCAGGGACAAAGGTGGCTTGATTGGAGGACCCAGCTGCTGCAAGAGACAGCAGCTGATGCGCTGGAGGTTATTGGGCCGCCCGTCCTCCGATTAGCTCCAGCTAGCAGCCTTTCAATCTGGCAGAGAAGATAGCTGGCCGTCCAGCTGCTTGGCTGGAGCCTGACCGAACTTTTCCCAGACCAACTCAGAGTCAGTGGTCTGTTAGTACAGCTAAAAGCACAACAAACCATATTGTTTTAAAAATAAGAGTTATTTTGCGCTGTTATGTCTTTATCCGCAGCTCAGAAGTCAAGCTAAGTAGCTGAAGTGGCAGCAGCCGTTTGACTCCGTATGTAAAAGATTGGTGACGTTATATAATTTTACCTGCTGAGGTACATAAAAATTCCCCCCCGAACAGCGTTGGGGTCTTAAATGTGTTTATTTCTTCTGTAAAATGGGACATTTTAACATGAGGTTTCAATGGTGGCCGACTTGCTTTTAGAGCCGACCCCTAATGGTCCTTTAAGGTACTGCAATTTTATTTCACTTCTGTGAGATTGGACAAACCAGACAGGCTGGAAAAAAAAAAAAAAAAAAAACAGACGCCAGATTGTATAGCAGTCTATGACAAAATAATCCTCCCTGAGGGGGGTGGGGGGGGGGGGGGGTGCAAACTGTTGACCAGCCGACCGGTGGCAGACGTTACAGCAGCTATCCTCATCTTTTACATGCAAACAGAGAGACCTCAACACAATCATAGTCTGAACATTGTTTCCAAAAGCCACATAATGTTTATTCATTTATTTAATGTACTGCTAATGAATTTTGAATTTTCTATTTGCAAAAAGAAATGCGTTTGGTTGGAGAAAATTACGCTGGGCTTGTTGGTGATTTCATTATTTGGGGATTGCTGGTTTCGTCATTTACCTTAAGAAGCCTCGAACTGTTAAAAATCACGTCGGCAAATATATTTAGAAAACACAAAAGAGGAAATATACCAAACAACTGGAACTAATGGACAGAGCTTTACCCTACACTTGATGTAACGGTAAAACAGACAGTAATGCATCTCTTTACAGCACATGCCACGTGTCATAATTACTGTGTCACTTTGATTTGTTGGAATAATCCAATCACTGCAACAATCTATCCTGTCATCCCGCTGCGCTGCACAAGCTGTCGCTGGAAATGACAGCTCACGTTTTGTGAAATATGTCTACGGGCCGTGTCACTACATTTGAAAGTGACTCACTGCAGCCCTGCAATCAGCGCGGAGATCCGATGATGACAGGCGCACGCAGGCCAAATGTCTTTCACAGAGCACGCAAGAATATTCCTCATGCTACGAGCATGGGGGCAGTCGAAAGATGATTTACATGTCTTTTGGCTTGGAATACTCGTTTTAGCTCAGGGAGCGGGACCGAACCATCCGAGCATTAAACTGATCAGAGCGCCGCAATTACTGACTTTCTCTTTTTTCTTAAAGTAAAAACCACTTTCTCCACTCCAGTCTTCTTCAGCGTAGTTAGGCATGCATAGACGGACCCGCTTTGGTCATGACCTTGGCTGGGAATTGTAAGCAAATCACCGAGGCCTGCTCCATAGGCAGCGGCGCTTTGAGATGCGCAGGCATCCTAATGGAACAAAATGAAAAGAATTTTTACAGCTAAATCAATTTGACACCACGCGAAGTTCATTTTTCCAGAGCTCGCCGAATATCAATTCTCTCTCGCCATCAGCTCCGACCTCCCTTGCGGGTGAGCGTAGCGCACTGCTCGCTGTCTTTCATGCATCCTCTCTGCGGAAATCTCCGGGCCCAAGACTGCTCCCGCCGTCGCCAGAGCAGCGTGAACGATTTCAGCTCCGCGTCCTGCTCTACTTCCAGCCTGATGCCGTGATCATATTGTCTGAGAACGGCCATGATTGAACTTTAAAGCCGCAGTCCGCGCTATCGCACGCTACCGTACGCTACGTACGCTACCGTACGCTACCGTACGGCACTTGTGTGGCGGCTTAATAGTCTGCTGACGCTCCGCTTTTTTTTCAATGTTTGCATTAAAAGACGGAGGCCATTCTGGCAGGCTTTCAGAGTGAAATTTAAAGTGAGTCACTGTGGCTTTACAGTGCTTTCTGCATTACAGTCATCAAAGCGGCCGTTTGCATTTGCAAAGCGTGTTGCACAGTCACTCTTTATACCCCGAGCCTGCATTCATCCATAATAAATGCCCATTCTCCATTGTAATATCTCTGCAACCCCGTATCACCGCAACAGGAATCTGTCCAAAGCCACCTCCTTCATGTGCTCTGTGCCACAGGACAGACCTGAATTACTTTGTTATTCCTGTGGGCAGGGGATGCATGTAAGGGGAATATTTTCTATTTAAAAGCTGCCCTTGGCAATGTCAGGCAAGTGTTGTCTTCAAAGTGTGAAAAATAACTGAACCACAAGGATGTAGCAGTCCTGTAGGTTGAGACCATACTGCACACTCCCTTCTTTTGCTGAGACAGGAAACAATCTAAAGCCGTCGAGTCCCTCTTTCTCCCAAGGGTGCTTCAGCCTCCTGCTCCTGCGAAACGTTTCAATCTGACATTCTCTGCAGGTGGAGTGGTGCACACACCTGACACGAGAATTAAATTTAGGGCAAACAGAGCACATCTCCGTCTCAGCTGTCAGATGGTGTGTTTGTCTCTCTCGCTCTCTCTCTCTCTCTTCTTTTTTCAGTCCCACTGGGTGCTTGTGATTGCTTAAAAATCATGCTCGATGCAGCTTTAAAGACAGTCAGATTTAAATGCAGAGCTCATTCAAATATGAACAGCTTGTTTTTGAGAGAAACTCCAGTCTGACGCATCATTAGGATGTTGTTGGTAGGCTGAGCGCAGTGCAGACAGATGAGTGAGTCTCGTCCTCTAATGACACATAACGCACTTTGGGCGTGTCACGAGGCTTCGGTTGTTGAATGGTCAAGACGCAGAGCGTCCATGTCACCTCAACGTGCTCATCGAGCATAGAATAGCGCATGGCGGCTCCTTCCAGATGGCGCCAGATGGCTCTGTTGGTTTTTGCTACCTTTTTTCATATATATATTTTTTTAATATTTCAAAAAAGTCTTCTTCATTGATATCTAGGCATTAGGGATGGGAATTGACAAGATTTTTCCGATTCTGATTCCATTATTGATACCTGTTTAACGATTCGATTCTTTATCGATTCTAATTTGGGGGAAAAGGAGAACATCAATTTTTTTTACTTAAAAGTCACGACCTTACAAACTCAACAGTGAGGTCAAAAGAGGCCCAAAGCCTGGATAACGTGTTAACTGTTGTAATATGTAACTGTGCAAATACACAAGAATGTGTAACATTTTACTAACAGATTTTTCCTAATAGAAAGAAAAAATATCCCTTTTAAAAGGATATATGAGCTCACTAAGCACTCAAAAATAATAATAAAGAAAGATAAATACTATCAAATACAAGGGAACAGTGCATAGTGCAAATCTGCAAATACTATGAAGAATTAACAATTCTTTTGCAGAAAAATAAGCATGTCTGCTTTTTCAGGAAGGATACGTGATCTTTCTGGAGGTAGGTAGTGAGCAGTAGCGAGTGCTGCCAGACTCTCGTCACAGTCATCTTCTAAATGTAATGCAGAAGGCATTCGTTTAATAGCATAGCGTTAATGTTATAGCGTGTTTTACAAAGAAGCACATAGGCAGCGGGATAGCTACTTACCAGAGTTACCAGAGGTGATCTTAGCTTGGCTACTGCTGCTGGGTTGAGATCCATCAGTCCGAAGTGCGTCAAAAACACGACACTCATTTAACATTATTGCATGTTGTGTGCGCAAATGTTTCTGCATGTTAGCCGTGTTCCCTCTCGACGCTGTTATCTCCACTTTACAATGACTGCTAGTTGTCTCGTTGCCATCTTTCTTTGGTGAAGTGAAGCCCAACTTTGGAGCGTTTGAACCTGGTGGGCGCCATTGTTGTTTACAACTGCAATGCGCGTGCTAAACTGACGTAACTTAATCACGTAAGTGCTTTCTGGAATTGACTGTGCGTAAATTACGTGAGATTCGTGCTGGTTGGAATCGATAAGAGAATCGCTAGATAAACTGCCAAACAATCCCATGGAATTGAAACACACGGAACCGGTTCTCTACAGGAACCGGTTCTTGATTCCCAACCCTACTAGGCATGCCGCGATTTTTAAAAAATTAGATTTAGATCGATTTTTTAACAATATGATTCGATTCGATTTAATTAAGCCATGTATCGCGATGTGGCCTCCAGGCCAGCAGAGGGCGCACTCGAGGTAAACTAGATTTTTGTTCAACGTCACTAGGAAGGCGGGATGCGCAGCGTACGATGCAGATCAAATCAGCAGCAGCTAGCGAGCAGAGTGCGACCGAGAGAAAAAAGTGAGAGAGTCATGGTTGGGGTCGAACTCCAATTTTTGTTCAGATAAAAACAAATGTGCCTTAGTTTGTGCCTGGCTTATCTATCTCAGAATTGAAAAAAAAAAAACGCATTCTCTGATGCTGCATTGATTTGGAAAGACAGTAAGAAAAGACAGTTTTGTTATGTTTGTATAATACCTTAGTTTATGCCTGCCAAGGTAGAGTTGACTTGTTATGTACTAAAGGAAAACAAATCTTGATACTGTACTGATTTATTGAAAAGAGGGCAATAGACCTACTATAAAAAAAAAGAGAAACAAAAAAACAGGAATTGACAGATTTGAAAGCTGATAAAACAGTTTCCACTTTCCAGTCATTTGCTATGCGGGTATAAAGAGGATAAGAAAAAAAAACAGTATTGTTGAAAAAAAAAGAGAGAACTGATCCAATTTTTTTTTTTTGTCATTTGCTGCTAGTTCTAATCTACTGTATTGAAAAGAGCGTAAGAGAAAACACTACAATATTTTAAAAAGGAAAAGGCTGGATTTGCCTGTGAATTAATTTTGTGTTTTACATGATTTGAATTGTGATTCGAATTGTATCGTGAGTTGAGTGAATCGTGGCATGCCTAATGATAACGTTGTTGTTGTGTTTTTTGTTTTTTTTTTTCATATTAGTTTTTGCCCCGGTTTGGATGCTGTGCTGCTTGAGGGATTTTCTTGGTTACTTTTCCATTTTTTTCTTTCACCATCCGTTATGATGAGAAACCATTGCAACGAGAAAGTTGTTTACAAGCGGGAGCAGCTGATTCAGAGTTCAAGAAGCCAAATAACGCTCAAATTCCCAGTGAATTGAAGAGACGTCGTGGATGCAGGTCAGGAGCAAAACGGAGAGCAAGAAAAAAGAGGAGGTTTGAACCAGCTCTTCCTTCCTTCATGATGGGGAACACGTGATCTCTCGCTAATAAGGTGGACGATCTTGAAGTGCAGATGAGGAGAAATCTGGAAAAGGCAAAGCAGTTTAATGTGTTTCACCAAGACGTGGCGGCAGGAGCGTATCTCTGACTCCTGAGTCTTTCTGTCTGGATTTCAGACACTAATGGCAGACAGAGATATGAAGAGGAGCGGAAAAAGCCACGGTGGTGGAATTACGGTGCTTGCCAACAACAGAAGGTGTAATCCAGGACGTGTTACTGAAAAACATCGCTTCTGCAGCCCAGATATCAGCCTGTTAGCTTTGAGTTTCTGTCTTTATTTTTCCTGGGGGGTCACCAGTGTTATTGTAGTGACAGATTTCATCCCGCTATCAGCTGGAGCTGACGCTGCATGTGATGTCATCAGCTCTGATGACATCACATGCTATGCTACGCTACAGACACAACAACCCAGATTGTTCCTAGCATACAGCTTGTCTGCACAACCTGCTCTGGGCTAGGCAGATCACAATCTGGCCTATCTCTGCTCTACTTACAAACCCATCATCCAGAGGCCACCTGTGACCAAAATATCTGTAAAGGAGATGGTCACAGGAAATAAAGGAAACTCTGCAGGAGTATTTTGAGGCTACACACTGGGATGCACTCTGAGCCATATGGAGATGACATCAATGCCATGATGCTGGGGAATTTCACTGAATGTGAAATTTATTCTTCCACCTCCCCCTCCCGTCTGTCTCTAGCAGTCAGGTGAATAGGCAGCTGGAGAGACTGAATGGGAGCAAGGCTGCAGGTCCAGGTGTCAGCGCCAGAGTCCTGAAAGCCTGTGTGGACCAGCTATGTGGGATTCTACAGCACCTCCTCAGCATCGGCTTGAGCCGGGAGATGGTTCTGGTGTTGTGGAGGACAGCCTTTGTTGAAGCACCCAAAAGATCTCATCCATCCTCTCCTAATGACTACGACTCCTAATGACATTCCCGGATCCACTGCAGTTTGCTTATTGTTATTGGGTTGGAGTTGAGGACGCCATCATACACCTGTTTCAGTGAATCCACAGTCATCTGGACAAAGCGGGAAGCAGTGTGAGGATCATGTTCTTCGATTTCTCCAGTGCATTTAACACCATCCAGCCTGCTTTACTAAGTAAGAAATTCCAGGAGACACAGGTGGATGCCTCCACAATCATCTGGATCACTGACTACCTGACTAACTGATCCCAGTTTGTGAGGCTGAATGGCTGAGTGTCTCAGCAGGTGGTCAGCAGCAAAGGAGCACCACAGGGAACTGTACTCTCACCACTCCTCTTCACTCTGTGCACCTCAGACTTCCAGAACCAGTCAGAGTGCCGACATCTGCAGAAATCCTTATAGTCAGCTGTGTTCTGGGGACTTGCTTTTTGTCCAGTTTTTATTTCAGAGGTGCATGGTGATCGGCAGGGTGATGCTCCTTTTAATTCTGGATCATGGTAATATAGTTGTTTTTCTGTTGGCATGCTATGTACTAACAATGCACATATACTACATTGTAAGTCCAGTATGTAGTATCCGGTTTAAAAAATGGCCAGTTTCATCTTGATGTGCTTAAAGCAGCACAAAGGAACCTTGGGAATTTTGTCTCACTTCGTCTCCCAATAACATGGAGGTACAGACACCAAGATTCACTCTTGTTTGGTCTCTTGCAGGGTCTCTTACTTTCTTGAGTCCCTAAGTTGCCTCTGACGTGACGTCCACCATAGCTCTGAGTTAGTTTCATTGACGTTGATTTGTGACATAGTGCCACAAAGCAATATGTAGTTGTTGCAAGAGATGACTGGGATGGGAATCTAAAGTTACTTTGCCTGGTTTATGTCAATAGTAGAGATGGGAGGACCATGAGAGCTAAACAACGCTTCCTTAAAGGCAACAACATTCAGTGACAGATTCAGTGAAATTCCTTAGAATCCTTTACCCTACCTTTAAAGTAATCACATAACCACAAAAAAAATAATAAAAAAAATCCCAGTATGTATCATACATGTATCGGCCAATCACCGCTCAGAGTCTGCAAGTGTTTTGTGTAATTTGGTGAATGAAAACACTTTGTAAAGCACTTTGTAGAAGCAAGATAAGGATTATATGCACTAGGGGTGAGTATTGGCAAGACCTCGCAATACGATATGTATCGTGATACTTGGATCACGATATATGATCATGATATCACGATATATTGCGATATTCTACCCAGTTAATATCAAAATTAAAAAGTAGATATAAAAAAATCAAGTTGGTGTATATGTTCATCAGATGATATTGATCATTCAGAGGACAAACTGAGTCAAAACTATTTGCTTCAAAACAACCTATTTATTGTTTATTATTAGTGTTTTTGCACATTTAAGTGAATGAATGAATTTTCCTTAAAAATCGATATTAGGAGCTGAAAAATTGATATTATATCGGGCGGCCGAAAATCACGATATTTTGCCAAATCGATTTTTTTTTTCACACCCCTAATATGCAGCATAAATATAAGTGCGGACCAGTCACCATTTATCTCTTGTTTACCCAGAGATAGGTCTGGTATTGTGTATTCAGACAGCACGCAAAATCAAGGAGTGGCATTCCCTTTCAAACTAAACACATTAATATCAAGCGCATGGCTCACTCCGGAGCTCTGCTGCCCTACTTGTTTAGCTGCAGAAGATCACGGTGGTGTCAGGAAGCGTGTAGCATGGGGTCAGTCAAACATCTGCCTCTCTCACCTGGTGTCCTATTACATGATAGCAAGTGCGGCGCACACGTCAAGTGGTGTTAAAGTAATGAGATGCACTTGGCTGCAGCTGCCTTCGCTAGCATATGCTCAGTCTAGTAAGATTTCTGTTTGATGTCATCCTGGGTTGCTATTAACAGAGAGAGCTGTTCGATTAGAGAAGACATGAAGGAAAGGTTATGTCTTAACACCACAGTCAAAATCAAAACAGCAGCAGGAGATTTATCCAGGAAGGCCCTCTGAGCTGAGATCCCGCTTTAATTTTTGGGATGGAATTTATTCCTTTTTAGGAGTATCAAAGCAGAACTTTTGACTGTCTAAGGTGTGCTTGTGTGTCACCGCCACAAGCGACTGAGCTGAAGAGAACTGCATTGAATTAAAGTTTTTATGATCCACAAAGAGAAATGTTGTTTAGGGTTGTTTCGGATGTGATTTAATAGGCTCCAGGGCTTCAGCAGAGCATTGCAATGAATATTCAAAAGCTTTGTTTTCTTGGGGAGGTGTTTGTGACGCAGTGAAAGAGCACGCGACGATGAAGGAGTGTGGCACGCACACGAATAACCAAACGAGTGTGGTTCATACACGCAACGCTAATGAGACCTACAGAGTGCTAGAACTGGCTGTTTGAGAAAAAAGAAAAAGGAAATCTGTAACTCCCAGTATCCGAGTATTTGGATCCAGCCCTGATGTTGTTATTGCTTCAACTGACTGAGGATTTGATTTTCTATAGGCTTTTTCTCTTTCTGGGGGTCATCCAGCTACATCCTTCCCCATTTATCTGGGCTTCGGACCAACACTATTAGTGGTTAAGGAATTGAGGGGAATGTTGGGGGTTCAGTGTCCTGCCCATGACACGGCACGTGATGGGGCTGGGATTGGAGGGCAACCTGACTCTACACGCTAGAACTGAGCGATTTTATCGATTCTGCGATATATATCGATATTTTGTCGAGTATCTGGTATTGATTTTTCGGCCGTGGGTATTGATATTCTAAGTTTCTTTCAAAACCCCCGTGTCCCACCTTTAAAAGCTTGCAAGCAACAATTTGCACTGTTTAAATAAATAAAACTATTTTTCTCAACAAATCTTTTATTCATTTTGTCCAGCATTTGCAAGCTGCCTGTCAGCCATATAATGTGTAATTGATGCTTTCAGTTCAATTAATTCAAACAGTCATTGGAACACTTAAAAGATGTCACCAAAATCACTTTGTCCCTTTAAAATCTTTCAGAAAATGATGTAAATGTATTGTAAGATGAATATCGATATATATCATATCGTGAGCTGAATATCGTGTATCGTATCACGAGATTAGTGTATTGCTACAGCCCTACTACCCGCTACTCCTTTGCCAAAAAATTAAATAATTGAGCAAAATAAAAATCATTTGTCAAACTGTTGTATTGTTCGAAGCATAGAAGAAAGAGCCGTGGTTGGAATCTGCAGTCACTGTGAACGCATGAATGTTTGACATGACTGTCATGTTACCAGACTGAGAACAACTGAGCTGAACACATGTGCAGTTTTGATGGATAACAGATGTAAACTGTCTCAGCAGACAACATGGACAGAAACACAAAGCTCCCAGTTCCATATCTGGGGTGCAGAGATGTTCCTTCACATCTGTTGTTACACAGCACCACCATACGCCAATTCCTCCTTACTCTTACCGCTCTGTTTGGAGTCTCTTTTTGCCGAAATACTTGCAGTATGCAGAGGTACTGTAAAACAGAATATGTTCCTGTCATGTCTTGGTTGAAAGTAATGCAACTGCATTTCTGATATTCCTGTTGTTGTCTTTAGTAGCGCATCCATTATGTCTGCCGGTGATTCCACATGATTCCTTGCTTCTCTTCTGCATATCTGAATCCGATGGTGACACAATCAAGACAATGATCATTCAGTAGAAATGTAATCACACTACGACGCACGATAGCTATTATGACGTCATTCCGATAAATCCGATATCATGACGAATAGCCTGGATAACGTATATATTTTTGTCAACATGGCAGTGCCTCGCTCCCTCCGAGCCTTGAATGACCAGCAGTGAATGGTATGTTCAAGTTACGTCTGCATAATCAAAAAAACGATTACTCAATAAGGAAAATCAAGAATACCTCCTCATGCCAGAAAAAAAACTTGTTAACTCGGTCATAATTTTGGTAGTTGCTAACTTAAATTGATATTCGGAGTATTGTAAAAAAGAAAATAAATAGAAAAGGCTAAAAGAACAACTAGCAAACGAGGGAACTTAGGAGTTTGCGTTACACCTTGAATGTAGCCTGGAGCACAGCGCTGATCACAACAAACATGGCGGCGATGGTATGGAACTTCGTTAAAGTTTCAGAAGAAGATAGTTTGGTGGTTATTTGTGACGAATGCTCCAAGCGAATTCCAGGAGGACGGAAGCTCAAGCTTTAATACGTTAAACCTGATCAGCCACCTACAACATAACAATCACGTCCATGGAGTTTTGAAATCGCGCTAACGTGAGCTAACGCTAACGTGAGCAAACCAGCAGCAAGTTTCCCCTGCCCTGCCCTCCCCTTCACTCTCTCTCATCTAAAGCTTCCATGAGATTAAAAAAAAAAAAAAAAAAACTACTGAACCTCATTTACTTTAAAGGTATTAATTTAAACGGAACTACAAGTCAAAATCCTTTAAATGTTAATCTTTTTCAGTTAGTAATTCTGATGCATGTATTTCCATCAGTTCAAGGAGCCTTTATTTCTATATATCAGTCAGTAATGCACCTTATTTAAGTTGATGTGAGATATCAAATAGGTTTGTTTGATAGCTTTACGAAAATGTTTTAGCGGCTTGCCAATAGTTTTTCATTGGAAAAAATATATTAATTTAAAGAGTCAAAACTATTTTTTATTTTGTTCATAGTATTGATGTAATGATCTTAGGTATATGTGTGTGTTATCGGTGATCAGTATCGGCCTTTAGGAGCTGAAAGTTATTGGTATCGGTTTTAAAAACAGTTATTGTGCATCCCTAAATCTCACACATCAAAGCAGATCTTCATACTCCTCACTCCCTTTACTGACTGTTTCAAATCAAAGTAAACTTTTGAATTCAAACAAAAAAACGGAGCAGTTTCTCATTAGTGAGTCCATGTTTGTGAGGTTTTATCATTAACATATAGGACATCTTTTAACTGCTGTATAAGAGCCTAACTTGTGTGAAAGTTAAAAAAAATATTCCACAAGAGATAAGAATAAAAAAAAAAGATTAAAGACTAGAATAAAGCAGAACTTGGATGTAAATGATGAAATAAAAAATGACTAATTAAGATGCAAGTATAGCAAAAATAGCCACGTTACAAATCTGCAAGCCAGAGAATTGTGAAGAAAATCAAAGTAAAAACCCAAACCCTTGGCCTTCACGGCGAAGGGATCATTTAGCTCCGTTGTGAAGTCGTTCTCACTGCATATTTCAGGCCCGCTTTCCTCCTTCGAAGGGGGAGGTTTATTACAAATTAATACAAAGTTGTGCCTGATCATTATACTATTTGATGTAACATTTCCATCCCTACTACCAAGATCTCATCATTGTGAAGCTGTATGGGAGATTTTGGACCAATATCTTTCGGTCCAGGAGCCCTCTCTGATACTGAATGTTTAAATGACTCAATGTTTTTTCGGCTCTCTAATTTCAGATCCAGTATATTCAGAATTAATGGGTTTTAAACTGTGTTTTTACTCTCATTTGATGGAAGTTCCACCATTAACTGTGCACTTGGTGGTTGGTTTCTTCGCTGGTCGCTCCAAACTTTGGTGCTTTTGTGCTGCTAATGGAGGAGCTTTCTGAAGAGTTTTGTCTTCAACGGCACGGTATAAAAGCAGCCAGCGGAAAAAGATCAATTCATCCACGATCACAATATTAATTAGTCGCAGCCCTAAATATCACTCTTTCAAAAAGCCCGAGTCTGTTGGAACCAGTATGAGATTGGTGGCCGGGTTTAAGATCTATGCACTTCTAATTACATTTTAAAATTTAATAACTGCAGTCACTACAAATCAATTTTGACTGATTACCTGCACCATGCATATTTAAAATCTTCCATGTAATGTTTTAAATCTTCCATAATAGATCTGCTGGGTGCATATTTGATGAAGCACATGTTAATATGATTGTCATGCTCTCTAGACCGGCAGCTCAGTGGCAGAACGTCTGCTAAGACGGGATCATACGATGGACTGGAGACACTTTCTCAGACTCAACACTGTACGTCCGTGTGGAGATTAGAGTCTGATTAGAAAACTGGTTAGAATCAATGGAAAAAACCCTCGAGCCCAGCCAACCTGTACAGACTAGTCCATACGGGAGTAACACCAAGGTGAACGCCTATTCTAATAAATAATAAATGTGATCATTATGCAAAAAGACGAATCGTTAAAGCGGATTTCCAGCTGTTATTGTCTTTTATGTCTTACTTCTACATTAGATTCGCACCTATCATACCTCCAAAAACATCGTAGTTACCTTATAATGACAGAAAAAAATGTCGTGAGTAAGTCGACTTTCTTTAACAAGGTGATGTCATCTTAAGTGTCTCCTGATTGGTCGAGTTTCTGTAACTCGACCGATTTCTGGGGGCTGGGGGGCTAGGGGCACCTCAACTCCTGTTGCTGATTAGGAAAGACACACAGTAGGGATGCACATTTTGGATTTTTTTCATAACCGTTATCTGACGCCCTTTAACGATTAATAACCGTTAACCGATAAGATTTAAATGCTCTTCCATGCTGCCATTCCGACATGCCACCATTTAGACACATCACCATCCTGAAATACCGCTATTCCGACACACAAACATCCCACCATTCCGATCCACCTGACCCGAACCGCTATAAATAGACCTGTTACCCGAACCGTACCCGAGTTAAAATAAATCAGAGCCAAAATGAAATGCGGACGTTTATTGCCGGAACACTAGGCAAGTGAAATAATAAAGTTCAGTGGCCTACATGTTGCCTTAACATAGAAACAAAAATGTAGGCCCTATCACAGTCATCTCTGAATTTGGGGATAGCCGTGCCGTGCACACATACAAACTAAAAATAACATGGGCTACCCTGCGCAAAAGTAAAGATACATCTGCCTACCTGTACAGGCCATTTAGATGCGATCACTCAATCGACAGGAATTCCTACAGGTGGACGCAGAGGTAGCCAGTTTTTCTGTAGTCATCCGTCCACATTTCTAAAGTAACGGCAACATTGTGCTCTGACAGTTCGGTTATAGCGTCTTTGTCTTCTTTGTGAGGCACCTGCAGTAATGCCGTCTTCTGAACAAAATGTTCAAGGACAGACTTCGATGGGTTTTCAAAGCTAGCACTGGTGTCGGCATGCTCCTTGAGCGAGGATGTCCCACACTTCGGCTGTCTCGCACAAACACTTTAAGGCATTTCTTACAGGCAGTGAAGCCTTCAACGATGTTGTTCTCACTATCTGACACACATCCAAAATACTTCCAAACGTCTGATTTTAGTTTCGTGGAGGTATTGGCAATAACTTTTTAGTGTCCATTAACCAACTTCTTCTTCAGCTCTCCCGTAGTCATTTTTAATAACACTGCAGGGCATTGCATGACGTGAAAACATAAGTTGCAAAGATTCCTGGGAATGCAAAAAAAAAAAATCCTATTTTACTTTTTAAAGAGGGTTTTACTTTTTAAAGGCTGTTTACAATTCACAACAACATAGGCTTTCATATTTAAATTATATTTATTTTTGTTGGCACATTTTGTAAACCCGCAGTCAGACCCGTGCTCTGTTTCTTCCGACCCGACCCGGCATCCGACACAGGCTAAAATGTTTCACCCGTTGTATAGAATGTAACGGTTCACCCGCGGGTACCAGAACCTGCGCAGGTCTCTGCTGCACAGAACTCCTTTTTGCTCTCTTCATCTTCGCTGTAAAGTGGGCTGTGATGGGACGCATGTGATGGTATGTGTTGCAGCTGTCGACACGCCCCCATGAGTTGATTGAATTACGTAGCTTAAAAACAAAATTGACTGTTAATCGGTTAGAGTTACTGTTATCGGTTAACGGTTAAACGGTTAACCATGTGCATCCCTAACACAGAGTTCCAAACCAAGCCACAGTTAACAAAACATTAAGATATTACTTGCATTTTCAACAACCACAAGTCCAGAACTTCAGTCTTCGAGCCAGTACCAGATCCTGACTATGAAAAAACAAAGAACAAAAGAATTTTCCAAGAGTCGCTCTTTACCATAAGACATCGTAAAAGCTCCCTTTTATCACGAGCCTCCTGCAAGTAATTATGATAAAAAGCGACATTGTTTCAACGTGTAAACGGTCCCCTTGTTAACGTTCATTCAAAGCAGCCCGTCGTGAAATGTATTTATTTTCTTGATTTCAAATTCCCCGAGGAGTCTGGTCTCAGTCATATGGAAGCAGTGGCGAGCTGTCGTTAATGTGATTGCCTGTTAAATCTGATAAAGATATTCTATCATTTCGTGCTAAGAACTGATGTATCCGTGCAGTCTTAATTAAAGAGCCAAACATGAAAACATGATAAGCTACGATGGACGGGATGTTTTAATCCTTGAGCAGAACTGTCTACATCAGAGACAGTAAACTGATGATAATTGGTGGATCTTTACGCGTCCACTGTCTGTTTCCAGGGTTCGCAGATGTAATGTGGCTGGAGTTTAATAACCGTAAAATGCCGGGGCGACTCTCCGCCTCGCGATGAGCGCGCGGTGAGTCAGGGGAACGTTTGAAAGCGAGTTACGGCTCCTGGCAGCCTGCTCAGGCAGAGACATTAAGGGAGACATATTTGTGTTTGTACTTTTGTGATCTGTAATGTGTCTGATCAAAGCGCTGATACGGAAGACACAGACTCACATCTTTGCTCTGAGCCAGTGGTTCTCAAACTTTTAATGCTGCGTACCACCTGAGACACTGTTCAGCTCTCTGAGTACCACCATGATGACCAATTTTAAATATAGCCATATATGCCTTCTCAATTAGCTTTAAACACACAGTAGAGATGTTTATTCCTTATTGTAGTTATTTATTGTTACCTGAATTTCATTTGGAACGTATTTATAATGCATTGTATGTTTCTGATTTAATAGAGAAAAAAAAAAGTGAAAATGTGGAAAGTCCTGATGTTCCCCCGCGTACCACCAGTGGTACGCATACCACAGTTTGCGCACCACTGCTCTGAGCCGTTTGGACCTTTTGCGTACGCGCGTTTTGCAGTCTTACGGCGTTGGGGCTCCGGGATAAGGTCATCACGGCGCCAGTCAGCGGTGAGAGCTAGCCTCGGCGCTCCTCCATCAGCTTCTTGTTGTCCTCTGTACGTCGTTTTCGACAGAGCGCGGCGGCGGCCGACATCTATCACGATCCTTCGCTCGCTCCTCGCTGTATGTGCATTTCATCATGTGAAATAGAGATTAGGCCGGCTGTCTTCACGCTGCTGAGTGACAGAAACCCCTCGTCACCCGAATTAACTCCCGTATGTATGATGGAGTGCTGGTCGTGGCTAGGGGCGCTCGACGAAGCAGCAAAGCAGCCCCCCCCCCCCCCCCCACTCACACATACACGACTCCTACACGACTCCCCCCACTTGAACTCCCCCGCTGCCTCAGGCTTTGTGCATGAAGCCCGTTCATCTGCACAGTGCTGAGGCAGGGCAGGGAGCGCTGATGTCTGGTGGCACCTCTGTCCTTCAAGCATCCACCAAGTTTACAGGGACTCGCCTCAGCACAAAGAGAGCGGAGGGTGAGCTGAGTGGTGAAAGCAGCGGGCGGCTGTTCGGGTTGGGGGGGGGCTGAGCGGCACGGCTGATGCACGGAAATGAAATTTGCATAACAGTTTTTTATGGAGGTGATTGTGTTTTACGACTCTCTTGATTGCTGGAGGTGATAATTTTATGCAAAAGCACAAAGTGTGGGTGCCACTGAGAACTGCAACTCATCCTCTAATCCATTAATTGAGATGCAGGTTGGTGCTGTTGGCAAACATTTGGTGCCAGCAATGTGATGTGAAAGGGAGAGATAATTCAACCAGAAGTCAGACGAGTCTGACTATAGATGTAGACCGCCTTTGCACCAAGGATTTGTTTCGCTACAAATCTCCTCCCGTGTCTGGTAAAGCCGGTCAGGTTATATTGAAGTATCCATCTGCACCTCTGCAGTGCTCAAAGCCTCTAATATGATTTGGCAACATGCAGTCTGTATGATTTTTCTTTTTTTTTTTTTTTATAATAAAAATGTCAATGTTGTTTTTAAGCCACTACATGTAGCATTACCACTTTTCACCACATGGGGGGAGGGGCTTGGTCTACGGTTAATTTCGTCTTAGTGCTTAGTACTTCTTGACTTCTGAACTGCGAATAAGAACCCAGTATGGTCATTTTTATTTTAAAGATAATGGGACTTGTGGTGTTTACTGTACTAAGAGGCTGTCGTGACTGGTTTTGGGTTGGGCTGGACGGGTTTGGGTGGGAAGCAGAGCAAGGCAGCCTGAAGCGACTATCTTCACCCCCGGCTGAGGGCTGCTAGCCAGGGCCGACGGGAGGATGCCAGCTGGACTGCCTCCAGCTATCCGGCTTCTACCTGTTGCAGCAGCCGGCTGCCAACAGTCTACTGTGCCGACAGGAGGAAGTAACTCAAAAGAACTCGTCAGAAAACCTATGCTCGATGTCACGGGGAGTTTATCCAGTTTCTCTTTCCATACAGTCTACGCTCCCCACTCATTACGGCATCGTCAGTGGCTCCCGCTGTCAACACAGCGCATCTATATGCCTCCATGTGGTCAGGAGTGGTATTACTACTAGGCTTGGGCGGTATCCAAATTTTGATACCGTCAAACTTCCCTCACATTTTACCGGGGTATACGGTATTCCCGCAGCTATTGAGGCGAATAAACACCGCTGGCGGACGCCGCGCGTCAAAACAGCCGTCCCCATTATGTGCGCCGCTGCGGGGCTTTACGCCTGAAAAAAAAGGCGAGTTTACCTCGAAACAGCAGTTCAGTGCTTCAATATAAAGTTGGCTCAACTACAGTTGTTATTTATTTGTGTATTTCTTGCTTTTCACTGTAGTTTTAACTGTTCCTGCCGAGGTGTGTGTTTGCTGAAACGCACTTTACAGTAAAGTGTCTGATGCTGAACGTTTCACTTCCTATAAATTCTTAAACATAAAAGTCCAACATTATGTTTCATTAGAAGCTTTTATTTTGAAGCAGCAAACTCAGAAAGTGTTGTTTTCATTGTCAGTACCTTAACAGGACGAGTCAAACCGATATCAGCTGCACGCGAACATGAATAAACGGTAAAATAAAGCAGAACACACAGCGATACAGGAGAGAAACTAAACTTTAAACCACAGAAATCATTCATTGCATTTTTTTTATGATGGTATTGAAACTGATACCGCTGCTATTTTTAAATACCGGAAGTATACGGTATTACCGTAATACCGCCCAAGCCTAATTACTACATAGAGTGGCTTTAAATCACGTCTACATGTAGACCACATCTCAGCCTCAATAAAAACCGGATTTTCGGGTAAATATATTAATTCCAACAATGCTGTCTCTTTTTAAACTCGCAGCTGAACAAAAGAACAAACAGGAATAAAAAGATTTGTGATTTTGACAAAATAATGGTTCAGCCACATTTTCGCTCATCCTCAGACAGTTGCCGGTTCGAACCCAAATCACCGGTTTAGAATCAATGAAATCCTCACGGGGGAATGTATTCACTTCTGAATGCTGGATGCCTTACCTCTTGGCTCAGGTAATTTTATGAGTCATTTGTGTTGATCAACAACCCTTTCAACCTTTGCCATTATTGAATGCCTCCCATGCTCGTTTAATGAACCTTTGAGAGTGCTCTGGAGTGACTGGAAGCAGCAGAACGAAGGGGCGATGTCTGGTGAATGCCAAGGATTGTCTCTATATGAACTGCAGCGCAGCGTCTTCCCTAATCTCCCTTCCCTGAGCTGATTTTATTTCATCTTACTGACGGCCTGAACTGCTTTTACTGTTGGCCTTATGTTCAGTGTAGAAATGAAGGAGGAAAATGTGTTACTTTTTGCAGATCATTACAGAGGTGATAGAAGACTTCACTGCCTTTTCCTGGGTCTTACTGTCTCACACATGCTCACACATTTTGATGCAGACTAAAACCTTGACATTTATTGAAGTTCACTTACAATGGCTAGAAATGTCTCCAAAGCCCTTAATATTAAACTTTAATGCATTAATTTGTCATAAAATCTGATCTGATTTTTATATAAATCATAGTTATAGACAAATGCAGTGTTCTTAAGCTAATAACACACAGTTATAATTTCTCATGTTTTTGCTGAACAGACAGTCACGATATTGAAAGAAAAGGACTCTGGAGACTTGTACGGCGTTCAGGAGGAGGTTTTTGACTATTCCACTACAACAGAACTGCCTCACCGACACATTTGTAGGAGGTCATGTGCGAATGAATCGCTGTCTTGGGGGTCATTCAACAACATCTCTATTGGGTTAAGATCTGGACCCCGATCGTACACTTTACCCCTTACCTATTAACACTAGCCGCTACCCACTAGCTGCTACCCGCAAATTGCGGGTTTAGGAACCACTGCTAACCCTTAATGCAATCTTCCGCTTGCTTAAGCCGTTACCCTTTATACTGACTCCCTTACTCACTTTGTAGGTGTGGCAGTGGGCGTGGCTTCTGCCCTTTGCCTTTTGCTCACCAGTTAAACCAATAGACAACCAGAGCGTGTTTACTGGTAGCGCACCAACTATCTGGGACCTTCAGGTAGCTGATAGGAATTGTATGTATACAAATATCTATATGTATATATCAGTGCAGCGGAGGAGGAGGAAGGAAGAGGAGGAAGCTCTACAGCAGAGTCCCAGACGAGCTGCGCACGAGAGCTGCTCTGATCTGGATGGAAAGAGGCTCCATAGCGGTTTGTGGGTAGCGGTTAGCGGGTAGCGCAACCTGCTCTTAAAGGCAATGGCTACTGACGCACTGATTGGTTTAACAGGTGGAATGCCCTAACCACTCCTATGCATAATGTAGCGGGTAGCGCAGGTGGAATAGCGGGTTTAGGCTAGGTGGAAGATTGCGTTCTTTGTGGGGTAATGTCCCTTCCCGCTACCCGCTATCCCTTATTAGCGGCTTTAGGAGATCTGGCAGAAGATCAGGCCCCTGGTCTCTGACTGGACCAGTAGGTCCTTCACATCCATAGATGGGTTTACTTCCATATTCAGGGTCATTGTCTATCTGCTGGTGGACAGCATCCTGTCCTGTCACTGTCACTGTCCTGTTCCTGTAGGATATTTTGGTAAACTTTATTTTCCTGTCGATGGTGGCGGGTGGTCCCAGGTGCATCATGGCTTTCGTGGTCTGTGGACACACGTAGCGCTGAGTGTTCGTCCCAAATGATTCAACTTTTGTTTTATCTTCCCACAAGTGTTGCTGACTGCTACGGTGCCCTTTGGCAAACTTCAAGTGTTGCCTTCAGGCCCTGAGCTTTTACTCGCCGATTCTTCCTTTCCTCGTGAGGATTGTGCGCCGTTCCCTATAGAGGAATAGTCACAGTACTAAACTGTCTCAGTCTGTCTCACTGTGGACTAACAGATGCATTGACAGTTTGAGATGACTTTGCATCCCTTTCCAGCTCCGTGAAGACCATGTGCTCCCTGATCACGTGGCCACGGAGATCTCCTTTTTTACGTGGCATGGTTCACATCAGCAGATGCTTCTCATGAACAACAAACACATGTTTGAGCTCTGAACTACACGTCCAGACTCATTCCATCAATTAGATTCCAGGTGTGCAAACTCCAGATTGATTAGCTTCCACTGAAGTGACGGGTCCGCGGGTTCGCCCTCCTTTTCCACTGATGTTACAAATGTTTAACTGGTGGGTTCAATCGAGACATGTGAAATTATCACTGTGTTATGCATCATGCTTGTCTGCTGTTGTGGCTTAGATGAATGTCTCATCACATTTTGTGGTAAACTGATGAAGAAAAACACTTAATTCCCGGAGTTTCACATGCCTTTTCTTGCCACAATATCTCAAAATTGTTAATACTGAGTCAGAATCAATGTTCTGAGCCATATTAATAATTTGCAATTACAGCTCAGCGTGTATTTGAATGAGTTTCTCGGCGTTTTATGGGGCTCCAACAAGCTGTTGAGTTGAAATAACAAATACGTTACATGAAAAGTGTCATCTACCCTGCAACATTTGTTCCCACAAATGTGTTTTTCAAAGCAGCAGATGCCCTCGAGCACTTTATGTGATTAAAGCGTGTTTATCTAAAAAAGAACACGAGACTATTAGCACTTAATAACTCCCTCAAACACATCGGGAAGTCCTACATAAAAAACAGTTAAATGCGTTCCCTCAGGTTTCCAAATAATTTGCAGAAATGCCAGTTGAGTGAGTGTTCAACGACACAGCACAGGCTTCTTTTAATAAATGTAAATAGTGAAATGTCATCTTTTGTTTGCCCGTAGCTATTGGGAAGCTCAGATGATCATTAATGACTATCTGAGTTATACACAGGTACGGCCACACTTCTGAACCTCAAAGCTCATTGTTTTACCTTGAGAATAGTTTGGCTCAGGTGTACGTTTTAGCACCGCGGAGAGCTCCCTGCTAGAAATTCATGTCATGGTCATAATGGAATTCATTTGAACTCATTCAATATTTTAAATGAGCACGAGTCAAATTGGAATTATGGTAATTTTATCCTGCGGTTTGCCAAGTAAAAGTTGAGTGAAAAGTTTAAAAAAAAAAAAAAAAAAAGTTTGATCAAAGTTCAGAAATCCCCCGACATGAAAAAGCAGAGAAAATGATGATTTTTTTTTTTTTCCAGTATTCATATATAACCCACTCACATTTGCGGCTGACAACAATCTCACAAAGTGGAAGTTTCTCCAAATTTCTGGGGCTGATTCGGAGACGTCGTACTCCTTAATTGGCGAGTGATTTGGCCATTAGTTTGTAATTCTCTTAGAAGTCTGCAGTAATTCACTCTGCTTAGGCAGGATTATGAAAGAAGCTCACACATACCGCAGACGAGGGCTCCGTGGAAGGTAACCATCATTCGCAGACATTCTGACCATTTGCTGTATCAGTAGAGCCTGAAAATTGGTCCGACTCTCGAGGAAGCGTCGTGCCCGACAGCCCCCCCCCCCCCCCCTTCCCCGCCCACTCAAGTCACATATCAATTCTGTCTGTGGTACACATTTTCCTAGCTCATTTCTTCAGCCAAATTAAAAAAGAAAAAAAAAAACATCCAGGCAGTGAATTTCCAATATTTTCAATATCTGCGCTGCCCCTGGGGGCAGAAATGAAATTCAGATTCTGAACATAGAAAATGCTGGTGCCAAATATCATGCGAGGCTTAACCACGGGGCGGTAAAGTTCTGACTTTCTTTCATTGTTGCCCTCGCCGTTCACATCCATCTATTTCTGAGACCTTGCTGTGAGGTAATTATGTCAGGCTACTTCCACTCTGGCTAATTATGGACAAAACCCATTATTCACCGACCGCAAGTGGTCCTTTTCAGTCACACATTAACGTTAGATGCCTGAATAAATCTGAGGCCATTTTGTGCTGATGCCTCACAGTTTGAAGGACTGATTGCCATCAGGTTTCTTGAAAGGAAAAAAACAGCTCTGCATTTTATATTATTAATGCTTTGTTTGACTTCTATGCAGCAATATCCGTCCACGTTCTCTCATGAACTGGCCCATGTGCCCCTCCCATTCACAGCTATCTCCGCCTCGACTGCAGCATACAGAACCAATCACAACGGGACGGGGGCGGGCCTTATGGGATGACTCAGACATGAGCACCCATTATTCAAAACAACCGAGATGTCTGCAGAATAGCTAATAACACCTTGGACCGACACGTTTTTCCTAAACTGACACTAATCTTTCACCAGCGTTCCTACTTCCAGCGCACGTCATTTTCTTGATACTAGTCTGGTTGATGCGTCATTCCCCTGAATGGCTGCCTGCCTGCCCAGTGACATCCAGAGGCAGTTTCTTCTGCGTCCTGTGGGTACTGCCCCTGGGGAAATCAGAGTTGAATCCAGAAAAATTACTCTAACGCTACAGGCTCGGGTGAAAGTAAGTTTCTCACATACCTTCCCACAACTCTGTTGCAGTGGAAGACAGAAAGAGCAGAGAGCCGCTGCCTCTCCAAAACCAGTCACAGTCGCACTTTCAACAAGAAAACACATCTGCTGAACTCATTCAGTGTTAAACAGCACATTGTCTCTTTATTAACTGCTTCTAAGTTGGTCTAAATTACCTCTGAAATGTTGTGATTTTTCCTTAGCGCTAGCTAAAGTGAGTGCTAGCTTCTGTCCATGTGCTTCAAGCAATGTCTTCAAGGCTTCACTGACAGCCAGCCTTTGGTATGTTTATGTACTAGTGCCACAGTAGACGGCATGGTCACAGAGACATTGTTTCATGGTTATTTGCTTGTGAACCAGCGCGACAGTATACCTCATAGAGAAGTCTAATGCACACTCACGGTGCAAAACAATCTTCACCGATATCAAAGTTAGTAGCAAAAGAAAAAGCATCTTCAGTAAGCAATAACAATAGCAATGGGTGGTTTTACACTACTCTGGAGTCCAGGGTAAAACGTAGGGACCTTCACCGCGTTGTGTTTCCACTGAAGTGGAAGGACCCAGAAGGATCCACAAACTTGGTAAACTACCACATCACACAGCAGGATGGCAGTAGTGCACCACCGTCGCTGTTAAGCCAACCGCCAATATATGCAAGAAGAAGAAAACGGTGAAGAGGAAAAACAAACTGGAACAATGAGATCATGACACTGGAATGATGGCAGAGAATGAGAGGAGACGTCTCGTACTCGAGTAGTACAGTAATCCCTCACACTTCGCGGTCTCAGTACATCGCAGAGGTTTCAAAAACATTTTAAAAAAAAAAACAAATATTCGAAAAAAAAAAATTTAAAAATCCAAACGAAGTGCTCGAAGCAAGTCTCAGGAAGCAACAACAGTCTAAACAGGAGACCCCATGAATTAAAATCGAGGCCTGTGATTGGCTGCTACGACGGGCATTACTGTGCCGTCGGTTGTCTGTACGCTGATTGGCTGATACACGTCCCCGTATCTCCCATCTCTTGCTTTCGTGAGACAAAGGTTTAGTGCCATTTTAAAGTCAAAATGGATCCTAAAGGATGCCGCCCATCAACAAGTGCTTCTGGAGAACCGAATGATGACAATTACCAAAAAAGATGTACATCCACATCCACATCACGGTTTTCACCATTTGTGGGGGGGGGTCACAGCCCCCATTAACCTCGAAGTGTGAGGGATTACTATACATCAACAGCATGACCAAAATGCACCAACCCCCACCCAGTACATGTTCAGGCCCACACTGAAGTGCATAACCCAAGGCAGAGACTTGTTTTGGCCCAGAGGTAAGTTCCTGAAAATCCCTGTTGTGGGGCCGTTCCTGGTGATGGAGACCCGCCATGTTTGGGGCCCCTTAAAACTGCCCCAGAACTTCATTGATGCAAACCTACCTGCTAACAAGAGCAGATAACAGACAATGAACAGTCATTCAATTCAATTCAATTCAATTCAATTCAATTCAATTCAATTCAATTTTATTTGTATAGCGTCTGTTACAATATCCATTGTCTCTAGGCGCTTTATAGAGACCCAGAGCATGACCCCCGAGCAAATATCATTAACTAAAAATATAATATTGAATCCTTAATAAGGATAATGGACTTGGTTTGGTTGATGACATTTCTTCGTCAGACAACCAAACCAATCAAATTTCTTTCTGCCCGCTACACACACAACCCGCGCGCTTTGAATTAGCCCCGCCCCTGTGTACGATTTTGTTGGCTAGCTATACCTGCGTAGCCGCGACTCGATTGGCTGACCTATGCATTGATGCGGGAAAAGCTGAAAATCCCACGGTATCAACGTGATGCACAGAACCCACAATGCAGTTTGGCAACAGGTGAATCACCCTAGTTTATGGAAACGATGTATGCAACGCGTACGCGTGAATCCACTGTAAGACAAACAGTCGTGGTCATTATACCTGCTTTCATTAACAGACCATCTAATCGTTCCATGTTGAAACAGACGCTTTCTGAACTGCTGCTTTCAAGTTTAAAACACCGGAATCATTTCTATTTGTATTTTATCTAATTTTTTAAAAATATTTCTTAAAAATAATTGGCTCTGTGCAAACAACCGGCCGTCTGTTGATTTTACCTTCAAGCACCAGTTGCTCCTCTGAAACCTGTTCATTGCGGTCTCATTATACTAATGTGTTGTGCTTTACTCTGCTGCTGTGTTTGGCAGGCCAGTTGGCGGTGGGAACCTGCGAGATAGTGATGCTGAACAGAGACAGCAGCGTGCCCAGGCGGACCATCGCCAGGCAGACCGCCCGCTGCGCCTGCCGGAGAGGCCAGATCGCCGGCACCACCAGGGCGAGGCCGGCCTGTGTGGACGGTGAGTTACAAATGACCTCTCAGGTCCAAAGGGGGGCAGATGTTTTCAGATTTTATCCGGCGTGGGTAAACTTAACAGGCCAGGTAATAAAAATGAATGTGTCTTGCTGAAAAGAGAACAGTTTTCTCTGTCTTTGATACTGCTTGAGGTCCACTTTATCAGCGCACTGAAGCAACAACGAATGCAAGTAAAGGATTAACATTGGTATGTTTTTTTTTTTAAAGCTGGAACTTGTGTAAATTTTCAGCTGAATCACCATTCAAGGGGAACATCAAAGGTTTTCTGAGAAAAAAAAAGGAAGTGCAGACATTTTGGTCTGGACTTGCTTCACAGTTGCTGTTCCCACAGGCCCCTCACAGTAGGAGAGTCTACGCAGTGAATGTGGGCCGGGATACAAAAGGAATAGTAAATGGGCTGCGTTTATGTAGCCATTTCCTAGTCATGTTGATGACTCAAAGCACTTTTTACACTACAAGCCACATTTACTCATCCACACCCACCGATCTCTTCGCCTACAGAGATCTATGCAGTCCGTGCAATCATGCACCGATAAAAGCGTCACGTGAAACGCCGTGTTCGGGAATCAAACCACCGACCTCCCAAATGGCAGACGACTGCCCTCCCTCCTGCGCCACAGCGCCTCGAAAAGCAAAAAATTGAATTGAAAAGTGGAGATGAACTGAAACCTGAATGTACTTTCAGATTTCATGAGGACTGGGGGGGTTAAAAGATTCCTGATGGCTTCTAGTCAACATGACGAGCCACATTTACGTGAACGTCAGTGCTCTCATGTATCTCTCTTCCAAAAGAGGGAGACATCCTTTAAAAATGCTCAAAGCAGACATATTTTGCTCATTTTCAGCCATCTAATTTTAATCTCTGCTATCTCCAGACCAGTCCTGTTGCCAGTCAGGCTTCAACGTGTTAACGAATGATCAATGCTACATTATGAACATCTCCTGTATATGACATCAACTCTTAACCCCCCTTGCATACATGTTCGGGCCAGAATCTGATTCAGAATATGGACGTGGACATCATGATGAATCGCTGTCAAAGAGATTACAGATGCGCGTCTGGAGTAAAGCTAATGCTCATTAAGTGCTATTGTGGAGCATGACAGATTGCGCGGTGGATAAGTCACTCACCGTCTGTTTATATATAGACTCTGTTAAGGGCGACCATCTCATCTACGGAGGAAAGAAAGATGACGGTTTTTTAAAATAGCGCCACTGACGTGAGGCTGTTGCAACATTCAGGTCAGTGTCTGACGGGAATTAAACTACCAAAAACGTACATTATCTATAGCTGGCCCCAAACTAAAACTAATATCCACCCGTACTGATACGGTACGCTACAAATGCTGGACTTATGAACAAAATGGACTGATGTATGCGCTTTGGAACAGAACCTGTTTAAAGTAGGATTGAATCATGTGAACCATTGCAGTTTATATCATCTTGTGCGAACATCCTCGACTCAAGTGCTGTTACTGGAACGAAATAAAGTGCTGCTGGGCCAAGGCTCGGCAGGATACACCGCCTACAAGGCGGAGCTGGGCGGCATGAAGAGTCCTGAAAGGATTTCAACGAGGAGCTCAGCTCCTCTTTTTTAACAGCTTGTTTTGGGATGGAACTGGTTGAAGGGTTTGAACAGCACAGTTTATACTGAAACATGATGCGCTGGCCAACCAGATGTTTCGCTTTTCTTCCACACAGTGGACGAGGTGAGTAAGTGACTGAGGCTGTGTGGGTCAAATGTAATTACAGTTATCCCTTATTCCCCCCCCTGCGAAAATCAAAATCCGCAAACTGGAGCCGGAGCCCCCCGAGCCTAAATAATGTGTTTAAAATATGTTTAAAAACCGCAAAAAAGTAGCGAGAAAAACAAGACAAAGGCTCAACTGTGGCCTTTCTGTTTCCTTCACAGCCTCTGGTCTCTGATTGTAGTAAAGAAACCGCTCTTTCATCTAACCTCATTTTTATTCTGCCGTCCCACAACACACACTACATTACCCATAAGGCCACACCATTACCCATAAGGCTACCTTCTTATAGGGGCCAGGCTGGCTCACAACATTTCTTTGCTGTGAGTAGAACGCGCACAACATCCTGTGATGTTTCCGCAATTTTTTCTTGATTTTTTTTAAATTATATATTTCTGGAAAAAATCTGCGAATAACTAAAACCGCGGAACTTAAAGCGCAAATTGGCGAGGGATCACTGTACTCATTTCAGCACAGTAATTTATTTTAGACAGAGGAAATTTTACATTTCCACTCCACCTGAGATCAGCCATAAGAAGCCTTACGCTTCTACTGGTTAGATGTCACATGTGTGCACCCCCCTCGCCTGGTCACGTGAGTAAAGACTTTTTTTATTCAAGCACGGTGACGCACCACCTGGTCCGCACTTGTTCCGTGCATTATATATCCACCCCACTAGCACGAGAGCAAAGCTATGAACACTGGCTGTAATCTACTACTGAAGCTCCGGAGCCCATAAAATGGTATTTGGTCCAATCTGAGTAAATAGAACCAGCAGATCCAGCAGGCTGGAGACCACGGTCAGCCCTTGCTGTGCAGTCACATACATCCTCTTTAAAAATGAACACCGAAGCTCTTAATATTTGTGGATGCACCTGGCAGAAGTCTGACCATATAAGGAAATCCTGCCCTCTGACATCACAGAGAGCTGACGATAGAAAAAACTCTGCAGAAGGAAGTGTTTATGGGTCAACTTTAAATGCATTTCTGATAAAGGTTGACTGTTATAAAATGAAAACCTCAGGTTTTAATTACCTTTTCCAAAATAGCATATGTTTGTTGTATTTTAACACATAATGTAAAAAACAAACAAACAAAAAAGAACACACAACTACTGACTTTCCCTTCATGCATCAGTGGCAGCAGCAGGGTGATGATTATGACTTCAACAGTTTGCTTTGTGATTATAAAGTAGAATAACTGTAACTCAGAGGGTGCAACAATTCTCCAACAATCAAATAACCGTATAAATATGTGTTTGATGAATATGGCTTGTACTACAGAGCACTTGTACCGGTCAATTAGGCTGGAAAAGCTTCGACAAATGTGCTAAATTCACCGTTAACACGTCACAAGAAGTTATCTAAACTGCTTGATAGCAATCTGCACTGAACACATTCCCGGAGAAGAGTTTCTATGCGTCATTAAAATAATCTTATTGAGTCCCCAATATTGGGTTTAGAAACAATACTGTCACAAAATCATTTGCAGGAGTCATTTTTCAGAGATGGAACATCAACATTACAAACTGATGGCTCATTTAACCCCTCAAGTCTGAAGAAGCTGTCCTGTTATGTTAAAATACAAAGCAATTTTGAAAAATGAAAAAAAAAAAAAAACCTGAAAGTAAAATGTCAGTGAAGTTGTATATTCAACACCAGGCTGGACACATTAACGACACTGCAAACTTCAATCATCTTTCTGCCGACCACACATTTTGTGACGCCGTCTGAGGAAACAGTTTCATCATCATGTGGATACAGTAGCTCTCCTCTTCTATTAAACATATCACATGATCTCCCTCATTCCTTGAATTTTTAATAGTCTTCATGGCAGTGGTTATACTGAGGCTCACGTCTGGTCAGTACCCGTCCAAACACAGTGAGAGCTTGGTCTTCATGGTCCGTAATAGTGCTGGGCAATATGACGATACATATCGTGGGCACAATATAAAAGTGTGTATCGTGCCATTTCTCTTCTATCATTTCTATCGTTTCTAACCTAATTTTATCAATTATTACAGCAAATATGTAATTAAATAACCTGCAACGATAAATTTGATAGAATCATATCTACTTCTACAAAGTAGCCTTTTATGTTTGCACTTTTATTCATGGTTAATGCCTTAAACAGAGTTCTCTTCAACCCTGATGTTTACTTTAGACACTTTATATTGGTTTGCAAATTTTGCACTACAAGGTTACAGATTTCAGAAAGTTGAAAAGTAATTTGTGTTTATTTTTTATAGCTGAACTTCAGTGCAAAAATGTGTTTTTCCTCTCAGAAACTGTTGTGCACTTTAAAAAAAAATGTGAAAGCCATTGTACCTCTGTACCTACCTGTTTTTGCTGCACTAAAATGTATGTTTGTGACAGTTCAGCTAAATGTCCTTTCAAATAAAGTTGGAAAGTAAGCAATGAAATTTTTGTCAAACTTTTCAGAGAATAATTGAAAACATACTTTATTATGGTATATCGTGATATATATCGTTATCGTGATATGAAATAGTCCATATCGTGATATATGATTTTTTTCCATATCGCCCAGCACTAGTCCGTAATGAGTCAGATTTGTTAGACTCGGTCAGGCCCAGATGCCGTCCTGGGTGAGTGTTTCATCGATAACCAAGGGAGAGAAGGCCCAGAGGCAGACCCATCAAACACTGGAGGAATGATACTTCCTAGATGGGAACACTTCGGTATCCTCCAGGAAGAGCTGATGGAGGCGGTCGAGGCCTCTCTGCTGCCGCCGCCACCTGAACCCAGATAAGGAGAAGCTGATGGATGGATGGGAGGAAGGAAGGCTCACCTCTCATTTACGTTGCCCAGAACCTGAGGTGATGTCTCTTTAATAAGTCAGTCTGGTCACGTCCCATAATATCACAGGGAAAGAAAATGAAAAAAAAACACTTGATTAAAGTAGCATCACCGAACTTTCTGCATTGATTTAGAAGTCAGGTTTTAATAAGAGCGAGAGAGTAAAACCTCCAATTAAAAGGCCCAGTAGAACAAAATGTATGAGCTTCCTTCTTTCTCAATTAAAAGTAAGTGCCAGCGTAATTTGCTTGTTTAACCAGCCGATTGATTATCACTTTGCGCGTCTGTCTTTCTGATGCCTTTTAGATCATTTGACTGCTAACTGTGATTGGTCGTCAGCTTCAGGCCTTCTGCTGTGAGCCGCTGCGACATCCAGAAGTTGACAGCTGCCTCCTTCGCTGTCCCCCTCCTGTCTTCCTCGCGAAAATGCATTTCGTTAAAAGAAAGAGCATCACCTGTAGTAGACACTGTTGCAGCCTTCGTCCATTTTGTAGATGACAGTTTAAACTTTGGAGGCCTCTCTGTGTTACTGCAGAGTATCTGGTTTAAAAAAAAAAAAGAGGGACGGATCGAAGGGAGCAGGGCATCCTCGGGCGTCGCAGCATCACGATCACATGCATCAGCCGTGCCATTAGTTCCATCATGCAAAGACTCGTGTTAGCTTTAATCTAATAGCCCGACGTGCCGCCGCAGTCCCACAGCCCGTGTCACAGCCCCCACTCCTCCACAACGCTTTTAACCACCACTCCCTCTCAGCAGACGTCTCTCTGTAACACCCTACAGATGCTAATTAATTTACAGAGAACTATGATTACAGCAGCAGGAAATTAATTATTACTGGCTTCCCGCCACACAACACCCTACTTTCCATTAACAGCCAGCGCGTTAACGACGGGACTTGTTGCTCGCAGGGTCACGTTCAGATTTTCTGCTGATGGAGAAACTTGTATCCGTCATGACTTGGATTTAAATTGTTATTTTGTTCATATGTTGCAGCATTTAACCGCTCCAGAACCTTTAGTGTAGAGTCTATTCCAGTGGTGCGCAAACTGTGGTACGTGTACCACCAGTGGTACGCGAGCGCTCTCTGGTGGTACGCTGGGAACGTCATGACTTTCAGCTTTTTTTCCACAATTTCACTTTTTAAAAAAAAAAGGAAACATACAATGCATTATAAATATGTTTCAAATGAAACGTGTAGCTTTAGATAATTAAAATTGTGTCTTTTTTAAAAAAAATATTTGTTGCATATTCAGATGCAGTGCAGATGTAACAACTTTTGAGTGTTTAATTTGCTCTGTATGAGAGTATAAATATGTGAGAATTGTTGGATAGAGTTGTAAATGTCTGAACCAGTAAGGTACATTTCAGGTAATAAATAACCACAATAAGAAATAAACATCTCTCCTGTGTGTTTAAAGCTAATTGAAAAGGCATATATGTCTATATTATAAAATTGGTCATCATGGTGGTACCCAGAGAGCTGAACAGTTTCTCAGGTGGTACGCAGTATTAAAAGTTTGAGAACCACTGGCCTGTTCGCCTTTATTCACTTTTCATGTGAATTCCAAAAAAATACCCCTTCGTCCTTTTTAGCAGGTAAACTACAAACCTCGTCTCATCACGTGCATCTCTCAAATTTCCAGTTTGTGTTGTTTCTTTTTTTTTCCTAACAAGGGCTGACTATCTCCTGGATCATTTTAATATAACCTTTTCAGAGCATCAGGAGGGGGATCACTGACTTTTTTTTTCGTGATAAAAGAGTGACCTTTAATAAAAATAGAAGACTGTAGTGAGTAAAAAAAAAGGCTACAAACATTGTCCTGATGTTGCAGTTTTACAGTAATTTTCAGGGCGTCAGGAAGTGATCACAGAGTTGCTGTTTGCGATGAATACTCAACGTTGGTCATGCAAGGAGGAGTGAAAACCCACTCTTAACCCAACACCGCTAATTTAATAACCCGTCTTAAGAGCCGTCATCCCGGGCAGGATGAGGAATTTTGAAGATCAAGCAAAAGAAAGAGACTCCTGCTGAAAAAGAAGCTGTCAGCAGCCTCTTCTCAACTCTCTGAACGCAGGCAGAAAGTTTGACCATGAACGGAAATATCCAACATCGTGCAGTCTTAGAGATAACTGGCATCAGTTCAGTTTGAGGAAAAATGTTTTCTTTTTTCTTTTTCTGATCTATTTCTGCTCTGTTTCCTGGCTACAGCTGCACTGTTAATGTTTAAAGTTATTTAAATAGCTAGAAGTTGAAAGCTTATCTTGGACCTTTTGGCAGTAATCATGCTTTTTTTTTATATATAATAAAACAACACTATGTCTCCGCATTATCCATCTGGAGCAGTTAAAGTGTTCATCTTTGATCCAGTGCCCTTTTGCCTGGGGAACTTTTTCTTTTCTGAAGTACCTAATGAACCTCTGAGCTGTCTCTTTTTTTTTTTTTTTATTATCAATAGTGCCACTACACCATCTTTGAAAGATGGTCATCAGATTTATGTTCATGCAATATGTGGTAGAGATACTATAACTGTAACATATCGCTAAATAGGATCCAGAACAGACAACATACCACCAATGTTACTGCTGCCTTCATGACTCATCATGTCATTAATCTTCTAAAATTGCCTGTTATTCTGGCGGGATACCAAGGCGTTACCAGGCCAGCAGAGACATATAGGGCCCGATCTTCTGCCAGATCTCCTAAAACCGCTATTTAGGGGTAGCGGGAGGGGCGTTCCCCCGCAAGAACGCAATCTTCCACTCTTGCTAGACCCGCTATCCCACCTGTGCTAACCACTATATTTATGCATAGAAGTGGTTAGGGAGTTCCACCTGTTAAACCAATCAGTGCGTCAGTAGCCATTGCCTTTAAGAGCAGGTTGCGCTACCCGCAAACCGCTATGGAGCATCTTTTCATCCAGATCAGAGCAGCTCGTCTGGGACTCTGCTATAGAGCTTCCTCCTCTTCCTTCCTCCTCCTCCTCTGCACTGATATATACATATAAATATTTTTACACAGATAATTCCTATCAACTACCTGAAAGTCCTAGATAGTTGGTGCACTCCCAGTAAACACGCTCTGGTCGTCTATGGTTTAACTGGCGAGCAAGCCGTTTGAGACGATCTCTGCTATTTTCTCAGGGGTTCAACTGAGGCCAAATCACGCTTTTTATACAAGAGTTAATTCCAGAGGTAGAGCCGTTTGTGCACATCCACATGACCAGGTGGACGCACATTGATGCCATTTGGATGCACTCTTGTACGCCCCGACATGCAGGGTGCAGGTAGCGGGTGGTCTGACCACAAGATACCGGGTTAGCGGAAAGGGCAAAAGACACACCTATTGCCACACCTACAAAGTGAGTAAGGGAGTCTGCATAATGGGTAGCAGCTTTAGCAAGCAGAAGATTGCATTAGCGGTTAACGGCTAGTGGGTAGCAGCTAGCGAGAAGTGTTTGATGAGGCCTCCAGCCAGTTGGAGGTATCTAGTACGCATCTGAACCAGATGCCTGACACACCTTAGCTGACTCCTCTAGATGTGGAGGAGCCACAATTCTACTCTGAGTCTCCTTCGAGCGACAGAACTTCTCACCCTTTCGCTCAAAGATTTGAATCAAGGTACCTGGACTTCTTTTTGTATGGTTCTGGAGATGTTTCGCCTTCAACACAGAAGGCTTTTTCAGTTCAAATTGACTGGTGGAGATCCCCAGCAATCCAGATTCATATAATGTCAATTCATAAAATGCAGCCTAGCTAAAGCAGATTGCATCAAAATCCTCCTTTCGGGGCAATCCCCCATCTTGAGCAGGCGCAACCAACAGTGGAGAGGAAAAAAAAACTGTTAAGAGGGCTCCTGCAGAGCTAAGTATCACCTGCATAGCAATGAAGGTTTATGCTGCTTATTAATTGCACCTAATGGAAGCATATGCAGAGTGAAAAGTGCCCAAGCACAGAACCCTGTGGAACACCGTGACCAGCTTTGTTGTATGAAGAAGGTTCGTTGTTCACATAAATAAAAAAAATATAATCTCTCAAATCAATTAACTGTCCCTTCTCAGGCAGTTCTTTTAATGCCAAGAATGTTATCAATCATGATGCAGCACTGAGTCATCTCAAGTCTTTCACGTCTCTCTTGGTTGTATTGAGACTTCTGCGTGTCATCTAGTCATCTTAGAGCACCGCACTGCTGTACCTGAGCAATTAAAAGCACATTGTTTTACGACCGCTAACAGTCTCCATTTCTTTTGACGGATTGTGAAGCAAATCTGACCCCAAAACAGATGTGTTTTGCCACTGAGCCAAAGTGGACATGCCCATTAGTCTTTACTTTCTTGTTTTTTTTTTCTCGTTTTCTTGTTTTTTCTTTTTTGCAGTTTCTGCATCCAAGCTAAAGTGAATATCAGGCAGATTTGATATTCTGTAAAACTCGTAGAAATGATGTAACCGAATGCAACGTTGGAACACTTCTGTTAGCTGTGGTGTCTGGCCTCTTGGTGCCGTGGGGAATTGTGATTTTGATAATCATTTCCTCCTCCTGCCCTGCAGGTTTGACAGATGTGAAACTTCCCAGATATTCTTGCATGACGTTTATTTTTAACAGACCGATGAGATGTGTTATCATTATTGTTATTTTTCCATTTTTAATGCCACCGAAGAACAAGAGTTAGTAATTGCCAGTGGCACACTAATCAAGCGCAATATTTGATCTATTGTTTGATCACGTTGGCTGTTGATCCCCCTCTAATGTAAATTGGAAACATTACACTGAAAATGTAGATTTGAGAAAACAATCTGGACGGTTTAAAGCACCCGTCAAAGCTTAGTTACACCAGTACACAGCTGGTGGCTTAGAGGAGACAATTGTCCAATTGTTTTCAGCTCTCTGGCTCCTGTAATTACATACCAACAGGCATACTTGAGCCTCGAAATTAATAAAGTATGTTTAAACGCACTTAAATATGCTTTATGGGCTGGCTGGCCGAGATGACAGCTACATTACTCCTGCTGTATGATATGTTTAGCCTGTTATTTATCATGTTTTCTACTCACTGAACATTTTCTTGCACTGCAGGAAATGGAAGAAATTTCGGTCTGCTGTTTTGTGAAGTGACTTCCTTTGTTAGTCTATTTCAGAAAGCACATCAAGCTTTTTTTCTTGCCCTCTTTTTGTGCTCCTGCATGTGAGTGTGGTGCAGGTTCAGTCTGCACACTGTACTCAGGAGGATTATGTGTCTTTTCCAGCTTGTCTCTTGCTCTCGCTCTAATCTGCTCCCTGAGTCCCTCCTCCCCGCCGCCGCCGCCGCCGCTCTCTGCTCGGCTTGTTGTTGCCATGTCACCGGATCATACCGTGATCGCATGAAGCTCGATGTGCACTGCGATAGGAGTCTGCACGGAGACGGCTTAAACCCCAGATGGAAACTTCTTCTTCTTCTTCACACTCAGTGAAGTCACTGTTGACCACATAATGCACAATGTGGGAAAAGGTTACTGAAACGTTATTTGAAACAAGCTTCTGTTGGAGTCACGACCTAAAGAAAATGTATTTTTGAATCGCAGCTCCCCTTATTATCTCATGATCCAACTTTAATTTGCCGTTGCTGCTTTTGGCAGTCTTAAGACTTCTTTCATGTTCTCTTTTGTCTCGACAGTTTCAGCTTTAACTTGCGGTACGCGGAACTCATTTCATGCGCACAACACAATCGTGTTTTAATTTGTTGCTATGAGTTCGTCTTTATTACAGGACTCACACGGGAGCATCCAAGAGCCTCGATTCATCAACAACCAAGATGGCTGCAGAATTACTAACGACGCTTTGGGACCAACAAGTTGTTACTGCAAAGCCGGCCACAGTCAATCACCAGCTTCTTTAGTTGATACTTTTCTGCCTGCGTCACATACCTTGAGACCTATCCAGTGAAGTCAAGTGGCATTTTCTTCTGCATCTGCATGCTTCCGCATCCTGGAAATCAAAGTTGAATCCAGAGGAACATGACTGATTCTTTGTATCGAAGAGGAAATGAGTTCGGATAGCTGGCCGTCCTAATTTAGATCCACAGCACAGATTTGCAAAAAATGCTTCAAATCAGCCAACGTTTTCCGTTCCTTTAACACTGGCAAAACCGAGAAATCAAATAATACTTTTAGAATCAGAATTACTTCATTAATCCCTGAGGGGGAATTATTACTGTTATAAGCTTCTCAACAGAAAGAATAAAATCTGATTTGAATCAAGAAAATCTCCAAATACAGTACCCACCCCTCAAAGTGAGATATGTGGAAATAATGTAATGTATGTGGAAAATATAGAATTAGAGTAAAATAAGAGTAAGACAATGTCCAGGTGAATCACAGCTCAGAGTTAAATAGATTGATCGCGACAGGCGGGAATGATGTCCTGTGTCTCTCTGTGGATGAGCTCCTGTGGCTGATCGGGACATCGTGGAGAGGATGTGCGGAAAGGTTTAATAAAGTCTTTATTTTGGACAACACGGCTGTCAGAGAGTTTAGTCCCCCCCCGGCAGAATGGCCGCCCTCTCTGATGATCTTATTCAGTCCGTTAGTTGGACCTCTGGTATTACCCGTACTGCCCGGGTGACTGAAAAAAACAGACCCTGTCCGAGTACCGCGAAACATGACACGTAACGTGGCAGCACCCATACTCATTTGCAGATTTGCTTTGTGGATTTCCAGCTTTCCTGTGTTTTCTCCACAAGGGTGGTTCCCCCTGTTATTCCAGGCGAAGTATCACCACGTGCAGCCGTCAGTGCTGATCTTTTCCTTGTTTAAATGATGGGAAAGTAGCCTGCGACTTCTTGTGAGGTTCAGCACTTCGACATTTTTCCCTGTTTTGACCTTCCCCTCGTGCTGAATCAGTGCCTTCCATCTTCTCTGCGCAGAGAGATTTTTACCATCTTTACCCAGCCATGAAGGGATAGATGTGTAGCTTCTTTGCTTCGGAGCTGTGTGATGTTCTCTCTGCAGCGTCACAGTGGTTGTTTGAAGGAAGAAAATGGCGTAAAATGTGTGTTGCTTGTGAAAGTAATTCTCTGTGTTCTTTTATCTGGTGCCATTAAAGAGACTAAAAACAAAGACCAATTAAAGAGTTTAATATACAATGATGAATACAAAGATTCAATGTGCCACACAGAATACTTTAATCGGCCGATGGTACATCTTCCTAACATCACAAGAGATGCCAGGAAAATGCACACAGAATAATGAAGTCTCTGTTTTTGAAGCTCCAAAAAGGCGGGTCCTCGCATTCTTCTGAGTTTATTGCCCTTTGTATCAGAATCCAGGTGGCCAACAGCTCTGACATCCAGACACATGCTGTTGTGTTGTTTGTCCAGGAGATGAGATGTCCCTAAAATGTGTTTATCTATGCTGTCACAAACTTCCTTGGAAAACAGCAGGTCAGGAAGTCAGGATGTTCCAGCCGTTTAGGTAATAAAACCTAAAGCAGCAAAACTGACTCATAAAAGCGGCCAGCATTGCCACAAGCAATAAAGTTTAGCTTTAACAGTTAAACAGTTCTGAGTTAATCCAAAATCCTAACACTTGTTGCTTTCTTTCTTACTTTACCGTCTGCAAAAAGCCCCAAATGCAGCACTTCGGGACTGGTGCTGCCACCTAGTGGACACATGTGTCATCACTCTTCTGGCGCTCAGACAGGCTCTGTTATAAAGTACAAGCCCCAGGTTGCTGTGTTGCCCATCTCCTCTTCACTGTAAATAAAAACCACTAGTGCTTGAAAAAAAAAAAAAAAAACAACCCCCTCCCTTCAGACCGGCGTTCAAAGCCACACCTCCAGAGCACACGAGCACCCAATGCCTGTTTGCTGAAGAAAAATAGAGTTTAACAGACAAGCCAAGAGTCCAATTACTCTGCCGGGGTCACTCACAGTGATTGGATGATGTTTTTAGAGCCCTGCCACTTCCAGGGGTGAGTAATATTTTTTTGTTTTCACATGAGAGCATTTAATTTGTTGTTTGCTTTCAGCTTGCAAAGAGGGTTTCAGGTAATTTAACAGAAGGAGCTCCACAAAATGACCTCCCACCCAACCTTTAACATTACACACAGGCTGTAACCTTTAATAGGGTTTTTTGTGTCCAGCTCAGCTGGTTAGATAATCACACTGAGTGCTTCCTGTAGTAAAATGCATTCGAATTAGCTCCATAATTGAATTAAAGAAAGACATAATTAATTGTTGTGGTGATTGTGTTATTCATTTCTCAGTTCTGTTTGGTGAGAAACTGTCTTTCTGTGACTATACAACATTTAAAAATGCTTTTTCTGTGGCTTCTGTCACAAAAAAAAAAGGCTGAGGTTTTGTTTCATCGTAATAACCGTTTGTTTGCTTTAGAAGGTTGCTGTGCCTCCTGCCCTCCTCTGAGTCTCGTCTGGCAGCGCCGCGCTGAGCTGGGCAGGGCTTGGCACAAATGCGCAGGGGTACAGATGGTCTTACGTGTGATCTCGTTGGAGGTCTAGAGCCCGAACCCCAGCAGGGAGCTTGGCAACTGATGCACTTGGCTCGACGTCCGCGGTCCCTGGATGGGACTCAGACAGCGACGGCAACAGGATGGGCCACCCAGGTGTCAGCCAGACCGGCTCTCTGTATCTCGTCCAACCCCCACAGCCAGCTGTTTCGCCGCCGCCGCCGCCGCCGCCGCCGCCGCCGCCGCTGCTGCACACAGCCATCTTCACAGACTGGACAAACAGTACACCGGAGACCCAAAATCACCTCAAGCTGTAACACAAAGCTGATTCTTTCTGTAATGGCACCATCATGCCGAGATGACCGAAGCGTTTCTCAGCTATTTGCTCCGGCCGAGTGATCCGACAACAAGTCGCGTTCATTATATAACCAACATGCAGTCTAAGATGAAATGTCACAGCAGACGTGTGCACGTGTGGAGCTTTCAACTCAGAAGCTTTAAAAAAAAAGAAAAAAATCTCTGGATACTGATGATGTGAGTGGGTGGTTGCACCGTATAAGATTTTTTTAATGCGTCTTCGGAAATGTGTGCCAGCATATTGGAGTGATGGGTTTGATGGATGGAGACGTCGCTTTATTGCTGCTTGTTATTCATGATGATGCTTTTGTGGGTTTCACAGCAGCACTAGTATTCCCGACCGAGGCTGCTCCGCCTCCTGCCTAGAAGTCACCCACCCTGTCACCGGTGTAGGGATGTAGCGATATGGAAAATCTGATATCTCGATTATCGTGACCAAATTATCGCGGTTTACGATATTATCGCGGTATTCTTAATTGCAAAATAAATAACAGGAACAAAGCTAATTTGTCTGGTGCAAATTTAAATAAACACTTCAACAACCGTAGTAGGTCAAAATACGCAAACAATTATCCGGAACAAAAATTATACTGCAAGTTTAAATGAAATAAAATTTCGACTTTAAGCTGAACCTTAAATAAGTATAAATGTGCAAATAAAGAAACAGTTGTATAGGATCCAAATATGTTGCTATGAATTGTAGTTCACTCTGTGTGTCTGTGGGTGTTGCTGTGTTGTTACCTGAGGGTCAGGTATAAAGGTAGCTGCCTGTTATTGGTTAGGTGTTTGACCCCGAAGGGCAAAAGGTTTTTGACCGCTGTGGCGCTAACTGCCGGCGTTATGGTTGTCGGATCAGTTAATGGAATAAATTAATATTTTAACTGCATCAGATGAACACCGTTCCGGTCCTTTTTCAATCAATCCTCAAAGGTCACGTTTGCGAAAAGTGAGTTAGCGAAGCGCGTCGACCAGGTTAGTCTTGGTCAAACATCTCAGTAGCTTGAAGCATTAGGCTTAGCTCCTTCAAGATGCTCGTACAAATTACAGTAAAATGTAAACAAGTGCTCTGCAGACAGGATAATTGTCCTCCACCAGTTGTCCCTCTGCATTCTTAAAATTGAAAAAAAAAAATGCCCAGACCTCAGATTTCGTCCTTTTAGATTTTAAATGTCCTGCGTGCTATCACCACTTTCCGGCATGCTCACGTAACGATGCCGATGTTACAAGCTACATATTCACGCGAGACACAGTCACGAGTCGCTCACAGACTTGAATGAGGCTGATATTACATATCCCGGTAATCAACAGCAATAATGAGATAAAGTCAAACATAAACGGTAATCGTTATCGCGTAAAATTTTACCGCGTTTTACCGTAATACCGGAAACTGTTCCATCCCTACACTGGTGTCGATGAGAGAAGGAAAAAAAAAAGGGAGCAAACTGCTGCACACCTGGGCATTGTGGAGGGAGCTGAAAAATGTGTTTATGTTTTTTTCCATCTCTCTGTTTCCGGGCTGGCTGGACCGAGGCGGTCCGCGGTCAGTCAGCACTCACGTCCCTTTGCCAGCTCAGCTTTTCTCCTCTGCCCCGGAAATTCAGCTTCGCCGGCCCTTTAATGCACTCAAAACTACATCTGCGGCCGACTGATAAATCTGTTCTTCGTTGCCCCTGACGGATGGCTGTGAAAATAAAAATTCACCGCGGCTGCCGTGTCGGGATGAAGGTCACTGCGGAGTTCTCCGCTCGTCCGCTCGGGACGAAGCCGCGTCTTCCGTCCTGTCTCAGAATCTCGTCGTGAAGCGTTGATATTTTCGTGAGTTTCCTGATTTGACAGGTCTCTAGATTGTTTTGTTCCACCTCTGCGCCTCCTGGCCGCGTTACCACAGCGTGAGGGTCAAACCGAAGAAGCCCAGGTCTTCTTCCGGCCGTGTTAACAATATCTTTCATTTTACCGAGGGAGAACGGCTGTCTGTTTGCAGACCAGAGTCTCCGTGTGTGTGGCTACGTGCGTTAAAGCACTGTTTGGTTTTCCAGCTTGATAAATACCTCAAGATGACGGATCTATACGGCGGAGCAGTCAGGGTTCTGACACTCCAAAGAGCAATTTCAAATGGTTAACAAGGCCTGGACCAGGAATACTTCACAGAAGAAATGTCACACGACCCCCTTTTTCCACCCTTCGGCTCTCCCGTGGACATTCGGCGAATTGTAGTTTCTCGCTTTCAATTTGCCCGCCGTGTTACCGCGCGGCACAATGTGCAGCCTCGGGGGGATCGTGGGCAGGCGGGAGCGGCAGTCCCGGTCAGGTCCGGAGAGAGCTGATAACCTTTCACTGTTGCTTTAGCACACTGTGCAAAGAACAATCAGCGCTTATCAGCCCGGACTACAGGCGAATGCTAATTCAATGTCAGCCAGTCGGGCTGCAGAGGGAGAATGAGAACACTGCCAGCTTACAGTCAGGCGGCGTGATGTCTGCCGCCGACAAATAACTTTTAAGAAGACAGGAGAAAGGTTTTTCATTTCCAGTCTGTGTTCGTAATCCTCCACATCTAATCTGTGTTTTGGAATTATGCTGAAAAGTTATTTCAAGTTTGCCCGCAGCTTTTATATGCAGTATGATAATTAAAACGGTTCTTATGAAATGAAGGATTTGTTATTGTACAAGTGTACCTTAAATGAGACATATTACTAGGGTTGGGCATCGTTTGGATTTTAACGATTCTGATTCAGATTCTCTGTTTCAATTCCTGTTCAAAACTATTCTCGATTCCGATTCTTTGATGTGTAGGTCAACAGATCGTGACTTATCTAACAGTAGAATTTTTTAGATAGAAAGGAGCCTTTTCACCACATAGGCTGTTACTTTTCTGTGGCACTCCACTGTCATTTTAAAAATGCCCCCTCCAAATGTTCTGGACACCTCGAGTCACTGTTGCAGGTCCCCAGCAGCAATATTCCACCATGGCGTTATTCTAATATAATATTAACACTGAAGATACACATCAGAAAAATAGGGAATTAACACAGTCCTTAAAGGAGTAGCAGAAAGTTTGTCCGACCTAGCAACAGTAACTAGGAAGGGGGTGGTGCTTACCGAAATGTCAATTAAATACGGTACACTCGTTTATTTTTCTGATGCCATGCAGGTGAAGGTGTTTTGCCATATTAGTCGTGCACCCTCCTTTGGCAGTAACACGCTTCCCGCAGATGTTTCACTGCGCCAGGTAGCCGTCATTTCCTGGACTGAAATGCAGCCAAACTCCAGAGCGGCGTCTCTTGGGATCCATGTTGTGGCGAGTGAAGTCCCATTGGTGACGGACATGTCGTCGACACTAGCGCGGAGTTGAGAATGTCAGGCGGAGTAACATCAACAAACTAGTGCAGTAAATCAAAACAAAACAAAATACAATAAAAAGAAAATAGTGTGGACATTTAGGAACCGAAAAAGGAATCGAAATTCAAAAATCTTCTAAACGATTCCAGAACCAGACGTTAGGAACCGATTCTTACTTGGAATCGTTTTTCGGTGCCAAACCCTACATATTCCCCCTATTTTTCGGAAGATGACAATTTCCTGACGACTTAAAGGTCCCGTGTTATGCGTTTCTTGACTTTCGAAGGTTCAAAATTGGTTTTAAGCGGAAATATCCTTTGTTTTCTTGGTGAACGATTGATTAAGCAATAAATAGAAGTTTTAAAAGAGCAGGGATGCCACGAGCATCTGTGAATTTTGTTTTTTTTTTTTTTTCGAAACATCTGTCTCTTCACATAAATGTTAATTACAGGTGGTCCTCCAAACTCCAAGCGCAGATCAACCCAAGCCGTGCATCTCTTCCCGCGTGAGGTCGACCCCGCCGCGCTCCGACTGTCTCTGTCGCCGTGGCGCGTGACGGGCAGCTACGTGTCTGATTGGCTGGTTTAGGATGATGAATAACAGCAGAGTGAGTGGGGAGCAGGGGGGGAAGGGGGGAGGACCAATACGGCAATCATCAGAGAAGAAATAGGACACACGATCTGAGGGACCCAGAGAGGTTTTTAATTGCGATTAGAGTAAAACGACTATTATGGTGCTTCATCGATATGAATAGAGATAAAAGTTCCATAATAATTGGGCCTTTAATGAAGTGTCCATGACATATTTTAGACAAAACACCACAGGCGTACTGTAGTTGTAGAGAAGAGACCTTTTTTTTTTGGTCTTCACAGCTTTGCCCATAGCAGCTGGTTTAAGGGGAGGAGTCAGCTACGTGGCTCCACCCCCTTCTTCTGCAGGATGAGCCTCTTTTAATCTGGAGCTCTGCTCTGCAGATGCAAAGATGTGAAATTTGGTGAGCTAGTTCTTCTGTGATTTCGGCCTGTGATGTCACAGCGCCCTGCAGACCTGGACTGCTCACCTGGACATGGTATCAGATTTAGGTGACACCCCTCCCCCCATGCAAAGTTCAAAGGTCGTGATATGACAGAACGTTTGAGTTGATGGTCACTTCAGAAGCCCAAGTATCTGCTTTTAATTTTTTTCATAACGTGCTCCCTTTAATATCAGAACTTGCTACCGACACGAAGGCCATTTCTCATTACATGTTTTGCTCTGTGGAGAACTTTGGTTTAAACGTGCTTCCTAATTAAAGCTGACTCGACTCTCACGACCAGAACATTTGCACGTGAGTGTGTTTCTGAGCCATTACCAGCCTCGTGACTCATGTTGTTATGAACTTGTGTTTCACAGCCGGACAAAGGATCCTTTTTGGCTCATTATTTTTATCTTTAGCTCAGCGGGTCGCCGCGGAGATTAAGTCGCTGTCTGAGACTTAATCTTGTTTGGTCCCTCGTTGTTTCCTTTTCTTCGGTCGTTACTGTCCTCATCTCTGCCGTGTTTTTCACGGCGTCTCTGTGAGCCGGTTTCATTGTTGCTGATGTGTGGCGTGGCTCCGTTGAGCAACGCACAACCGTCGCAAGGGACGACTGGGTGCCTGGTAGAGGTGGGCGGATTGATCCAAATATCGAATATATCGATATCAACGCTGGTATTGATATCGAATGATACTCGTGTAAAAAGATTGATACTCAAGCTTTTTTTTCTTTTCTTTTTTTTTCTTTCCAACACAGAGTATCCAGGTAGATAAGATGGTCATCTTCAGCATCAACTCATATTAACTTTCAAAGTACATGTTACTGAAGTCTTATGTTACTCGAGCCAAAAAAATATAGTTAAGACCTTGAAATAACCCAGTATATGTCATGTATCCCATTGAAAGGTGTTATCTTAGGTAAAATATCATTAGATAATCCTTTATTTATCCCTTTACGGGGAAATTTATAGATTTAAAGCAACAGGAAAGGGCACACAGTGCAAAAAAATTATGCAAGTATTGAAAGATATAATATAAAAGGTGGACTAGAAAAAAACATTATGAACTGAAATTCAACTCCAAGGAATATTTACACAAAATTGTTGAAGACATGAAATTCTATTCTTGGCTTTAACAAAATAATCCAAAGACAAAAATCACAAACCCACATGATAGATTAAGCTTAATATGAAAAAGTATCGGTATTGGTATTAGTATCGGCGATACTGGCCTTGTATTTACTTGGTATTGGATTGATACCAAAATTCCCAGTATCGCCCAGCTCTAGTCCCTGGGTGGTTTCTGCAGATACAGTGATCCCTTGTTTTTTCACGGTTAAAGGAGACCGGCGCCCCGCCACAAAAATCAAAATCGCGAACTGGAGCTGGAGCCCCCCGAGCCTAAATAATGTAATTAAAATATGTTTAAAATGGCAAAAAAGTAGCGAGACACTGCATCGAAACAAGACAAAGGCTCAGAATCGTAGTAAGGAAACCGCTGGTATCGTGCTATTTATGGCTCCTAATTAGCGGCTAACACGCTAACAACAACAAAAGAAAAAGTCAGTTTTTCTCTGCATGGAGCGGGAACTTTATTCTGGCACTGCAGGAACTTGTAACATCACACAGGTTGTATTGTTGGGCTCCTGTCGGTTAACAGAGAATGTAAATCTATACACGCTGGGCTGCTGTTGATGCTCACTACACTTTTCATCTAACCCTGTTTTCGATCTGCCGTCCCACGACACACACACCCCATTACCCATAAGGCCACACCATTACCCATAAGGCTATCTTCTTAAAGGGGCCAGGCTGGCTCACAGCATTTCTTCCCTGTGAGAGAACGTGCACAACATCACATCCATGATTTTTTTCTTGATTTTTTTTTAATATTATATATTTCTGAAAATTCCGCGAATAACTAAACCGCGGAACTTTATGTGTGAATTGGCAAGGAATCTCTGTAGTAGCGTTAGGAAGCCGTGAGCAGGCGGACATCCACTTTCTAAAAGTGATTAAATGTTCCTTTGACTGAAATTGAGATGGATATTTTAATGCAAGAAGACGTCAGTCTGCGTGCTTTAATGTGCAGTGGAATATATCACACAAACCTCCCTCATTAAGATCACTGTAACTGCTGAAAGCTCACTGCTGCTGATGTCGTCGGCCAGGGATTTGAATCTTAATGAAAAAAAAAATCATGTAACATATAAACACTGATAAACACTTTGAAGTCATACCTCGCATGTGCAAGAAGTAATGAGAACATGCTCTGTGTTACTATGGAAACTGTTCCTCTGCTGTATCACTGAGATGTGGTCTCACCTGTATCTTACCTGTCTCACCCCTCCTGCCCACCCCCCCGCCACATATTAAGACACACACACCAAAAAAAAAAAAAAAAAAAAGAAGAAGCAAAAGAAGAAGATGAGCTATCCATTAATTCAGTTTGGATCGTTATTTTTGGTAAGCTGCTTAGTGGAGCAGAACCTGCTGTGACACTGTTACTGTGGTTCTGTTCATGATCTCACCTGGTCTGTTTGGCTACCGCAGGAACCAGAGACACCAACTGATCTATATCCATGTAAAACATCATTCCCATCACCGTCGTTGTGGTGGTGAAGCGGGGAGTCAAGCAACGCCGCTTTAATCTTCTCTCTCTCTTGAACGTCGAGGTTCTGAAAAAAAGACTTTTAAATCCATCTCATCTGCATTAATTAAACAGTAAACCCTGATCCTTCAGACTTAAGAGACGTTGTAACATTTAGTAAAATAATGAAGTGTGTGAGTTAGATGAGCTGGTGCGTGTGTGTGTGTGTGAAAGCAGCTAAACGAGACCCAGAAAATCAACATTAACCATCTGCCACCATAATCTCCAACCTTAGCTGCTTGTAATGTCGTTACGGCACTTCACGATAATGTTGCAGTCAGAAGAAATATCACACGCCGCTCTGTGAAGCCGCCGTCTTCGGCACGTCTGATATGTTTCAGGCGATGTGTGAGAAGAACCGGACACGCCCCCCCCCCGTAAGGTCACGCGAAGCTTTTCCTGTGATGCTAATTAGCATCACTTTGAATTCATTCCGATTAAATCTGTCCATAAATCCGTGTTTCAAACGTCGTCACCACAATGGCGTCAAAAAACAAGTGCTGATGAGGAGCTCCGCGGGCTGACTGCGGTGGCCTGCAGGCTGCGGCCTCCAACAGACCTCGTTTTAGTTCTGGCGACGCTCGTTTTAGACGCCGATGGTCTAATGGTCCAGTCAGTTGAGGTAAAAGCTGATGAGCTGGTGTCCTCTAGTTAGTGGATGGAGAAGATGGCTGGTTCAGGCTGCTTCTGCTTTAGTTTCCCTCCAAACACTTCCAGGCCAACCAGCAGGAAGTCTGTCAGTGCAGCTGACAGCACAACATGACACATTATCTGTAAAACAAGAGTGATTATCCTCTCCTAGGACGTTATTCACAATTTCACCTGAAGTGATACAAAAAAAAAGACATCCAGTACCAAAGAAGAGCACATGGCATGAATCATCCCTCAGATTTAAGCCTTCCATTTTTTTGTGTCTATCCTTTTATTGAATCAGTGGAAGAAATGTTAAGTGTTAGATTAAGCTCAGTAATCTGCCGTGAATGTACTTTTTCCAATTTTACTCAGGAAACTGTTTCAGATGTAACAGCTGCAGTGAGAGCTAGCATTAGCGACATGCTAATTTGTGGACTGCCAGCTGGTCTGTAAAGGTTACTACCACAGGCAATGCAGACAGCGCAACGAGAACTTAATTAAAATACTGCCGGGTTTTAGACACATTAGCATCTGAGGATACTTTTCTTTTCTGCTGAGCCCGGAAGGGAAAGTTTGGTTCGTTCCAGAAAAAAAAAGTTGACATTTGCAGGGCGTCTGCTTTCTCTGTCAGTCTGCCTGATTTGCCTCTTTGCCCTCTTGTCTTTCACCCTCCCAGCGCGAATCGTGCGGAGCCGTCAGTGGTGTGAGATGGCTCCCTGCCTGGAGGGGGAGGTCTGCAGCCTCCTGTTCAACCGATCCGGCTGGACCTGCACCAGGGGAAGTGGTCGCATCAAGACTGTCACGGTAATTTGCACGACGTGACATTAATACACGGCATATGCACCCACGGAGTCGCACCGACTTTTCCAGCGTGGGCTCGCCCACGCGAGCCGGGCCCTGCGTCATGTAGGGACTCGACCCCGTGACGTAGGGGGCACATTTCAGTCAAACAGCGGGACGGCACCCACATTTTTTCCAAGCCTGCCTCAGCGCCGAATCCCAGAGGTCAGAGAAGTAAGGGCGCACTGCTCTTCAGGTTTCAGAACTAAAACTTACCAGTGATGTTAAACTGTTGGAATGGCTCAATTATGTGGAGTCACTATCTTTGATACTCACATAAAGTAAAGAGTAAATCTTTGGTTTAAGTCGCAGGCTGTTTGACCTAGAAGTTCTAAGAAAGAAAAATATATCAATCGCTCTTTCAAAGCAGTTGCTTTCCACTGCCTACTGGAGAATATGTCACATTACCTCGGCTGCTTTATCCTTCATGCTTGTTTTTCTCATGAAGAAACCAGTTTTCAGAGTTTGAGTTAATGCCGTCAAAGGTGGGCCAAAGACAACCGCGGATCCGGCTCGGCCAAACATCGTTTGCAGTCTGGGTTCACACTCATTCTTTCCTGTGGTACTGATAAATCTGTGTGACTCCAGGTTCACCATAAAACTCACATTTATTCATACGAGCCTGTCACATCCATGACTTCTGATAGATCGCAAGGTGGCGCAATCAGGAAGTGTGCGCGATCACACTTTGACACGTGTAAAACCCTGAATTTCTACCCGATCAGAGAACGAGACGGTGACAGGTCTCGCTTCCACATGGAGAACTTAGTGGTGCAACAGCAAAGCCGAAGGTAAGGTTATAATGTTACTGTATTTTATGACGTGTTACATCGCTGCTTTGTGACACCCGGGAGGGATGTATTCCTTTTATCACACATTTTAAGAAACAGTTGGTTGTAAATTTATAGCGCATTAAATTTAACTGAAAGTTTGTTGGCCCACGAACTTAGCGGCTCCAGTAAATCGATCGACAGACAAAGGGAATGTTCTTTTCTTTTTCTTCTTTTTTTTTTTTTGCAATGAAACATGTCACTTCCAGTGCTTAAGCTGGTCAAATGAAACCCCCTGCATATAATAATTCAGTAAGTTGCTTGCGTTTCCAAGCAGTTCAAGTCTGAAGAAAGCCCATCAATTAAGATAAACCTGCGATATATATCAAATTTATTCCCACGCTTTAGGTCGGGTTCACACTGTATGATCTTGTCTTAGTGCAGCGTGAAACTGAAATCATTAATTTATCTGAATGTTACGCTGCGATTGAGCATATGCTGAATCGTAGCTGCAATTGAAGCTAGCTGCAATGCAGCGTCATCAGCACGCGGCGCCCCTCGGGTTGCTAATAAGTGAGACGATGAGTTGAAACTTGATGCTTGTCAAAGCGGTGTTCAGGTGCTGTGAAAAGAAGGAAAAGAAATGGACTTCCTTCTCTATTTGAGTTGGACGTGTTTCTCCTACCTGTATCTGACGCTGTCGCTGGTTGCTACTGTGCTGTGTGGACGCGTGTCATTTCATGGGCATTCCTATTGGTTGGCTGATAAAAGATCGTAGAGGCCGACGCACTCTGAGATGATTCCTCCAGATTTCTGACGCTGCTTGATGTTTGTCGTCTTTGTTTCACTGAGATGCACAACCACCGTTTTGAGCTACGATGGCCGAGATCGTAACCTACACATGGTGGGAGGCCAGTGTGGATTTTGTCCGTACCTGCAAAACGTTGTCACATTTTCATGAATGCCGAAATTTCACTCAGCTCTCGGTTCAGGCACAGATCCATTCTGCTCTCGTTTAACGGATGAGGCCCAGCGTTTTACTCCGAGTACACGGCTGAGCCAGTCCAGTCCGACCTTCGTAGAGAATCAGAAATCGAGCTTGACCGAGGGAATTTGATTTGCTTCATCTTTCTTGAATCTATCAGAATCAGAATTGTTTTATTAATTCTCGGGGGGAAAACTCCTATCGTTCCCCAATGGAAAAAAAATAAATACAATTCTCAATAGAATGAAAAATCTATGGCAACCCTTAAAGTAATTTCTCACCATGAAAACCTGACAAATTCCCGAAGGCACCAGATCTGCTAAAGCTGCTATTAAGGGATAGCAGGTAGCGGGAGGTCGATCCCCCACAAAGAATGCAATCTTTACCTTGCTAAAGCCGCTATCCCACCTTGCACTAACCGCTACATTATGCATAGTAGTGGTTAGGGCGTTCCACCTGTTAAACCAATCAGTGCATCAGCAGCCATTGCTTTTAAGAGCAGGATGTGCTACCCGCTAACTGCTATGGAGCGTCTTTTCACATCCAGATCGGAGCAGCTCTCGTGTGCAGCTCGTCTGGGACTCTGCTGTAGAGCTTCCTCCTCTTCCTTCCTCCTCCTCTTCCTCTGCACTGATATAGACATGAAAATGAAAATAGACAATTCCTATCGGCTACCTAAAAGTCCCAGATAGTTGGTGATCTCCCACTAAACACGCTCTGGTCGTCTGTGGTTTAACTGGTGAACAAGCCGTTTAGGATGATGCCATTTTTTCAGGCATTCAATTGAGGCCAAATCACGCTTATTATTCAAGAGTTAATTCAAGAGGTAGAGCCGTTTGTGCACATCCATGTGACCAGGTGGACGCACATTGATGCCATTTGGACGCGCTCTTGTAGCGGGTGGTCTGATCCCGCGATCGCAAGATACCGAGTTTGCGGAAAGGGCAAAAGACACGCCCATTGCGACACCTACAAAGAGAGTAGGTGCATAATGGGTAGCGGCGTACGATGTGTACGATCGGGGCCCATGAGTCTGGTGTCAAATGGCGAAAGATAATATCGGTGAGACAGTAGCATCGTGTTCCTTCTAACATCCGATTTATTGGTTTTTGAGTGTCCTCGCCCAGCAGGATGCTAACATAGATTATAAACCTGCATCGAGTTAAATGACACTGTAGGATTACAGATTGCACTTAATTGTAGTGCCAAGAGCTGCTCAGCGAGCTGGGAGTACCAACATGTTTTTAATCATCCTTTGAGCCAATGTTTTTCTCTCCTTCATTAATCTCGTTAAAATGTGTCGTGCTGTTAATTTCTTTGCGTTTTCTCTACAGTGTGCTTTAGGAATACACTCCGTGTTGGTTCTGTGCTTCATCGGTGTCAGTTTAAGCTCATAAATAAGTAGTAAACATGAGCAGCTGATGACAGACATCTGCTGTGACATCTTGTCACTGTGCCACGACTGACATTTCACCACGAGCGGATGTTTCTCAACGGACGGATTTGACGGAAGCAGAAGTCAAATGGGGTTTTGCCGTTCTTTTCCGAGCGACACGGACGGAAAACGGTGGATGTCTGAAAGTGTCGACATATTTCTGGAAATATGTTAACAGTATATGACCTCTCGCTGACTTTGCGAGAGATGTAAATGAATAAAACTGTTGAATTTTTAAAACCCTCAATATGGTGTCATCTGGTCCTCTGAAGGCTCCATGAGAACCCTACACGCGTCCAATGCCTCGTCGCTGCCAGAGCTGGCGCGCTGACTGGGCTCTGATTAACACTCGTTTGGTTCAGCGGGGAGACGGTACAAGAAGCTCAGCGCCGCCGCACCTCGCCAGCCCGCTTGTAGGTCAATATGTCCACTCCTGCTTCAGTGGAAAAGCAGCATCATTGCTAATGAAAACACAGACTTGAATTAAAAAAAAAAAAATCATAGGAAAAAAAATGTAATAGCTCTCCTGGCTCTACTGCTTGCTGTCTCCATGGCTACAGGTCTCTCTTTCGCCATGTGTTTCTCACTATACCGCTTGCTAATTTGACACCCACCCCCCCGAACTGGATGCTCAACTGAGAGGTAGGGGGTCTGTTCTGCCACTGTTATGTAGGCCTGCTTCTCATGCCAGTTCGTTCCGTATTACACGGAGTTCACAGATCATCTGTGCTCATGCAGGAGATGTGATTTTTTTTGATCAGCTGTTCCATCAACGAAACAGCAAAATTGTCCATCTTAAGGGTCCGGGCCCCCCTTAACTTGAACATGTAGCTCCGTATCTTCCCAATCTTCTCTGCTTGCTGGTGGTTCCTGGAGGTCTTCAGGTATCAGGCTCCTCTCTTGTGGAACCAGCTCCCAGTCAGAGTTGGGGAAGCAGCGCCAGCTAAATACATGTTTATTGCATTAATGAGTTAGCAAGATATACGACAACAACAGCTAAATTATAAACAGAAGCCTTTTCTGAGGAAAAATTAGTACGCTTTTACTTTAAATTGGTGTCAGTTTAAGCTCATAAATAGCCAGAAGCCGTTGTACCTGATGGCGTCCATTTAACGAAAGTTCACAAACTAGTTCGTATTCTGTGCGAATGTGAACGCGCTCTCTTTCCCCTTGACGAGCGTCGGCTGTGAATGAGATCATTTGGGCAACTGTGAACGACGCTCTTTCAAAGTTCACGCACCTTAAAAATCGTGCCAGGATTCCAGCAAACCCCATTTAAAATACACCACAAAGAAGCCTAAAATGTATATTCAAAAGAAATCAAACATGGCGACACGCTTCTGTCACGCTAACAATTGTGTCAACAAATGTTTAAAACAAGCAGGAAGATGAAAGCTGCAGTCGCCCAGAAGCTGGAGGAAGCAGAACCAACTCCAAAGATTAAACTGTAATATTTGGAGTCGAGGATTGAAATATTGAAATGGGGGAAAAAACATTTACACCTTAAGGACCTGTTTTTGTCTTATAATAAAGACTATTTGGAAGCAAGTTTTTCCTCATATTTTTAATATACTGTAGAGAGAAGCTGAAAGGGAAATCACAGTTTTACATGGGCTGTCCCTTCAAGCTAACGTGAACCCTGGTTGGATAAAGATTCTGAATTAGACACATAGGGCCAGATCTTCCGCCAGGTCTCCTTAAAGCCGCTATTTAGGGATAGAGGGTAGCGGAAGGGGCGTTCCCCCGCAAAGAACACAATCTTCCACCTTGCTAAACCCGCTATCCCACCTGCGCTACCCGCTACATTATGCATAGGAGTGGTTAGGGCGTTCCACCTGTTAAACCAATCAGTGCGTCAGCAGCCATTGCCTTTAAGAGCAGGTTTTGCGCTACCCGCTAACCGCTATGGAGCATCTTTTCATCCAGATCGGAGCAGCTCTCATGTGCAGCTCGTCTGGGACTCTGCTGTAGAGCTTCCTCCTCTTCCTTCCTCCTCCTCCTCTGCACAGATATAAACATATAAATATTTTTACACAGACAATTCCTATCAGCTACCTGAAAGTCCCAGATAGTTAGTGTCCTCTCGGTAAACACGCTCTGGTCGTCTATTGTTTAACTGTCGAGCAAGCCGTTTAAGACGATCTCTGCCATTTTCTCAGGGGTTCAACTGAGGCCAAATCACGCTTTTTATACAAGAGTTAATTCGAAAGGCAGAGCCGTTTGTACATGCAAGATACCTGAGTTTGCGGAAAGGGCAAAAGACACGGCCATTGCCACACCTACAATGTGAGTAAGGGAGTCGGCATAATGGGTAGTGGCTTTAGGGAGCGGAAGATTGCATTAGCGGTTAGCAGAGGTTCCTATGCCCGTGATTTGCAGGTAGAGGTTAGAGGGTAGCGGCTAGTGGGAAGTGTACGATCAGGGCTCTAGTTTTCAACAGATAAAATGGACAAAATGCTGTTTGTTGTGGTGTAGTATGTGAGCAGTGGCAATCATTTTGACAAACAATTGCAAGCAGCAACTTAAAAAAAAAAAATAATTTAAAAAAAAAATGAACTATTCAGTTCATTTTTTGAAATGGTGAACTCTTGTTCCAAATTTTGAACATGAATTATGAATTGAACTGGTTCGTGTAGAAAGTGAACTTGCCCAATACTGCTGGTGACGTGACCAGATTCGGTTCCCTGAGTGGCAGTGGTCGATTTAAACTGCTGCTAGTTGCTGTGAACTGGTCTGTACGCTGCCAACAACTGAATTTAAGTGTTATTTAACAAACTGGAAGACTCTAAGAGCACCCAATTTTGTCTTTGATCCACTGGATATAAAGCTCAAGGATATAACTGAAGTGACGTGCAAATTACAGATAAAAGAAAATGTTCATGACTCTCGTCTTTTTGGGGTGATCATGTAGCCACACACACACCTTGATCTTCCCCGAGACCTAATGAATGAAACCAGACAGGTGGGGGTAAATATACCCTTCACTTCCTCTGCCTGGCGAGCTCCTTCACGTGTCCAGTCTTTGCGGCAGCTGTCTCGCCACTGCGGCCGCTGGAGGTGAGCACTGACGGGCAGCGTCTGGCTTTCAGTCGGTTTGTGGTGCAGCAAACAAACTCCCCATACGCTCATTAAAGCATCCCTCCTCCCGTTGATCAGAGCAGCTAAAGTGGTCACGGCAGACTCTTGGTCCCGCGGATCGACTGAGGCCCAGAGGAACGCCGCAAAGAGCTAGTTCACGCCAGTCCTTTTGCTCCGTAATACTTGTTTGAGCATCCAGGGGCGACACCAAATGATCATCTTTGACTCCACTACCTGTAAAATGGCAAATATGAACAGAATATAAATGCTGAGCACTAAGTAATTCAAATAATGACAGCTAGCTGTTGGCTATGCCGGCCACCAACTGGCCATAAATTTTGTTGTTTTGTGGCACTAATAACATTTAACCCCTCCGTACACTTTTCATGAGTGTAAAATCCAACTATAGAGACCAAAACCAATTTTTTTTGCACCAGGCTGTAACATTTATTTCTGCTCCATTTTGGAAGCCAGCATCTAGTGGTCAGTGGAGGAACTGCAACAAGACCTACTTCCCCGTAGGACTCAACCCAGACGAGGGGATGTTGGCGTTTGGTTGGCGTCGCCTTCCGGAAGTCAAAGTGAAATGCAGAGAAATCGGACAACTTCCATCGAGGAAGGAAAAGGTGGTTAAAATGCTACGGGTCACTGGAAACAAGGTAGCTGAAACAGCAACACATTATTACCTTCTGGGCTGATTATCGCCAACCTTTCAGCAAATGTTTGCTCGTATGTGCCGGTTCTACCTTCTCACTGCTTTTATCCACTTTCTCCTCTCTCCTCCCAGTCAAGAAAGGCTGCTCCCTCCGTGCAGCCCAGAAGTTTTTTTTTTTTTCCTGTTAAAAGGGAGTTTCTGTTCTCCAACTTGCTCAAGGGAATGATTTGGTGTCTCTCAAAATAAAAGAGATTACTTATGTAGTGAGTTGGTGTTATATTGATAAATAAGAGTTGAATTGCTCATCCATCATCGGCTCTCACTCTCCCGTTGTTTTGGTCTTCAACTGCTGTGGGAAATAACGGCTTCTTGAGCTGAACTCTCCACTCTATTCACCAGCTTGTTTCCAGCTATTTTCTTTTTTTTTTTTTCTCTGTCAGTTTTAATGCCGGGCACGTCGCACATACAGCTGTCAGCTGTGGCTGAAGTTAAACGAGTTAAAAAAGCAATGAACTGAGAGAAGGTATAGAGTCACAGACCCGCGAAGGCCTGGAGAGCCAGGTGATAATATTTGTTGGGTAACTGAAATGAGCAAAGCGCCTTTAAATGAATGCATCCAATTTGCTTTTAAAGCCACTAAAATAGCTAACGCTGTCAGGGCTTCGACACCAGTTTTGTCCCGTGGCTGCGTCGGCAATAGACACAAAAGCTAAAACAAGACTATGTCCATTTTAATTTATAACTGCCATGTTTAAGTTGCATTTTCAGACAGGGAAAAAAAAGAATTGAGCAGTTTAATGGAGTTCTGCTTGGCCCGGGATGGTTTATGTTTGCCGATACTGTTCACTTGCTATCAAACTCTAGACTGCACGAATTACTTTGCAGATTGACTGGCTGACTTTATGACATTTTTACATGATTACCTCCCCTGCCCATAAAGAGATCCACATGCATGCTCTCATGATGATTATATTTAATATTTCCCCACAGACGGTGGATTTAAACCACATACCAAAAAGTGTGAGTTTTAAATAACCCAGGATATTATTTGTCATGAGGTCATATTCACAGATACATCTACCTGGCTGATACAGATGTTTTAATAATAATACAGTGCCCTGTATCTTAATCCTATGTCTTTGCTTATGCAAAGCTCTCTTAAAAGTTGAATGGGAGTCAGTTTCAGTTCAGCTGAAGTCTGGACGTTGAGTAGGAGCCTGATTCTTTTCATTTTTTAGCCATTGTTATATGAAAACTGCATTTTGGGGCCTTATTATATAATGCTGATTCATAAGTCCGTGACTTTTCCTCTAGACTCTGGTCCATTAAGGGCCATCGCTTCTGATTATCACTCTGGCTCCATCAAGTCACTGAGTTTTGACACGTAGGCGTCTAAAGAAATTATCTCAAGGTCCTCATGCGATGGTTTTAAAGACGGCTGTTTCTTACTGACAAATTGCCATTTCTGATCATCCCGCATTCTGTGATGTGAGTGAATGACCTCTCTGACCTCTTTATAACTTGGAGAATAAATCCACTTTCGCACCTCTGTCGTAGTCAGTGTATCGTTTAACTGCCGATTGACTGTCTCACTAGAACACACTATATGTATATACTTATAAGTAAGATATACCTATTCTTACATTTACAGCCATTCTGATGTAGATTTGTTGGTGTGCTTTGGACCGTTAATTAACCTCCGCCAAGGAGGTTATGTTTTTGCCGGCGTTTGTCTGTCTGTCTGTCTGTCTGTGTTCAAGATTACTCAAAACGTTATGGATGGATTTTGATGAAATTTTCAGGAGTTGTCAGAAATGTGAAAAGGAAGAACTGATTTCATTTTGGCTGTGATCCGGAAGAAATCCTGGATTCTGGATCACTTTTAAATTTTCGATAACATTGCGGTCAATGGGGCCAAAAATTTTGTTTCTCAATATTTCTGTTAATTATTGCCCAAAACTCATGAAATTTCACTCAGGGATTGACAATGAGAACCTCTATCAAATTTTAAAGACTGCTCCAGATCTGATCCAGAATGCGGATTTTATGGCAATCTGTAAATCGCTATATGGTGGGAATTGTTGTGCTTGGCGGAGGTCTGCGCTCTCCGATTGGTTTTCTAGTTTATCAGGTCTCTCTTGAAAACGAGACCCTGTCTTTTAATGAAACAGACCTGTACAAATAAAGAAATAATAGTAAAATCATTGTGGTGTTCATGGTCGGTTGAGTTACTGCGAGGTGCCCTGGTCCTGTGGCGGTAAAACGAGCTGAAATCATCACTCTTCCACCTCCATGCTTGATAGAAGGTATGAGGTCTTTCTCCTAAATGACTCCATTCGCTCGCTGGGCATGAAGGCCAAACAACTTTGCTTCGGTCTCACCTCATCAAAAGGACATTGCTTCAAAACATTATCCAGTCACTTTTCAAACCTCAGTCATGCTTCCATATTCTTTTTCAACAGAAGAGGCTTTTTCTCTCTCTCGCCGACCCTTCCAAACAAACCATACTTGCTCACTCTTATATTCTTCGTGGACTTCTATTCTTGGGCGATTTAACTTGCTCACTGAAGCCTGTAGGGTTGGAGATGGACCTATTACTTTTTTTTTTTTTCCTTGCATCTCCCCGAGCATTGCAGCGTTGGGTAAATTTGCTGGGGCGTCCTGCTCCTGGGAGGCATTTGTAGCTGTCTTAAATTCTTTACCGCTTGTGAATAATCTTGCTCAGTGTAGAACAATGAACTCCAAATTGTTTGGAAATGGTTTTATAACACTTTGTAGATTGATGTGAAAAAAACTGCTTCTCTAAAGCCATTACTTCTGTCGTTCCCTCTTGCCATTGCGTTAGCGCAGACCTGAACGCTCCAGACCGGAAAATTGCAGATGCACAGAAATCGGCCGCGAGTGCGAAGTTTTCTAAGGTGAAGGGGGACGGGGGGAGACGGGGCCAGACGGGGACGTGTTCGACATCGTGCAGCCCGTTAATGTGGGACATGACAAGGTGGACGGAACAGACATCTGTCCTCGTCGGCAGGTGCGCGGCGCCGGAGGTCAGCTTGACGACCATTTGGGTTGATTTTCATTCTGCTTTATCGCCCACATTTGTCATCTCTTTATCTCCCTCGCTCCTCTGCCCTCTCTGTCTGCTAGCCCTTGGCAGCGGTGGCAGATTTCCCTCCGTCCTGTATAATGTGCCCTGGAGTACATTTAGGTTCGTGCTTTGCCTCTGCACGCCGTATACTCTTAATGAGCTGTTGCCGAGCAGTTGTATTGCAGAAGTTAATCAAGACTGATGCTGGTGTTGATGGGAGGAGGTTTCCAGAGGTGTGTTTTTGTTTTTTTTTTTTTTGTTTTTTGTTTTAAATGAGTGGAGGGACACAGTCTGGAAGCTGAACGAAAACGAGGAGCCCTTAAAGAAGAGTGATCAGGCTGCAGGAGCGTGGAGGAAAGGATGGAGATGGCGAGGCAACAAGAGTCTGTCGTCGTCCGTGTGAAAGAGAGTGCAGAGAGGGAGCCTTAATTGTGAGAGAATCCGTCTTCTCCGTGGTCATAATCATTATACGCTGTGGCATTCGGTGTGACTGTACGGGTTTCTGAGAGATGATAATGGCTGCGCTCATTATTCATGCTGCTGTGCACAAGTTTGCTGGAGGTGGAGTTGGAAGATAAAACAAAGTGACAAATGTACCTGATGGTGGCATATTATGCAAAAAAGAAAAAAAAAACAAAAAACATGCATCTAATAAAACATTATGCAATATTCATATCAGTTATACATCGGGTTTTGATAATGCTTCATCACATCTAAATCCAGCATCAAGATGAGATAAGATGCGTCTTTATTCATCAGCGAAGCGGGAGGTTCACGTCGCACGCAGTCATTCACACATATTAAACAAAATAACAGCAACAGAACAAAATACAGATTTAAAAATAGACATGAAAATATAGAACCAAACATGAATAATAGAAAATACATGCAAGATAAGTTGCAAGATATTATAACTAGGGGTGAGTATTGGCAAGGACCTCGCAATATGATATGTATCATGATACTAGGTTGTTGCCCGGACGACGCCTGGCATGGACGCTTCTCGCTGCTGCTCCGGGACTCTCTGCTACGTTGGACCCTCCAGTTTGTGCCCGGTTTGTGGTGATCTGCGGTCGGATGTCTACATACTGTCTGCAGGGGGCGGATCGGTCCTCTTGCGGCTGGTGGAGACCTGCTGCCGCGGACATGGACGGTGTTGCTGGAAGCCGGTTCGGGAAAGCTAAGCTAAGCTAAGTAGCCCTGAACTGCTACCTGCGGCAAACACCGCCACTGGATCCGGGCTGCAGCGTCGCGGAGCCGGGACGGGAGACCCCAACGTAGCGGCGGCGGCATGCTGCCCCCGTCCAGCAGTCTACACGCCGGATGGGTCAGCTGATCTGGCAGGGGCCGTCTGGTGACTGAAGCCTAGCACCGCCGGGGGAGACGACAACGGCCTGGTCCGGTCCACATGATGAACTGGGCTCTGGGACGGTCTGCTCCGTCGCTCGCCGGACTGAATGGTGCTCGGTCTTCCCAGAGGAGACGGTCTGGTTCATCTGTGTTTCCTCCTCTGACCTGGATATATCTCACTTATCATCATTATGGAGATATACTGGTTCTAACGGCTGTTAACTGTTTTAACGGCTGCTAACGGCGGTTATCTGGAGTTAGCACGGGACCTGGCATGAAAAGGAGCGCTGGACGCTAGCAGCTCCCCTAGTACACCAGATTTTTCCTGGTGTACTGAAACTTGAATTTCCCCCTTGGGGGATTAATAAAGTATTTTGATTTGATTTGACTTGGGTCACGGTGCAATATTATCATGATATCACGATATATTGCGATATTCTACCCCGTTAACATCAAAATTAAAAGTAGAGATGAAAAATCAAGTTGCTGTTTATGTTCATCAGATGATATTAATCATTCAGAGGACAAATTAAGTCAAAACTATTTGCTTCAAAACAACCTATTTATTGTTTATTATTATTGTTTAAGTAACACACTCCTCAGCCTCCCTGGTGAGGTCTACGCAGGGGTGCTGGAGAAGAGAGTTCGAGCGATTGTCGAATCCCGGATTCAGGAGGAACAATGCGGGTTCCGTCCTGGTCGTGGAACACTGGACCAGCTCTATACCCTCACTAGGGTCCTGGAGGGAACATGGTAATTTGCCCAACAAGTCCACATGTGTTTTGTGGACTTGGAGAAGGCATTTGACCGTGTCCCTCGGGGGGTCCTGTGGGGGGTACTCCAGGAGTATGGGGTGCTGGGCCCGTTGTTACGGGCCGTCCAGTCCCTGTACAAATGGAGTGGGAGCTTGGTCCGCATTGCCGGTTGTAAGTCGGATTCGTTTTCGGTGGGAGTTGGACTCCGCCAGGGCTGCCCTTTGTCACCGATTCTGTTAATAACGTTTATAGACAGAATTTCTAGGCGCAGCCAAGGGGCGGAAGGGTTCCTGTTCGGTGGTGTCGGGATCTCGTCTCTGCTGTTTCAGATGACGTGGTCCTGTTGGCGCCATCGAGTGGGGATCTGCAGCTCTCGCTGGAGCGGTTCGCAGCCGAGTGTGAAGCGGCAGGGATGAGAATCAGCACCTCCAAATCTGAGACCATGGTCCTCAGTCGGAAAAGGGTAGAATGCCTCCTCCGGGTCGGGAGTGAGGTTCTGCCTCAAGTGGAGGAGTTTAAGTATCTCGGGGTCTTGTTCACGAGTGATGGGAGAAAAGAGCGGGAGATCGACAGACAGATTGGTGCAGCATCTGCTGTGGTGGTGACTCTGTACCGGTCCGTTGTGGTGAAGAGAGAGCTGAGCCAAAAGGCAAGGCTCTCTGTTTACCGGTCGATCTTTGTTCCAACCCTCACCTATGGTCATGAACTGTGGATAGTGACCGAAAGAATGAGATCGCGGATACAAGCGGCGGAAATGAGCTTTCTCCGCAGGGTGGCTGGACTCTCCCTTAGAGATAGGGTGAGAAGTTCAGTCATTCAGGAGAGACTCAGAGTGGAGCCGCTGCTCCTTCACATCGAGAGGAGCCAGTTGAGGTGGTTCGGGCATCTGGTCAGGATGCCCCCCGGACGCCTCCCTGGGGAGGTGTTTCGGGCATGTCCAACTGGGAGAAGACCACGGGGAAGACCCAGGACCCGCTGGAGAGATTATATCTCTCAGCTGGCCTGGGAGCGCCTCGGGATTCTCCCAGAGGAGCTGGAGGAAGCGGCCGAGGGGAGGGAGGTCTGGGCCTCTCAGCTGAAGCTGCTGCCCCCGCGACCCGATTCCGGACCAAGCGGGAGTTAATGGATGGATGGATGGATGGAAGTAACCTTTACAACATACTGACGATATGGTTATTACGAGCTGAAAAATCGATATATTGGGCAGCCAAAAATCACAATATATTGCCAAATGGATTTTTTTACACCCCTAATTATAACTGGGCTGAGCAGTCTAACCTCAAATCAATGTTGCAATCAATCGAACATTTTAGCTTGATTATAATTAAAGAACAAGAATTTTAGTTTTATTTTTTTGCCCTTATAGATCGCTGACAGGGTTCTTGCTGTAAATATGCTCCACGATTAAAACTGGGATGTTTCTTTCTCATCAAAAATCCATGTGGCGGCACGTGCAGCGGCACGTTTTTAAGGGATCAGTAAATTAACTCTCAGAGTCAAGAGAGTCAGAACAGATTTTGAATGAACTGTCCAGTCCTACCTGCTATGATCTAAACTTTACAACGTTAAGGCATTATACGGTCTGTTATTCCCACAGTGTGATGCCTTTAAAACATGAGAATATATCAGAAATATAACATGTTTCTCTCAAGTAAAATTCATGAATTATAGTTCAGGAGGTGGAGGAGCGCACGCCACTGAAACAGAAATGTGCTTTCAATTCATAAAAGAGATAAATTAATAAAGACATTAAATTAAAAAAAAAAAAAAAAGCATGGTTTAATCATTCTTTTTAAGGTTCCCTTTGCCTGTAGATTGATTTATTGGGGCTACAAAAGGAGTACAACGTTTTTGTGGGCTAGCAAACTTTAAATAATGTGTAATGAAGGAAAATTAATGGGCTATAAATTGTGTTCATTCCCGTCATTTCTTAAAATGTGTGAAAAGCAGTACATCTCCTGTCTGCCTCAATCTGCAGAGATGCAACACGTAGCGTCACAGTAGCATGAGCTGCTGTTGGCTGCTGACTGCGTTGCCGTCGCCATCAGCTACGATTCCTGACAAAATGCTCTCTCCATTTACAGAGGCAGCGCAGCGGAGTTCAGTCAATGTAGAAGAAGGAATTCAATTTTCTTTTTTTCTTTGCATTGAACCTTATATCAGATCATTTTTGCTTCACCACTTTAATGCCTTATTGGACAGAAGAAACACATCAACTGCAATTGCCACCTGTTTTCCAGCCTCGGGCCCCGCCGGTCCAGCAAAATAACATTTTTTTTTTCTGTGCTCCACTTCAGTTAGAAATGACCTCCATCGCCACGCCAGAACGATTTCCCTCTCTCTCTCTTTTTCATTGTTTGCCGTGTCCGCAGCTAAACATTGAGGATGCACCTTTACACCTCGTTAAATGGCGGCCCCTGGGCGGGGATTTATGCTAATTAATGAGCAGCGGAGCGGTGCTGCCAATCTGCAGGTGTCTTCCATTCATGAGCGTGCACGTGTTGCTCCCATGATGGCTGAATCTGGGAGGTTTTTAGTAAATGGGGAGATTTCTGTGCAAATCTACTCAAAGATGAAGATTTGAATGAATGAAGCCCACTATGTGGAAGACAAGCTAGAAAGGAGTATATACAGTGATTCCTTATTTTTTACGGTTAATGGGGACGGTTAAAAGGCCACCTTCTTAAAGGGGCCAGGCTAGCTCACAACATTTCATTGCTGTGAGAGAACGTGTACAACATTCTGCGATGTTTCTGTGATTTTTTTCTTGATTTTTTTATTATATTATATACAGTCATGGAAATAATTATTAGACCACCCTTGTTTTCTTCAGTTTCTTGTTCATTTTAATGCCTGGTACAACTAAAGGTACATTTGTTTGGACAAACATAACGATAACCACAAAGATTGCTCATAAGAGTTTTATTTAAGAGCTGATATTTTACCATTTTCCGTGGTTTTCTTGATTATAACCTAAATCACTTAAGTTTTTACATCAATAGCTATGGCGTTGTACTGCCAAAAACACTGCTTTTATGCATTAGTGTTTTCTTTTCTGTCTGTTTTAGTCACATGATGACGTTTAGTGGTACCAGGTATTAAAATGAACAAGAAAGTGAAGAAAAAATGGTGGTCTAATAATTTTTTCCATGACTGTATTTCTGAAAATCTGCTAATAACTAAAACCACGGAACATAAAGCGTGAATTGGCAAGGGATCACTGAATTGTGAAATGATGAGTTGATTGTTGATTGTTTCTGTTGTCGATCAAGCCTGATTTACGCCTCTGCATGGCAGATAAACGCGTGGGCTACTCTGTAACTACACCACCAACCACTAGAGGGCAGTGTGGCTTCTTTTCTGCAGCGCTGCAGCTGTGTGGAGCTCAGTCGTAACAACGGAGCAACGGAGCTGGCGCTGGTAAATGCTGAGCAGCAATCATTTTTACAGACGCCGCAGCAAAGCTCAACCTCGCTTGGAAAGGACACGAAAAAAAGTAAATACGAAGACAGAGATCGACAATAACGTCTGTGGAGGTCCCGGTCGATGTAATGCGTAGTTACATTTGGAGACAGGCGCACGTCAGCAAGCAAAGATGACGTGTCGATGAGGTCAACAAGCAGGTCCTTGTGCTCTCAGAGCGTCTCAGTGTCCATGAATAAAAACCCTCAGGTACTCATGCAGCACAGTGATGATAAAATTCCTCTGATTTTAACAACCCTCTGACCTTTTCTCTGGTGTACGGATCATTGTAATTTTAGGGCCAACTTGAAATTAGCTGCAAAATTATTCATTTTTGCATTTTTTTTATGTATGATCCTTAATCACCCATTTCTCTACTGGCTGATCTCGGTAATGGTCAGTTTTAATGCACATTGTTAGCACGATGAGAACATTTAACATATAATGAATACTGAGAACGTGCAAATATCGTTATCGTGAATGATCCCTTGGCACGAAGGCCATGCAATGAAAATAACTCCAGGAAGACTGCGAAGCAACTCGTAAGTGGCATAGTTGGGAAAATGGCACCAGACAAAACTGGCTGGAAACAACCATCTGACATCCACTTTAACTTATTCATTATATACTATACAGCAAGTACAATAAGTATCGAACACGTCACTATTTTTCTCAGTAAATACATTTCTAGTGACATGAAACTTTTACCAGACGTTTGTAACAACCTGTGCGATTCCTGTTTGTCATTTCACATTAATACGCTTAATTTATGGAAATCTATAGTTTGGTTTTATTTTAATTTTATTTCTTGTTTCGTGTGTGTGGATTGTTACCAATATCTGGTGAAAGTTTCATGTCATGAGCACCTTTAGAAATTATTTACTGAGAAAAATGCTGATGTGTTTTACCTGCTGTGTCATTCTCTAAAACAGGAGCTGCACAACTTCCTTCCCTGCAAAAACAACATTGTCTTCATATACAGGACCCAGATGACAAATAGGGACAGTCAGAGTAGCGGTTTTACAGAGTCTGGTATAAACTTGTGTGCCGCTCAGTTCAGATTGCACATTTTGTTCTTTCGTCCACTAAAGGGCTGTGTATACTCTCACAGCAATGTGTTGCAGTTAGCTTGTCGCAGGTATGCCACGGTTATTTTTGATTTATGCCTAATTTTGAAGCGCGGTCTCCACTATGTTATTCCACGCCACAACACAAGAGGGACAATCATGAACTAGCTATACTTACTAAACTTATCTCTTGCGTTTTTCGACTTCCTCACCGTCTCGGCCGTATCCAGACCCACATTCATCGCTATCTCCCTCCATGAATTACTAGAATATGTGCTGTCTTTGTAGGTGTGGGAACTTCCCCACTTCTTCAATGACGTGCTCTTTTCTACGCGGATGTAGAATTGACCAATCAGAGGCCTCCTTTCTCTCCTACCTGTGATAATGTCTGTGGTCACCTGTGGTCACAGGTGTCTGCGTAGGGTGGGGGGGCATATCTGTGTTATCTGCGTCACACACGATTACCTGATTTCTGAGAATAAACCAGGCTTAAGGTGGGATGGGAACACAGACTGGAATTTCTTGTGAGTTTCAGCACGTCGATATTCCTTCCCATTTTTTTTTGTCTTTACCCTCGCGTTAAAGCGGGAGTTGCCTCGAAGTCTCCATGGCGCGATAACCCCGCCTCAAATGTAGCGGTAACGACCGGTTTCAACCAGCGCTGCCACCTGGTGGACGCCATTTTCACGGCACTCAAGTTTTCCCTATTCAGTGTTCTTAAAAACACTCAGCAGAAACGTCTTAACCAGACACTGATATCAACCTGATGGTTTGATAAGGATATTTAGTGATGTAACTGCACTCACAGACTCATTACCACCTTACCCCCCACCCCCTCCCCCTGATTTCCAAAGACGTTGCCCTCAGCCTCCTCCTCGCTGCTGTGCGTCCTCTTGTGTGTGGTGTGTCTGTAACTCATGGTGGCCCTGCTAGGTCACACTCTCCAGCCGAACCTGCTAATGGAGCCTGCATATGCAGCCCACTCTCCACCGCCAGCTAGCCATTAACATAATTCACTCTCTGAAGCCCCCCCACCTCCCCAAACAAGCTGACAATTTGTCTTCACTAGTGAGCTGCTGAAAGGTCTACCTACGATATTCTCTGAGGTGTGTAGCGCCAGGGCGGGCTCTTATTAGCCGGGTTTCATAAGCCTGACAGGTAGATGTGGATGTGGAAATGCAGGGTTACGCAACAGAACAGCTACGTGTTGAATGGCTGTGAATGCACGAAGGATGAACAAGGTCCTGGGGTTTAAAAGCGACAAGCTAGGCGAAACTTAAGGAATGAAAATGATTGCTCCCCCTCTTAGGCAGGGAAAGGAGCTGCGTGATTGCCTCACTTGCTCCTCTCATTGTAAGGGCTCTGTTGAGCTCTAATATCAGCCTTGGCTAATGTTTTGCCTTCGCAAAGCGATAGGCTGAGATCTGAATAATGTATATCTGAAGTGCTTCTTCGATGCAGTGTAGGAGCACACTCATTTTCCTAAATATTAAGTTTCACAAGCTAGAGGGCACTTTAATTATGAATTGTAAGTACTTGAAACCTTGATTTGATCATATTCAGACTGTGGTCTCAGATGTATTTCGTTCTCGAGGAAAAAAAAAAAAAAAAAAGCTCAACAGTAGCTGGGAGAAAAAAAAATGTTCCTACACCCACACAACAAATGTCACTGAAAGCTATTTCGTAGCCTGAAGGGAAACACAATTGTTGTAGCAGAGCAGTCTTTGCCAAAATGAAGGAGAGCTGCAAAATGTTCAGCTCACGCGAAGTCGTGCACACACTGCTCGACCTCGCTAAGTCAGGGCTCTTGCATCGTTTTTTTTTTTTAAATATTTGTTTATTTATTTATCTTTAGCTGTTTCCCTTTCTCTGTCCTGGTGGCCTTCCTCCAGCTATGCGCTCTTTTGTTCAAACATCAGTCGGGGCAGAAAGCGAGTGGAGTGTGTGTAGTCCTGCCAGTTCTGCTGCGACTATGAAGACATCATAGACCGTTAGAACCGCAGGCTCATTGAACAGATGCCCCGTGACAGAGAGTCTCGATTTATACCGGAAAAGCTGTGCCTTCAGGAGAGACGGAGATAATGGAAAACGTTCTGATAAATATGATGCGTACGGAGGTGGCAAAAGTTTACGCGTTCATCAATCAGGTAGAGGGACAGATGCTCTCGTTTATTTAAATAGAATAATAAAACTTAAAGCACTGACTCAACTTCTTGACTTAAGTTAAAGGGAAAAAGCATGAGCTCTGGAACAAGCATAAAAGATAAAAGTGAAAAGTATCCTGTGAGAGAAACAATCACTTTTGTTCGATGTAGCATCTGCTTATGCAGATATTGTATTGTGTTAGCTAGTAATAGATTATAGCCTTTTGGTGGCGGAAAACAGCTCATATTTTGAAAAATAACCAAGATCACTAACCAAGATTAACTAGCTTAAATACTAGCAAACAGGGGCGTAACTATTGTTAACAGGGCTTAGAAACCTTGGTAGCCTAAACTGCCCCGTTAAAGCGGCATAGAGGACTTTAGTTCACCGTAAAATATCAGTTTCAATGTTATTTGAAGGAGTGTCTGCTTCGTCGTGTGGCGGCAGCGGTATTCTGTTACTGCTATTAGCAAAAACTAGCCAAAGTGACTTTGCGCTCCTGTTTTGGTGGGAAAACCGGATATTGTTTTAGACCGCTATTACTCAGAGTGAGGCTAGCTCACGGTCACAAGGACTCAATTATGGCTGAGAGACTGAGAGAGCAAAAGACCAAACAGAAGTAAATTTTCAACACCTTCACCACCAGCAGGAGGACCCAAGGAGCTAAAAATGTTCCTCTGTGCTGCTTTAACTAGCTTAAATGCTAGCAAATAAGGGCATTTTCACCACTAGCACGACAGAGCAAACTTTCCAGCCTAAATGTCCAGTTAACATACTACTGAAAACAATGAAGTGGCCACTAAAAACAATTTAAAAAAAATACATTTTCCCGTGTGTGCTTTTTCTCAAACCTGGACGGAAAACTCTTGACAGCCTGCACTTGTGTGTTTTTTCCCTGTGGGCTTCATTTGCAGATCATTTTCCAGGAGCCTGCCTTGTTGCAGACCATTTCAAACATTTTCTTTAGATACGACCAAAGATCCTCTTTTTTGTCTTGCTTTTAGTTCATCATCAAGCTTATTTGGTTCCTTTTTCATGTCCTTCCATGTCTGTTAGGTCTCTCGTCATTAGAGGTCGCCCAAATGCCTCAACATGGCACTTTTTTTTAATCTGCTGGGTGGCAGTAATACGTTAGGTTTGGGACTTTTTGCAGACAAGCCAAAACAAGCGATACGTTCATTGATTTTACATGTCATTTCCTGTCCTGAAACAACTGTTTCAAACCTGAACAAAGCCTGAAATTTCTCGTGAGGTTCGACACATCGACATTCTTCTCCACCCCCCACCCCTCCCCATGTGCGTCTTTGTCCGCGGAGCTCGGCTAGCCTCTTTTTGTATCCAGCTATGTCAGAGGTTCAGAGATTTGAATTTGTCTAGTATGTAAAAATAGTAGGCTATTGTAAGATGTAATTAAACTACATTTTAAAGCCAACTTGATGACGCTGCATATCATTTTTTTTTTGTGGTCTGAGGCTCCATAACGCCTCCACCCCTGGGGGTCCTCTTTGGAGACACAGGCAAAGCATCAGAGTAGCCTCTTGTGCTGTTAAAAGTGAATGGTTTTCTCAAAAAAATATCCCCAAAATGGCCGCAGTTTCATCAGTCGCTTGAAGGCGGTTCTTGTTGCGACATCCTATGTCTTTCCTATGTCTGTCTCTAAGGCTCGTCCACAGTAATTACAGTAATTTATTGCAGCATCTTAAACCGAGTGAGTCTCTTAAAGTGAGAGAAGCGCGCATGTCGCACAAACCTGCTGCGTGCTGTAAAGTTTAACCACAGTCCGCGGCAGTTAAAGGTTGCGGGCAAAACTAATTTATTCCAGCGGCCTGAACGAGTGAAAGCAGCGTTCGTCAGTCACTGTGAGCTGCGAGAGACAACAACACCATTAAAGCGCCCGGGGAACGCATCATCCCTCCCGCAGTATCCCAGATGATGAGAAGATCTCGGTAGAAAGACGCCTCGGCTTCGGTGGTGTTTCACATCGCTGGAAAGACGGAGCTCATTTACAGTCAAAGGCCTTGAGCTCCTCCACACGCCGAACAAATCCACCTCAGACCCAACAGTGTTTCTGAATTACTGTTTATTTCAGAAGAAATAAAGTCAAGGTTGCACTGTTGATATTTAGTTGATCAGTTTTAATGAATAAGACAAATCAATTAACTGATTAGAAATCAGATATTGGGTGCAATACCATTGGTCATTTATAATTAACATGCATGTTTTAATTTTTGTTGCGCCTTCCTGCGTTTCAGCCTCAAAGGACGTGAATGTTTGCGGTCAGGAAGTACAGCGTCATCACTGTTAATGTTCCCGTGAACACGCTGAGCCTGGATGATGCCTGAGATGGAGCGCAGTGACGTCAAACATGCAACAAAAATAAAGAAAAAACAACTTCAAACTCCACAGAAATTGATTCAAACTCGGGTAGCGGCTGCATTTTAAAAAAGTAATGAGTAACAAGTGCAGGCAGGAAGACAAAACTAACGACTGGCCTCATGCTGCTCCATGAAAACGCTCCCGTCGCGTCGGCGAGGAGCTATGAAATTTTTACCTCTTATGTAATCCGGGAGGAAATTACAGCCGCAGATGATGAAGTTTTTAAAGTGCCGTTATGCAACACTTCGGAGCGCCTCAGCCGCAGAGGCCGCGGCGTTCGCAGCGAACCGCCGGGCAGCCGAGACGTGTTGCCATGGTCACGGGTTGTGCTGGGAGACCTTCTGACAGGAGACGGACTTCTGAAGACCTCGACTCTCAAATGCAGCGCGGCAACGCAACCGTGTGTCTGCAGACGGTGAAGGTGGAGGGCGCCGGAGATGGAGAAAGATCGCTGGTTGCCTCGGTTATTACTGTTCTCTTAGAGCAGAAACAAAATAACGTTGAGTCCGAGTGGGAATAAGCACCAGGTACCGACGTTCTGCACTGTGCCTCGTCATTTAGCGCGTTATTTATGTAAAACCGTGTTTCTAGAGGATACGCTTCAGCTCTCCTTCAATTTTTTAAACTTCCATTTACACAAGTGTTTTATTTTAAAACCGTACAGAAGTAGCTGGAGTTATCTCAGCCCAGCGGGCAACATAATGCCTCATATCAATCTCCTGATGAAGACCGCCGTCAGTTAATCTGATGGTGAATAGACGAGAGGAGTTACGAACGGATGAGTCAGCGGAGGTTTTTGTTCTGAGCCGTTGATTCAACGCGGCCCGTCTTTTCTGTCCCGGTTCTCGCGGTGATGCTGTTCCTCTTTTACAACCTCAGGTCCAAACAAACAAAAAAAAAAAAACTTGGGACGCTGTGAAAAGTGGAAATTAAAAATAGTGCGTGTTTCATCCACAGTAGAACGTACGCAACGCATCGCTTGCTGAAGGTGAGGGGGGTTGCGGCGTCTCAAGGAAAAGACAGAGCAGTTTTGAATCTGATGGCAGCAGCACATCTGACCACGGTGTCAACATCAGGGCCGGAGGATATTTACTGCTATGTAGCATCCTCTCTTCTTCTAACAGCAGTTTATTAATGTCTGCTTCCTCCTTTTTTGTACTTCTTTCCTCATGTTTCCAGTGAGTGAGGTGGTCTGGACTGCAGGAAGGCCACATCAGCACCTTCTTCTTTTTATTTTCATGTGTGATTCCATGTTTACGCCACATGCTGCTAGAAGCAATGACGACATCTTTCTTGCATGATCAAAGATCTGATTCATTCCCCGACATCAACTCGGGGGTGCACCTGCGGGTGCTTATGAGGATTGAATGTTCTTTGCTTTAGATAGTCTTGTGACTTTTTTTTCCCACTGGATTTTTTGCCTAGTCTAGAGTAGGGATGGGCATAATTAATCGATTAATCGATGATTGATCATTAAGAATTTGGTCGAAGACATTTATTTTTGTTGATGAACCGAATGTTTTTTGTTTTTTTTTAAACAATCCGAATGTAGGTTATCAGTGCACGTCCTCAAACAATGAGATGCATTTCACTGTGCCACCGATAGAAATTTGGCAGCAGGGGGAAACATTTCACCATCGTACCCTGGCTGGCCTCAGTTGTTACATGCGAGCTTCTGTCATCGCCTAATCATGGAGCGGTCGTGGTGAAGTGTGGCGTGGGACCATTTTCGTTTAGAAAATGACCAAGTGTACTGCAATCACTGCAATGCAAATTACAAATACAATTAATCGACAACGACAATGATGTATCACTTGAACAACGCGCATCTTAGCCTTGTAATTCAAGATTCAAGATTCAAGTCTCTTTATTGTCATTATGCAGGCATAACGAAATTTTGCACGGACTGTGGAGGCGGTTCATCTCTATCTCAGCCCAGCCTAGCCTAGCCTAGCCTAGCCTAGCCTCAACTCGGTGTTAGCACGGACCAGAAAGAGCTGCAGTGCACATCGAGCACACAACAAGCGAATCTTTTTAAGAATCTTTTTAAGAAACAAAAAGCCTGTAATACTGGCACCTTGATATAAATTGTCCTTGTTAAGTAGTCTCCTCGATATCTCTTCTTTTATTATCGTTGTTTTTTAAAGAAAAGAAACAGGTAATGTCACGTTATTCTCGACCACGAACATCCGGGCCACTGAACACATCTGGGCATGCGTGGGCCATAGCAACCAGGCCATAGCAACCAGGCCAAAGGCAGGCCAAAAACAAACGTCACGCCGATATCGAGAATAATTGTAATAGTTTTCAATATAAAAATGTTTATGATTAATCGATTATTAATTATTAATTCTCCCGACGATTGATGAATAAATCTTCATTGAATGCCCATCCCTAGTCTAGGGTAGTTAGCCTCTAAGGGGTCTTTTGCTGTTCCCCTTATTTTTGGAATCTGGCAATCTAAATTATACTAAAATTCAAAATTCAAACTCCAAATTTAATCACTTTAATCATTTTAACCAATCGATCAACTGATTCCAATCTGAGCTGCAAACCCGCACACATAGTAGGGACGGGGAGTTTGGCCGCTAAGAGGGGTCACATTAATAGACTGTGCTTCATTATTCCCTGTTTAGCTCGCAGTTGTAGGCTGTGCCCCTTTGGGTGGGACCGCGTGCTCTACTGTTGTGATCTAGATAAGCTTTTCATATATGCAAAGAAAGATGGGTGCAAAAACAAAAAGTGGGGACTACAATATTAAAAGCTGCATTTTGGGGCCTTTGTATAATGTTGGTTCATAAGTCCATGACTTAATGCTTTAGATTCTGGTCTGTTGAAGGACACAGTTTCTGTTTATCGTTCTGGCTCCACCAAGTCTGCTAAGTTTTGACGCGTAGGCGCCTAGACCAGTGGTGCGGAAACTGTGGTACGCGTACCACTGGTGGTACGTGAGCGCTCTCTGGTGGTAGACGGGGGAACGTCATGACTTGTCAATGGATGACAGTGCATTATAAATACAACGTTTCAAATGAAATTCAGGTAACAATAAATAACCACAATAAGGAATAAACATCTCTCCTGTGTGTTTAAAGCTAATTGAGAAGGCATATATGGCTATATTTTAAAATTGGTCAACATGGTGGTACTCAGAGAGCTCAATAGTTTCTCAGGTGGTACGCAGCATTAAAAGTTTTAGAAGCCACTGGTCTAGACGGTTTTGCTCAAGGTCTCCTTGTTTTCCACTGATGGTAAAGACGAACTGTACGCCTTTTGCCACTTGTCATTCTGAACCATCCTGCATTCTGTGATGTTGGTAACCTTGTATACAACTTGAAGATTAAACCCACTTTGCACCCGTCCGTCGTGGTCAGTGCATTGTTTAACTGCCGATTGACTGCCTCACCTAGAACACATTATAGTGTTTATTAGGGTGTAACGGTACACAAAACTGTCGGTTCGGTACATTTTTGAGGTTTTGACGTCACGGTTCGGTTCATTTTCGGTACAGTAAGAAAACAAAATGCAAAATATAAATGTGCTAGTTGTTTATTACACACTTTTGTGCTTTTTAACAATAGGAACATTAGCCTATACAAAGCTAGAATTTTGCTCAAAAATATAAATACAATATTCTGAAATGTAGATATTTTGAAAAACAAGATAAAAATAACATTGGCTCAGACTTTTTCTTAAAGAAAATATTCATCTGATGTGCAAAATTGAACAGTTGCAACACTGAACAGTTTCAAGTTGTTGCTCAGATTAAATAACATGAATAAGGCTCAGACTGTTTCTTTAAAAACAAATCATTTTATTTTTTCATAAAGTCGCGGTATGATTTTCTGGCTAAAATGTGGACGAGAAGGTAATTGATATCGGGGCTCAATTACTTTGATCATGTGTTTGAAGCCAGCGTTTAGGGTGATTAGGGTCTTAAATCTGAAGCTATAAAACACACTTCGGCTCCCCGGTGAAATATAAACAGGGACAAAGAGAAGTTGATAAAACCAAAGTGGTTTGCCGACATTGTTCATCCGAGATCGGGTATGTTTCTGGCAACACGTCTAACCTGTTAACTCATTTGAAACGGCACCACCCCAGCGTGAACATCGCTACATAAAGAGAAAGACGACCGAGTACAAACACAGCTTCCCACCGCATTTAACACTATGTCGCGGGAGGCTTATTGCCAATGCTAGCAGCATTAGCATTAACCACGACGTCCGCTACAACTGCTGTTTGTTGTGCTCCACAACGTGCGGTCCTCTACTTATTATGTCCGTGTGGAAACTCGTTCGGTACGCCTCCGTTCCGAACCGACCACCCCGTACCGAACCGGTTCAATACAAATACATGTACCGTTACACCCCTAGTGTTTATACTTATAAATAAGATATACCCAAGTTTCTAGATTACAGGGACTCTTTCTTTATATGACGCCATGCTTTTGTAATGGAGGCGGTTTTGCACTGTCTTGCTGAAAGATGCAAGGCCTCCCCTTGAACAAAGTGTGGTCTGGACGTGTAATACGTTTCAGCGTTTTTATTTCCTTTCCAGAAGTGCAATCTTCCTACGCATGCTGATAACCCACCCTGCAGGCGTATCCCATCAGCTATGCAGCCCTTTGAAGTGAGAGCTGATAACGAGCCAGATGGTTAGTTTCCTCTGTGGTCCAGAGATCGTCATGTCCATGGTTTCACCAAAAAAAAAAAAAAAAAAAGTCAGATTTCTATTAATTTCACCACAGGACAATTTTCTACCCTGCAATTTTAAATGAGCTTTGGGCTCAGAGCTCAGAGAAACTGGCGGCACTTCTGGATCGTGTTCACATATGGCTTCTTCTTTGTTTGATGGAGCTTTGACCTTGCATTTCACGGACGGCACACCCACAACTGGCACATTTACGGCCAGCTGTGTACTGCAGTGATTTCCGGAGGTGTTCCCGGGCCCAGGCAGAATTACAGAAACCATTATATCATGATTGTTCCGTAATGCGGCGTCACCCGAAGATCACAGGCGCCCGGTATTGATTTTCCTGGCCTTGATCCCGCCACAGAGACATTTCTCTGAATCCTCACATGGTGTTTTGTACCATAAAAGTAAATTATGAGATATTCAAAGTCTCTGCAATTTTATACTGCTTTATTGTTTCACAGTTTAAAGACACTTTTATTTTTCTTGCACAAGAGTCGACCTCTGCCACATCTTGTAAGTGATGCCAGTTTTTAAAGCCCAGATTTGTCACTGACCGAAAAACAAACAAACAAACAAACAGAAAAAACAACAAGTGGTTTTGACGCTGGAGCAAACCTCTGGATCTCCAAGATGAAATAATCTGTAAACCTCTTCGTGGTGACCTGTTTCCTGGCTGATGGAGTGTTTGCAAAGAGCTCTGTGTTTTATAGAAACTTAAAACAGCTACTTGACAACTTAAAAAAGCTTGTCAAGTAGCAGCAAATCTGTTTTCTTTAGCTTTACTTAACCAGGGAGGGAAAAAAAAACTCTTTAGATTTAATGTCTCTTTTTCAACAGTGAACCGGCCACTCTTGTTGAAAAGCTGCTGGCAACCAAACTGGCAACCAGAATTACTCTGTAAATGTGAATCATCCAGCTGTGGACGTATTTTCTCTTTTGATTCTACTAAATCCTTATCTAAACAGTCTACTGAGAATAAAACTCCTTTTTTCGAGAAGTCCTCCAGTGCTCTCCTGGCTCCCCGTCTCATTTGTGGTTTTATTAGTGTGTATAAGACTTATTTTAATATGACTGCGGTGTCTTTAGGAGACACCAGTTGTGGATTTTTTGCTCTTATACAGCGCTCGCATTCATGGCTCGCAGTATTTCCTGGAAACATATTTGTATTCCCAGTGGGACGCTTGTTTCAGATAAAGGTGGCATATGATCTCGAAATTGCTTTCATTAGATGCTGGAGTGCTGCAGTAAAATGCATGAAAAGAGCAGTAAACTAGGATGTTTTTATAACGGTAACTTCTTGTACACAGTGTTCTGAAGGATGCATAAATTAAGGGGGCGCTCTCAGATGCAGCTCTTCCTCGTGACAATCGTTAAATAACATGGCAGCGCGAGCCGGTGAGAGGGCTGCATCTGAGCGGAAAGACTAAAATAAAAAAAATATATAGTGGGACGGGCGACCCCTGGGGGGGTGCTTATGACCCCTTGGGGGGGGGGCGAGACCCCTCAGGGAGAGCACTCGACCCCTTGGGGGGGGCGTCCCACTATTTGAGAAGGACTGCATTAAGTGCCCTTTGTTTACTTGGAGAACAGAAAAGAAAATAAGATGGCAATGCTACTAAATTTGTTTTTTTTTTGTTTTAAGGGTGGGATGCGTGACCCCTTGGGGGGGCGAGACCCCTCGGGGATAGCGTTCCTCCCCTTGGGGGGTGTGCTCAACCCCTTGGGCGGTGCGCGCAACCTCTTGGGGGGGCGAGACCCCTTGGGGGGGCAAGACCTCTCGGGAATAGCGCGCCTCCCCTTGGGGGGAGTGCTCGACCCCTTGGGGGGGGCCGTCCCACTAATTGAGTAGGACTGCATTAAGTGCCATTTGTTTACTTGGAGAACAGAGAAGAAAATATGACGGAAATGCTACTGAATTTGGTTTTTTTGGTTTTAAGGGTGGGCGCGCGACCCCTTGGGGGGGCACGGTGCAATGCGGGGGGGGGGGGGTGCAGTAGAAAATAATTGAGAACCACTGACTTAATGTAACATTATGAGGACGTATTGACTAGAGGTAGTTGTGCTAAAGCACGACATTGGGGTAATGTTGGTGCGGGCCAGCGAGGGGATCCAGAGGGAGGGTCAGTCATGCCTGGGCGTGGCACGGGGCATCTTCGCCAGTGTGAATAAGCCCTAAAACTGTGCTATAAGTAAGGTGATGCTCGAAGGAACGTTTCAGCTCTAAAACAACCTGAAGAGAATCTGATTGGTTGTCTGTGTTACGACGGCGGGACGTCAGAAACGCCCGCGGCGGAGCGTTTTCCGCTGCGCTGCTTTAAGAGCCCCTGCAGGTCTGCTGTTAGATGGCAGCTTTTATTAGGGACCAAACTGTCGTGAATCAAACCAGTTTGAAACATGGCTAGAAATTAAAAACATGTTTAAAAGTCATGCTAACATTTGCATCAATGTGGCTACGTCAAAATGAATTCCTGTTTTAAGCCTTTGACCGTTCAGTTCAATTCAACTTCATTTGTATACCATCTACTACAATACAAATGGTCTTGAGGCACTTTTCAGAGACCCAGAACATGACTCCCAAGCAAATGTTATTAACTAATATTGAATCTTTTTTAAAGAAACAATGGCAAGTTAAAAAAAAAAAAAAAACTCCTCTAGCGGGAGAAAAACCTGTGGCAAGAAAAAACTCCCCTTTAAAAGCAGGACCTGGCTGATAAGAGGGGGACCTTCCTGCTGAAGTCCAGCTGGGCAAAGGAAGAAAAGAAGAGGGAGACAAAACTCAAAAATGTCATTCTGCTTCAGTGACATGTGTAAAAAGGCTTCACACACATCGGTAGCACGTCGGTTGTAGGATGGATCACTGATGTGAGGTTATCCAACTCCTCGTCCACGCCAGTCCGGGCTCGTTAAAATGTTCGAAACTAAGTGAAACAGCGGTTCAGCATCTCAGCTCAGTGTCATAAAAGATCTCCGTCATTACTCCAGCGACCATCATTACACTCCCAACCACCCATGATGGCTGGACATGCACACACGAGTGAAAACAGGCTGAAAAACTCAGCTGGAAATAACCTGCAGCAGATCTCTTTCCCAGGTTCTGCTACTGCTTTCTTTTAAGGATTTGTGCAAATCTACTAATGTAATTCACTGTTTCATGGATTTTTGTTTATTGACGGATATATGGGTGGGTTTATGTGGAACATTTCGAACTGAAGCAAATCAGAGTGCTTTAAAGAGGCCAAGTAATGCATCAGAACATTAAAAACAATAAAAGCCAAACTAAAATACCATTAAAACAAAAGAAAACTTGGTCAAAGGAAATAGATAATAAAGACAGCGATAAAATAGATTTAAAAAGAGGAAAAATCAACCTACAGACCTACAGTGTAGGTCAGTTACAGTACAGTAAAAGGTGCAGGATAAAGATAATAAATCCATCCCTCCATTATCTACGCCCACCTAATCTTCTGCAGGGTTACGGTGATCTGCTGGAGCCTATCCCAGCTCTCTTTGGGCCAAAGAGTCAACACTCTGGACAGGTCGCCAGTCCATCACTGGACCACATATAGACGAATAACCGTGCACACTCACAATCACTCCTACGGGCAATTCAGAACCACCAACTAACCTAATGTGCATGTGCTGGACTGTGGGAGGAAGCTGGAGTACCTGGAGGAAACCCACGCATGCACGGGGAGATTATTGCTGCCTGATAATAAATCTGTTTTATATATTATATTTTTTTATATATTTTTTTTTCATGCTTATTTTGTGGATGGGGGAGGGTTCGCTCAGAAAAGCCAGAATCACCACTGCTCATGATGTTCAAAGAGTTCACGGCCTCTGTTTCTAACAGACAGACTTTTTTGTTATAAATATCTGAGTATTGATGCAGTTCTATGGAAGCAGAGGCCTTGAACTTTCCTCCTTTTGCTTCCGTTAATAGTAGTTTGTGCCACATTTAGTAGTCGACATCCACTCATCGGCCACTTTATTAGGTCCACCTGTCCAACTGCTCTTTAACAGAAGTTTCTAATCAGCCAATCACATGGCAGAAACTCAACGTATTTATTCATGTAGACATGGTCAAAGACGATCTGTTGCAGTTCAAACCAGCATCAGAATTGAAGAAAGGTGATTTAAGTGACTTTGAACGTGTCACGGTTGTTGGTGCCAGACGGGCTGGTCTGAGTATTTCAGAAACTGCACAACCATCTCTAGGGTTTACAGAGAATGGTCTGAAAAAGAGAAAATATCCAGTGAGCAGCAGTTCTGTTGGCCCAAATGCCCTGTTGATGCCAGAGTTCAGAGGAGAATGGCCAGACTGGTTGGAGCTGATAGAAAGACAACTGTAACTCAAACAACCACTCGTTACCACCGAGGTCTGCAGAAGAACATCTCTGAACACACAACACGTCCAACCTTGAGGTGGATGGGCTACAGCAGCAGAAGACCACACTGGTCCCTCTCCTGTCAGCTGAGAACAGGAAACTGAGGCTACAATTCACAGACTCACCAAAACTAGACAGTAGAAGATTGGAAAAACGTTACCTGGTCTGTTGAGTCTGGAGTTCTGCTGCAACATTCAGATGGTCAGAATTTGGCATCAACAACATGAAAGCATGGATCCATCCTGCCTGGTATCAACGGTTCAGGCTGCTGGTGGTGGTGGTGGTGTAATGGTGTGGGGGATATTTTCCTGGCACACTTGGGCCCATTAGTACCAACTGAGCATCGTGTCAACGCCACAGCCTACCTGAGTATTACTGCTGACCATGTCCATCCCTTTATGACCACAGAGCAGGGCTTGACATAAGCATTTTAGAGCACTGGCCCACAGGGCCAGTAAAATTTGGAATGTACTGGCCCTGATTCATAAATCAGTGGCCCAACTATTCGCAGGCGCGCGGAACAGCGGCCGCCAAAGGAATTTTGAAAAAATGATGTAATTTGGTGCATTCTGGTGCATTCTGACACTGAATGAAGAAAGAAATAAAGTCTCACATATTTAGCAAGCAATATTATGTTATCTGACACAACATTTTTGTTGAATAACTTTTTTTCTGTTTGCAGGTAGCATGCACATATAATCTTGAAGAATAACCCCGTAGATTTTCCTGCCTGCATTGTAGATGCACATAGTATTACTGTCGTAAAACACCTTCTGTGTTGTTAATGTGGTGTGATGCTTTGTTGCTTTTAGTATAAACTTCTAAAATACCTTCTTTGTAGCATTGAGCTTTTTGGTCCATAACCTGTTAGATTTATCAAAATTAATCATTCATGCTTTGGTGATGGTTTAATATATTATGCACTCCTCCAATCTTATAATATACTTTTATATAATCTTTAATTAATGAAATGATTACACACCTAACATACAACACACAAGCCCAGTCCCAAGTCTGGGATAAAAGTGTGAGGGAGGCAGCAGGTGAGTATCTGGTAAGTTGTTTTTGGCACTAAAATAATCAAACTGCATTTTACATATCAAAGTAGAAATTGTATTCACTGTTTTCACAATGTGATATTAGATGATATCTGAAAAGCACAGAATACTTACTCATGTCTTGATACTTACTATCAAGCAATAACCATCATTGTATGAAAAACTTACACATATTAAGTGTTTGACAGTCTCTGACATCACAAGTCCTTCCTTTGAAGTAATTATTTTGATTTTATGCTATATTTGGCATTGACTAAATAAATTCTCATCACAGATGCTTTATGAGACTTTTTCAAATTGGTATTTATCACATGGCATCTCCCTGAGTATATATTTGACTAGGTACATTTTGTTAAGTATTTATTTATTTCATGTTTAACTGTTTATAGTTTTGTAATTTGTGTTTCCTGTGCCACCACTTCATAGCCAGCAGTTTCGTCCTCCACCCTGTCACAGCCTAAAGAAACCATTATATCTCCTCAGACCCATAGGAGGTGCTAAAGCAGTCTGTAGTCAGTTCTTCCTCCAACTGCAGCAACTCTTCTTCCAACTCTGCATCTGTATACACCTTTTCGACTTGAAAATTGTGGACATGCGCCCCCTAGTGGCCCAGACATAACTGGAGTGTGCGGTGTTCCACCAACTAACCCAAACACAGCAGCGTGGAGCATTATTTACGGATAACGCAGACATGTCTTGGATTGATGATGTTAGGCAGTGGCCTTCAGTTACAGATGAAGGTATTTTATCACTGTTTTTAATGATTGGTTATGGAAATAGCATGATCTATTCCCATAAAAAAACACTAAAAACTGTGGAACGCTGCAACGCTGGCTATAACTAACGTCAACAAACCATAAAGATTATGCTACTGTAACGTTAACGCTAGCGGTAAATTAGGCTATGTGTTAATGTTATATTTAATTTATTTTATCATTCTCCTAATTCATTCATTCATTCATTGATTTATAGGCTTGTGCTAGTGCCGAGGGCTACAGTAGCCTCATACTGCTGTTCTTTCGGCCAGAATCGTCCGGGACTCTCAGCGAGACTGAATAGTACGAGATTAAATGTTAACGAAAACTCACCCGGCTGTATTCATTTGGAACAAAGTCCTTTCTGTTGATATTTTTCACCCACGTCTTCCTAACTTCTTGTTCTGCAAACAAGGCAGTCTTCGTGCAGTAAAGGCTTGTGTATTTCACATACTTTCTTCTTCCATTGTTTAATTTTCAAGCCATTGTTGGCACAGTTTATGACGGAACATGTATTCCCACTCGACCGACTCGACATTATAAAAATATATATTTGTGGAAAGAGAAAAACACTGGTTAATCTGCGAGCCGGTGAAAAGAATCGCTCTGTAGCACAACCCCGTAATGGCGGACGGGTACTTACTCCGGGGGGCTGGCCCGAAAAGGTCTCTATAGCAATACCGTTGTGTACTTTCGTTGTTTCGATTCTTCTCCGTCTTGTATCTTTTCGCGCGCATTTAAAGATGCTGCTGCCGAACATTCCCGAACAGTTCCGGAAATACACGAAGACGCGACACACTCCTGCAGCGAAATTACGTTCTTCACATGGCGGACCATCTTCATGTTCCGATAAAATACAAGTCATTTCTTGGCGATTATGACGAATATATACATAAGAAAAATCTGAAATTGCCTCAAATTGTGGTGGCCCGGACGGGCCAGTGTTTAATAAAGTTTACTGGCCCGTACTGGCCCGAGACAGGCGAAAAAAACGCTCGGGCCATCGGGCAAATGCTATTGTCGAGCCCTGCAGAGGACCATCTTCTGATGGATACTTCCACCAGGATAACGCTCCATGTTATAAAGCATCTCAGACTGGTTTCTTGAACATGACAGTGAGTTCACTGGACTCAGATGTCCTCCACAGTCACCAGATCTCAGTCCAATAGAGCAGCTTTGGGATTTGGTGGAGATTCTCATCATGGATGTGTAGCCGACAAACCTGCAGCAACTACGTGATGCTGTCATGTCAATATGGAACAAACTCTCTGAGGAATGGTTCCAGAACCTTCTTGAATCTATGCCACGAAGGATTAAAGCAGTTCTGAAAGCAAAAGAGGGTCCAACCCTGTACTAGCAAGGTGGACCTGATGAAGTGGCCGGTGAGTATATCCAGACTTACAGCAGCCACCAGATTATGCAGTTTTTTCACACATGCAAAACTGTCCAGAGTATCACCAAACTGCTTTGATTCAGGCTGTCCTCACCGTGTAACAGTGGAGCAGTGGTTGATTTAATAAATGTTTCCTGTTTCTATTAGAGCCGGAGAATATTGGTGAGGAAATCAGAGCTGCAGGTCCTCAGAGAAATGTTTGCTTTTGCAAAATGAGCTGAAACACCAGGCCGGAAATGTTTCAAATATTAGATATGCACTCCGTGCGCCGTGTCCCGCTTTGCTGGTTTTCCGTCTTAATTGTGACTGAAATGATCAAATCCGGTCGTGCAACCGTGCACAACTATTAAAATCTATTTCAGCGTGTTTGCCTGAAAGAGGCAATCTCCCGCCAGAGTTTCGCTTGATTTCATAGCGGCGTCGAGATAAATACTAATCTGTGATTAACCGAATCTGTTATTTTTTTGATTCGCTCACAATCGGACGACTCGAATGCCCCCCACCGTCCCCTCGTCGGTACATGCATGAGACAAAAGAGCACGGGTCCGGCTTTTGATGTCTCCGTGGCCCTCCTCCAGGCTTTCATACACATGTCTGCTGGTGAACTGACAGCGCTCTTGTCATATTGCATCTGACAGCCTCCCTCTGGTTCCTCAGGGATAACATATTGTAGCCTGGCCGCTGTGCCTCCGGGTGTAGGCTCACATTCAGAAGATGACTGATGTTCAAACAACATCCTTGCCCTGCCGAGCACACAGGAAGTGTACACACAGGTTACGCTTCATAAGCAAATATACTCTTTATTCCAGTTTCCTTTGCAGGTCCCCTATTTATCAAGCCGGAGAGAAAAATGCACGTCTTTGGTTTCCCCTCATCTGTTTGTCGAACGCCGCGGCGTGATCATCAGTCTTGGAGAGATAGCGTGTGGAGTGATGCAGAAAATATATTGAAATATGTTAGATTGATAGAGATGTTCACAAAGGGGAGAAACAGGCTCGTACGGGCCCAGAATCCCATTTCACTTTTTTTCTGATTTATCATCAGAGGTGTTGTGTTTTTGGCTAGACGTGCCGCGAGAACTTTCATGATTACATTTGATATTTCCTCTGCTGTTCATTCATATAGTATTAAAAAAAAAAAAAAAAAAGGCGACTCATTTTGTTTTATCTTTTGCTTCTTGTTGTACTGCCATTGTTTATTAAAGTATCCTTTTGTCAATTGGCTTCACGAGGCATATGTTCCCCCCCTTCCCGCCCGTCTCCTCTCAGTCTGAGACCCGGGGTGATTGTGGCCTCTTCTGCTGTCACTTTCAGCTCACTGTACCCCGCCGCCTTATTTGAAGTTCTGTCATTGCCAGCCTTTGAACTGCCAGTTGTGTTTTATCCTGCATGCTGCTTGTCTCCGGAGTTTTGTCTGGTGTGAAATTGTCTAAGCTATAGGCCACATTTCAACTCAAGGGGTTTTTTTTTGTTTTGTTTTTTTTTTCCCTCAATAATTAATGCAGAAAGTCCTTGCCACTGACTGGACACATGCTCAGCAGCAGCCTGTCTCCAAACTCGAACGCTTCTGAGCCCTTTGGGTGTTTTGTGTGTTCTCTTCTTTTTAAAATGTGTCGAGCTGCGGCCCTGATATGTGCCGGCTAAGCTGTTTGTGAACATCCAGAATCTTTAATTTGGTTTGTCCTTCAGCTTCAAATATCATCAGCAAAAGTGCATTGAGTATCAGGCCTGCTGACTGTACCCTGAGGCCTTTTTTAGGGTGTAAATCTCAACCTGTAATATCACCGTCACATCTATGACGGGGGTCTGCTGGAGCCTACAAAGAGACCAATGTCTTACTTAAAAAAAAATGATTTAAGTTAAAAAGAGAAATCCTTGAAATTTTGTGTTTTGCAGTTCTAAGTCAGCATGGTTTTCCATGTTTTAGACTTTATTGGCAAACTCTTACCAGCTCAATATTTGTTATCAACATGAACACAGTGGACTTCAATCATGCAGTCTTTGTGCACGTTCATAAACCCTGATTCATCGCAAGGTGGTGGCACGCTGATGAAGCTCATTAGCACAAGCCTCCACCCAGGAAACCATCGTATAAGGAGCGTGAACAGACAGAATAGACAATAGATAACAAATATATACAGTCATGGAAAAAAATTATTAGACCACCCTTGTTTTCTTCAGTTTCTTGTTCATTTTAATGCCTGGTACAACTAAAGGTACATTTGTTTGGACAAACATAACGATAACCACAAAGATTGCTCATAAAAGTTTTATTTAAGAGCTGATATCTTACCATTTTCCATGGTTTTCTTGATTATAACCTAAATCACTTAAGCTTTTACATAAATAGCTATGGCGTTGTACTGCCAAAAACACTGCTTTTATGCATTCAGTGTTTTCTTTTCTGTCTGTTTTAGTCAGATGATGACGTTTAGTGGTACCAGGTATTAAAATGAACAAGAAACTGAAGAAAAATTGGTGGTCTAATAATTTTTTCCATGACTGTATATATTAGGGCTGGGCAAGTTAACATGTTATTATCGCATTAACGCATTAATTTATTAACGCCAACATTTATTTTATCGCAAGTTAACACATGTTGCTCACATGCTTTTGTTTTGAAAAGTCTGTTACTGGCTGCTGCGGAACCGGTAGACAATTGACAGGTAAACTTGCGGAAAAGCTAAAACGGACATGGAGAGCGGTAAAAATCAGTGTATTTACAGTTCAGGTAGCTGTTCTGTCTGAAAAAAAAATTCTGGACAACAACAAAATTTTTAAATCCCTTTGTTCAAGATGATCGCATCATTCCTCCATTTTACATCAGATCTGCTCCATGTGTTCACTGTCCTGCTGTTCTCTAGCTGGTTACTTCAGTGCGGCTCCATCTAGTGGCACAGATGTGTAATGACAACAGAAATTCTCATCCTCGATTATAAAACGACCCCCATTTTTAAGAATATTACTTCTAGATTAAAATATCGTCCTATATTCCAGCCAATACAGTAGTCTGATCAATGACTTATTCAACAGCAGATGGGTGCCCTGCAATGGTGGAAATGAGCATCAGAAGATTCTGTGCTCGTCATGATCTGAGGAGAAGACGCAGAGCTGAAGAGGCTTTGGTTCATCTATATATGAGCTGAGTTTTCATTCAGATTTTCACAATATTGCAAATATTATAGTATGTAATTCCAGCACCACCATGCTACCTGAACACAAAGCCATTTCAGGGTCACGTAAACCGGACAATTAAATATTAAAAACAAATTCAGTCCCGTGGCCTGTTTTTTCATTTTGTATTTTTGATCCAAGTCTAAAATTGAAATATATATAAAAACAAGCATTTCTTTGTTTTTTTTTGCTTTAGATTAAAAAAAGAAAAACAAAATAAAATGTCACTTTTTAATTTTTTTTAATTTTTGATTGACAATTGAAAATGGAAAGAACGAATGATACACAGACTGATAAAGTTACAGAACTTTAACATGGACATTTTCATTTTAAAGTTCTTCTAGATGCAGGATTCAACAGAAACAAGGTTATTTGTAACAACTGCCAAGTTGAACTCCCAGTTAAAAGTTTCTGCCTCAGAAATTAATGTTTTAATGTTCTGATTGTGGCTCAGGATTTTGTTTGTAGAATTTTTTAATTTTTCATAAAATAGGAGGGCATTAATGCCCCGGCAGTGGCAATAAGCTTTATTTTATTTGACATTTTTTAAGATTAGATTTAGACTAAATATGTGTTACTGACAAGTGCTGATGTTAAAAGTGTTTGAACAACAAATGTTATGGCACTTTAGTTCATACGGCAGCAGAACATTTAAATAAAAGTGACCTTTACACTACTTTTGAATTCATCATTTGATTTTCCGTATACAATGCGATTAATCATGATTAATCAGGGTATTCATGCGATTAATCGCGATTAAAAATTTTAATTATTGCCCAGCCCTAAAATATATATATATATATATATATATATATATATATATATATATATATTCCCATTACAGACGCATCACTGTTTCACTATTTGAGCCATCTTTTGGATCCCATAAATGTCTTTACTGAGTACAAATCCATGCAGATGCTCCTGAAACCTGTTGTGAGGTGCTCAGTGTAACGATTGCATCACATCGCAAGTCATCTTCCATATTTGCTTGATGTGTAGCTCATGAAAGTTTTTATTAACTTTTTTTTTTTTTTTTGCGATCCCAGTTCAATTATTCATCGGAGCCGTGTTTACTCCGATTTCTGTCACCTCAAAGTGCAAAAGTAAAATCATTAGTTACAGCTAAAACTCTAAAAAGAGCTAAAGCATTGGACTACCTTCACTTTGCAATATTTATTATTTTTTACTTTGGTAAAGGATGTAAAGTCTGGGCAACAGATGCTCGCCTTCCCTGTAGCTGCCCCTCAAGAAATAAAGCAGCAAACACAAGCAGATGCTTTGCAACTAATCTGGTTTTGTTCCTCTGAGACAGCTCCGGGTCTGATGCTCTGATGCTTTTCTACATCAAGCTTATAAGGCTAAGCGTGAAGCATCCACTCCGGGTTTCGCTCGGCTTTAGGTTTCCTTGTTAGTCTAATAACGGCGGCGGTTCTGGTGGCTGGGGCTCCCTGGGACCGCCGCGGCTCCGGTTGACAACGCCGGCCCCATCTTGTTGTGGCGTCCACATATTTGGAGAGGCCCCCGGGGAGACATTTTTGGTTCCTGAGGTGTTTGCTTAACAACGAGGAGGGCTGCTGGGGGATTTTGCAGCTTAAGGTGCCACCAAAAAATGCAGTCTCTGCTTCCCCGGAGCAAACAAGCAATCTGTTCAAGCCGCAGTGTCTCTTCCTCTCAGCTGCAAAGATTTTGGGGGGGATTGTAATTCAGCCCTGGCTGCTGATTTTATTTGTGTACCGTGTACCATGTCGTGTGGCGAATGCTCTTTCATCCAAAAGTTGACTTTGTTGATGATAAAAAAAGGAAATTAATTGAATCCCCTGTTATTTTTTTTCCAATCTCTGCTGGCATGGTTTCAAACATCCACGCTGTGCACCTCTTTCAAACTGTGAAACTTTATCATTTATGCGCATTTCTCAGTGTTTACGATGAAACCGGGGCACCCTGAGCTCAGAGTACAAACTCCAAATGCTTCATTTTCACTGCAACATAAGCAATTAGAAAAGCGCTCGCTCACATTCCTTATCTGCGATATCTCCTTCATTCGTCGTGCCAGCGGGAGATGAATATGTCTTCGATGTCCTTGGATTCCTGTCTTGTAAACACCACAGGCGATGAGCGCTGTTTACCAGGCCAGCAGCAGGCTCCGTCTCTCGCACAGTCGGTCCTGCGGGGCCAAACTCACCTTGTTAACCTTTTAATTAGTTGCGGCAGTTAATAGTGCCGGCCGCTTCTGCCGCTTCAGCACTCTGCCTGGACTCGGAGAGCCGCGCCGATCGATAGCTGAGACTCGGGCTGAGACGGGAGGACGAGGGTGAGAGGGGAGGGACTCCTTTTGTGATGGTTTCTTTGCAGTGAAACCAAATACAGTGATCCCTTATTTTTCGTGGTTAATGAGGACCTCCCAACCCCGCGTAGATCAAAATCCGCGAACTGGAGCCGGAGCACCAGGAGCCTTCAATAATGTGTTAAAAATATGTTTAAAAACCGCAAAAAAAGTAGCGAGGCACTGCAGCGAAACAAGACAAAGGCTCAACTGTGGTCTTTCTGTTACCGTAGTAAAGAAACCGCTGGTATTGTGCTATTTTTGGCTCGTAATTAGCGGCTAACACTCTAACAACAACAAAAGAAAAAGTCTGATTTTTTTCTGCATGGAACGGGAACTTTATTCTGGCACTGCAGGAACTTGTAACATCACACAGGTTGTATTGTTCTGCTCCTGTCGGTTAACAGAGAATGTAAATCTATACACGCTGGGCTGCTGTTGATGCTCACTACACTTTTCATCTAACCCCGTTTTCATTCTGCCGTCCCACGACACGCACACTCCATTACCCATAAGGCCACACCATTACCCATAAGGCCACCTTCTTAAAGGGGCCAGGCTAGCTCACATTTCTTTACTGTGAGATAATGGCATAACATCCTGTGACGTTTCTGCGATTTTTTTAAATTTTTTAAAATTATATTATATATTTCTGAAAAAATCTGCGAATAATAAAACCGCGGAACTTAAACCTGCGAAGTGGTAAGGGGATCACTGTATATTTTTTCTTTGAAGGTACCCAGTACGGGGGTTTTTAAAAATAGACATCCCTTCATTTTTTTTTCTCCATGGATATTCAGAGGTATAATAATGTCCTTATGCACACTCCTCTCACTCATTTTCTCCTCTCCCACATTTCCTCTCCCTCCAAAATTAATGTAATCAAAAACCTGAGGGTTGACCGGCAGATTTTATTGTGCCCTTATAAGCTTTTATCCCCTCCAATCACTCGCACCCCCCCACCCCGTGCTCATTTCTTTTCTTGTTTTGATTTAAAGATGCAGTGGAAGTACTTAGCATTTAGATGACATGGTGCTGGAGAGGTGTGATGGATCAGCGCCTCTTCAAAGGACTGAATTTCTTCGAAAGCGCCGGGGCCCGCCGGTCTGCCGGCAGGACGGACAGAGTGACAGATCGCAGAGCGACAGGCCGGGCGGGCAGCAGAATACCAAGTCGGCTCCGCTGCTGCAGAAGGAGCCGGGGGAAGAGCGGCGGCTGCTGGGAATGCCAATGCGCTGCCCAGACAGCCGTCTCGCTTTAGCTCCTCCGATTGGCTAAACACACCATTAGCTCTCTGATTATGATTAGCGGAGTCATTATCTACACAAAAGTGGCTCATTCCCCGGCATTAGGAAGGCGAGGAGGGAGTTTTCCTCCTCTGGTCAAGGGGAAAACTGCGTGATGTTGTGTCCTCCATAAGATGAATGCACTGCAGGAGCCAAGAAGTTGTGCTCGCGAAGAAGCAAAGTGGAACGCCGTTTATCACCCGGCCTTACAGCCGGCGTGATAAAAAAATTTTTTGGTGCCATTGATCGATGAAAAGAGAGGTCCCTCAGTCGTTAATGAAGATAATGATGTGGCCATTACTCGCTCGTATTTCCTGGTTGAGGAGAGTGGCAGCGTCCTTGGAGATCATAAAAGCTGCTGTAGAACAAAATAACCTTCAGCTTCCTTCATCTCTTATTATATAGATATAACTAGAAGATGTGACATATGTGCCTTTTCAGAGGACATATGCTGCTGTGTCCAAGACCAAGTATACTGCAGGAAAAGTTGAATTAAATGTTAACTAAAGGTTGGTTCTCTTTTCCATCTGTTCTGACCTTCTTCGTTTCTCTTGCAGCCTTTGCCCAAGGAGCCATCGTAGGATGCAGAGGAAAACAGCAAGTATGACTATTTTTTTTGCTTATCTGCATGTTGAGAGCATAACCCGACTCATGGTTCGAGTGCTAGAATCATATATTTCTGAATATCGCAGCACACAGAAAGGCCATACTTCAAACTCCAGACGTTTCATGCTGCGCAGACGTTCGCCGTTTCTCAGACTGGAATGAGTCAACCACTACTGTCTGTTCATCAAGTATTTTCCATTACCGCGTTCACCGCTGAGCTTCACCCTGTAAGCCCTGGGCTATTTTTTTGAAACCTCCCATCTGAAAAACATTCTCAGATCTAGTTAGTAGGAGCGCCGCAACTGTAAAGCCAAACTGAACTACCCCGGGCTCTACGGATAAGAGGCTCCTGGGAGAAAACTGAAATGGAGCAAGTCTCTGTTACTTGTCAACAGGCCAGCGTTAGATTTAAGAAGCTCCTGCCAAAAAGTGACCTTTTTATGTCTGCCCCATCAAAGCTCGCAAATAAATAAGCATCTAATAGCAATCTCTGTTTCAGATTTGATGTGTTGCAAGAGAAATGAGGCACGTCAAAACCTGGATCCTTTTTTATTGAGGACAGTCGAGTCGGCCTCTCCTGCAAAAGAACTATACTTTTTTTTTTTTTTCTGTCGTAAAAAGTTTCTGTTTCTGTTAAAAACAGCCAGATCTTCATATTTCAAGATGTGAGATAAAATCCATCCGGGATGAGGAGAAATCACAAAATAACCATCGACTTTTTCAGGATGTAGTCGCTTTAAAGTGCCTGTGGGGGGGAAGGGTAGTCTGCTGGCTGTAACTAGTCACTTTGTGAAAACTCTCTCTTGGGAAATAGGTCTGGTACCCTATTTACAGTCATTTCCACCAGGACAGAATGTTCCGGACCAATCGCAATGGATCAGGGCAATCACTTAAAGAGGAGCGTCGAAGAGCCACTATCCAAAACAACCAAGATGGCTACAGAATTGCAATTTTTTACTGCAAAACCGACAACCGTCATTCAGCAGGATTCCTACCCCACTGCGCCGACATCACGTGCTTCTTTTCTCTGATTGGTTGTACGCCCGTCCAAACGTGTCCGGAGGCAAATTCTCCTGCGTCCCTCGTTAACGCGCCCTGGAAATCAAAGTCAAACCCAGAAGAACCAGACTAATCCTTTGCATCGAAGAGGGGGGAATTAGGATGTCTGGCCTGGCTCGAAAAAAAAGGGGGGAAATCTGGGTTTATTGGCAGTGTTGGGTCCCTGTGGTTCCTTCAAAGGCAGAAGCTCCACTTCAGAAGTTCAGGTTTTCTTTCAAGACAAAGCTCGACTGGATGTACTGGGAGGACTTTTATTAAAGCGGCTCTGTTTAAGAGTTTTTTTGCTCTCAGGGGCCCGTTGCTGTTCGATCGCGGTACACTCTGTCGTAAATACCGGTCATGAATTAAGCCCCAGATAGTGGCTTATGTGGATTTATTTACCAGCAAAGATAACGAAACGTATGAAACTGACAGAGAACTATGAGGGAAGCAATGGAAATATCCCAGCATTCAGTGCAGCGACGTTAGCTGTAATGTAGCGTGCGCACAAGGACGATTAGTTCATTTATTTAATTTTGTGGCTTGAGTAGTCTTTACAATTGAAAGTCGAAGAGGCAGGAAGGTGAGGCAGAGAGAGATGGGGAAGACATGTGGGCTGGGAACCGAGCTGCAGGACGACGATCGCCTCCGTTTATGGGCCACCGCTCAACCGGTTGAGCTGAAGGGCAGCTGTCATGCTCTGCTAAGACCGCTCTTGACCTAGCAACAGCACTGGCCATTGGTCACATTTGAGCTAGAGTAAAAACCACCCGACTAACCAACAGCTGACTTACTGAAAAATGACGCATCATTGTGTGCACGGAGGCGGCACCAGGGTGTGACAACCTTAAACTATCATTTCAAATAACAACCGCCTACTGAAATGAGGTTGTCTGCCTCACACTGCTCCCAGTGAGAAAAGGTTGGTAGGTGATGAGCAGGCTTGGTGCAACTCCCCTGAATGTTTGGCTTTCGCTTCGCTCCCAGACACATTTTCGACGAGGAAATGTAAGGAACATTAAAGCGAATCCCTTCGCCTGAGAACACTGACTGAGTATCTCCAACGCTTTTATGTTCTGCAAAAACCACAGGCATTTGGAATATGCATGCTCTATGTCTCCTAGCCAATATTTCTAAGATTGATTTTCCCTCTTCCATGGAGAAAAACAAAATGAATCACGCACAATTACCAAGGACGGGGAGGAAAGGGGAATTGGGGGCATCATAAATATTTATTTGCCAGCTCTTGGAATTTGTGCAATTCTGTGTGGATTTGCCAACTCATATTTAAGTGTCTGAATGATTTATATGGGCAGTCCTGGAATGTCACATTTGTCCACTGTCACCCCAAATCACTCTATTAACATTTATGGATTTACTCATATAACATACTTATGGCTGAACTCCATTATCATCCAATGGGTTTTCCTGATCAAGTGATTGGCTAAATCATTTCATTAAATGCAGGATTTCACTGAACGTAAATATGTTCTACACATGCAGAATTTTTCCACAGTTAGATAGGTCTACATTTGATACATTTTATTTATGCATGAAAAACTGTATATGAATGTAGTTAATAAATCAACTACATTTGTACTCAAAAAGGTTGTAAACACCTAACACAACCTTACTTTTAGACCTGGACAAACCTGCTGTGACAACACCAATAGGTCTTCTGAAGAGGAGCTTTTCAGGCCTCTGGACAACACCATAAAGGCAGGAGCTGACTCGGATCAACCCCCGATTAGCCCAAAAACACGGGCAAATGGGCTGAACAAACAAGCCCAGCAACTGGTTGGAACACGTCACCTAACCTCAGTCCCCACAAGCGAGCCATTTTAGCTTGAATTACCTCAAGCTTTTATGCTAACTAGTGTTACGATACATTCGTTAGGACTGAATCCATCCTTTTTTAAAGCAAATACTACCGGGGACCCTTCGACTAGCCAACCCTTGGCTAACTGACTGCAGCCTGGGGCTGAATGCTGTTGGAGCTTGGTGCTAATGGTGAGACGGTGGAGACCGTCCTCCAGTTAGTCCCGATAGCAGCCTTCAGCTGTGGGCAATGGAAGTCGCTGACTGCTGCTTGGCTAAGCTTCATCCTTGGACCCAGTTTTAAACTAGAAAAGCACTCGGAGAGCGCAGACCTCCACCAACCGCAACAATTATCGAAAATTTGAAAGTGATCCAGAATCCAGAATTTCTTCCGGATCACACCCAAAATGAAATCAGTTCTTCCTTTTCACATTTCTGACAACTAGGGGTGTGAAAAAAATCGATTTGGCAATATATCGCGATTTTCGGCCACCCATTATAATATCAATTTTTCAGCTCCTAATATCGATTTTGTTCCCCTAATCTTTTTTTTTTTTTCTTTTTTTTTAACTTATTTTTGTGCATTGTCAGTAACTCAAGGTACTTTATTGGTGTTCTCTCAAGAAACTTGATGCACTTGATTTTATGATGGTAGTGTGTAACACCTGCAATATGTATGCATACACAGGCATTTTATTTTCATATGATCTGTTCAGATCAGTGTTTAAACTGACACGATAGGAGAAATTATTTTTTCATATTTTTGTGCATTGTCAGTAATTCAGGGTACTTTATCCTTCATGTTCTCACTTACAGTGGTTACAGTGCTGTCAGTATGTTGTAATGGTTACTTAAATGTGCAAAAACACTAATAATAAACAATAAATAGGTTGTTTTGAAGCAAATAGTTTTGACTCAATTTGTCATCTAAATGATCAATATCATCTGATGAACATATACAGCAACCTGATTTTTCATCTTTACTTTTAATTTTGATATTAACAGGGTAGAATATCACAATATATTGTGATATCGTGATATCGTGATAATATCTTATCATGGCCCAAGTATCATGATATATATCGTATTGCGAGGTCCTTGCCAATACTCACCCCTACTGACAACTCCTGAAAATTTCATCAAAATCCATCCATAATTTTTTGAGTTATCTAGAACACAGACAGACAAACAAACAACCACATAAACGTAAAAACGTAACCTCCTTGGCGGGGGTAATAACAGCCCCATTAGCTATATTATAGATAAAATAAAACGATTATGCGCTGCTACGTCTTTACTCAAAGCTCAGATGTTAAAATGTCAAGCACAAGGAAGCTAAAAATGATAACAGAAGTTAATACCATTTCACTAATGAAGCTGTCACTCAAAAAACACATCTAATAGAGGCGACCCGAGTACTGCGGAGCCTGATTTGTAAGGTGGCAGCCCTCACAACTCATCCAGGGCTTTGCAAATTTGTGCCTTGCCGGTCTTCCCCGTGCAAGTGGCTTCCTCCAGTTATTCCAAGCAAAGTGGACAGGATCACCACTAGTGCAGCCGTCGGTGTTGAAATGACGGACACATTAGCCTGGAGTTTCTTCTGAGGTCCAGCACACTGACATTCTTCCCCATCTTGTCCTTCCCCTCAGGCTAAATCAGTCCCTTCCATCGTCTCTGCACAGAGATCTTTGGGTCACTTTACTCACGTAATGACAGCCATGAAGGGATAGATGCGTAGCTTCTTTGTTTCGGGATCTATGTGATGTACATTTTGCCACATCGCAGCAGTGCACCATGGTTGTTTGAAGGTAGAAAAATGACGCAAAATTCATGATTTGTATCCTTTTGTTTTGGCTTGTTGCTTTCTTTACTAAAAGTGATTGTGTCTGCAAAAAAAAAAAAAAAAAACCACCACCTAGCAAACAAAAATAGCACCATTTTTCGCGGTACTCGGTAGGGCTGTAGCGATACACTAATCTCACGATAGCGAAACACGATATTCAGCTCCCGATATAATATATATCGATATTCATCTTACAATACATTTAAACAAAGCAAACAAAAATAACACCATTTTCGCGGTACTCAGTAGGGCTGTAGCGATACACTAATCTCATGATACGATCCACGATATTCAGCTCCCGATATAATATATATCGATATTCATCTTACAATACATTTAAACAAAGCAAACAAAAATAACACCATTTTCGCGGTACTCAGTAGGGCTGTAGCGATACACTAATCTCATGATACGATCCACGATATTCGGCTCACGAGACAATATATATAAATATTTATCTTACAATACATTTACATAATTTTCTGAAAGATTTTAAAGGGACAAAGTGATTTTGGTGACATCTTGTGAGTGTTCCAATGACTTTGTTTGAATGTATTGAATTGAAAGCATAAATTACACATTATATGGCTGACAGGCAGATGACAGACAGACAGGCAAATGCTGGACAAAATGAATAAAAGATTTGTTGAGAAAAATAGTTTCATTTATTTAGACAGTGCAAATTGTTGCTTGCAAACTTTTAAGGGTGGGACATGGGGGTTTTGAAAGAAGCTTAGAATATCGATACCCGTGGCTGAAAAATCGATACTCGATAAAATGTCAATATAAATATCGCAGAATCGATAAAACTGCTCAGCTCTAGTACTCAGCTCCATGACACTTTACAGCTGTCATGGATGTGAAATCTAGCCATGGAGACAAAAAACATTTTCTTTACCAGGCTGTAAATATGTTCATTTTTTCTGTAGGGTTGGACATTTTAACATGGGGATCAATGGAGATCAGTGCTACTTTTTTATAGCCGGGCCCGTGTGGCCATTCAGGGAACTGCATGTCTTTCCAATTAAAGACAAAAGCCAGCTGTGTGACGTAAAGGGGGTGCATGAAACGACCTCACGTCATCATCTCACCCTTGTCTTTTCTGTCTTTCTCTACAGGTTCACTGACATCTGTCACTAAAGGAACAGGGCCCAGTTACAACACCTGAACATACTCCAGTTGAGGCTCACAAACTTTACAAAAGTCCCCACCATCGATACGAAAAAAAAAAATAAAAGAAAAAAAAAGACCCCATAGCTTCTCCAGTCACCACACTGAAAGTCCCTTGGCCAACACATCTGAAAATCTGAGAAGCATCAAGAGAGCAGCACGGTACACCATCAGCACTGAACTTTCACCGCAATTAAATTCATGGATTCATCTTGAAACAAAATCCCCCAGAGAAACGGCTACCAACGGAGCAGGCAGTGGATTATTCATTGAAGTATTTGGCTTTTCTGTGTTTTTGTTGTTTGTCAGCTGCTGTCTTATCTCCAGGGGATGACTCCTTGAAGATTTATTTTTTTTCTCGGTACCTTTGTGACTTGATTTTGACTGGCGAGAAGGTCTTTCAAAAGTCAGCCCCTTCATCTTTACCATCACTGCTGTGAAGCTTTCCGGGCTTACAGACCCAGCCAAGTTTCTCTAATGACAGTTTGCTGCTAAAGACTTGAGACTTTACTGAGCTTGAGCCAGACCACGTCGTCCATCGGATTCTAGTCTCTTAAACGCCTTTGTCTCATTTGACTGGGCTCAAACATCACGAGGCTAAAGCCACTAAAATATCCGCGTACGTGCGCAGGAACGGTCGTTTGCGAAGTAGCATGAGAATCAAAGAAGGGATGACGAAAGTGAGGTGACTGTGTTTCCTCAGTGAACAAGGATGTTGGTGGTAAAATGTGGACGTTTGGGATGATTTATCTCACATCTTATGTTGTTTCTTTTTTTTTTTTTCTTCAATGTGGTGCCAACATAGACTAGAAGAGTAGTTTTTTTTTTTTTTTGTCAATGAACCTCACCATCTTGTAAACACCACCGGGAGCATTCAGCAGATGTGGACCCCTGGCTCATTTCAGTGGTCTGTAAATGGATGTGTGTGTGTGTGTGTGTGTGTGTGTGTGTGTGTGCATGTTTGTCTCTGAGATGTGAACATGGGTGTGGATGCTTTTCTGTGTGTGTGTGTGTGTGTACATCCAGAATTACACTGTGAAATAAGTCATACCCAATGCATTATTCATACTCTTGTATATTTTTGGGACATGCCCAGACCATACCTCACCATCTGGCAAAAAAAAAAAAAAAAAGGAAAAAGAAAATACGAAGCATTTGGGATTTTACAGATGTTGGGTTTCATTCGTATCCTTGGTTTACCTTTGCTTTTCTTGCTTTCCCTTCCTTTACTACTTAGAGATATTTATAATGTTGGAGGAAGGAGGGGAAGGTGGTGGTGGTGGTGGGGGGATGGGGATCACGGTATGTCACATAACTTAAATTCTGTAATTAAACTCAGTTCATGTGTGATTAAATGTATTTCTGAATCTTCATCTAAATTCAATATATTTTGATATGAAGGGGGTTTGGCCAGCTATTTCCAAGATGTGCTATATTTGCTGATTTAGACGACAGCCTGACACGTTTGAAATAATGACCTGTACATAGATATATATCCAAATTGTGTATTTTATGTTCTGTGGGTTGCATTTTTTTTTTTTTTTTTTTTTTTTGGTGGAGGGGGGGTTGTAGTTACAGGGCAGCACAACCGGGATTGTTCTGTGACCAGAAGGAAGGATGGACACAGTAACCGCCGACACCTGTCACATGAAATGACAATCCCAAGAAAAGACGGAAAGCGAGATGGTCTAGCATTTTCTTTTTAACATTTTTTTTTTTTCCTCTCAAACTAACATTTCCACGGTGGTTAGTTTTTTGCCGGGAGACAGCGGTAGCTCGCGTTATTATGTACAAGTGTTACTGTTAATGTGTCTGCTCCCCCTTTTTCATTTCTTTGTACAGAGAAATATTGTAAAGCTCTCATCTTAATGTATGCATTTCAGGATATAAAAAGAGCATCTGTCCCTGGAAGCTGTGGCGAATGTACTTGGTGTGTGTGTGTGTGCACGTGCGCGTGTGCTTGTGACTAGGTGGGCGGGTGGCGGTGGGGGTGGGGGTGGGGATGCAGGGCTGTGTTTTCCAGGTCAGCTATCGTCTGTGGAGTGAGAAAACAGCAATTTCCACGCGATCTCATATCTTTGATTTCACGCTGCCTTTATTTATCGCTTCTCCGGTTCGCGCTCGCCATAAATAAATCGTCCCTCTGATTTGGCTCACCGCTGGCGAGGGCGCTGCTCGGTGGCAGTGCAGAGCCCGGTTTGGGGGGAAATGTTCGGTACCTCAGACATGTCACTGCAGCGTAGTGGCGTGAAAAAGTATGTGAACCCCTTAAAATGAACAGATTCTTTGCACTGGTTTGACTAAAAATGTCACCCGATCGAGTCACTGTAACACGCAAACACAAGCTTGATGACACGTACGCGGTTTTCGTCTCTTGTGTCTTATTGAGCACGGCCGTGAAACATCCAGAGTGCTGGAGGCCAAAGGAAGTGAACCCTTAAATGCCTTCTTTAGCTCTGGATGAATTTTTGACCCTTTCCTCTGAATGGAGCTGCTGTGGAGGACGTCTGCTGTCAGCATCACTCCAGCGGATCTCTGGCTTCTCTCTGTGGTTCGATACTGGGCTCTAAAATGCAGATTTTCAATTCAATTCAATTCAATTTTTATTTGTATAGCGTCTGTTACAATGTCAATTGTCTCTAGGCGCTTTACAGAGACCCAGAGCATGACCCCCGAGCAAATATCATTAACTTAAAATTAGGGCTGGGCAACGATTAAAACTTTTAATCGCAATTAATCGCATGATTTCCCTGATTAATCATGATTAACCACATTGTATACGGAAAATCAAATCATGAATTCAAAAGTAGTGTAAAGGTCACTTTTATTTAAATGTTCTGCTGCCATATGAACTAAAGTGCCATAACATTTGTTGTTCAAACACTTTTAACATCAGCACTTGTCAGTAACACATATTTAGTGTAAATCTCTTCTTAAAAAATGTCAAATGATATAAAGCTTATTGCCACTGCCAGGGCATTAATGTCATCCTATTTTTTTCTGAAAAGTAAAAAAAATCTACCAACAAAATCCTAACAATCTAGAGGCCACAATCTTAACATTAATAAGGTAATTTCTGAGGTAACAGCAGAAACTTGTCAGTTGTTACAAATAACCTTGTTTCTGTTGAATCCTCCGTCTGGGAGAACTTTAAAATGAAAATGTCCATGTGAAAGTTCTGTAACTTTATCAATCTGTAATTATCTGTGTATCATTTGTTTGTTTCCATTTTCAATTGTCAATCAAAAATTTAAAAAGCTAATAAGTGACTTTTTTCTGTTTTTTAATCTAACAAAAAAAACAAAAAAAATGCTTGTTTTTTTATATTTCAAGTTCAGCAAACAGGCCACAGGACTGAATTTGTTTTTAATATTTTATTGTCTGGTTTACGTGACCCAGAAATGGCTTTGTTTTATAATCAAGGAATAGAATTTCTGTTGTCATTACACATCTGTGCCACTAGATGGAGCCGCACTGAAGTAACCAGCTAGAGAACAGCAGGACAGTGAACACATGGAGCAGATCTGATGGAACATGGAGGAATGATGTGATCGTCTGGAACAAAGGGGTTTGAAAGTTTGTTTTTTTTTTTCAGACAGAATTGTTAATATTGTTACCTGAGTTGCTACCCGAACTGTAAAGTACACAGATTTTTATCGCTCTCCGTATCCGCATGTTTACCTGCCAATTATTTTCCGGTTCTGCAGTAGCCGGTTACAGACTTTTCAAAACAAAAGCAGGTGAGCAACATGCGTAAACGCTCGATAAAATAAAATAAATGTTGGCGTTAATAAATGAATGCATTAAAGCGATAACGCGTTAACTTACCCAGCCCTACTAAAAATATAATATTGAATCCTAAACAAGGATAATGGCAGGTAAAAAACTCCCACAGAGGGAGGAAAAAACCTTTCAGCCAAATAGTGGCAAGGAAAAACTCCACTTTAAGAGGGAGAAACCTTGAGCAGGACCTGGATCATATGGGGGGACCTTCCTGCTGAAGACCAGCCGGGTAAAGAAAGAAAAGAGAGGAGAGACAGAACAGAGAGAGGAGAGCACACAGATGACTGAATGAAATGACTGTATAAACAGATGCAGGTAGCAGCACTGAGGTGAGATGGTCAGAGGACTAGATCACCGGTCACCACGCCAGCCGACACCCTGAACACAACCTACACACACACAGGTGGAGGTAAACGCTGGGATGGACAGAGGAGGGAACTGCAAGTCAGCATGAAACTCAGGAAACTGTGGCCTGCAAACATACAGAAAGAAAAGAGAAAAAAGGAGGGCAAAACAGCACAACAAACTACAGGAAAGAAAATGGAGCACATTTTCTCCTTGAGAAGCCATTCTGCGGTGACGACTTGCTGCATCGGCCAACTTCAGCTGGCAGGAATCCACCCTGAAATTATCGTGTAGAATATTTAGTAAACTTGGAAGTTTATTTTCCCCTCAGTGATGAAGCCCCGATCATGACTCTTCCTCCGCTATACTTAACCGCAGAGATGATGTTTTGACATCAGTGAGCTGCGCCCTCCTGGCGACATACACGGCGCTGAGTTTTCCTTCCCTGACAATTCGACTGCTGTTTGATGAGTCCACGAGACATTTTCCTGGCAGTGTTGCAGATTGCAGAGGAGTTACTTGGCAAATGTCAGGCATAAAGCAATGTTTTCTTTGAATAGCAGCGGCTTTCTTCGTGGTATTGATTCATGTTTACTCATCGAGCAAGTTGCTTTCTCCAAGGCAACTTGCAAATCAAGGAATACATTGAAGTCACAGTAAAAAGGGAGATCTTATGGTAGACGCAAAGCGCTAAGGGATAAAGCAAGAGAGCGTAGATGTAAGGTGAGGGTCGGAAATGTTATAATGTTAAGGGAGAAGAGGTGTGTCTTCAAGAGATTCTTTGAAGATAATTGCACCATGGGGAAGCTGCCTTTGAGAGCCTCCTGGACTGGGTTTGCCTCGTACGTAGGGTTGGCAGTACCAGGGGACGTTCCTGTGTGGACCGGAGCGATCGAGTTGGAGACCGGAGTAAATGTCATGAAGACGAAGTACAAGTAGACAGGAGCGGAGCCCTGCAAACACTCCACAAGAGACCATTGGCTTGAACTTTACACGTGCGGACGCCGGTGGCGAGTGGCTCAGCAAGTAGCGGTTCGTTAAAAACCAAACGCACTGCCTCGTTCTGGAAAGCATCTGTAAGGGATTCACCATGTGGAGGCGGAGGATAACCATAGCCTGTGTTCTGCCTGACTGTTCAATGACTGCACAGTAGAGGTCTTCACGGGTCCACCTTTATGGACCCGAACCCGAATGGACCAGTGAAAATTTGACCCAAAACCAACCCGACCTGAGCTATTATCATAAGTACAGGAGTCCGAACCCAAATGGACCCGCAATATTTGAACCCGGAACCGACCCGACCCGAGTCTTTAGTTTCCGACCAGGAACCGAACTGAGTTACCCGAATAGAACCGAGACAATCCAGCCCATAGTTGCTCATGTTAAAAGTTGTCTAGTGTTGAATAAAACTTGATTTTCTTACCTAAAGTTGTCTTCTTTTACCGGTTCAGTTGCTACATAGGCTACGTGATGTAAACAACAATATGTTGATATTTTTTTTGTGGATACAGATGCTATTGGTAGCAACTGCTAACGCTAATAGCCTACACCGGTCAAGACGTGTCATAAATATGTTCTCTCATCCAACGTTGTCATGTTGGCGATCCGTTGAGGTTTACAGCTGCCGGGCAAACCGCTGATAACACGCTACGGCAACATAATGGTTTCATGACAAATACGCCACGTTAATGAATAATTAATTAAATTGCCCCGAGTCATGACATTGGCTGCCACCGCCAATATCTTTACCTCTCTCGAGTAAACGTGGACCCAGCCTGTCAGAGAGCACCGACTGGACCCAAGACTAACTGTACCGATTCCGACCCAAACCCGAAGTCATATCTTTCGAATGGACCCGAGACCCGATTCAGGTCAGGTCGGAACCTCTGGTTTTCGGGTTGTCGGGTTGTTCCGAAGACCACTACTGCACAACGAAAGAAGACTCGTGAGCGGAGATGTTTCCAGTTCCAGCGACGTCTTCAAGCCTTCAGCTGCCGTGCGTGTTCTTTACCTCACTGAAGATGTTGCACTGTGCCTTTAGAGTCACACTGCCTGGTCGTAGACTCCAGGAAAGAGTCGCCTACAGTACTAGCCTGCCTCCATTCATAGACATTTCCTCCTCCTGTGGATTAATGGACACCTAAACACTTAGAGATTCATTTACATCCCTTTCCAGTTTTATACATACCAGTCTTGATCAGCTAGTCTTTACTGTCTTTAGATATTTCCTTCTTTTTTCTGAGTTTTTCACATCACCAGATGCTTCTTAAGAACATCAAACTTAAAATGTCTGAGTGTCTTTTATCAGTCAAAATCGCTCTAAACCACACGTCCAAGGGGTTCACGTATTTTTTCTTGCCGCTGTATCATTATTTAAACCTGACATCTCTCCCACGGTGAGCCTGTGAGCATAAAATTGTTGGCGAGAGAGTGTTTATGATTTGCGAACCCTAGAAATGCTTTTGGTTGCAAAAGGTTTACTGTGAAGAACACCTAAATATGAAATCAATAAATGTCATTTGATGCATAAAATATTATCCATCCATCATCTATACCTGGTTCTTCCTATTCAGGGTCACGGGGGGGGGGGGCGGCTGGAGTGCATCCCAGCAGTCTCTGGGTGAAAACTGCAGTACACTCTGGACGGGTCAAGGGTCCATTACAGGGCCGCATGCTGGCACACGACCAGACACACTCCCACTGTCAGTTTAAAGGCACCAGTTAACCGAACATGCGTGTTTCTCGACCGTGGGAAGAAACTGGAGTATCCAGAGATAACCCAAGCAAGCACAGGGATAACATGTAAAACTCCATACAAAGAGTTTACACGTTATCAGCCAAGATTCAAGCCAAGAAGTTGTGGGAGCAATGGTGTCCTGCTGTAATTTGATGGCATCGAGATGTATTTCATTTGAGATATAAAGCACTCAGAGAGCGCAGACCTCCGCCAAGCGCAACAATTCCCCCATATAGCGATTTACAGATTGCTATAAAATCCGCCTTCTGGATCAGATCCGGATCAGCCTTTGAAATTTGATATAGTTTCCTAATGTCAATTTCATGAGTTTTGGGCAATAATTAATGGAGATATTGAGAAACAAAATGTTCGGCCCCATTGACTGCAATGTTATTGAAAATTTGATAGTGATCCAGAATCCAGGATTTCTTCTGGATCACACCCAAAATGAAATCAGTTCTTCCTTCTCACATTTCTGACAACTCCTGAAAATTTCATCAAAATCCATCCATAACATTTTGAGTTATCTTGAACACAGACAGACAGATAAACGCCGGCAAAAACTTAACCTCTTTGGCGGAGGTAACAAACTGGTGTTTGGCTATTGAAGAAAGACACAAGGCACTTGCATTGTAATGTAATAGGCATCAAAATGATGCATATCCAACAGATGCATGAGTCAAGTAGCTTTGTTTCCTATAATCACTAAAAGGTTTGTAACATTTTTCATGAGACTTTTGGAAGCACTTTACTGTCAAAACCAATATAAATTCAAAACCCTTGGACAAAATTGTGAGTGTTAAAATCTTTTGCCATTCAGTGATCCTGTGATGCTCGCATGACCTTCAGTCTTTAATAAGTAGGTGAACATGGGAGGATTATAAGTTATTTACAAACTCAAGCTGTTCTCATTCCCAGGGCATCAAGTGCAGCAACTCTGTGAAAGCCAATGGCATTTCTGAGAACCGCACAAGGGTTTCTTTGGCATTGTTCCTAGAGAAAAGGATGCTGACGTGCACAAAGCTGCAGCGTGATGACCGGGCTCCCGGCAACCATCAGTGTGTGATAAGTCTGGGGTGAGGTCAGCATCACAAACCACCCATACCTCTTGAGAGAGCTCTCTTGCACTGCTTACTCTTGCTAAAATCAAAACTTGTTATTAAGCTTCAGTATAAGACTTTATGACTCTGTTCTCCCTTGGATAATGTGAAGTTCTTTCCAGTAAACTTTAAAATAAACAGACCCACAAAACGCTTTCTCTACCGTTATTGAATGAATGAAGAATGACTGAATATCCCGTAGTTTTGCCACAATGCATTTTGGTTGTGATAGTAAATAATATCTCTTCAGAGATCAGCTGAAAATGTAACATTTATTACCTCCAACAACACCACTGTTGGCTGCAAACACTGAGACTTGTGGGGGCTCCGTTCGCTGCCAGGCCGATTGTTCCCACTCAACTCCCACTCAGCCGAAGATGTTCTTTTAACACGGCTCTGCTGCCGCTTCCTTCCATCTGGGTCTCACATGTGGGCTGCTGTCAGAATCGAACAAATGGTACGGCGGTGGTAGTCGTCCTCCTGCCGTTCACGGTAGCCTGCTCCATGTCATTCCCGATGGACCTCGGGAAATAGGCATACCCATTCACGTTGCGGAAAAAACTCCTGCCATTCACGGTCATTTCCAGAACATACCGGAACAACTACAGTGATCCCTCGCCAATTCGCGCTTTAAGTTCTGCGGTTTTAGTTATTCGCAGATTTTTCAGAAATATATAATATAATAAAAAGTAAAAAAAAAAAATGTGGAAACATCACAGGATGTTGTGCACGTTCTCTCACAGTGAAGAAATGTTGTGAGCCAGCCTGGCCCTTTTAAGAAGGTGGCCTTATGGGTAATGTAGTGTGTGTGTCGTGGGACGGCAGAACGAAAACAGGGTTAGAAAAGTGTAGTGAGCATCAACAGCAGCCCAGCGTGTATAGATTTACATTCTCTGTTAACCGACAGGAGCCCAACAATACAACCTGTGTGATGTTACAAGTTCCTGCAGTGCCAGAATAAAGTGCCCGTTCCATGCAGAGAAAACCGGACTTTTTCCTTTGTTGTTGTTAGCGTGTTAGCCGCTAATTACAAGCCAAAAATAGCACAATACCAGCGGTTTCTTTACTACGGTTCAGAGACCAGAGGCTGTGAAGGTAACAGAAAGACCACAGTTGAGCCTTTGTCTTGTTTCGCTGCAGTGTCTCGCTACTTTTTTTGCAGTTTTTTAACATATTTTAAACACATTATTTAGGCTCTGGGGGGCTCCAGCTCCAGTTCGCGGATTTTGATTTTCGCGGGGGGTGCCAGTCCCCATTAACCGCGAAAAATAAGGGATCACTGTAAAAGGGAGTGGGGCAGGGCTTTGTGTTACGACTCCTACAGGAGTGTCCAACAGCCACAACAGAGCTGACCCGAGTACCGCAGAACATGACGCGTAAGGGAACGGTACTCACACTCATGGCTTCCTCCAGCGGTCCCAGCCGAAGTAGACATCAGTCATGTAGCTGATCTTTTCCTTGTGGAAATAACGGGAACATAGCTTGGAATTTATCGTGACATTCTTCCCCGTTTTGTCCTTCCTCTCATGCCGAATCAAAGAGTGCAAAGAGATCTTTTAGCCACTTTACTCAAAACCCCGTCAGCCTCGAAGGGATAGATGTGTAGCTTCTTTGCTTTGGAGCTATGTGATGTACATTCCCATCGCAGTAGCGCATCATAGTTGTTTGAAAATAAAAAATGGCATAAAATAAACCATCTGCATCACTCGTTTTGGCCCAAAAAAAAGCCCCTAAATGCAACGTGTTACTGCCACCCAGCAGATAAAAATAGCAGAACTTGGCTCGTCTGTATTTTCAAAAGAATTTTCAAAATAATCAAGATGGCTGAAGAATTGCTAATGAACCCTCATATCAACAGATTTTTACTGCAAAACCAACAACAGTCCAACGTTCCTAATCCACTCTCCAACATTGTCTTTTGTTGATACTAGTCAGGTCGCCACTCTGCAGACATCACATGCTTCATTCCTCTAAATGGTCTGCATGTCTGTCATATAGAGTCCAGATTTCCTCAGATTTACTTCCATGTCCACTGGTACTATGCCCTGAAAATCAAAGTTGAACCCAGAGAAGCCAGACTAATTTTCTATATTTATGAGGAAAAGTATGACATGGTGGGCCAAATTAATCAGTCGTGAAGCTGCAACTACAATTATTACACCATGAGATTTAATATGAGCAGCTGTGATTCCTGGAAATGAATGAAACAATAATGTTCTGACATCTGACCTTTGTGAGATGGTAGAATTGCGAGAATATCACAGCCCATTTATTAGTAAATTATAAATTAGTATAAATTAGTTCTGGTGTTATAATAATTCCTGGCATTTGATCTGTTGTGGCCTTTTTTTTTTTTTTGATTTTTAATTTTTGTGGGATATCTTTTACAAAACCATTAAGGAGACGTGTTTCAGCACCACAAGCTATCGTCATTGTCTTTTTTTGTTTGTTTTTTTTTTCTTTCCATCTTGCTGCTGAGTCCTCCCCATCCTCAATAGATCCCTGGCCAAGCCTAATGAGACACAAACACACCCCTGAGGGTCAGGCTGACTTGCTAAAGACAGCACCATTGAACAGCACCACGGCGCAGCAAATTAGCATTTATGCCCACATAAAAATCCATTTACTGATCCATTAGCTTAGCATAGTGCTAATGAGTTGCCAGTGATGAGTCCCAAGTGACTCTGGTTAGCAAGCAAATCGTCATTAAAGATAGACTCTTACGAGAAAACGGCTTCCCGCGTGTAAGGAGTAGCATCTCCAGGCCTGTAGAACACCATCATTCTGTCTGAACTACACTTTTAATGTATACAGTTAAGTTTTATTATCACAGCCACTTTCTTTTTTTTTTTTTTTTCCCAGCGTTTCCCTCATGTTCAGACACCTGCATGCTTGGCTTGCGGGAAATTGGGATAGCACAGTCTCGTGAGATCTGTTTACAGATGCTTCAAACTAACAATGAGGAAGTGGCTGCACTCAACAGGTGCAGCTTGTCCCAGATAAGCAGAAGACCACTGGCTGCAGAAAACCATTCACATATGGAGGGTTAAAAAAAAAAAAAAAAAAAAGTAGAGAGAAGTACAGTCATTTTAAAGTGGCCATGTTCTGCTCTCTGTGTTATCTGACTCATCTACAGTGTTATTATGATGAATTATGAATTATTATCTTAGTCATAACCAGAGGCTCAAAAAACAAGAGCTTCAGAGGTCAATTTTAGAGATGAATTTGTGGCTTTGCTGCAAAGATGGAGTGCATTTTCCATCCCGGTGGATCTGCTGGTGCTTCTTATATGCATTTTGGTTTTGTTTCCAGGATTTCTCCAAAGAAATTTATTTTAGGTTGTCTATATATATTTAAAATATATCAATATATCCATATCCCAGACCCCATTAGCAGGGGTCTGAGGTAAAACCTTGGGAGGATCAGCGTACTGGAGTTATAATGTGACCAACCTCCATCTTGATCCTGTTTGTGCCATTGTGTCGCAGTTAAAGTAATGGGCCCGGTAGGATCCACTGATTTGTAAAAACTACCACTCCATATCACCTGCTAGCAGTAGTGCACCACTTTCACTATTTTCCAGGTGCCAATAAATGAAAGAAGAAAGATGGCAAGAAAATAGCAAAGAAGAAGATGAAAAAAAAGAAAATCAAACAACAATACTGGAACTGAAGGAGATGAGCTGGTTGTTGCTTTTTAACACTGCAATGGTGGTGATGAATGAAAAGACACCTCGAGACAACTGAACAAAGTCAACGCCACACCCCACCACTTCCTCAGGGCCACGCTGAAGTAACCAGTAACCCAGGGACAAAACTTTGGGCCCCAGAGAGGTTCTCTAAATTTTGCATGATCAAGGCCCCGTAAAACCGACTCATCAAAAAACATCCAGCTGTAATCTTTGCTGTTACAGTTTGTTGTCCACTTTCATATTCTGGATCTGATGCTGGCGCAAACACACACGTGGAAGGTTTAGAGGTACTTAGGTCATTTGCATATGTTGAAAATATAGCATTCCTAATGTGTTAATCATATTAACTAGAAAAGCACTCAGAGAGCGCAGACCTCCGCCAAGTGCAACAATTCCTCCATATTGCGATTTAACAGATTGTGATAAAATCTGCCTTCTGTATCAGATCCGGATCAGCCTTTGAATTTGATAGAGGTTCCCATTGTCAATCCCTGAGTCAAATTTCATTGAGTTTTGGGCAATAATTAACGGAGATATTGGGAAACAAAATTTTTGGGCCCCATTGACCGCAATGTTATCGAAAATGTGAAAGTGATCCAGAATCCAGGATTTCTTCCGGATCACACCCAAAATGAAATCAGTTCTCCCTTTTCACATTCCTGACATCTCCTGAAAATTTCATCAAAATCCATCAATAACGTTTTGAGTTATCTTGAATACAGGCAGACAGATAAACGCCAGCAAAAACATAACCTCCTTTGGGGAGGTAAAAATTTTGTGCATGTAATTGGCCGGATGTAAATTTTCTCTTTGTGACTCTCGGCCTTTTGTTATTCTGAAATAATTACACTTCTGCTGGGTGAACAGTTATTCGAGAGGTACCAGAAATTTAAATTAATTATTAAATTTAGTATTAGATTTAAAAAATTAGCATAAATATGGTCACTTTAAAGATTTACTTTCAAAGTTCTGTTCCCTTGGGGCTGCTCAGTGGCGCCGTGGTTAGGGCAGGTGGGCCATATACAGAGGCCGCGGCACTTGACGCAGCAGGCATGGGTTCAATTCCCAGCCCGTGCAACCATTTGCTGCATGTCCTTCCTGTCTATCTTCACTGTCAATAAAGGCCACTGGTGCCAAAAAAACTCTGTTTAACTTGGTTTTCTTTCTCTCACCACAAAAACAAGCAAGCAAAAAAAGACTCATAAACTTACACCTGCTTCCTGTTGAAAGAAGGTGCAGCACAGTGTCACACTAGACCCCCTCATACCCACATCAATGAACGCAAAAAATACAAATGCAACTGAAAGCTAAATGTCAGTCACAGCGCTGTTGATTTTGCATGAGGACAAAAGCAGATGGAATGATTCCAGTGACACCGGACTCTTCTTCACCACTGAAACTCCTTAGTCCACACCCACTGCGGTGTGTCCACACTGAAGAAGATTCATTTGCAGCAAAGAGAGGACAGTGAAGGTATAAAATGGTCGTTTTGCTAGAGCAACACAAGCTAATTTATCATCCTCCTGGGGTCAGGAGATGCTCCGCTGGTCGTGAATTTTAATGTTTTTTTTTTATGGGTCTTAATAAACTCTATTTTGCTACGAGCGTTTATGCAGAAGAGCACAACGTACTTCACTTGGCTCATTTAGTGAGTCAAGGGGAAAGAGGCCGGAGCCAAATCTAACCAATGGAGTCATTGGTTTCTTGCACAGGACACAGCGAGGGAAAACATCAATGTCATGTAAAAATGTTTGAGTCACTTTTGTACTCTGATCGTCCATGTTATACTTCAGATGCTGCATATTCTGTGGAAAGTAACAACAAATTCTTTAATAAAAGCGAAATTATTCTGCTAACAAAATTAACTGGATAGGGTTAGATGTTGGCTTTATTCTCTTTAATTACTATCTTAGTAGTCCAGGATACCAGGAAAATAGGTTGCCAAATTCACTTACAATATATAGATGACTTATGCCAGTATTTCAATGTTTGTAACTGTTACCAATATCAAACAAATTGTCTTGACTACTTTGATTTTTGATCATATTGCTTTAAAACAAATTCTCATCTGTCTTGGATATTATCTGCTTATGGGTATTTACCGACTGTTAACACAACAGGGGCGACCCAAATACCACGTAACATGACGTGTAAGGGGGCAGCACTCACCCTCATCTGAGGCTATGCAGATCTGTGCCAGTGTCTTCCTGCCTAACTTCCTAACCCAGTTATTCCAAGCAAAGTAGACAGGATCACCACTAGCCATCAGTGCTGATCCTGTCGAAGTGACAAGTGATGTCAAAGTGTTTTGTCCTAATCGGTGATTTCCATCTTCTCTGCAGAGAAGATCTTTCAGGCACTTTACCCACATCATAGATGTGTAGCTTCTTTGCTCCAATGTAATGTACTCTCCGCAGCATTGCAGTTGTAGATCATGGTTGTTTGAAGGTAGAAAATGACATAAAGTTAATCATTTTGTGTTTTGGCTAATCGCTTCCTTTACTGGAAGTGGTCGTGTCTGCAAAAAGCTCCAAATTCAACGCATTACTGCCATCTAGCGGATAAAATTAGCAGCATTTCCATGGTATTAAGGTAGGCCTCGGCTATCCCTTTTTACCCTGAAATCTCAAATTTGATTATTAAAGGATGATTTTGAAAATATGATGATGAATTATTGTGATACACTTTCAAATTTTGCAAAACTTTTTTGTTGTAAAATTGGGAATTTTGGTCCTAAAAAAAATCTCACATTTGGTTTCATTTTATTTCATTTATATTTTCTTTTTTTGTTTTATTATAGTATTGTTGTTCTTACAATTGGACTGCAAAATTGTAACTTTTATGGAATTGCACTTTCAAAATAATAACTTTTTTAATGTAAAATTGCTACTTTTCATCCAAAGTAGCTGCTCAGTAGTCTCTTGGCTGCTGTCCTCACCTCAGTTATTGACATTTTTGATGTCAGTGCTGAATAAAATAGGCAGTCCTATTGGCAACCTGTCAAATTTTCTTTCAGAATTGTTGTTGTTATAAGTCTGTGATTGTCTTTGCTTGCTCTCGTGGGCCAGATAAAATAAAGTGGTGGGCCAGCTTTGGCCTGTGGGCCTTGAGTTTGATATGTGTGCTGTAAACTCAATACCAGAGTTGTTTTGGTTTCAATACAGAACTTAATAGGTATTGATAATAATAATGATATATTTTATTTATCTCTCACTTTCAAAAAGGTGCTTTACAGGAATAAGAAACAAGAACATCCATCCATCCATTTTCAATACCCATTTATTCCTATTGAGCATCACAGGGGTCTGCTGGAGCCTACCCCAGCCCTCTTGGGCAAAGGTCAGGGAGGGGTACACCCTGGATAGGTCATCGGTCAAAACAAGAACAATAAAGTATAAAAAGTAAGTATCAATAGAAAAAGAGCTCAAATACGATGGCAGAGTTAAATGTTTTTAAAGATTAGAAGTAATTCTGAGGAGATGAGTCTTGTCTTTGCATTTGAAAGAGTCCAGTTCTGCCGAGTCTCAAGGTCTTTGGACAGTGAGTTCCAGACGGTTCAAAGATTACATTACTGTCAAAGATGACCCTGGGGTTCCAGATATGTGGTGATGGAAACAGGGTGGTGTTGTGGATGGTCAGGTGGATATTGTGTGTTTTGTCAGCATGTCATGTCAACGTGTCTGATTTACTGTAGGTTAAGCCGGAGGAGGTTGGTTTGCATTCACAACTTTGCTGACGTGAGGCAGTTTGTCAGAGAGGAGCAGGTGGCTGGGGTGATGGATTCGGCGCAGTTATATGTTGGCTGTCACGCGTGTTCATGAATTACATTTCCAAGGGGGAGAATGTAAAACATTCACAACAGTAGAGGACCCAGGACTGAACCCTGGGGAACACCCTAGGACAGAGCAGCAACGGAGGAGGTGCAGTTATTGATTTTGTTAAACTGTTGTCTGTTGGTGAGATATGATTGAATCCAGGACACTGCAGTGCCAGTGATGTTAAAGTTGTCGTTAACAGGGGAAAGAACTTTGTTATGGTTGACGGTGTCAAAGGCTGCAGTGAGGTCAAGCGTGATGAGGATGGCGAGTTGTCTGGAGTCACAGGAGAGAAGGAGGTTGTTTGTTTTCTTCAGGAGGGCTGTGTCAGTGCCGTAAAGTAAGTGGAATCCAGGTTGAAATGGCTAAAAAAAAGGGTAATTGGAGGTGAGCAGCGATGACACATCCCAAGACACGTTTAAATAGAAAGAGGTCGTTGGAGATTGGGCGAAAGTTAGACATGATGTTGGGGCTGAGGTCAGGCTCCTTTAAACTTGGGCTGACAGAGGCAGTTTTGAGAGTCGGGGAATGTGCCAGAACTGAGAGAGGAGTTTATGATTCAGGAGATGAGTAAGACGACGAGTGGAAGGCATGACTTGATGAACGGTGACGGAATGGGATCCAGAGTACAGCTGGACGTTTTCATACCAGTGGTGAATAGTGGTTCCTCTGATGGGAGCAATGGGGAGAAGTCAGACAGAGACTGTGACATGGAGGGGGAAGTTGTAGGCCGTGGGGCGATGCAAGTGGCTAAGTTCTTTCAAATTGGATTGATTTTGGTTTGAAAGAATGACGCAGAAGAATTGCACATATCAACTGTAAAGGACGAGGAAATGTTGAGAGGTTTGTTTACTGTGGAGAATGAAGTCTTGGGGTTCTGCAGACATTGTGAATGAGCTGAGAATAGCTCCCGTTGGTGTTTGTGGGTTTTGATTTGGTGAAGCTCAGTGATTAACCTGGGAGCAGAGTGGGTGAAGGAGGCAGTTGTGGTTTTGATGGGAGCCAGCAGGTCAAGACAGGAGATGAGAGTATTGTTGTAGCAACCTACGAGGCCAGAAGGATCATCATAATGGGGTAGGGAGGGCAGAGATTGTATCAGTGTTTGGGAGAGCAGACGGGGTGATGGATTTTATGTTTCTGAATGAGATTTTGCTGGTGAATTTTGAGATGGGAATGTGGAAGTAGATGATGGCGATGATGGTCAGAGAGGTGCAGGATGGAGCTGGAGAGATGACTGAGGGCCGAAGACCAGTGGAGTAGACCAAGTCCAAGATGTGACCATGAGAATGGGTGGAGAAGCTGACGCACTGTGGTAAACTGAACCAGTATAGGAGTTCCAATACTGACTATGGAAATCAAAATCGCCTAAAGAGATGAGTCAGAAATTAAGAAAAATCTGGGGGAAGGGGTGGATTTACGACAGTGACGAGGTGAGTAGGGCCTGATAGTTTGAACGGGAAGGTGTTCGAAGGCCGGAGATGGTGGGAACCACCAGGAAAATGGTTCAGAGTACTTGAATGTAACGCAACCTGACTGAATCTTTCCAATTGTCCCAGTCTCCACTGAACTCCTCAGCTCCACCAAATCATGTTCAGACACAGCACAATAGCATTTTACTGTGTTTTGTAGTCTGCATTGTTTGCACTTTTTATTTTTTTCTATTTTGCTGATTTATTTTCTCCCATTACTGCCGCTGTGGCTGTACGTGATTAACTAGGTTGTCTTGTCTTTGTCTCTTGCGGTACGCTGTGTATCAGCAGCTCTGTAGCTCTGAGCCCAAAGCAAATTTCCCCTCGGCGACAATTACGCTTTATTTCTTTATTTAACGTTAATGTCCTTCCTACAGATGGCAGTGACGCCACCGCCACGGCCTTCAGAGCAAGGTTAGTCAATGGAGGTGAATCCTGTGGGTGTGATCTGGCTGAGTGAAGAGCCGTCCAGGGGTTTGCGCCAGCTTTCGGTAATACAAAGTAAGTTCAGGTTATTGTCAGGGATGAATTCATTGAGGATGAGTGCTTCATTGTTTATTGTTATTGTTCTTTAGATAGCTAATGGATAATACTTTAGTGCTCTAAACTCAATATGAGAGTCATTTCGATTTAAATATGATAGCCAACAGCTGTTAGAAAGTTAATGGAGTTAACAGATAATACTATAATTCTGTAAACTCAATATGCAGAAATTTAAACACATCCATGACACAGTATCAGTAAATTGAAATGTGTTATGGTCTTGTTCAGCTCTCTTGTTTTGTCTTAGCTGACTTGGGTTACTTTGCTGTCATATTCCTGCTTTTGTGGGGGTTTTTATTTGCGTTGTCTCCTGTTCAATTTTCCTCAGAGAGTGACTTCCTCTGCTCGTGCGGTTTGTCCTAATTATCGCCAGCTGTGTCTTGATTCGCTCTGGGCGTCGGCTGGTCTTCTCTTTCGGTTGCCAGTCCATTCCTAGTGCTTCCCCATGTTTTTTCACATCACTTGTTCGTCTTGCTCTCCAGACCTTTTGATTCTTTGCTGGTTTATCCTCCAGTAAAAGTCACAGTTTTCTTCTCTTTACTCTTGATTCTACTGCATTTGGGTCGTCCACCACCCCCCACTGTGACAAGACGGTGAACCTAATTAGGATTTGATATTTAAATAATTTATACGTTTCACCAAACAATTTCTCAGTAGAAATAAGATCAATATCACTTTGATGGCCCAGAGTCTAAATCTCGATCGCTGTGGGACTATGATATAGAGCGTTCATGAGTTCTTTGATCATCCTGACGTGAAGTCAGCGGTCCACATTTGGCCATTGAACTATTGACGCAGCAGGAAATTGACCCAGATGAGGGTATGGATCTCCGTGCAGGCCCACCGCATTGTTTATTGAATTTTAAAAGGTTGACTGATGCCATTTAACACCGAGGTCAATTCATCATGATTGCTTTCCTGCCACACCTGCCTCACTGACCCTGCATCACAGCAATCAACTAGAGCACCCTGTGATTTTATATTTTATCGCTTATTACCTTTGTGCTCGACGTCCACAAGCATGGGCTCTAAAAAAAATAGATTAAAAAAAACGCTGAAATGTTGCAGAGGGTGTTCAGTACTTTCTCAAGGGCATTTTATCAGCGTAACAAGGAAGGATATTTTAGACTTAATCAGAGTGTATGGTCACTGTCTTCGCTGGGGTTTACCGTTTAACCTAGTGTTAAATTATATAAAGCAACAACAAAAGCTGATTAAGATCAGGGCTCCAAGAGGGGCATTTAAGGAAATTAAATAACACAACAATTATTTCCGACTGCTTCCATCCCCTCACCTTTCAATGTAGCACGTCTTTATTAGCTTGATTTGAATTTTCAAGGCGAAAACATGTTCACCTGAGAAAACTGTCATCGAATCTCATAGACAGCCATTTAAGTATCTAAGGATGGGCTTCTTTTTTTTCTGTTTGCATCTTTTAATCAGCTGTTTGGGCACCTGTCCTATTGAATGACCCACCCCAGCCTCTGACAAAGGTCGAGCTCCTCAGCTGTATTCGTAATGTAAATACAGGCCCAATAGAAAACCAAGCCCCCTTTGCTTTTTACAGTAGGTGTGGTGTTTGCTTCTAATAAGACAGTTTCGGTTCATCAGAGGGCTTTCTCCGTGGCTTCTTTCTCCTGAGTCTTCTTCCGGGTAAACCGTTGTTGCTCAGAGAGTGATCAGATGCTGAGATCAGTCAGTGCCTTGACCTTGGAGGTCAGTTTGGCTCTTTGTCTACCATCTACACCATCCGTCTGATCAACCAAAGGTTTAATTTCCTTTTGCAACCACATCCTCTTAGTTTGGCTAGAGTCCCATGGACCTGTGACTTAAAAATATTTGCATCTACGTATATTCACTGGAGCAGGTAGCTGCTTGTAGATGGTTGTATCACCTTTACCTTTAACATGGTCATCCAACTTTCCAAATCGTCAGTCCCTTGGTAGTGATTAACTACGATGTGTTGTTGCCCACCAAGAAGAATAAAAATGTCACTGCCTTGAAGGAAAAAAAGTCTACCATTGCTACTTTTGACCAGCTCAGACTCTGCCAGTCCCCAACCCGATAGCTTTTACACTGGGAGTATATCAAGAAAGACTCATAGACTGTACATAAAAAACAACAACCATGTAGCATTACCTGTAGGTTCCTGAAGAGTGCACGAGAAGTAATTTTTTTAAGACGATGCCAGGTGGTTCCTGTTGGGCCTGGGTGGAAATCCAGTGCATTCATTGGTGGAGGTCTGCTGCATGACACTGGCCCAACAAACCAGCACCAGCTGTAATCCAGCCTGTAGTTCTGGTTGTGGCGACTGGTTGATATTGAACAGGCGTTGGAGGTTTATTGGAGGTTAATTTACATACACCACACCACATAAACACCACATGCATCACTGTCTTGTGTCCTTGTCCGTCGTCTTGTGCTTCACTGTCGGTGATTTTATTCCTCTTTGACAGAATAAGGGTTTCAGGTAAAACACATTAGATCGGACTGTCAAAGATTGCTGGTGACGGACGCATGCACTCTCACTCACACTTAGGCACAAGCTAAAAATCAAATTACTAGGGCTGGGTAAGGTAACGCGTTATTATCACATTAATGCAATATTTTATTAACGCTGACATTTATTTTATCGCACGTTAATGCATGTTGCTCACGTGCTTTTGTTTTGAAAAGTCTGTTACTGGCTGCTGCGGAACCAGAAAATAATTGGCAGTCAAACATGCGGAAAAGCTAAAACAGACATGAAAAGCGGTAAAAATCGGTGTACTTTACAGTTCCGGTAGCAACATTAACAATTCTGTCTGAAAAAAAAACTTTCAAACCCCTTTGTTCAAGACGATCGCGTCGTTCCTCCATGTTACATCAGATCTGCTCCATGTGTTCACTGTCCTGCTGTTCTCTAGCTGGTTACTTCAGTGCAGCTCCATCTAGTGGCGCAGATGTTTAACGACAACAGAAAGTCTGGTCCTTGATTATAAAACAAAGCCCTTTCTGGGTCACATAAACCAGACAATAAAATATTAAAAACAAATTCAGTCCCGTGGCCTGTTTGCTAAAATTGAAATATAAAAAAAAACAAGCATTTTGGGGTTTTTTTGTGTTTAAAAAACAGAAAAAAATAAAAAGTCACTTTTTAATTATTTTAATTGAAAATGGAAAAAAAGAAATGATGTGCACATAATTACAGATTGATAAAGTTACAGAACTTTAACATGGAAATTTTCATTTTAAAGTTCTCCCAGACGGAGGATTCAACAGATAATACAAATAACAACTTGTCAGTTGTTATTTGTAACAACTGACAAGTTGAACTCCTTGTTAAAGGTTTCTGCTGTTACCTCAGAAATCACCTGTTTTAATGTTATGATTGTGGCCTTTAGATTGTTAGGATTTTGTTGGTAGACTTTTTTTATTTTTCATAAAAAAACAGGATTACTTTAATGCCCTGGCAGTGGCAATAAGCTTTATTTTATTTGAGATTTTTTAAGATGAGATTTACACTAAATATGTGTTACTGGCAAGTGCTGATGTTAAAAGTGTTTGAACAACAAATGTTATGGCACTTTAGTTCATATGGCAGCAGAACATTTAAATAAAAGTGACCTTTACACTACTTTTGAATTCAATATCTGATTTTCCGTATACAATGCGATTAATCGTGATTAATCAGGGAAATCATGCGATTAATCGCGATCAAAAATTTTAATCATTGCCCAGCCCTACAAATTACATAGACATTTAACTTTTTTGGTTTTGAATATATGCAGACAGTTGCGGGGAAAAAAAAGCTACAATTGCCTCTGACTCTTCCAGGTCATACAAGAACCAGTCACGGTAGTGTGTTAGTACAGTTAACACCACAATGAGCCTATCTTTAGAATAAGAGTGAGCTTACCCTCTTAGCACTCACAGCTCACAAGTCAAGGTCACAAATATGCTAATTGCTGTGTTGTTAAATCGATGACAGCTAATGTCTGACACCACAGACTGCAGTGTAGCTGTTACATGAAAAACCACACCCCCAATTATTTATAAATTTGTAGCTTTATACAACTTCACCTTACGGGGTGCATAAATATTAGCCCTCCAAAAATCCTTGTAAGACTGTAAATATGTATATTTCTGCTGTAAAGTTGTGTATTTGGTCTGCAGGAGGCAGACCCGTGCATGCCGATGCAGCCGTGTCTTTGTGCATCATTTACCTTTATAAATAGGTCCATGATTGTGCCGTGTTCATCTGTGTGACTAGCATGTGTTCACGGTAGCTGTGACTGCATGCACATGTTGGCCTGAATATGTTTGTGTGTGAGAGCGATTCTGGTTGGAGGCTGAGTGTAGCATGGCCAAGACCTCATCTGTGAGTCACATCAGTCTGACGACATTAAGGCCGGCCGAATTAATACCCCGAGGGCCTCCAAGTCCTGCAACTGAACAACACAGACAGAGACAGTCACTAGAGGGTGACTGAAAAAGAGTGAGAAGGGCAGACGGAGAGAATATATTGGAAAAATTACTTACAAAGTGATGGGTAACAGTTCAAGCCTATATTTACTTGCAGCTGAACACCCTTTATCTGATTTATGCTTCTGTATTTGAGTCACAAAGGCCAATAATAAATGGAAAAGTCTGAACGGCAAAAACACATACATAAACACATAAACACATACACATACAAATATCTATATAAATAGAGATATATGCACAAAAAAAGGTGTGTGGGTGTCTATACATATATATATATATATATATATATATATATATATATATATATATATATATATATATATATATATATATATATATATATATATATATACAAAACTTTTTTTTTGGTTCCACAAGAGCAATGAAAAACAACTCTTTCAAGGTGAATTAAGACATTTTCCTGACATTTGTGTTCAGCTGAAACTGAAAAAAAATTAATCTTTAGCAATCACTGTTGTAATCAATATAGTTTTAATATAGCAATCAATAGTGTAGCCTTTGTGACTTAATTGTTTTGTCCACAATCTCTTATCCACTTTTTAGTGGGAGTGTGGAGGGTGAATGTGTCCTTCACCAGTCCTCTCTGGCAGTAAGTTCTAACATCTATATTAACATCTTAAATCCTGATTCCATCAGAGAGGACTAAAAAACACCAGCAGTGAAACATTTAAAGACAAGACAATTAAAGAGACGCGACAGTGAGGGTGTGGTGTGTGCTGGAGTTGTGACGTGTGAGGGGTGTTGTGTAGTGGATTGTGTTGTGGCAGCAAACAAACTTAACAATATGTAGGAAGCAGAGAAATCTACTGACAAAAAAAACTGGATGAACACGTTTCCTACCAAGCTATAGACCTGTGTGCATGTGAAGAATTCATGTAAACATTATCGAATGATTGGGTTGACAGTAGAGGGGGGGTGTTGGGGAAGGGTGTAAAGCATAAATGTGTCCGTGCCCATATACACTTACACATAAGTTGACCAAAGTACCAAGGAAACCGTCACCACCATCCTAATCTTAGTCTGTCTCAAATTCCCATGGGTGAGAAAATGCCAGCTAACTCCCATCACCCAAGGGACCAGACTGGCCCCAGAGGACCCTAAAGGTCCAGGGGCAAACACCCCCGAGGCAAACGTCCAATGACTGGGGGGCCAGGTAGGGCACCCAGAAGGCCAGAACCTGCAACGAGGATCAAGGTAAATGTTTATTACAAGTTATTTTACTTGATTATGCTGCACTATGCCCACACAAATGGAAAATGATGTTCGTACTCTACGAACCTGAGCCATTTTGGCTCCATTGACAATAGCGTACCCGACATCTGGAGATAAGATGGTGGAGACCTGAAACTGATGTCCACTAAGTACCAAACACTAGTTTCAAATAAACTTTCTGTAAACTCAGAAAGTTGAAGTTGCCATTTTTAGTCTGCAGGGACCGTATGCGCACCATCGCCTGCGTGGAATGATGTTTTTGACTCCTGTCAGAGGGTTAAAATAGCTATTTATTCTGACGTCGCTGCTTGCCCTCTGGGCTAATGTGAACGCCTATTATGCTGCAAACATTTATTCCATTCTAACTCAAACACCGCTTCGATTCACGTCGTTTTGCTCCCAGACGAGAGTTCACTGCCGACTGACCTGTAGTTCATTTAATTCCAGAATATTCCTTTGATAACCGCTTCTGCCTCCCCATGACTCATAGTCAAATAAAAACAGCGCACACACAGTTGAATACATGGGAGAACAGGTTTGGTTTTTTGTTTTTTTTTTTCTTTGGTTGGGGGGGTTTAAATGGTTCATTGAGAAGAAAAAGCCAGCACTGTGAAATGGAATAACCACCTGCGTGCACTCTCGAGGCATTTGCCGGCATATAGATGTTAGAGAAGAAAGATAGGTGGAATAGAAGTGGGAGGGAAAGGCAGACTGATTCAGCATGTTTTGCTCTCCGTCCCCTGGGGAGGTCCATGTCCAGATGGCTCATCGGAAAATATCCTCCCCCTCATCCACAAAAGCCCTGTCTTTTATGCATCTTGGAGGGCGTGTTGTTCCCCCCCGTTCCCCGACACAACGGTCTGTGATCTTTAATATATAGGAACCATAATTTATTTGATGCACCCCTCAGCTGCCTTCTCTGAACTTGCATCAGTGTTTCTTTCAAAGCCTCCGTTCCCAGCGAGTATAAAGAACATTAGTGTGCTGAGATTATACGTTTTATGTATGTCAAGCTACATAAAAGCGTGATGAAATACTTTCTCCTCTGCAAGTGTTTGACAGTCAAAGCGGAATTGAAAAAAATATTAAACGTTTGATTCACAAGTGGAAGAATAATTTTTACCGTCAGGAATTGTGCTGTTGGGGTGACAATTTCAATTCTCCTCTTTCTTTGATTTGAAAAAAAAAAAAAAAACGGTGAAGTCAGCGGAGCTGCGTTTGACCCGAGTTTTTAATTTCTCCGTCTTCAGCATGCAAATCCACGAGCTGGCAAAGCGCCGATTGGGATTCCGCGCACGTGGAAAATTTGATCGGAATTTGCACCAGAATCCGCGGGCCCAGTCGATCAAGGGTAATTCACCATGAAATATCCAGGGTCACGCTTCGGTGCGCGCATCTGGCCCCCGCCATTCATTTTGTTTAGCCATTCCAGTGTGGCAATCAAAATAAATTAGCATGACAATTTTATTTCTGAAAAGGCTTAGAGTGGCCCCTTTTTTATTGATGAATTTCAATAAGGACTTGACAAAAGGTTGCCTGAAACTGACTGCCCCTTCTTTCTTCTTGACCTTCAGGTATCTGTGTTTTCTCTGTACGAACGTGGGCGCCATAAATGCCCGTATCAGCCATAATTGTTTTTCTTTTTTTTTTTTTTGTTTTGTTTGTTTTGTGTTTTTTAATCACGGCGAATCGCTGGATCAGTCCCGGTATGAGAAGTAAGATGATGAAGAGGGCCGAATGGAAGATAATTAGGGTCATAAATCTCCCCGATGCGTTGTGTTTAAAAGTCGTACCGCTCATTCAAATCTTCCCCTCCATTTGTCCGCGGGTTTAATATGTAATTTGGATGATAAATGGCTGATGACAGCATCTCGAAAATCAGCTGTCGTTAATTTTAAGATTTGATGTAATTTATATAAGGTGTCACAGGATTTGTGTCAAAGACGATTATGTAACTAGGAAATATTGTGCTTGTCTTTAAAAATATATTTACGTACTGGATCTGCATTATATCAAAATATAGTTAATGATCATCCAAAAAAAAAAAAAAAAAGGATGGCATGTTCTGACGTTTTCCTTTTATGGGTGTATTTTTATTTTATCTATTTTTTTTGCTAATCAGAAAAATAAAATGCCGCCATGCCGCACACGAGGATGCTTTGAGCGAAACATCTGCATCCAAACATGTTTGCACTGACAATGCAGCTGCATCTCTGACTGCTCTATTCAGACCGGTATGTGCTGTTTCCAGTTAATGGCCATATGGTCACACTTTAAAAGGCTGGCATGATAGAGCTGCCACCTTCACCCACCTGCTCAGCTTCCATCAAACTGACAGCCACATATGCAAACTGGAGAATATCCAGGCTGAAACGGTGAAGCGAGATGCTCGGATTGCCCCGAGTGTGGCTGGTGGTGGCTGACTGATCCGTGTTTTCCCTCTGTGGGTGAACATGCTGAGCAGCAGTATGTAGAGAATACCAAACAGAACATCTGGGGTTGACTAGGCTCCACGTATTTAATCGGCGGGCCGTATGATGATTGCTACTGTTTGGCGTGACCTTCTAGTTTGGCTAAGTGACTGTAACTTCTAAAGCCTGGCTTCTGTGGGTGTGATGACTAGGGGTGAGTATTGGCAAGGACATCGCAATACGATATGTATCATGATACTTGGGTCACGCAGTGTTGGGCAAGTTCACTTTCTACACGAACTAGTTCAGTTCATAGTTCGTAGTTCGTAGAAATTAAAATGAACTAGTTCAGTTAGTTCAAATGAACTAAATAGTTCATTTTTAGTTCATTTTTTTAAATATTCTTTTTTATTGTTGCTGCGAGCAATTATTTGCCAAAATGATTGCCACAAACGGCAATTATTTTATCCATTTTATCTGTTGAAAACTATTGGTCCAATCCTGAATCCTTAACCAACCAGGGTTCACATTAGCATTAAAGGGACAGCCCATGTAAAACTGTAATTTCCATTTCAGCTTCTCTCTACAGCAGCCATTCCCAAACTTCAGAATACCAAGGCCCAATCTGAAATGTGTAAAATCTCCACAGCCCACCGAAACCTTTAAAAACATATTTAAAAAAGATTGAAGATTTAAAACACATTTGTTTAATTTTAATGACCTCTCACGGTCCACCTGCAGTACCATGACAGCCCACCAGGGTGGACGCGGCCGACACTTTGGGAATGACTGCTCTACAGTATATTAAAAATACGAGGAAAAACTTGCTGCCAAATGGTCTTTATTATAAGACAAAAACAGGTACTTAAGGTGCAAATGTTTCTTCCCCCATTTCAATATTTGAATCCCCGACTCCAAAGATATCAGTGTAATCTCTGGAGTCGGGTCGCTCCTCCGGCTCGGGGCGACTGCAGCTTTCATCTTCCTGCTTGTTTTAAACATTTGATGACGCAATTGTTAGCATGACAGAAGCGACAGCCCGTGTTGCCATGTTTGATTGATTTCCTCAGATACATATCAGGCTCGTTTGTGGTGTATTTTAAATGGGGTTCGCTGGAAACCTGGAACGGTTTTGACCGTGCGTGAACTTTGAAAGAGCGTCGTTCACAACTGCCCAAATAAACTCTACACCCGACGCTCGTGAAGGGGAAAGTGAAAATGCGTTCAGTTCGCGTTCGCTAAAAATATGAACTAGTTCGTGAACTTTCGTTCAATGAATGCGTTCAGGTACAACACTGGGGTCACGATGCGATATTATCGCAATATCACGATATATTGCAATATTCTACCCAGTTAATATCAAAATTAAAAGTAGAGATGAAAAATCAAGTTGCTGTAAATGTTCATCAGATAATATTGATCATTCAGAGGACAAACTGAGTCAAAACTATTTGCTTCAAAACAACCTATTTATGCAGTAGGTTGCAGTATTCACAATGCGTCTAATACATGAATTTTCCTTAAAAAATCGATATTAGGAGCTGTAAAATCGATATTATATTATATATTTTATATATATTGCCAAATCGATTTTTTTTTTCACACCCCTAGTGATGACAGTATTAGAGGAAATGCGTTAGAGTCAATGGGGTTATTCTGATTCATCCAGCGGGTAAACGTCTGAACCAACTTTTTGTACCAATCCCTCCAGAGGTTGCGGAAACATTTTTGCTTGAAGATGTTAATGTCATCCTGCTGCTGCTGACAGTAATGGAGCCATCAAAGTTGCTCAAATATGTGTAATCTTGGAACCATCGGTGTCTGCTTTGATCATGAGGTGTTTCCATGGAGGGGATTTTTTTTTAATGAGAAGTAGTTTTTCAGATATTTCAGTCTGCATCACATTGATGGATCAAAGACAGCACATGATTAAATGAAAGTGATTGTTTTACCTCCGTCTGTCAGCTTCTCAGCAGCATCAGGTCACAAAGCCACACGGACGTGACAGCAACTTATGAACGAATCTACACTGAATGTTTTATAAGTTCAAGTCGTTAAATATGTAAAAGGTAAAACATGTTTCCTGCAGACTGATTTATTTGAGCTGCAGGAAGAGCAGGCTATTAAGTTTGTGGGACAACAAACCAAAAAAAATGACATTCAAGGAAATTAACGTGCTATAAATTTTATTAAGACCGATCATTGTCAACAAAGGCAGAATATCACCTGAGTGCCACAATCCAGACTGATAATGCACATAATATTAAATTCAGGCTTGTCTTTGGAGTTTCCTCCTGTGTAGGCATCTGTTTCCATCTGGTATTATTCGTAATAAAGACGTCTCCATTTGTACAGGCAACATTTTTGTCTGTAGTGGAATTTGTTTTTGTTTTTTTTTTGTTGCTATTGTTGTTTGTTTTTGTATTCAAGTCCATTTTTGCTTCACCTCTTGAATGATCCAGATGGACAGATGACGTGGCCTACCTTCATTGGTCAACTGTTTCCAGGCCTCGCGGGTCCCCGTCACGCTCGTCATACTAACGGAAAAAAATAAAACATTTAGTTGAAATTAAATTTCATTTCTTTCCCTTTCTCTTTGAACACGTGTGTTGTGCGCCAACATGCGTCAGGTAGATATGAAGGGAGAGGATGCACCTTTACGCCTCCTTAAATGTCCCTGGGTGGGGATTTATGCTGATTAATTAACTGCCAGCAAGGAAGCAAATGAAATTCAGGAACATACACACGCTTCAACAAACAAGTCCAAGTTTTACGCGGCATTCGAGAGTCCAGTAGTAGGTTTGTAGAAAGGATGTGATTTACGTGCAAATCTACGAAGATGTCATGAATTAGGCCCGATGTGTTTAAGCCAATAATGCGCAGACTTTTATAATTTCTTGTGTCTTTACTGAGCACACCTATTAAACATTTACACTAGTGGAGGAAGGTCCAGCTGGAAGTGAGGTTTAACAGATGCAACACTGTTGGCATCTAAGTTTAGCTGACTTATCTGGGGGAAGGCTGTGTCGCTACATCGTGATTGGGATCGAATAACTTTGGTAACGTTGGTAAAGTTAAAAGCATCACTTCTTTGATTTCCTTTAGAAGAAATCTAGACGTCATTGTTGATCTTCTGGACGTTATGTTCGCTGTGTGTCCTGCCACGCAGCTTAATCCAAAGCAGACATTTAGTTTCAGTTTAGGAAATGGAATAAAATGATCTTCGTTGCCCGTCGTCTCGAGTTTCCTGGAGTCAGTATTACAAGTGTCCCTGGCAAATCATTTGGCCATGTTTCTGGCATAAAAACATCATAAAACAGATGAGGGTTCAGGATCTTTCTGTGTTTTTTTTCTATGGAGCAGAAAGCTGAATATGGTCCAAAGATATGCAGCTGAGACGCAACAGCCATAGTTTATCTGCATTCGAGGGGATCTTATCTTATCTTACAACTCGGTTTGTATAACGCCAATTTACAAGTCATCTCAAGGCACTTTACATAAACCTAAATATAGACTAATTGAGTCCAGTTCTATTCCAGTTCAGAAGCATAATACTTTTCATAATCCTATCTTGTATTTCTATTTATAATCCAATTAATTTAAATTCTTAATCAGTTAATTCCAATTTATAATTAGAACTTATCCACTTGAGTTCAAAAATTCTACATTTATGTTGATACCAATTAACAGACTGGATCAGATCTGCACTTTGGTGAAATCTTCCTGCCTGAACAAGCACGAGGCGACAGTGGAGAGCAAAAACCTTACTGATGTTTCATTTAAACTCAAAGTGTGCAAATTACTGACTGTGATTGCTTTTTTTTTCTCTTTTTCATTAGTTTACAAGTAACAGATTTGTGGGTTTCAGTTACTTTTTCTACTAGTACTGGTAATGTGTAATGGGTACATATATATACATAATTTCCACCACTGTATGTGCTTACAGAACATTCCTGCATTAGTCTGATTTCACTTTGAGATCTTTTTGCTGTGGGCTCAGATCTCTATCAGTCAGTATGGTCCTTAGATTCAGTACCAGTATCGCACTGATGTACCGCACCAGAGCAGCTTCTCAAATGCCCGGAAGATGAACAGTCAGCACAGTTAACACCCGCACTTTGCATCACCACAGTCAGGCTTCCATTAATTTATGGTACCTCCTGCTAGCAGCCGTTAACAGCCCAACCGCAGGCCTGCTGCTACAGGGCTGGAAGGATCTTCCAGAGATAAACCAAAGGGGATCTGATGCCCTGGGATCTTTTGCATTACCTCTATCAGTATTATCATCAAAGAGCAGGTGGTATTTGATCTTGATCAAAAGGTGAAGGACAACTGTCCTGTGGTGTTACCAGAAAAGTAGAGATATCATGCAGAGAGCATGCGATACTGTACAGAGTGAGCTCTGCTGTACCAGGCTGAGGCTGGTATAATTGAGACCAAGGGGAGTCCATCTTGGGTCCGGGGGGAGATTTCCCAAAAGGCCTCGTCTGCACTTCTTCAAAGGCAAAAGCTTCATGTCACTCTCCTTACAGATCTTTATCCTGCACAGCCCTTGAGTACAATAGAGATACAAGCAGAATCACATCATTATCATAGGGAAGTAAAAAAAGACCGGAAGGGTGAAAGCTCTAACAAGTTAGCGACAGCTCTCATTTGTCTTCCACCAGTGTTCTTAACGGACTTCTGAGCAGAGATCTTTTTTTTTTGCTTTTCCTTTTTTTCGATCTCAACTCTGGTTGCGTCCAACTGGCTTTGTCCTATTGATGTTCCGTGGCCAAGGAAGTAGCTCTTGGCCCTAATCATTTCAAAGCCCATCGTCTTCCTCGCAACGGCGCGTTCAAAAGTGCATCAAAGAAAACAATGTCGAGACCAAGTGAAAGAAATGAAGAAAGGGAGTGAGAAAAAGAGGAAGAGACATCTGGTTTGTCTCACTATTTATCATCATCCATCTGTTTTAAAGGCTTGGCTCAGATCTGTTCCAAGTAAAATATGTTGATGAAGAAGAAAGCAACGGTAGCAGGGGAGATGGAAGGAAGGATTGATGAGCAGAGCGAAAGGAGGAGAGGAGGAGGGGCACGGGATGAAAGTGGGAGAAAGTAAATGAAGCAAGTGGAAAGGAGGACAGTTAGATGAGGAAAGGGGATGAGTTGGAGGCAGACAATATTCTCCACCAGATCAATGCTGCATCTCGGAGGCCGCAGCAGCAGCCATCAGTGCATCGATGTTGCCGATAGTCAATTAGGCGTCCTGCTTCACCTCCCCCTGTCAGACGCCGGTTAGCGCGCCCAGCAGTCGTGACAGGTCCCTGTATTCCCCCAGACTCAGACGAGCCTCATGTTGTTCCATACTTTCGTCTGCACGAGGTGTGTGTGTTTGTGGTTCCTGGTGCATTCAAGCGTGAGTGCAATTGCGTGAAGTCTGCATGAACTACATACGGATCAGTGAAGGCAAGTTACTGGAACAGTGACATCACTTACTGAGTATGCAGTACTTTGCTATTGACTTTGCAACATTCTTGCAACAGTTGGTGATGCAGCTGCTGCTTTCTTAGAGCCTGGTGTCTCTCGTATAAATTCCAGGAGTCCTTTGGTATCAGTAGTTTGATGCATAAGACCGAACCAAAATGAATGAGAACATTTGGGGTTTTACACATCAATACTAAACCAATGACGTATGTCCACTCTAGAGGGGGCCCCCCATGACCTTCAAATTTTATTAAGACCAATCATTATCTTCAAAGGCAGAATATCACCTGGGTGCCACAATCCAGACTGGATAATGCACATAATATTAAAAATCAGGCTTATCTTTGGAGTTTTCTTGTTCCAGTGTAGGCATCTGTTTCCATCTGGTATTGTCCGTAATAAAGAGGTCTCCATTAGTACGGGCAACATGGTTGTCTGTAGCAGTTTTTCGGGGGGGTTTTTTTTTGTTACTATTGTTGTTGGTTTTTTTGTATTCAAATCCATTTTTTGCTTCATCTCTTGAATAATCCAGATAACGTGGCTTTACCTTCAATGGTCAACTGTTTCCAGGCCTCGCGGGTCCCTGTCACGCTCGTCACACTAACGGAGAAAAATAAAATATTTTGTTGCAAATAAATATTTTCAGGACTGAAAAAAAAATTATCTTTTTCTTTCCCTTTCTCTTTGAACACGTGCGTTGTGCGCCAACATGCGTCAGGTAGATATGAAGGGAGAGGATGCACCTTTTCGCCTCCTTAAATGTCCCTGGGCGGGGACCTATGCTGATTAATGAGCTGCCAGCAACGAAGCAAATGAAATTCAGGAACATACACACGCTCCAACAAATAAGTCCAAGTTTTACGCGGCATTCGAGAGTCCAGTAGTAGGTTTGTAGAAAGGATGTGATTTACGGTGCAAATCTACAAAGATGTCATGAATTACGCCCGATGTGTTTAAGCCAATAGCCGATGGGCAACAGCTGGCTTTCCTACAAACCAGCTGTTGTTTAAAATAAATGATCTGTCGCTTTTTTGGGCAGATGCACAACCAACCCGACAAGTGGTTGTGTCTGCAAAAAGCCCCAAACGCAACGTGATACGACTGGCAAGGCTAGCGACATTTTCGCCACAGTTGCTCTGGAAGAGCTTGGCCACAGTTCTGGAAGTCCTCATTTTGTCAGTCTTTGGCAGTCCTTGTTTCAGATGTCACGATTGAAATGTCATGTGAAACAAGGACAGACTAAATCAGAATGAGTGCAGTGGTATGATACTTGGCATCAGAGTTAACACAAGCTAAGCTAAACTAAAATAGATTGCTTGTGCTTGTGGACTCAGGTTAGGTGGACGTGTGACAAACAGGTGCTGAGTTTGTTCATTCCACCCACTGGCAAAATTTTCGGGATCAACTGAGGCTGGGTGGAGTCGGGTCTTAACAATATGGCGCCGTGCAGAGCGACAAAAATGATGCCTCAGAAGCACTAGTCAGAAAAACCTGCAGTTCATAAGGCGTTCATCCATTTCCTTTAGTGCAGTCTACAACCGTAGCCGGATGTACACCTCCCCAGAAATGTAACTACCTGTCAGGTTGACACGAACTGCAATTTATGCAGTTGGTCCCTTCCGTGTTGCCTTTTGGCATCACATTTCCTTCTACATATTTATGACTCCTACTTCTCATTTCTCATTTTCAACAAAGACAGAAAGAGAAATTGTGGGAATGTTAGTAAAAGTTACTGTTGCTCAACATTAATTTGCCTCTTTCTTTTTTGCAGTGTCTGAGCTACATAAACCTAAACAAAAGGAAGCTCAGGACTACAAGCTACAGCGCTGCAAAAAAGAATGAATGAGTATCAATACCAACTACATCAAAAGCCCTGTTGAATTAAAAATAGGGTCAGGTCACCATGGCCTGTTTGTTGAGTGATAATAATATCTAATGTGAAATATCTAATCCAATGTGGGATATTGCTCGGGCGCCATTGCATGATTTTTGAGACACGTAGCTGTCTGAAGAAATTAGCTCAAGGCTCAACGTATTGACAAACAAAGTTTTAAGAATGCCTGCATTTCCTCTGCTCATTGTCTTGTGCTGACAACAGCTGTCTTGTGATGTATGTGAGTAACAATGACCATCTCTGCTTGTATACAATTGGAGATTAAATCCACTTGCATCCTTTTTTTTTATTTATTTATTTATTTATTAGTTCGCACAACAACAAAATAACAGAAGATAATCCAAAGCAATGTTTAAAACCAAGTGCAGGAGGAGGGAGAAAAGCATGTAAGCTTGTACAAAGCCCTCCTCCTCTAGAGTGAACAAAATCAATTTTAATCAGCAACCGAGTTAGATTATACAATGTAACTGAGTAACATTACAATAAAGTTAATCAAATAATAAACTGTATTAATACAAATAACATTTAAAGTACAATAAAGTTGAAACATAATTACAATCATTTAAAGTAAACAAAATTAATCGTAATCGAAAATTGATTAAAGTATTACACCGACAATGAAACACATTACGATAGGGACAATCAAATAATAAACCCTAGCAATTAAAATAAAGTCAGTCTTTGTCCGAATGTCTAGTGCTCTTTTAAGTGTTGTACAACTGCCTCACTAGAACCCCATTCAATTACTGCTAAACTGATATGCACTATTAGTAATTAGTAAGTACAACAAATCCATTACATACTTTTTTTTTAACGTTAAAAAAAAACGTACGTGAGGGGCTGGGAGGTACGCGCCCCCAGCCCCCCGCGAGGTGGCGACCCGGAAGGGGAACAGAGGAGTACCCATGCTAGGTGTAGAACTAGCGTGCAGTGGAAAGGAGGTTCTAGGGTTCCACTAGTGCTCAGGGTTTCCTTGTGCTAGCTAATCTTGGGAAGTAAATATACTGCACAGTAAGAAAAAAGGAGAGTTAATTAATACAGGGTTAGCAATAATACAAAGAATAATAACGTTATTTGAAACACAGATGTGTACAAATGTGAATATTGATGTCAGTGTGGATAATTGACCCACAGACAAGAAAATATGATGAAATGAATCAAAATAACTTCCCCATGTAAATGGTAACTGTAGCTATTACTACTCATAAGTCAAAAGTATTATGTTAAAAGATGATGGAAGCTGACCAGATGGATTGTGGTTCAGTAATATCAGTGAAAGTTGATGATAAATTAGCTAAGTCCCTTACGTACTTTATGAAGTTGCATTTGTTACGTAGCAGCATAAATCAAGCTCAATGCTCTGATGTCTCTCTGGAGTATTTATTCATGAACCAGCTGATGTTGAGGCTACGTGGAAATATTCCCTTTTCATTTTGGTTTCCTTTTCAACAAACTGTTTAGTTTTAGGCACTAAAGGTTTTTATGTTTAGAGTTAATGTTAAGACCCAGAAATATTTGGGAAAGAATAAAACAGAATAAATGGAAGTAAATTTAAGATCATTTAAAAAATAAAATAAAATGCTGCACTTAGAGAACGGGCTACTCTATGTTCCTCAGAGGGATGAGGTTTTTTGGTTTGTATGTTCGACCGGCGCCACACAGGTGGATCAGCCATTATATGTTCACTGTAGTATTATACGCATTATATGTTCACCCCGCCTCGACTCAGAGATGCCCCCCCCCCCCCTTAACAGAATGAAGTGGGTATTGAAAATGGATGGGTGGATATGCTGCTTCACAATGTTAATCTAGTGTGTTGGATGGCGACGCTGAAATAATCCCCGCGTGTCACTGTGATTACCCAGCATGCTGAAAACTGACACAGAGGGCCTGCTGACAAAATGACAGAATGTGATGCCACTTCAGAGTCGAAATGTCCTTGAAAGTCACATTTTTCTCAATCGTGCGCGGATCCTCTGGCTCGGCGAGATTTCTACCGGGGCATTTGAGGCCGTTTGATCCATCGAAAGATAATGGGCCTTATTCATGAATTCTTCATAAAGTAGATTTGCAAATAAATCACCTCCTTATTAAAGACTTAGTCCCGATTCACAAATGCCGTGAGGAAGAATTGATCACAAGAACTTATGCATGTTCATGAATCCCAATCAATCCCAGATTGTCAGAGCGTTCCCGCCTCCCGTTAATTAGCATAAATCCCCACCCGGGGACCACCGCCAAGCAGGTGATGTAAAGGTGCGTCCGCATGCTGGATCCCTACCTGTGTGCATGGTGCAAATGTTTTACACTTTCTTTTTCTTTTATAGAATTTTTTTTTTTCAAAAAAGCATAGCAGCATTTTTCTTTTCAATGGGAAAATTGTCGACAAGTATAGAAAGTAAATAGGTAATGCATTTTTTTTTTTTTTGCGCGCGTTCACTCATCGTTTTCATTTCTTGCCTAAGTGGCCACCAGGTAGCTGAAGGCAGAGTGAGCGGCCAATCAGAGAGTGACACACTCCGATGAGTTTGAGAGCATACCTGCACACCATTAGCCTCTAACGAATTCTTAACAGAACAAGCAATTTGTGTCTTTGCTGGACTCGCTGGGATGAGAAGAAGGACTTCTGCAATAATGAGAGGAGCATGAGAAGCAGTGGAAATTGACTCTTATCTCAAATAAAAGAAGAAAAGAGGGAGGCTTAAATAGGATAATATATCAGCAAAGTGCAGAGGGAGAGAAAGGCAGATAAATAGAGACAAAGACGGAGGACGAGGTAGTTATTCACGCATTAGCCATTTTAACCTCTGGTAAGTAGAACCAATTATACTGCAGAAACACCTTTGGCTCTGCAGAAAGTAGACCTAATTAAATAGGACTGTAATTTTCATTAATACTCTGAGAATTGCATTTGTTTAAGAATGCAAGGACAATGATACACAGGACGCTCTCTGATTCAACCTTTGACGCACTCACGATCAAAACAGAATAAACCAAGCGCACTCTTAACCTCACAGCAGCAGAGAGGAAGAAAAATAATATAAAGCGATCATCGAAGCAATGAAGGCTCAATCAGGAGAGGTGAACCAACTCGGCCCGTTCAGACCGGCGCTTCGTCAGGTGTCTTTTAGACGCAGGAGGATGCCACAAGAGATCCAGCTCTAGAGAGGTTTCTCTGCACATCAGAACAATAAAGGTCAAGGGGTATCTTGTCAAAAAATGGCCAAGCATCAGTGTGTCGTAGCGTCCAAATGACGCTTTCATTCAGAACTGTTAGAATATAATAGACTGTCGCTGCTGTAGGAGATGAACTGTCATTGGCTGGATTGTCTTCTGACCAGATGAGTAAAAGACAGAAATGTGAATATTTACATACTGACTATTTTACACAGGCCTGCTCTTCTTTGTGTAAAAACCTAATAGAAATAATCTTATCTTGTCATGTAGAAGGCCAATACAGAAAAAAAAAAATCATTTTTGCAATACTAAGTATAGGATGTAAGAGGGTAAGTAGCATTCAGGTGTTCTTAATGAACTGGTTGTCTGCTGGTCTGGAGCATTCACCTGTGTGTTAACATAATGCCAAGAGGGAAAAACATGCAGAGTGGACTTAGAGAAGCAACTGTTGGCCGTAACATAAATCTATAAAGGTTTTACAGAAAAAAAACATCTTGGACTTTGTAATATTAAAACTGCATTTTGGGGCCTTATTGTATAATGCTGGTTCAAAAGTCCATGACTTATGGTCCAGACCGCTTCTGTTTATCGTTCTGGCTCCATCAAGTTGCTAAGTTTTGACACGTAGGCGTCTAGACAACTTATCTCAAGGTCTCCTATGTTTTTCATGTGATGCTTAAGATGACTGTTTCCTATTGGCAATTTTGTCATTTCTGATCATCCTGCATTCTGTGATGTGAGTTTGTTGACCTCTCTAAAATTGTATACAACTTAGAGAATAAATCACTTTGCACCCCCGTCATGGTCAGCATATCGTTTAACTGCTGATTAACTGTCTCACCAGAGCACAATAAGAGTATACAGTGATCCCTCGCCAATTCGCGCTTTAAGTTCCGCGGTTTTAGTTATTCGTGGATTTTTCAGAAATATATAATATAATTTAAAAAAATCAAGAAAAGAATCGGAGAAACATCACAGGATGTTTTGCGGGTTCTCTCACAGTAAAGAAATGTTGTGGAGTGTGTGTTTCGTGGGACGGCAGAAGAAAACGGGGTTAGATGAAAAGTGGAGTGAGCATAAACAGCAGCCCAGCGTGTATAGATTTACATTCTCTGTTAACCGACAGGAGCCCAACAATACAACCTGTGTGATGTTACAAGTTCCTGCAGTACCAGAATAAAGTTCTCGTTCCATGCAGAGAAAACCAGACTGTTTGTTTTGTTGTTGTTAGCATGTTAGCCACTAATTACGAGCCAAAAATAGCACAATACCAGCAGTTTGTTTACTACGGTTCAGAGACCAGAGGCTGTGAAGGTAACAGAAAGACCACAGTTGAGCCTTCTGTCTTGTTTCGCTGCAGTGCCTCGCTACTTTTTTGTGGTTTTTAAACATTTTTTAAACACATTATTTAGTCCTGGGGGGCTCCGGCTCCCGTTCGCGGATTTTGATTTTCGCGAGGGATGCGAGGAAAAATAAGGGATCACTGTATACTTATAAATAAGATATACCCACATTTATAAATTACAGACTTCAACTTTTTTTTGATGAGAAAGATTATTATGAGTAGCGGTTGAAATTGGGTCAAACGTCCAGAAAGTGATCTCATGCAAACCAACCAGCTCGTCCAGTTCCAGACCTCAACCTGACTGAAATGCTGTCAGTAGACCTGAAGGGAGAAAACTTTGATTTGAAGCATCGTTGTGCGTAAGTCTGGTGATGTGAAACCATCTCCAGCATCTCCAGGATCTGATGCCAAGCGTGCCCCACATGATTTCATCCTTTTTGGCTTCATTTGTGTTAAATAAGTAATGGTATTGTTAAAAATAAGATACATATGTCGTTCGGTTGTCATAAACTTATGAGCGGCTGCTGGCTTGTGCCAAGTGAAGGCGGATTCCTCCCAGGAGAAGCTCCATTTTTTTGTTCCTTTACTGCATGTAATCTGCACCCCGCGCTTTAAATATTAATGCATTGAGGGATTTTGAAGTGGTAGAAGGCAGGGAATGAAAAGAAACGCTGAAAGTGATTCAGGACGAGTTGCATTGCAACCTACGTTGAGTAATTGAAGACCACAAGCTTCCTCCAGCAACCGTCACACCAGGTGCTGACAGACCGGCACAGCAGGAGGCCGTGGAGGACGGCGGAGGGAAGGTTTTTTTTTTGTCCCTTGGTGGGAGTACAAAAATAACAAAATGTACCGTAGCTGCATGGAGCGACTTGAGTTGCTTCGAGGTGATCGGGTGTCTGGTTTGGAGTTTATTAACATAAAAAAACAATATATTTGATGAGAATTATGTCTGAGACAATTTAAGCTTAGCATGCCCCCCGTTTTCTTAGAGGCAAAAGTAATTTTATTATTTAAGACTTGTTTATAAGGAAGCGCCAGACATTTAATCTGCAGTTAAATTAGATCAGTCTCCAAAACATTTAAAAGTTGTGTTCGTTGACTTTTCTTGTTAGAGTGGAAAACAAGCCTGTGTTAAAAGAAAATGCAGTTTTGGTTCAACAGCTGACGGTCAGCAGACCTATTCATATAATAAAATAATATCATATCTTCTCCTTTTGGCTTTTCCCTTCAGGGGTCTCCATAATGAATCATCTGCCTTCATCTAAATCTATCCTCTACATCAGAGGTCTCCAGAGTCGGTCCTCGAGGGCTGGTATCCTGCAGGTTTTAGATGTTTCCCTCCTTCTACACACCCTGATACAGGTGGCTGTGTCATTAACAGACATGCGCTGACCTTGATGACAAGATGATGACGGTCATTGATTAGGATCAGATGTGTTAAAGAAGGGAAACATGCTAAACCTGCAGGACACTGGCACTCGAGGACTGACTTTGGCCCCCCCGGTCTACATCCTCTTCTCTCACACCAACTAACTTCATGTCCTCTTTCACTGCATCCGTTAATCTCCTCTTTGGTCTTCCTCCAGACCTCCTGTCTGCCAGTTCCAACCTCATCATCCTTCTACCAATCTACAGTGGTACCTCTACTTACGAAATTAATTGGTTCTGGAAGTAGTTTCGTAACCTGAAAATTTCGTAAGTAGAGACGCGTTTTCCATGTAAATGCCCTAATCCGTTCCAAGCCCCCCAAAATTCGGACTTAAATTTTTTATAAATCATAAAAATACATCAAAACATGTAACAAATACATGTTACAATTAAATTACTGCACAATAAGTTGTACATAATAAAAAACAAAGAATAAAGTAAAGAATAAAAATTATGTTCATTTACCTTTTAACTGCTATCGTCGTCACCTTTTCTCTCTCAGCAGTAGTTTTTGCCCGACGTTTTTGTAAAGAACCGATCCAAGGACGTTTGCTTTTGTCGGCTTATAACAATCCTTTGTAAATGAGCAAGGCAAACATCATCATAGTGAGCAATAGCGCACTAAAAAAAAGTGAACACTTTCTGGGTGATTCTTTTCATCAAATTCCATGCAAATTCAGAGATTCTGAGAATTCCGAGAGAGATGCTAGCCGATAGCCAATGGCAGAGCAGCTACAAGTATGTTTATGTTTGGTAAATTCTAGGAGTTGCGAGAAGCAGTGCGTACTGTATTTTTGCCTTTCGTATCCTGAAATTTCTTTTGTAACAAAAGGCAATATTTTCCCGTTAACCTGAAAATTTCGTATGTAGAGACGTTCGTAAGTAAAGGTACCACCAGCGTTGCCAGGTGGGAAATGTAGGATTATCGTACCAGAGACTCAAAATTATCGTATTTTGGGGTAAATTATCGTACATCTGTCATAACCAAAATAACAAGCCCAATGACGCGTTATAATCACTCTAGAGTTAAATAGCAGGAGAAGCTAACCATTCAGCCCATTCAACCTATAATGCTCGTTGTTCTGAGACAAACACTCGGATCTCACGCTCAGCAAAGCACGATTGGCTGGAATCATGTCACATGGGAACAGATGCCTTCAGGGTTCACAAAAAAAAACTCTCCGACAGACAATAATTTGATATAGTCAAATTATCGTACATTTGGCTTTTTTTTTGGATTATTGATCGTAGATCGTACAGAGGGCCAAATTATCGTCCAAATACGATAATTATCGTACACCTGGCAACGCTGGGTACCACTGTATTCACCATCCCTCCTCTGTTCAAGTCCAAACCATCTCAGTCTGGTCTCTCTGACTTTCTCTCCCAAACATCTAACATGTTCTGTCCCTCTGATGTTCCCATTCCTGATCATATCCATCCTGGTCACTCCCAAAGAGAACCTCAACATTTTAACTCCTGCTACCTCCAACTCTGCCTCCTGTATTTTCCTCAGCACCACAGTCTCTGAACCTTCAACATCACAGGTCTCACCACCGTCTTGTATAACTTTCCTTTCATCCATGCTGAGACTCTTATATCACTGCTTGCACACGCTTCTTCACCTCTGCTCCCTGTAGCCTCACGATTCCACTTGGGTTCATCTCATTATCACACACATGTTCCTTCATTCCTCTCCTTTCCAAGGCATACCTCCACCTCTTTAGTTTTTTCTCTACCTGTTAATTGCTCTCACGACAGATCACGTCATCTGCAAACGTCATAGCCCATGAAGATTCCTCTCTTTCCCATAACTTCATTGTTTGACTCATCAACTCTATTCATCCGTAGATGCCACAACTCTGCTCGTGTCCCTTGTTCTTAAAGATCAGCTCCAGTACACTTCTCCTCCTTCTTCATGGATCCTCTGACTCTCTAAGATCCTGTTGAATGTCAAACACGTCTCCATGACCCTTCCATACCTCCACAGGTGTATCATCAGGACCGACTTCTTTTCCACTCTTCCTCCTCTTCAGTGCCCTCCTTCAACCTCACTAATCTTTACTACCTCCTCGTCTGCAACAGTCAGCTCTTCTACTCTCCATTCTCTTTCATTTCCTCATTCATCAACTCTTTAAAGTACTCTTTCCATCTTCCTGTCTCTCTCCTATCATCTGTCAATACATTTCCATCTGTATCCTTAATCACCCCAGTCTGCTGCACATCTTTCCATCTCTATCTCTCTACCTTGCCAACCTGTATCAGTCAGTCTCTCCATCCTTACTGTTCAACCGAGCGTACAAATCATCATACGCCCTTTGTTTGACCTTTGCCATCTCTACCTTACACCAGTACATCTTCCTGTACTCCTGTCTACTCTCTTCAGTCCTCTGTGTCCCACTTCCTTTGTTAACTTCTTTCTCTCTACATACTCCTGCACTTCCTCATTCCACCACCAAGTCTCCTTGTCTCCTTTCCTACCAGATGACACTCCAAGTCCTCTCCTACCCGTCTCCCTTCCACCACTTCATCCTCTGCTCTGCATTAGTCGTCTTCATCTTCTTCACCACCAGAGTCATCATCTACACCAGGGGTCGGCAACCCGCGGCTCTTTAGCCTCTCTGCAGTGGCTCCCTGTAGCTTTGGGGGAAAAACTTGTCAGAAGGCGATTCTCACTCTGGAGCACATGTAGTGCCCTGCAGGTTGCTCACCAGCAGGGGGCAGAATGAGTATGTTCAGCACAAAATACTGCCAGGTTACTGCAACGAGGAAGTTGTATTTGTGTGTTGCATCCTGGGAAAGAAAATAAAGGTGAGTGCGAGCTCTGTGACTAGCGCCTGACATCTTTACATGTTCCTCATGTAAACATGTAAAAAATAAAAGAAACATTTCCCGCACCACATCGTCATGCTGTTGTGGCGTAACACACAAAAGGAGCGATATTGGAAACTTTCCAAAACCCGACAAGCTTGTCTTTGAAACATGAATGTCATTCCCGACACTGATATGAACATGAAGACGTTTGCATTTGGAGTCCTGTCAATCTTTGGATCCACATACTGACGTGAGCAGGTTTTCTCCAGCAGGAACTACAACAAATGTTTTATGTTCAGGCTCGATGGTTGATTGCTGTACGTAGCTGAGGAGAAAACAAGAGGATGACAACAGACTAGAGGTCTTCGGAACAACCCGACATTCCAAAAACCAGAGGTTCCGACCCGACCCGAATCGGGTCTCGTGTCCATTCAAAAGATGTGACTCCGGGTTCAGGTCGGGGTTGGTACAGTAAGTCTCGGGTCTGGTCAGTGCTCTCTGACAGGCTGGGTCCACGTTTACTTGAGAGAGGTAAAGTTATTGGCGGTGGCAGCCAATGTCAGGACTCGGGGCAGTTTAATTAATTATTCATTATTCATTATTTGTCATGAAACCATTGTGTTGCCGTAGCGTGTTATTAGCGGTTTGCCCGGCACCTTAAAGCACAACGGATCACCAACATGACAACACTGGATGAGAGAACATATTTAAGACACGTTCTGACCGGTGTAGGCTATTAGCGTTAGCAGTTGCTACAAATAGCAGCTGTATCCACAAAGAAAATAACGAGGTGGATTTATTGTTGTTTACATCACGTAGCCTATGTAGCAACTGAACCGGGTAGAAGAAGACAACTTTAGGTAAGAAAATCAAGTTTTATTCAACGCTAGACAACTTTTAACGTGAGCAACTATGGGCTGTATTGTCTCGGTTCTATTCGGGTAACTCGGTTTGGTTCGTGGTCAGAAACTAAAGACTTGGGTCGGGTCGGTTCCGAGTCCATTCAGGTTCGGACTCCCGGACTTATGATAATAGCTCGGGTCGAGTCGGTTTCGGGTCGAATTTTCACGGGTCTATTCGGGTTCGGGTCCTTGAAAGTGGACCCATGAAGACCTCTACAACAGACTGAAATGGACTTAAGTCATAATTAAATACAAACTGGCCTATTTTTAGATTTATAATTTTTTTTAAGTTATTAAGCTGCAGCTATCCGTTTTATTTATTTTAAAGTGGGCTACTTTTTATTTGATCAACATTTTACAAATAAGGGAATGACTCAAATAACCTGCATGGTTCTTTGTTTTATGTCATAGTAGGGTTACATACGCCAGTGTTTTTTTCTCCTCATTCAAAAGATCCAAGATTAAATATATTTACTTTCATGTCAACAAGTTGATAGGAAATTGTCTTGGTTCTGTTCCCAAACACACAGTACAGAAGCAGCCAATATTTAGTCTTTATAAGAGTTTGAGGTTTTCCTTTTTTATAACAGGTAAAAACAGCAATAAAATGTAACAGTTTTCTGTTTGTTCTTCTATAATTTCATAAATGCAACAAACTATAGTTCTTTTACAGTGGATAACAAAAAAAATGGAAATGAAACTTTAATTTGTATCTTGTATGACCTTTAGCATTTTTTTTTTACTTATGATTTAATAATTCTTTCACTTTAATAATACAATAAATACAAATTAAACACAGTGTCAGTAGCATTACTATCAGTCTTTATTATGGTATTTGTAGATAGTCCATTTTTCCCATCTGTCTTCCCATATTGTTTGTTGTATTCTTATAATATGTGTGAGTCTCTCCATAACGTACATCTCATCAATGATATCCACTAGTTACTCTGAGTAGGTGGGTCTTCTTTGTGCCATTTCCTTGTAATGGCTTTTTTTGAAGTTGCCAGCAAAATCTTAATCAGATACCAGTCCTTGTCATGAATATTTCTTCGATTTACATTTCCTAAGTATAATACAGTGCATGTTTTAGGTAGTTCATAACTTAATATCTTTGTCGTCTCTTTCCACACATCATCCCAGTATTTTGAAATTTTAGAACACATGTACGTGACCCACATTGTCTGTTCCCCACACTGTCTCCAGCAGAGTTGTAGAACAGGTGATCTTCCTTTTTTTCATTTTTGGTGTGATAAAGAACTTTACAATGTTTTTTTCCAACAAAACTCCTTCCACATTCTGGAACTGCTAGATGTTTGCTGTGTTTTACATATATTGTACCACATACCTTCAGTTATTACTTCCTTTAATTCTTTTTCCCACTTGTCTCTTACATATAAAGTTGTCCATACCTTGATACAATTCAGATATTACTCTTCCAGATTTGTTCTTGTATGCATTACAGAGTCACAATCACTTTATTTGGTTCACCTGGGAGGTCTGGCTTTATTTCTTTGTTAAAGTAATCTCTGATTTGTAGATACATGTAAAAATCTTGTTGCTCTAATTCATATTCTCTCCTTAATTTAGGAAAGCTTTTGATATCTCTTTTTTCAATCATTGACCTTAAGCATTAAAAACTTTAAAAACTGCCAAAGATACTAGGAATAAGCTTTTGAATAAATTCAAATCCCTCTGAATACAGAATAACTATAATATAAAACTTCATACACTGTTATCTTCATTTTAAGGGTCAAATAAGTTTTGCGGCTTCAGATGAATTTTATTAAGAGGAGAAGGACAAAAAATGGCTCTTTTGATGGTAAAGGTTGCCGACCCCTGCTGTGTCCGGCTACATTCTCACCTACCACTACTTTACTCTGATCTCCTTCAGGTTACATGGACCTACACATGTGAGCTTCTACCTGCACTTTTATAAGTCACTCTATGTTCCTGCTTCTTCTGGAAGAAAGTATTCACGACAGCCATTTCCCTCCTTTGTGGAAAGTCGACCACCATCTGACCTTCTGCATTCCTGTCTTGAATACCAAACCTGTCCATCATGTCCTCATCATCTCTGTTGTCTTCTGCAACATGACCATTCAACTCTACAGCAGTCACTACTCTTTCTAGTGATAACCTCCATCACTTCATCCATCTGACTCCAGACTTTCTCCTCTTCTAACTTACATCCTACCTGTGGGGTATAACCACATTACTGCATTTAACATCACTCCTTCAGTCTCTATCTTCTGACTCATCACTCTATCTGACAAGCTCTTCCTTCAAGATAACTCCTACTCCAGTTCTCTTTCCATCTACACCGTGATAAAACAGTTTGAACCCTGCTCCTAAGCTTCTAGCTTTGCTTCCTTTCCAGCTGGTCTCCTAAACACAAAGAATATCCACCTTCCTCCTCTGAATCAACCAAATCTCTCACTTTTCCTGTCATAGTCCCAACATTTAAAGTCCCAACTCTTAGCTCCAGTCTCTCTCTGTCTACAGACCGCCTTCCTCCTCTTCTTCTTTGACCAATAGTTGTCCAGTTTCCACCGGTGCCCTGTAGGTCAACAGCACCGATGATGATCGTTGTTAACCCAGGCCTCGACCGATCCGATACTATACTATAAAATTATATAATACTACTTGTTTTAATTATACCATCATTTATTTCTACAATCATACAATCATGGAGATATTGTTGAATTTCATAAAACCACAATTTTATTTTGTAAAAAGCTAAATTTTGTCATGAAATTTCAAATTACACACGTTCATGGCTTTCAGACATTAGCTCACGACTTTGCGTGATAAAAATTCTAAATTTTACCGAATCACAACTTTTTAACAACATTTCTGTTCTTTTTGTAGAATTTTGTTGTAAAATCGCGACTCAGAAATGTTCTTACCTTAGAGTTTCTTACCTTAATTTTGCAATTTTTTTGTGAAAAAATACAAACTTTCACAAAACTGCACTTTTTTTCCAATTATTTTTTGTTCAATAAAACTTTGACTTTGTGATGAAAGATTGTGATTTCTTTTTATTCTACGGGAAACCTAAAAACTGCAAAAATAGTATCCACTGGGTGGCAGCACTGGGTGCACGTAAAACATACATTTTTGTTGTGAAATCACAAATTTCATAATATCACGACTTTGTCGTAAAAAGTGAATTTTTTTCGTAAATGCTCAAATATAAATGAGTCAGGACTTTTTTTTTTTACATTAAATCAACACTTTCTGTGATAGTATAGTGAAATTCACAAAATTATATATTTTTTCTTTTTTATCAAAAATTCTGGACTTTTTGGAATTCTGGAAAGTCGTGTCTTTTGCACATTAGCACATTTTTGTTGTCAAAATCACAAATTTTTGCTGCAAAATTGCGACACTCGCAAAATTCTCGCAAAATACCGACTTTTTTACCTAATATGGCAACTTTTTGTAAAATATTGACTTTCGCAAAACTGCAACTTTTTTAAATAAAACAATAACTTTATGTCTAAAAATTGTAAATTTCATATAATTCCCATTTATGTCCTAAAATCGCAAATAAGTGATGCAAAATCACAGATTTCGTAAAATAAATAAATAAGTTGTAAAAGTTTGGATTTTTGCTACTTTTTAACATCAAATAAAAAAAAAACATGATTTTTTTTTGAGAAAAAAAAACATTTTGTTGTAAAATTGTGACTTTTGTTGATTCGCAAATTATTGTTGCAAAAAATAATTCAAATTTTCTTTTTTTGTAAAATCATGGTTCTCATTAAATCTGAACTTTTCCTCATAAGACTGAAACATTTGATGGTTATTCTGCTGAAAGGCCTCTTGTCCAGCTGGAGGGCAAAAACGTGGAGTCTACCTGTGGACGTTGAGGTCTACCTGTGCATGTGAGAGTCTACCTGTGCATGTGGGAGTCTACCTGTGCATGTAGGAGTCTACCTGTGCATGTGGGAGTCTACCTGTGCATGTGCCTGGGAGACCCCACAGGGGGCCGAACCCTGTGTTTGGCCCCTCCTCCTCCAGGTATCTCTCCTGAGCTGATCTCTCATCTGGACGAGGGACATGGAGCTCTTAATCTTCCATTATCCACACAATTCAATTAAATCTCCCTCTGTCAGGCCCGTCCTCCAGGAGTAATTTGTCTTGGGAGACCCTTCCTGCCCTAATGTCCTCCCAGATGACCCGGAGGAGGTGGCGGGGGGGGGGGGGAGGTCCGGGCCTCTCTGCTTAGCCTGCTGCCCTGGCGACCCGCAGACGGATAAGCAGAAGTTAATGGATGGTTGGAAAACAATCTGCATCTGGGACGTGGAGGTCATACCTGTAAATTATCTCCACGGCAACAGTGTTCAGCTCTTTGCATCAGATACCCGCCACATTTATGGTTGAATGAAATCTCTGAGAGTAAAATGATTAAAGATGAAAGCTGTGAGCAGGCTGTGAGATTGTGTGTGCGTGCAATATTTTATGGACGCTAACTTTATTGTTGATTGTCAAGGCAGGAATAAATGAGGGAAGCCGGAGAGGAAAGGTCATTTTTCATGTCACTCTTTATCCTGCTCTCTCTTACCTCTTCCTCTTATCTCCTTTCTTTTTCGCAACTTTGCAAGTGCAAGACTCACACTTTCCACCTCTCTCTCTCTCCTCCTTCCTTCCTTCTCTCATCTCTGCATCTCTGCCATCGCCTCTCCTCTCCTGCGCCATCTCTCCCCTCTTTCTCTCCGCTCGCCCCTCCCTCCCTCCCTCCCCTTCTCTCCTTTCCTTTCCTTTTCTTTCTCCCCGTGAAATGTGTAGCTCATTAGTTTGCTCGCTGCACCGTCTCACGTCAGTCTGTCCTTCACATCTCGCTGCACTGCTAAGAAGTCATTTACGCTGCTGTGTAGCTCCCAGGACCCCGCCTCCCCCCGTCTTCCCCCCCCCCCCCCCCCCCCACGCCTGCAAACCCCTCCACCTCAACCCTCCATATGGTTTCATCATCACTTTTGCTGTTGCACTAGAGGAAATAGAGAAAATAAATAAATAAATAAAGGACGTCCCAGCCCCCTGGAACCGCTCGCACCCCCGCCTGCCTCGACTCTGAACACGCTGTAAAACAGGAGAATTTGAAGGGTGAGGCTCGAGACTTGAAGGAGGAGGGAGGAGCGAGGGGGGGGGGGGTATCAGGATTATCCCAGGCGTAATGATACTGCACTTTGATAGAGCAGAAGGGGAAGGGCAGAATGGCGGAGGAATAAAGCTTAAGCTTCTCCTGAAAACCATGTAAATGCAGAGATAATAAAGGAGCTGCTTGGCATTCATGGGAGTGGGTGGCGCACCGGCGAGGAGAAATCTCACTGAGAATGTTGACTAATGCCAGCGCTCTCTCCTTCCTGCTTCAGACCCAGCAGGGCGTCGGGGTACTTTATAAGGAAGCGGTTGGCAGAGGACAGGGGGTGGGAGGGTTTTAGAAGGGAGGCCTGGGAGACACTTGGCATGAAAGTAAAATCTGCCCTGTGATGTGTTAAAATTAAACATGTAACTTGTTTCTCAGAAGTTCTTCAGAAATTCTCCGCAGTGAGCCGAGTGCTGGCAGTGATGCTGCTTTCTCTCTCACGACACTTCCTGCTCAGACTGCTTTACAGACAAAATATATCTACGCTCGCACTGTATTAATTTGACAGTGCGCTCCAGCCTCGCTATAATGATGTTAGCGCATTAGCATGAGTTTGGAGTCGTGTGTGTGTGTCCATCCAGCGAGTAGAAGTCAATTATTCATGAGCTGTCCAGTCAGTTATGGCCACCACCAACAAACAGAAGGTCACTGACGGCTGAGCCTCTGCAAATGGAAGGAAAGAGTGGTACTAGTTTCTCTTTTCTTGCTTTAGATATCATAATTGATTTGAGCAAAATCGTTCTGGTGTATTTTGCCGCAGAGGATCATGGTCCTGCTGCATCACCCAGCTTCTACGAGGCTACAGCTAACAAAGACAGCCACCCTGAAACAATCCTGTTCGGTGGTTTGGTAAATTTGGGATTAAATTTTCCACCTGAAGATGTCAAATGATCCTGGCCCCGAGGGAGCGAAGGAAGCCCAAATCATGACGCTCCCTCCACCGTGCTTTAATGTTGGTGTAGTGTCTGATGATATCTCACAAGTTTTGATCATGTTCTTAGAGTCAACGAGTTCATTCCCTGTCTGTTTTAGGAATTTGGGTCGATGTTGGTGTGTAATAATTCCTGTACTGCTCTGTCAGTGTATTGTTTAGGTTATAGAGATATACTAGCTAGTCTATATGTAAATCTGTCAAAGGATGTTTAACCGGTTACATCTGTAGTGGACAAACCCAGTCTGATTCACCTACAGTCATGGAAAAAATTATTAGACCACCATTTTTTCTTCACTTTCTTGTTCATTTTAATACCTGGTACCACTAAACGTCATCATGTGACTAAAACAGACAGAAAAGAAAACACTGAATGCATAAAAGCAGTGTTTTTGGCAGTACAACGTCATAGCTATTGATGTAAAAACTTAAGTGATTTAGGTTATAATCAAGAAAACCATGGAAAATGGTAAGATATCAGCTCTTAAATAAAACTCTTATGAGCAATCTTTGTGGTTATCGTTATGTTTGTCCAAACAAATGTACCTTTAGTTGTACCAGGCATTAAAATGAACAAGAAACTGAAGAAAACAAGGGTGGTCTAATGATTTTTTCCATGACTGTATATAAGCGTACACTCTTCTTTGTTTGGGGATTTTTCTATCATTGGCTCAGGAAATCCCAGACTGTCGCGAAAATCTGTTATAGGCCTCTTTCACTCGTAATAAACTCTTTTATGCATTTAAAAGTTGGCCTCGGAACAGTTCTTTTTTGAACCCATTTGACACATTCGGACAGCGCGCGAATAGAGAGAGAGAGAGAGAAATAAAAAAGGAGCCTTGAAGCCACATCTTTTGTTGCCGCGAAGATATTCAACTTTCCTGGCGAAAATCAAATTGGCATGATATTTTGATGCTGTTTTTTTTAATTTTCTCTGAGCCTTTAGCTGTTACTCATCAGTCCTTTAAAAAACAAAAAAACTCTTTAAGGATTTCAGGTTGTTTCTCTGGAGTCATCTGAGATGGGCGTCGGCCATCAGAGGAGCAGCTGCAGTACTGTTTCCACGTGTAGGCAGTTTCTCCACCTGTGGCCTGATGGATGCTTTAACACTTTGAGGTGACTTTGAACTCCTTTCCATGCCTGTGAAGGTCAACTGCTCTTGGTCATGTGTCTTCTGAGATTTCCTTTTCGTGAACATAATTCATATCAGCAGATCAGAATCAGAATCAGAATCAGAATCAAATTTATTGTCGCCACTGAGCCAGCGTCCCAACACAGATGCAACCGCAAACTTAAAATCTGTGTCTTCTATCGATCGAAGTACAGTGATCCCTAACCAATTCGCGGTTTAAGTTCTGCGGTTTTAGTTATTCGCGGGTTTTTCAGAAATATATAATATAATTTTTAAGAAAATTCAAAAATCGCAGAAACATCACAGGATGTGATCAACTTTTCTTCGCACTGTGTGCGTTCTCTCACAGCGAAGAAATGCTGTGAGCCAGCCTGGCCCCTTTAAGAAGGTGGCCTTATGGGTAATGGAGTGTGTGTGTCGTGGGACGGCAGAACAATCAGATTCAGAATCAGAATCGTTTTTAATCGCCAAGTACGTTCGCACATACAAGGAATTTTGTTCCGGCAGGTGGTAACACTCTCAGAATAAGAAGAAAAAAAAAGAAAAATAGGATATGTACATCTATATACAAAAGTAAAAAAGTAAGTTAAAAAAATAGAATAAAATAAAATAAATAAGTAAGTAAGTAAAATAGTATGTACAAGGGTGGTGCAAAGTACGCAAGATAGTATAAATGATTTATGGACTGTTCATTAAAGTGATGGCAGTGGGGTAGAAGCTGTTTTTAAGTCTTGTGGTTTTGGTGCGCAGGGCTCTGTAGCGCCTGCCGGAGGGGAGGATGGAGAACAGGTTGTTTCCCAGGTGGGCGGGGTCTTTGATGATGTTGGCTGCCCTCTTCCTGGTTCTAGAGCAGTACAGTTCCTGGATGGAGGGCAAGGGGGCCCCAGTGATTTTTTCAGCAAAAATGGGGTTAGATGAAAAGTGTAGTGAGCATCAACAGCAGCCCAGCATGTATAGATTTACATTCTCTGTTAAGCGACAGGAGCCCAACAATACAACCTGTGTGATGTTACAAGTTCCTGCAGTGCCAGAATAAAGTGCTCGTTCCATGCAGAGAAAACCAGACTTTTTCTTTTGTTGTTGTTAGCGTGTTAGCTGCTAATTACGAGCCAAAAATAGCACGATACCAGCAGTTTGTTTACTACGGTTCAGAGACCAGAGGCTATGAAGGTAACAGAAAGACCACAGTTGAGCCTTTGTCTTGTTTCACTGCAGTGCCTCGCTACTTTTTGGGAGTTTTTAAACATATTTCAAACACATTATGAGGCTCGAGGGGCTCCGGCTCCAGTTCACGGATTTTGATTTACGCGGGGGGGGGTCCCCATTAACTGCGAAAAATAAGGGATCACTGTAGCTCTAAACTTCACCTCCAAACTCCTTTCGTTAATTAATGAATTAACTGTTATTGTAGTAATTTGTCAGATGGTTTGCTTTCTTTTTTCGCAGGCGCAGTGAGTGTTGAATGGTTGTGTTGAGACACAATCAATTACAGTTGTTTGTATATTATCATCTAGAGCGCTTTGTATTCATCCGTCAATGTGACTTGGAAGAAGATCAGATCACATGTAGATCTGAATAGAGTATAAATGGAATAAAAAGGCTTTGTTCTCATCGTAATCACTGCATACAATGAAACGGGGAGCGACTTGGTGCATTCACACAAAAACACAGTTAAGAGACAAAACGGTAATTAAAAATAGCTTCTGTATTGCACAAGAAATTAATAATATTGTGCATGAAATATCTGGAGCTTTGTGTTGAAAAAACAAACTGTTTCTTAATCTGGAGGAGTGACTTTTTGCAGCCCTCTGTGTCCTGTTGGAGGTTTAGAGTTCAAAATGATAACGGCCCAGGATGTGTGATGTCTTTGAGGACTCCTCTGGCTCTACGGAGAAGGTAGGAGCGAGTTAGACTTTCCAGAGAGAATGGAGCGCGTTGATAATGTCCCGCGCAGCTATTATAATTCTCTGCACAGCATTTTTATCTGCTGCCGAGCATCCTGAGTACCACGCTGAGATACAGCACTTCAGGAAGCGCTCTGTTGCTGCCCCGTAGAAAAACATCAGCGGCTTCTTGTCCAGGTTCTGTGTCTTTTTTTTTTTTTTTAAGGAAGTGCTGCCTCAGCTATGCCCTCTTCATGCAGATAAAAAAAAAAAAAAAAAATAAATAAATATTAACCACCCGTGGAAGTACCAGGACTCTTGGAAACACCTCCAAGTCATTGTGAGAAGGTCGCTTGGAGTGTTGGCTTGTCTGTCCCTAACTTGGCCGAAGTTTAAAGTTCAAGCTTGTGTTAAACACATCTGTAACCCGCAGCTGAGGCGTAGCAGTGTCCTCAAAAAATGTCACAGCAACTACTAGAGGTCTCTTTCCCTGTTTGCTTAAACCTCATATAAGTAAGTTTTAATACGGCTCTAAGTCATTTCTTCAACACAAGGAGACACCTGTATCACCCTGCACATTCATTTTCCCCTCATTTAGTCCCAAGCAGAGTGTCGCCTCTAAACTGAAGACCTAACGTACATATTTGCACTGCAAAAACTCAAAATCTTACCAAGTGTATTTTTCTCATTTCTAGTCAAAAATATCTCATTTTTGACTAGATTTTGTGATTTTGTCTTATATTAAGTGTGATGAGATATTTTTGACTAGAAATGAGAAAAATACACTTGGCAAGATTTTGAGTTTTTGCAGTGTGTAGTGCATAAGTATTTGCTCACTTATCCAAATTATGGGAATCAGGTGTTCCAATCACTCCCATGGCCACAGGTGTATAAAATTAATCACCTAGACATGCAGACTGTTTCTAGAAACATTAGTGAAAGAATGGGTCGCTCTCAGGAGCTCAGTGAATTCCAGGTGGAACTGTGATAGGATGATACCTGTGAAACAAATCCAGTGGTGACATTTCCTCCTTAATATTCCACAGTCAACTGTCAGCTGTATTATAAGGAAATGGAAGTGTTTGGAAACGACAGCAACTCAGCCATGAAGTGTTAGGACACGTAAACTGAGGGGGCGGAGTCAGAGGATGCTGAAGAACATAGTGAGAAGAGGTCACCAACTTTCTGCAGAGTCAATCACTACAGACCTCCAAACTTCATGTGTCCTTCAGATCAGTTCAACAACAGAGCAGAGAGCTTCATGAATGGGTTTCCATGGTGGAGCAGCTGCATCCAAGCCAGACATCACCAAGAACAATGTAAAGAGTCAGATGCAGTGATGTAAAGCAGCCACCACTGGACTCTAGAGCAGTGGAGGAACGTTCTCTGGAGGGAAGAATCACACCTCCATCTGGTGATCTGATGGAAGAGTCTGGGTTTGGTGGTTTCCAGGAGAACGGTACTGGTCTGACCGCATTGATCCAAGTGTAAAGTTTGGTGGAGGGGGGGTTATGGTGTGGGGTTGTTTTTCAGGAGCTGGGCTTGGCCCCTTAGTTCCAGTGAAAGGAACTCTGAATGCTTCAGCAGACCAAGACATTTTGGACAATTCCATGCTCCCAACTTTGTGGGACCAGTTTGGAGCTGGAGTTTCCTCTTCCAACATGACTGTGCACCAGTGCACAAAGCAGGTCCATAAAGACATGGATGGAAGAGTCTGGTGTGGATGAACTTGACTGGCCTGCACAGAGTCCTGACCTCAACCTGATAGAAGACCTTTGGGATGAATTAGAGCAGAGACTGAGAACCAGACCTTCTGGTCCAACATCAGTGTTTGACCTCACTAATGTTCTTCTGGAAGAATGGACAAAAATCCCCATAAACACACTCCTAAACCTTGTGGACAGCCTTCCCAGAAGAGTTGAAGCTGTTCTAACTGCAAAGGGTGGACCCACATCATATTGATTAGGAATTAGATGAACTAAAGCTCATATGAGAATCAAGGCAGGTGAGCGAATACTTTTGGCAGTATAGCATTTGTCTGCAGTGCAGGAATCCATTCACAGACAAAAACATTCATGTTAATGATAATACCTTCAGGGGGACGGCTGTCACTGTTTGGAGCATCTTCCATTCCAGAGGAGCTGTGACATTTCCTCCCTGTTTCTATATCCGGCGTCTCGGAGCGTCATGTGTGTCTCGAAGGTCTTTAAATTCTCGACGGGGCTGGATTTGCACTCACTGAACCTGCTGTTGAACCTATTTCCACCATAAGACCATAATCCCTCGCCAGTAGTTTTTGTTTTACAGTTTATTGCAGACTCCACAGCAGGTGTAGGCGATTAGCAGCAACACTGGGGTTGGGAAGGAAATTTGTGTGATGTATTGTGTTTTATATTAAAGCAGAACAAACAACTTTTCTTCACATTAACATATAACTTTCAGTCTCATTTGAAGGAATATTTGCTTACTTGTAGGAAGCGTCGTCAAGCTGCTATCAGCAAAAACCTGCCAAAGTAACTTTTAGCTCCCGGTGGAACGACTGTGAGTCGCTGTTGTGGAAAAACACTTTCTGTATATTCACTCGTGTCTCTGTGACTGCAACTCTGAGCAGGACTGAAAGCTGAGACTGGAGACTCTCCTGAAGTTTACTTCAATCACAACGCAAGAGGTCAGACAGCAGTTTGCAGATGACGGTGAACGAGCCCCAAAATAGAACATCACAGTGAATATCAGTGTTGTACCTGAACACGTTCATTGAACGAAAGTTCACGAACTAGTTCGTATTCTGTGCGAACGTGAACTGAACGCGCTCTCTTTCCACTTCACGAGCATCGGGTGTGAACGAGTTCATTCAGGCAACTGTGAACGACGCTCTTTCAAAGTTCACGCACGGTCAAAACCGTTCCAGGTTTCCAGCGAACCCCATTTAAAATACACCACAAACGAGCCTAATATGTATCTGAGGAAATCAATCAAACATGGAAACACGGCTGTCGCTTCTGTCACGCTAACGATTATGTAATCAAACGTTTAAAACAAGCAGGAAGATGAAAGCTGCAGTCGGAGGAGCGACCCGACTCCAAAGATTACACTGTAATCTTTGGAGTCGGGGATTGAAATATTGAAATGGGGGGAAAAAACATTGGCATCTTAAGGAGCTGTTTTTGTCTTATAATAAAGACCATTTGGCAACAAGTTTTTCCTCATATCTTTAATATACTGTAGAGAGAAGCTGAAAGTAAAATTATAGTTTTACACGGGCTGTCCCTTCAGTGCTAATGTGAACTCTGGTTGGTTCAGGATTCTGAATTGGACACTGTGGGCCAGATCTTCCACCAGGTCTCATAAAGCCGCTATTAAGGGATAGCAGGTAGCGGTAGGGGCGTTCCCCCGCAAAGAACGCAATCTTCCACCTTCCTAAACCCGCTATCCCACCTGCGCTACCCACTACATTATGCATAGGAGTGGTTAGGGCGTTCCACCTGTTAAACCAATCAGTGCGTCAGCAGTCATTGCCTTTAAGAGCAGGTTGCGCTACCGCTATGGAGCATCTTTCCATCCAGATCGGAGCAGCTCTCGTGTGCAGCTCGTCTGGGACTCTGCTGTAGAGCTTCCTCCTCTTCCTTCCTCCTCCTCCTCTGCACTGATATATACATATAAATATTTTTACACAGATAATTCCTATCGGCTACTTGAAAGTCCCAGATAGTTAGTGTCCTCCCAGTAAACACGCTCTGGTCGTCTATGGTTTAACTGGCGAGCAAGCCGTTTAAGACGATCTCTGCTATTTTCTCAGGGGATCAACTGAGGCTAAATCACGCTTTTTATAAGAATTAATTTGAGAGGTAGAGCCGTTTGTGCGAGTCCACGTGTGACCAGGTGGACACACATTGATGCCATTTGGACGCGCTCTTGTACGCGCCGACATGCGGGTTTCAGGTAGCGGGTAACAGGTGGTCTGATTATCCGCTACCCGCAACCCGGGATCGCAAGATACTAAATTTGTGGAAAGGGCAAAAGACACGCCCATTGCCACACCTACAAAGGTGAGTAAGGGAGTCGGCATAATGGTTAGCGGCTTTAGGGAGCGGAAGATTGCATTAGCGGTTAGCGGAGGTTCCTAAACCCACAATTTGCAGGTAGTGGCTAGCTGGAAGTGTACAATCGGGGCCATAGTTTTCGACAGATAATTCGACAGATAAATTGCTGTTTGTGGTGGTGTAGTATATGGGCAGTGGCAATCATTTTGACAAATAATTGCTTCGCAGCAACATTAAAACAAGAATTTAAAAAAAGAACTAAAAATTAGCTACTTAGTTCATTTTTTTAAATGGTGAACTCTTGTTCCAAATTTTGAATATGAACTTTGAACTGAACTAGTTTGTGTAGACTATATATATATATATATATATATATATATATATATAATCTATATATATATATATATATATATATATATATATATATATATATATATATATATATATATATATATATATATATATATATATACAGGATATTATGAGAGCTCTATTGGACATTTTAGCAGAGGTGACTGACTCAAAAAGTAATGACGGAGGAGAAAACATGGAATGACAGAGCGAGAGACCAAACCAAAGGTTCATCATAGACGGTGTCGTAAAGGAAACTTCACTTTCAAGGGGGATCGTGAGAGCTAAAAGAAACCCCAAAAGCTCCTTTGTGCTGCTTTAGATAAGGAGGGAAAAGCTGTTCATCATGGCTGAATTTCCACATATTCCATGAAAAAAGAAAAGAAAAGAAATCCAGTCAGCCTGCATTAACGTTTGCATTTACTCCAATGTTTCCACGTACTCAAGCATCCTTGAGTGGACACAGACATCCGGCTCTACACGCTTATCTTCAGCGCATGAATTAACAACATGGGAATTTTGTGCCTCTAATAAAGTGAAATGTGGCCTTGAATTAATGTTTCATGTCCCTCCACAGCCACGCGTGAGCTCTGTCTGTTTCTCTGTTACACGCTTAGCATCTTTAAAACTTTTGGCACATTCAGCACAGTTATTATTAAATGTTAATTGCGCACACATTCATTTTTAATGAACGTGTGTTCCCAACGTTTTGACATCTCCGGTACATGCATGCTGTGTTTTTTTTTTTTTTTTTTCTTAAATCAAGTGTGATGATGTTTGTAGATGTGCTTTCCTTCCACCTGCTCCATTTCATTCACCACTGAACTGGATCATAAAGTTGCGTTCCTCTACGCAGCCTGCGTGGCGTGAAAGAATGTCTCTTCTTTCCGCCTTGAAACCTTTTGTCTGCAGCGGGAGAACATTTTCCGTCGTGTCCTCCGTCGCTGGAAGACAAATGAACTCTTCCCCTGCGGACTGAGAGGAACAGCGGAGATAATGAATCCACTCAGGGACCGAGAGGAGCCTCTGATCGTTACAGGTTATTATTTACCGGTCCGTACTTAGCATATTTTAATAAACCTGTTTGTCTCCATCTCGTTAAAATAATTACAGGAAAGCAATTACACAGAGAGCACACAGAAGCTGACAGGCCTTGCTGTGAGGGTGGCGTGCTCTTAAAGACCGTGAGTCACTCTGCTGTTTCCAGTATACCTCAACTGGAGCCCAGTTGTGAAGAAACAGGTGAAACCATTGTTCCGGTTTAATGATCTCCTTCTCCTTTATGTTCTCTTTATGTTGCTGTTTTGTCTAAAGTGCCTGAAGGCTCGAGATCAAAGCGACGCACAATGAGAGGAGTCAGATGATACAAGTAAAGTGCAATGTTGCTCTCACCTTGTTATCGTGATGATGGACAGCAGCGTCCATGACAGGTGTTCCATCCTTGAAGAAGAGCTCAGCTCCTGAAGGTTCTCTGAACATCAGCACGAAACACATTTGCATTAGAGTGATGGATTTCAAAAACCAAGCAACTCTCTTCAATCAGTCAGTCAGACTTCTGTTTGTGCAGCACTTCTCACACAACTTGTGCAAAGTGCTTTCCAGATTTAAAAGCAGAAGCAATATAAATAGTTATGGGAGAAAAAAAATGAGGCCCATCAAAATAAACACAGTGGCACACATGGATGCAGGAGATTTACACACCTGGAGCCACACTAATCACATGATTAATGCCGGAGCACATGTACATGTACGTATGTGATTTAGAAAAGTAATAATGAAACATTGAAACGCAGATGAATCTTAAATTAAAAACCGCTCATTTAAAAGCTCAATGAGTAAGACGGGTGTTGAGCTGCCTCTTAAAAACATCCAGTCTTTCAGCTGCCCTCAGGGCTCCTGGCGGATCGCTCCACAAACACGGGCCGCAATACTAAAAGGAGTCTTCGCCGTCCGTTTTTCCTCTCCGCTCTGGGAATAATTAAAAATCCAGAGACCTGAGAGTCCGAGGAGGTTCGTAAATTGCGAGCAGCTCCCGACAAACAAGGAGGACAGAAGCAATTAGGAGTTTTACAAACTAGGAGCAGGATCTTAAAATCAGTCCTGAAGGAAACAGGTAGGCGGCGCATCACGGCGCACGAGCGCGTGGGTAGACTTGTGGTTTGATATAATTCTCTCTGATGAGGAGCATAAAAATTCATGTACAGTCATCATGATGTGGGGATCAAAAACATTTTCTATATTTTTTTTAAAACCAGGCTATATATATACATTAGGGCTGGGCAACAATTAAAATTTTTAATCACGATTAATCGCATGATGTCCCTGATTAATCACGATTAATTGCATTGTATACGCAGTTCAAATAATGAATTCAAAAGTAGTGTAAAGTGAATTTTTATTTAAATGTTCTGCTGCCATATGAACTAAAGTGTCATAACATTTGTTGTTCAAACACTTTTAACATCAGCACTTGTCAGTAACACATATTTAGTCTAAATCTAATCTTAAAAAATGTAAAATTAAATTAAGTGCCACTGCCAGGGCATTAATGTCATCCTGTTTTTTTTTTAATGAAAAATAAAAAAAAGTCTACCAACAAAACCCTGAGCCACAATCATAACATTAAATTTTTAATATTTAAATACTGAAATTTCCTTTACAGGTCAACTAATGGCAGACCACACCCACATTTTTTGGTCCTTCCCTGCCTTACAACCTTTCTGGACTCAAGTACAAGCTACAACAAGGAGGATTCTGGGGTTTGATATGGACTTTTCTTGTCTTTCATTTTATCTGGGAAATATACCAAAGGACTTGCAAAATAGGGATGAATATTTATTAAAAATCTTTATGGTTGCAAGTAAAAAAGCAATAACCAGGTGCTGGCTTCTTAGAGAACCTCCCACCCTGAACCAGTGGATAAGTATAGTAACTGACATATACAGTATGGAACGCATAACTTTCACTTTGAGGCTACAGAAGGAAAAGGGGAAAGATTACTGGGCCAAATGGGTTACATATTTAGCCAATGCAGAGTGTGACTGAACGACTGAATGACCGAAAATACTGTAAACAATGCTAAGAAAGAAAGTATTTCATCCTGTGACCAGCATTTAAGTATTTCATTCAACGTGACTGAATGTATGTTTGTGACCTCATGTTAGTGTTATGAAAATAAAAATAAAGTATAAAAAAAAAAAAAAAAATAAAGAAATTTCCTTTACAGGGTACTAGAATGTAAAGTACATGTTTATACAGGAGTTCAGTTTTTTTCCGGATGTTTTTTCCACCAATTATTTTCTGGTTCCGCAGCAGCCAGCAACAGACTTTTCAAAATGAAAGCATGTGAGCAACATGCGTTAACGTGTGATAAAGTAAATGTCAGCGTTAATAAATGAATGAGTTAATACAATAAAAACACATTATTTTTCCCAGCCCTAATATATATATTAGGGCTGTCAAAGTTAATGCGTTAATAACACGTTAATAGAAGAAATGCGTTAATAACGTGTTAACGCAAATTCAATCAAACAAGAAATGATGGGATGTAAGTGCATTTACAGTCAGACAGACAGACATGACGACAGAAAAGGGTCTTCATGAACAGGCAAGTTTAGCTTTAAGGTGCTGCCAGATGGGTCTGTTGACAAGAAAAAGCTTATTTGTATTAACTGTCCCTGTGAATTGAGTTTCCACCGCAGGACGTGGTAAAGTTATTTTCACGTCCGACATTCACTTGTTTTTTTTTTTCTCTTTAAACCTTAATGGCGTCATGAAAACGGCACCGATTTCATCCAGGTTGGTATCATTTTGTAGATATAAGTATGCCAGACATTTCACAAGTGTCATCAACCCTCCAAGCTCAGTGAGTGTGGCTAAAACTCTAAGGCAGTGGTCTTCAACCGGGGGTCCGCGGAGGTACTGTAGGGGGTCCTCCAACTTAAAAAGAAGTAAATATATATATATAATATATTATATATAATAAATATATATATTATATATATATATATATATATATATATATATATATATATAGATATATAGATAATAGATAGATAGATAGATACAGGCAGTTCTAAATATATAACTGCCTGAAGTTAAATGTTACATTGTTGGAAAATAACAATAATAAAAAATATTGTCTCATACCAACTAAAAACAATAATAATAATAATAATAATAATAATAATGATATGCATGAAAGTTTTATCAACCATAAACACATGTAGGCTAATAACCCAGTCAGGAATTGGTTAATAAGGTGAAATAAGCAGAATAAAATACAGCTAAACGTTATTATAAGCCAGGCTTAAAATGTGACACTTTAAAAAAAAAGGGGGGGGGGGGGGATAAGAATTACAAGCAGGGGTCCCTGCTCTGTTTTTCTCTTATCCAAGGGGTCCCTGGGCTAAAAAAGGTTGAAGACCCCTGCTCTAAGGAACAGCGCTGAATGTCCTTCTGAGTACCTGCTGCTGCCGTGGAGTTTAGGGACCGTCAGCAAATTACTGCAGTCAAACAGCAGCTCTGACTGGGTCGCCCCAGTGGTGCAGTGGTTGGGCAGGCGGCCCATGTACAGAGGCTACAGTCCTCGTGCGGCTGGTCGTGGGTTCGACTCCCAGCGCAGATGACCCTTTGCCACGTGTGTTCCCCCTTCCTATCTCCCCACTATAAAATAAAGGCCACTAGCGGCAAAAAAATCTTTAAAAAAGAAAAGCAGCAGCCCGACAAAATACACTAAGAAGCTGATGAATTAATCCCCCAAAAAGTCCAGCATTGGTGGACTTCTGGTTTTCAAACTAAAGGCTTGAAAAAAAAAATAAAGCAGATCCCCGTGACCCTGTATAGGACAAAATGGGTATAGATGATGGATAAACAGAACATTTAAAAAATGTGCGATTAATCACGAGTTAATTATGAAAATCTTTTGATTAATCGCGATTTAAAAATGTAATCAACTGACAGCCCTAATATATATATAATATGGGGTGTCCTCAAGACTAAAGCAGGAGCACTGACTGGAAAAAAATAAAACAAAAGACAATAAAGGGAAATCTGTCTGCATGTCTAAGCAGATTCCTATATTTTATGTAAATCTTAACCTTTCTTCCAGAGCTGGCTTTTAGGCTTGTTGACAGCACGGTGCTTATCTGTCCTGTTGACAAGACGAGCAAAGAGGCAGAGAGGGAGAAAGACAGAGAAAAAGGACCTGTCACCGCTGACTAATTACACCGCTAGCTCACAGTTGAGTCCTCTGTTTACATCTGGGCAGCTAAGGGAAGCCGAGATGAGCTTCATTAATCAGATTTTTCAATTGCATACTTCCAACACACACGCATGCGCTCCGAAGATTACAATTAGCCATCAGTCATGTTTTTGATTTGACACGCAGGACAGTCTTTCTAATTACGGAAGAGTTTGCAAATGATGAATCCCAATAAAGAGCGGGGCCAGATGTGGTTAATCACAACTCTCTGAGGCTTCTGGAAGCCACCGTGGGCCTGAGACGCTGCAGTCAAAGTCAATGGGGATGCTCATCATTCCTCCCAAAATCATTTCCAGACTGTTTCATTAGGTTGCACAAGATATATTAGGCTTTTCAGGAACAAAATAAATGGATTTCTCGTGGACTGACATGGGTAGTCGTTTATAGTTTGCAAAGCTTTTGACCACACCTCCAAAGTTAGATCAATGTCGTTCAGGTTTACAGCCTTTTCTGGGATGGACTGAAATAAAAAGCCATTTTCAGATCAGTCAGAGAGGTTTCCAAAGTTTCTGGCAAGCAGCGGTCCTGCGAAGGTTCAGGTGCTGAATTATTTATTTGACCTCAAAGCTGAGTTTAATCAATCTCTCGTATATGGACCTGGAGATTTTTAATACAGTCACATTTGTGAGCAACATGCATTTGTGAGCAGCAGAGTTGAGTATGTGGGTTGCGCAGATTGAAGACTTGCCAGATCTTCTCTGCCGGCGCCAAACTGCTTTCTATTTGCTGTTGACTCTTGTTTTGAGCCCCTGGTACCTCCAGGTGTCAGTCAGGTGTCCTGTAAGCACGATCCCTGCTCCAAAGCATCAGCATGCCACATGTGACTGATCTGGACGGGCCCATGCGACACGGCGACTTCAAGCTGGTGTTCCACAAAACCAAGTTGAGGCATCTCGTGGCGTACCATCTGCAAACTGAAGGTTCCCCGTGACGGGGATGTCAGAGGCAGGCCAAGAAGACGGCACCCCAAGAATACCATGTCCTCAATGAGCTCGTAGCTGCTCTTTAATATCGTCGCGCGTCTGGTGTAGTTTCCCAGCATGCTCTCGGCCAGAAGTGTCCAACTCCAGTCCTCGAGGGCCCCTGTCCTGCACGATCACCATCAGCTTGTCCATCCAGGTCTGCACACGTCTGGTAACGATCCGTTCATCTGAATCACGCGCGCTGAAGCGGGGAAACATCTCAGACTTGCAGGACCGGAGTTGGAGACTCCTGCTCCAGGCGGCGTATAATCTGTTGATGCTGCCACTTGTTATTGTTCTCACATGTTGCAGTGTCGTAGTGTGGCACTATGAGTGACAGTGCATGTACAGTTGGCGAAGCGTCTGAGGATTTAGCGTGCCTCGTCTGTGAACAGACGAGAATGTGAATTAAGTACGTCATCATCTGTAACAGAGTTCTCGTGATTCTGAACATGAGGGATGGGCAACACCAGCGATCTCTGTTTTAATCTGATACCAAGTAATACCAGCGCTAGAGCTGGGCGATACTGGGAATTTTGGTATCGATCCAATACAAGTAAATACAGGGCCAGTATCGCCGATACCAATATCGATACCAATACCGATACTTTTTCACATTAAGCTTAATCTATCATGAACGTTTGTGATTTTTGTCTTTGGATTGTTTTGTTAAAGCCAAGAATAGAATTTAATGTCTTCAGCATTTTTGTGTAAATATTTCTTGGAGTTGAATTTCTGTTCATATTGTTTTTTTCTAGTCCACCTTTTATATTAGTGACTGAGTTGCCGAGCGGCTGAATAAGGGAAACTAATGCATGACGCACTAATCGTTCCCAGAGAAGTCCAACTTCGTCAAGATCCTTTTATTCCTTATGAAAAAATCCTTCGACATCCAAAAATAAAACATCAGTGCCATAAACCACAAACATCGTAAAAATCCAGATTCCAACGATAATCCATCAATGAACGTTTCGTACCAAAAGGGAACATTAAAACGCGCAAGCGGTCACCCACTCGTCACCAAACTATTGTTCCCGTGAGTAAACAGGTGATACTCTACCTGCCGCTAACACCATGTGACCCAATCAATGCGCGTCACCACCCAGGTGCACGCTCAGCCCAGGCTCACATCTATCCACAACATTTTATAATATATCTTTCAATACTTGTGTAATTTTTTTTTTTTTTTGCACTTTCCTGTTGCTTTAACTCTATAAATTTCCCCATAAAGGGATAATTGAAGGATTATCTAATGTTATTTTATCTAAGATAACACCTTTCGATGGGTATACATGACATGTACTGAGTTATTTCAATGTCTTAACTATATTTTTTTTGAGTTGGCTCCAGTAACATATGTGACTTAAGTAACATGTAGTTTGAAAGTTAATATGAAATGATGCTGAAGATGACCACTCTGATCTACCTGGATACTCTCTGTTGGAAAGAAAAAAAAGAAAAGAAAAAAAGCTTGAGTATCGATCTTTTTATGTGAGTATCGTTCGATATCAATACTAGCGTTGATATCGATAAATATTCGATATTATTATTATCGGATATTTGGATCGATCCACCCGTATCACAACATCGACACCAAAATCTGTATTTTTCTACCGGTAAGTCAAAAGAACATAGATTATTTGTCATTTTTATGTTGAAATTCCATCAAAAATGTACATAAAAATTTAGTTTTAGGACATTACTTGGTGTACTACAAAAAAAATTAAACTTCTCTATTTTTTCTTTTTTTTTTTTTTTTTTTTTACAAAAAACAGTTCTTCAGCAATAAAATCAGAAAATCTGAACTGTGTCAACAATCAGGGCAGGAGACTCAGAGAAACAAAGATGTGCTCTAATTCCTTCCCTGTCTATTAAACTTTTCCTTAAAAGTCTCTCCTGTTTCTGAAGTGAGTGAGAAACAGTCCGGAACCATCACTATGGTTTGAAGCAATAAATACATGCAAATATTTTATTGGTTACCAGTTCTGCTATCACCAGTTACCTGGCAATTCCTGCCTTTCTACAAAGTCTAATAAACTGATAAAAAAAAAAAAAAATCTGGACTAAAACAAAAACTTTCAAGCCCCTTTGCTCGCATCATTGGGCTTGTTATTTTGGTTATGACAGATGTACGATAATTTCCCTCAAAATATAATTTTGTGTCTCCCACCTGGCAACGCTGTTCGGTGCACCTCCATCTGGTGGCGCAGATGTGTAATTACAATAGAAAAGTTTAGACCACAATTATAAGACGACCCCCGTTTTTGAGAATATGATTTGCTTTTTTGTGCACACCAGCATCTTCCTGTACCGGCCAGAGAGATTGTGTCAAAAAAAGGAAAGTTTCCCCTGTCCTGTACATCATTGTTCAAGTTACACAAGCCTACTTTCACCGTCCTCTGTCTGCTTAGGCTCATCCATTCTCCTAAAGTGACAAAAAAAAAAACATTACACAACCTGCCATATCATATGATACTTCCATACTGGGAAACTTTACACACACAGCCATACATTCATGGAATATTTTATGCCACCATGCTTCCCGACCTGCCGCGCTCAAAGCCATTTCTGGGTCACGTAAACCGCACCAATTAAATATTAAAAACAAATTCAGTCCTGTAATCTTCAATTTTTCATATTCTTTTTTTGTTTAACCTTAAGAACAAAATAAAAACAGCGAAAAATAGTAAACGAATGAAATGATACAAGAAGCATTACTACAAACTAAGAAATGATTTACCTTATATGTATGTATTTGCTCTTGTGAACATATGTAAAAGAAGGAAACCTCAGGTTTTCACACAAAAAGGGGAAAAACAAGGAGCTGCAGTGTTGAGGGAAGTCCCCTGCCTCATCATTTTAGACGTGGACCACTGGTCATGGGTGGCGTCAGGTCATCTGGAACTTACACACTGGGCCTCAGAGAGAACTACAAGCAAACACTTAGACAAGGGTCACTAGAGAGGAAGAGTGGGACGAGGAAGAGGAAGGAATTATGAGGAGAGGTAAAATGAGTGGCCCTGAGTGTCCCCCATGCTGCGCGGTGGGATGCATGGAGATTAGCTCCAGCAGAGGAGAGGCGGAGAGGAAACACGGTGGTAAAACCTTAGAAACATGAATTAGTTAATGTGTCAGGGACAAAAAAAAAAAAAAAAGTCTGTCCTTGAAATAGAAAGACGTCAGGGACAACCCTCCAAAAGTAGTTCCTGGGAAATGTTCCTGCAGCCAAAAAGCCAGTTTTTTATGTAGTAAAGTCCAATCATTTTACAGTCACTAATAGTTTCTGTTGAGCTGGAGAGAGATGTGAAACATCTACATTTGTTCATTTTGAAAGTTCTTTTTTTTCTCCGTGTTGGAAAAGATCCAAGATATTCGATCTTGGTCGGTGAGGGTCAAACTCACGGGTCAAATGTGGATGGAAAAGGCATAATAAGTTTTATGTTTTCAAATTAAACCGCACTAATGTGGATATAGCCTTTGGGAATATTTATTATTTGCTCGCGAGTGTCCAGCAGTCCGTTCACAGCACTGGAGGAGGTCTAGCGAAGGACGAGCTGCTGTCTGGCGATCTTGATAATAACAGACTCTGTGCTTTTGAACCAACCAGTTGTGGAGGAAACTGACCAGCCTGACCAGCCACATGCATTCAACTCTCAAAATTTCTTCTTGTGAAATGGGTCCGGTACCCTTCCTATTCACAGTTACTTCCACTGGTAAAGATCACACCGGATTAATCGTGAAGGGCAGGAACCGGCTTTAATTCACGCAGGACAGTCCAAGGGCTGCTGCTGATGCGGAGCGACTGGTCGAAACAAATCATCTCCATCTTGAATGACCAGAAAATTCTCAATTCTTATAAAACCCCAAAAACTAACCACGTCAACACTTTGCCGCTTACAAGGTCACATGCGTAGTTCAGTCCCGGTGCAGCTGTTAGCACCAAGCAGCTTTTAACCGTGTGCGACAACTGCCGGACGCTGAGAGCCAGCAGCTGAAATGGCCTTTAGCCGTCAACGCAGCTAGCCTCAGGTATCTGTAGCGGATGGCCGTGGTAGCTTATGCAGAGCTCTGGCTTTCCTGGTTTCAGCCCCGGCGGTCTTCCTCCTTTCAGATGCCACTGTGGTAACGACATCAAACAAGGATAGGTGAGTGCGAGGTAACGTTAGTTAGCATGAGCTAAGCTTATGGTAACTGAGGGAAGGTGGGCACGTTCCATGTGACATCCAGGATTGTTCATTCCTCCCCATAACCCATACTTTTGAACATTATCACCCAGACATCCAAATAAAGTGACTTGGAAACTGCTTGTAGGTGGTTGACCAACTTTAAACTGGTGCTAGAGCCTACACTGGGTCTACACTGGAACCTTTTAAGAATTGGTTTGCTTTTTCAAACACTGCAAAGCCACGTCACGTCATCGTTATGTCTCGTTGAATGTTGAACCTCCTTTTACTGAACTCTGTAGAAGACCACGGTTCTCGGAGGACACAGATAAGAGTGTTTTCCTTCAAAGTGCGTCTTATTATCGCTACTCTGCCTTTGTAAAGGATGTTGTAGACCTGAACCACAAAGGGGACATACAGATAAACAACCTTACAGACATTAGAGTCACCAGTAAACCTGACATACATGTTTTTTGGACTGTGGGAGGAAGTTGAAGCACGTGGAAGAAAACCCATGCAAGCAGAAAGGCCCCTGCCAGGATTTGAACCAGGAACTTTCTTGCTGTAAGGCAGGAGTCTCCAACTCCAGCCCTGGAGGGCCGCTGTCCTGCAAGTCTTAGATGTTTCCCTGCGTCAGAACACCTGACTCAAATGAATGGGACGTTAACAGACTTGTGCAGACCTGGAGGATCGTCCATCCGTTAGAATCAGGGGTGTTGTGTCCAGAAAACATCTAAGACATGCAGGACAGCGGCCCTCCAGGACCGAGTTTGGACGTCCCTGCTTTAAGGCAACAGTGCTAACCTCCGGTCCACAAATGCAGCTTCATGGAACACGGTGGATAATGCTCTTAAACACCGACGGTGAGTTTCAAATCCTAACTGGCATTTATGAACGCGGCTACAAACAGGATTTATACCCGCTGTTTTGCACGGGATCCGTAAACGCCAGCGGGTGAGACTGAAACATCCAGCAATCTCTATTAAAGTACAATGCAAATGTAGTTTTTCTTTTTTTTTTTTAATTCAGTCCGAAGCTCCCGCTCCGAGAGACGGCCCCTGTAGCACTTTGGTGTTCAATAACACCGCACTTCCAAATGTTGACTGGCATTCTTGAATAAAAACATGATGTTTTTCCCTGATGTGAGGGGGATCCGTAAATACAAGCAGGTGATGCTGAAACGCCCAACGATGTCACTAATAAAGATTTAAATTGAGTTGTAAACAGACGTTTCTTTTTGCATTGCATCTGAGAACGTTCAAAGTAATGTTGTTAAAACATTATAAGTTGGTTTTCTAGTATAATCCACTCCTGCTGGACTTTGGTGTCCATTCTTCAGTTATTAATTGTTCATTAATTTCTTATCAACAAATTCAACACAGATGTGATTTGAACAGTGGCAGTCATGGCCCTTTGGTTGGAAAAGTAATCCCGCCCCTGACATAACCGGTTACGCATCCTGTTGAGCAAAATTTTTGGGGCCTAGCATAGCACCAGCTTTCTTGGCTCTGGCTCTGGCTTTTTTCGCGGTCGGAAATCAATGGACTAGTGCCAGGTTTGGCCCCGTACGAGCCCGTGAACTCCTTTGGTGGGAACAGCGTTGCCAATTGTTGAAAATGAAATGATCGTACAGAGACCCCGAAATTATCGTGTTTTAGCCCAAACTATCATACTGTTAGGATTAAAATTATCTGAGGACTGTTTAATTGTTAAAACTATACTTTATGACATGTAGGAATGCAGTCTTCTTTAATGACTGTGAGTTCTTCAGCTTTAGGTTTTATGACTTAAATTACTGTAACATCCTCCCAACTCCCCCAACAGTCTGTGACAGCATAGATAAATATTTGAGGGACATCTCATTTCCTGGACAAACACAACCACATGTGTCTGGACCTGCTGTTGGCCATTTGGATTCTGAGACAAAGGGCCATAAAACTTAGAAGAACCAAGGATCCGCCTCCGCTGGATCTTTTAAAAACGGACAGAATCTGACATCCAGCGTGCATTTCCCTGGCATCTCTTTGGTGTCAGTGAAGTGTGCCATCGGCCATTTAAAATATTCTGCATGGCATTTTGATTCTTTGTATTCATGATTGTATTGAACTCTTTAATTGACCTTTGTTTCTAGTTTCGTCAATGGCACCAGATAAAAGAACATGGAGAATTACTTTCAGTACACTAAATCAGGCCATGACGTAGCTAACGACTGCATGCGCTTTGGCTGTGTTTGGTCTTGATTGTAGTGATAGGAGTTGTCAGAGCCTTCTTCTTCTTCGCATTAGCATTACAGCAGTTGGCCTCCCGGTTTTGGTGCACTATCGCCACCTTCCACTCACGCTCACAAGTGGACGCCACATGAACATGTTTCACTTCCTGTGGCCGCTTCACAATAAAAATACCCCATCATTTTGTTGCTTAAAAGCTTTTAATTTGAAATAACTAAACAGGTGTTTCATGGAAAGGTCGAAATTATCGTACATTTGGGGGTTTTTTTTTTTACAATTATTGATCGTACATCGTACAAATACGATAATTACGTACATCTGGCAACACTGGGTGTGAATCCACCACTGGAAACCGATGGGTGATGTCACAGTTTGTCGATGGTTTTTTGTGTGCTTTGGAGGCGTGGCTTCGAGGAAGCAGGTCTGATTAAGGGGGTTGTACTTTTAAATTGTCTGTTTTCCAAAATCTTGCTGACTTTCACTGGTCTTTCCAACATCTCCTGCCAAACGATTAACGAAAATGGGTTTGTAACTTAGAGAGTGGAAAAAAAAAAAAAAGAAATGTGTGGGGATTCGATTACGGAGCATTTAATAGAGGTGAACCGACATCATGTGAGTGGTAATGTTTTTCTTTTATTACGTTCTTAAAAAAAACTTGGTTGAACTCGTGGTTGAAATTTTTTATTCTCGTCTGAAGAAATCAGCACACACTTCCCAACACATTAGACTCCATCATTAGGCTGTGACTGGTAATTGAAAGAGGCTGTGCCTCCGTCGCGTCGTGAATTTCTGGAAAGATCGGGGGCAGCTACTTGGAGGCAACGGGTGGAACCGAAATGCAGGTGAAAATTGAGGGGAGGCTGATCTAAAGGCGAACTGTCAATCCGCGTTATAACAATGAACGTAGATGTTACTGGGTGACGGGGGACTCTGTGTAGACACTTCTGCAAGATATTGCAGAAGTGTGTTCGGCTCTGTTCATCAGCAGGGGAAAAGGATATGTGTGTGTGAGTGTGTGTGTGTGTGTGTGTGCGTTGACAGGTTACAAGTCTTCTGGGCCACTGGGCTGGACAGACAAGACACATCACTGTCACCACACGGCTGGTCTGACAGCCAGCCAGGACGACCATGACAGGCGTAAGTAACACGTTTTGGCCTGGACGCTAACACACTGTGACATATGTTCCCCAACACGCAGGCTGCCCACGCACCACTTCCAGTTCCTACACTAATTATAGGTACAAGCATCCTAGGTGAAATGTCAATGGCTTGACATTCAAATTATCAGTTGTGGGTAAAGCATTCGAGACCTCAAATGTACCATCACTGTGAAAGGTATCATCACGATGCTTCTTGCACCTTCATCGGGATGTGTGACGAGGTGTTTTATGCTCTTTTTTTCTGCAGAACTCCTGGATACCGTTCCAAGAATTTATTTGTGACGCCACTTACTGAGATGACAAATTAAGTATTTGGAACTGGAGTGGAAATGTGTTTCAAGTCATTGATTTTCTCTTATCAAGTTTCAGTTTAGGAAAAAGGAAAAAAAAAAAAAAAAATGAAAAGCTTGCACTCTAGACTGTTTGTATATTCAGTCAGCGAGCATAATGAGAGCTAATGGGCTCTATCATTATGCACATACGGAGTGAGAAACCGGGAAATAAAAAATTCCTCCCTCCACACTGTCTTGAACAGTCGCATGCATCATCAATCAGTGATGTTTAAAATGTGCTCGGGGGTAATTCTGAGATGCAGTTCCACTTACTTCCCTCAGCGTGCCTTTTCAACCCTTTTCTCTTTTTTCACATCTTGCGGGGCGGTTGTTCGGAGAGCGCTGACAAACAATGATGCCACAAACATGTAGTTTGAGTGCTGATAACAGAATATAATCCGTCTATGAATTAGTGGATCTTTCATTGATGCATGCACCGCAGCAGCGCGCTCCAGTCCGGGTCCCCACTGCCTTGCTTGTTTTGGATGTTTCCCTGCTCAAACACACCTGGACAAGCTGACGGTGATCCAATCAGGTGTGTTTGGGCATAAAAACATTCTAAAACATGGCGGTCAATATGTCCTGAGGACCTGGCTTGAAAAACACCAATTCATGGGGGGAAAAGGAGTAAAAGAGGAATTTCTGGCGAAGCTGTTAGGATGGATCTCTTTTTCTGTTTAGGGGGTTGCCAGGATTAGTTTATAATTAAAGAAACTGCAGTAACTTTGAAAAAAAAATGTTCTTCCCGCTTTCAGTTCTGGATCTGAACATTAAAACTTTCCAAAACAAGAACAGAAAAGCAGAATTAAATAGCTGAAGGCAACGCTGCATAACACAGCAGGTCCACGGCATGACATTACCTCTAATAAGATACTGGGAATACACAAATGTAGCAGCAGTTTTGGAGTGAAAAAACAATTTTGTTTGTGTTAGAAGATTAATAATAGTAGTTTTTGTTGCTATTAAAAAAAAAAAAAAGTCTTGACTCAACAGTGCTACCTAGGACCATTTCACCCCAAGGATCAATTTCCACGCACGTGTAAATGGCAAGGCATGACATAGATGTAGGAGTTCGAGTTCACAACAACAATATCACTTTGTAAATGCCAGTGAATGAAAGGTTGTCTTTTCCAGGCTCGTTGACAGATTAGTGGACAAAACTGAGCACTAAAGGGTAAAAGAAGTGGACACAAACAACCTTAAAGAGCTCTTATTGAAATAGATTAAAGGTGTACTTCACCAACTTCCAGACAGATTACCTGTCCTCGACCACTTTCACACAGCATTCGTGTTATAAAGACAAACTGGAGGTCCCCTCTTCGTCTTTAAGCCTCCGCTTTCCAGCCGTCCATTTGAAGGGAGTGTATTCCCTCCCCAGTGTGGGTTACCACAAGGCACGGTCCCTTTCGTCTACTTGGCATCGCACAGTCAGCATCAACTCCCTAATGTGTGTTGTCACTGGCAGCTACAGGAGGGAGACGCTGGCCGGGTTCATCAGGAGGGAGACGACGCCCCGACTTCAGCTGGTGGAGGTCCCTCCAGGTTGCTAATGACGGCAACAGTAGCTTATGCCCCACGTTGAGAGACGAAGTTCCAACTATGGCCAGTCCAGCCGCTCTCTGCCTTTCTGATCATTGCTGCCAGGGGCCTCGTCATATTTTGTCTGTTTGTTTGTTTTCTGGTGTGTCTATAGCTTTGCTGCCAGCTGAGGGCCGGGGCCATCTCTCACTGTCCCCTAACGGACAGATTTAAACCCTGGGGAGCATCCGGCAAACATCGTCAGCAAAGCCCCCTACTGCATCTGAATGGGGAAGGAAATAGGGAGTCAGTAAAAACCCTGTACAAACGGGACAACAGATTGAAAATATTCCTCTTGAAAACACAATACGCAGCGCAACAAAGATGACAGAGTACATAAAAGATACATTCAAACAAATTCCATCCCACACACACAAAGCCAGTGTTACCAGTCGAGATGAGGCTTCACAAACAGTCGGGGCAAAGCAGCGGCGGCACATCCTCGAGCGTCCTCCAGTGCTTTGAGTGTCCTCAAAGAGACTTGGTGCCTCTGAGAATCAAAGAGCATTCATAACGTCTCTTCAGACCTTCGCTGAAACGTACATGCTTTTAGCTCAGCAGCTCAAAATTAGAGCTGCAGTAATGTATTTAGACTGCAGAACACAAAAGGGCAAACATACCTTCAGAACTTTATGTGTGTGATCACACAGCCAGAGAGCATTCAGGACTGAATCAGCTATTAGCTCTGCATGTTTTATTATCAGTATATGTGCACTCAATGGAAGGCAGAGTTAACATCAACCACAGGGTGCTCAGATGCACAGCAGGGGGGGCGAGCATGCTGCAGAAACGGCGACTTCTCACTCGCTGAGCTCAAGCCAGTATACTGTATGTAGGTGCACTATATGCATGCGTGGGTTGCAAGATGCGAGCAAATGCAGGTGAGGGATACCCAGATGGTGTGCAACTTTCAAGAAAATTTGCAGAGTGGAACTGCCCAGTCTACCTTGAAAACTGTATCCCATGATGCAATGCACAACTGCAGTGGAAGCCAGCTACGGGACCAGCTTATGATTATGTCATGGTATAATATATTTTTATTGTGCCATTACTGATGACCATTGGATTAGTATGCAGTACATACTGTATACTGTGAATACGATGTAGTATCCAGTATGTACTGACTGTTGATTCAATGTACTGTTTTGCAACAATTTCTTAATGTGTCTGTTGCTCCTGTTTTATTCTCACCTTGGCTAAAAAAGGACACTAGCAATACCAACACATGCAAATTATGGTCACGTGTTTAAATCAGACCACATAAAATTAAACTAGAAAAGCACTCGGAGAGCGCAGACCTCCGCCAAGCGCAACAACTCCCCCATATAGCGATTTACAGATAAAATGCATTCTGGATCAGATCCAGATCTTTGAAATTTGATAGAGGTTCCCATTGTCAATTCCTGAGTCAAATTTCGTGAGTTTTGGGCCATAATTAACGGAGATAATGAGACACAAAGTTTTCGGCCCCATTGACCGCAATGTTATCGAAAATTTGAAAGTGATCCAGAATCCAGGATTTCTTCCGGATCACACCCAAAATGAAATCAGTTCTTCATTTTCACATTTCTGACAACTCCTGAAAATTTCATCAAAATCCATCAATAACTTTTTGAGTTATCTTGAACACAGAGACAAAGGCCGCCAAAAACATAGCCTCCTTGGCGGAGGTAATTCAATTTTTTTTTAAAAAGGAAATTACTTTCAAAGACAGTCAGTTTGTGATGGGGAAAAGTATGTGAACCCCTTAGAATCAAGTGGTTTTTTTTCCATGACTTTGGCAATAAAATGTGACCTGATCTTCATCTAAGACGCAATTACAGACGAACACAATGCGCTTAAGCTGATAACACACAAATAATGATCAATTCATGTCTTTCTTTAACATTCACAGCACTGAAAAGAGCTCTTGGAGTTCATCGCTGGTCAAACCTCCTTTAGCAGCAAAGACTTTAAGCCAGAACGTCCGGTAGGGCTGCATGAGACCGGCACAACATCCAGGCAGCATTTTTAACAACTCTTCTTCTTTACAGAAACGCTTGGACGTCTGATGTGAACGGCTCTTTTGAGCTCATTCAACAACTTCTCCATGAGGTTAAGATCTGGTCTCTGAAACTCCAAAAGCTGTTTTCTTTTTTCTTTTCATTTCTTTTTTTTGCACCATACACAGTACTGTGTGCGAACAGTTTAGCTTTTGATGCGTCAGTCAATAGCGTCATGGATTGAAAAACTGTTTAACTTTTTGCAAACGTCATGGGTGCAGCATTGTGACTCGCATTTGGTGGTGAATTACTGCAGAAAGCAAGTGGAATCCAAGGGCTTTGTGGACTTTTTCTCATTGAACCTGCTTTTACATGCACTTAAATTGTCTTCTGTTTGACAAACTCATTTTTTTTATCCTTGCCCAAGTTTAGAGAAACTTTAAAAAGCACAGCAGTTATGCTGTGGTGTTTCCCACATCTTTAACTGTAGAGGTTTTCTGTCTTTTACTTGTGGCTGAAATTGCAACTCATGTTTCTCCTTCATTACTCCCCCCCTGAAAAGCTGTCGAACCCAGCAGATTATATCCAGATTACCGTTTATCCAGAATTTGCCGACCACTTCGCTGACAGGAGCTAAGTGGAGAAGACAGGCTTAAACTCCACTTTAGCCTCACTTCATTGGCTACCGGGCAATTTGGTATTGACTGTAAAATTTTATTGCACTTGCTGCTCTTTTCTCCTTTGAGTAGCCTAATGGCATCTTACTGTTCCACTGTTGCTGCAATAAAACAGCCGCATACGCTTGCATATGGCAAGCCGTTTTGGCATTTATTCCATATCCTTGATATCAGACCATCAGTTCTCTTCACTAGTTTGCACTTTGCCTACACTAGTTGAACATTTTTAGCATTCGTTCAGTATTGTGTTGCACTAGTTGAACAAAAGGTTATACTAGTTGCAATTTTCAAGCAACTTGTAACACTTTTGTCTTGCTAGGTTTAAGCAGAGGCTGTACTCATGAAGCCATGTTATGCACTAGTAGTATCAAAGTTTATGCTAGTCACCTTTTTTAACCTTTTCATAGGGTTCTGTTTCCTAGTTAACTGGTGACAATCAAATATCTTCACTTGTTTACTAGTAGGAGTGAGAAATGTTTACTTGTGAAAAAATAAAGATCATAATACTGTCACTTGAGAGGGTAGAAACCTCTCTGTGTATTACTAGTGAACTAGTTTGGCTAAGAATCTTTTCTAGCAATCTAGTGAGGTCCAAAATGTCCACATGTTGCACTAGTTAGAAACTTTCTACTTTAACTTAGTGAATGTCAAAATTAGGGCTGTCAGTCATTTAAATTTTTTTAATCGCGATTAATCGAAAGATTTTTATAGTTAACTTGCGATTAATCGCATATTAATTGCATTTTTTTAATGTTCTGTTTATCCATCAATCCATCATCTATACCTAGGCTCACGGGGATCTGCTTTATTTTTTTTTTTTTAAGCCTTTAGTTTGAAAACCGGAAGTCCACCAATGCTGCCATACTTTTTGGAGGTTTAATTCATCAGCTTCTTAGTGTATTTTGTCGGGCTGTTGCTTGACTGCAGTAATTTGCTGACGGTCCCTAAACTCCACGGCACCAGCGAGGTACTCAGAAGGACATTAAGCGCTGTTCCTTAGAGTTTCTGCCACACTCACTGAGCTTGGAGGGTTGATGACACTTGTGAAATGTCTGTTATACTTATATCTACAAAATGATACCAACCTGGATGAAATCGTTGCAGTTTTCATGACGCTATGAAAGTTTAAAGAGAAAAAAACAAGCGAATGTCAGATGTGAGACTAACTTTACCGCGTCCTGCGGTGGAAACTCAACTCACAGCGACAATAAATACAAAAAACCTTTTTCTTGTCAACAGACCCATCTGGCAGCACCTTAAAGCTAAAATTGCTGTTTATAAGACCCTTTTCTGTCACCATGTCTGTCCCACAAGTTGACTGTAAATACACTTATTGGACGATGGTCATATTTACAGAAACATGTGTGCGTTAATCTCACGTTAAAAAAATAGTGGCGTTAAACAGAATTTGCGTTATTAATGCTTATTAATGCGTTAACTTTGACAACCCTAGTCAAAATCTAAACTTGTAAACTAGTTAAAAACCAACATGCTTACTAGTTAACTAGTTGAATGAAATTCTAATAAGGAGGTGGGTAAAAGTATGCACAGGGCCTTCCTATTGGTTCATTGAGTCAGAATTTAAAATGCCAGCCAATCTTGACTCTGGGTTTTACTAGTATCCCACCCATTTCATTTGCATGTTGCACACTCGATAACATGTGAAGCTGCAACTGATAAGCAAGTGGCTACATAATGTAACTTAAATATTAACTTGTCAAGGCAAGCTTTTTAACTAGTTACCTAGCTGGGGTCTATTTTGAGTTTGCCAGTTAACTACTGTGGCTAAGCAAAATGACTAGTTGACTAGTGAGGTACACAATGCTTACATGTTACACTGGTTGGAAACCAGTTGATACCACTAATTAATAAGTAAGAAACATGTTGTTTTACTCGTCAGCTAGTTAGATCCAAAAGAGTGACAAGGTAACGACCGACACTGATATCTTTCTCACAAGTTAACTAGTGGAGAAGACCTTTTCCCATTATTTAGTCTACTTGTCAAACAAGTTAACACTTAGGCCCCGATCGTACACCTCCCGCTAGCCGCTACCCGCTAGCCGCAAATTGCAGGTTTAGGAACCTCCGCTAACCACTAATGCAATCTTCCGCTTCCCTAAAGCCGCTACCCGCTATGCCAACTCCTTTACTCACATTGTAGGTGTGGCAATGGGTGTGTCTTTTGCGCTACCCGCAACCCGCTACCTGCAAACCGCTATGAAGCGTCTTTTCATCCAGATCGGAGCAGCTCTCATGCGCATCTCCTGCTCTTAAAGGCAACGGCTCCTGACGCACCAATTGATTTAACAGGTGGAACGCCCTAACCACTCCCATGCATAATATAGCGGATAGCGCAGGTGGGATAGCGGGTTTAGGAAGGTGGAAGATTGCGTTATTTGCGTTGGAAAGCCCCTCTCGCTACCTGCTATCCCTAAATGGTGGCTTTAGAAGATCTGCCGGAAGATCATGTCATGTCCAGTGAGGCATTTACTTGACATGTCAGAGTTCTTACCATACTAGTTGACATATTCAGTGCACCAGTTAAAATATGCATGTCAACCTTTTATTCAACTAGTGCAACACAATACTGTGCTAGTGCTAAAAATGTTCAACTAGTGTAGGCAAATTGCAAACTAGTAAAGAGAACTGAGTCTGGTATCAAGGATATGGAATAAATGCTAAAATGGCTTGCCATAGTGTGTTGAAAACAGACAGGAAGATGTTTTGCAGACACCAACAAGAGTCTTAACGCATCCTTTCGCTTTCATGGATCCGTAACCTTTTTGTGTCATCATTCTCACAAATACGCTAGCCTGGCTAATGCTCATTTTTATCTCCTTTTGCCTCAGTCTCACGTTCGTGAATGAAAAGTTAATGTCCTGTACACCTTAAAAGACCTGAGATAAGTGTTATTATGTCAAAGGTCCCCCCCCCAAAAAAAAGTATGTTTGAGTCTGTTATGGCCAAATGCTCTGGAAAGGTGCTACGCACACTATTAGAATTAGCTCGCTCTGCTACGCAGGCAGCTGGAAGACAAAAAAAACTGAAGTTTATGTGCTGGCCAGTGAGCGTCATTAATGTGCTGTTGAGATGAAACATGCTGCAGTGGCTTGCATGCCTCTGAGGCTCTGTAAAGTGGCACCGCAGGGACTTTCTGTACCGCATGAGGGGCTATCAGTGTCTGGGAAGTCCACCAGGCCTAGCAGGTTAGCGGTTGATGGCATTGTTTGTGTGCATTGCCCATCTGCTACTGAAAGTTAATCTGTAGGAAAAGAACAACAACAACAACAAATGCAACATCTGCGAGGCTTGGAGAGTTATTTCAAATCATGTATTTCCATTTTCGTCCTCATTAGTGGGTGATCTGCGCTGACCTGATGCTGGGTCAGACAGAAAGAGAGCCAGGTGGCCGCCTGAGTGAAAATGGACACATTTGGGCTCGTAAACCGGGGCATGATGCGGGTCCTGATTGTCATAGATGATGCCACAGATGATCCTCAGTGAAAGCTGTCGACGCGGCCAAGTCCGACATTAAACGCTCCGTGGTCATTATTAAATATTGGCCATTCAAAGATAAATTAAAATTCTTGAATCAAGAAGGAGTTAAAGTGGCACGAAATCATATTTTCATATTTTATGTGTAAAATCAAATGGGCTATAGTAATGATATTACGACTGTTAAGCCATTTAAAGGACCTGGGATGACCATTTCCAGCCCTTTTCTTTACATTTTGTAGCGCTAGTGGCATTTATTGAAAGTCAGAGGACACACAGTAAACGGTCACAGGCCGAGGATCAAACCTGTGACCGTTGCAGGTCCTTTAGCCTCAGTACTGGGCCACCTGCTCAACCAGATGAGCTATCAGGCAACCAGTTTTTTTTTATTGTCTTGTCTAGGGTAGATCTCTGCACCAGTCAAACAGGGGTACAGTTGGGACAGGTACCGGTCAATTAGTCGATCCATCAATAATACTCGGGAAGGGAAATTGTTGCAGTGTAAATTATTTAGGAAAACATATAAGAAAGTAAATTTCCTCACAAACATTACTCTGCCAGCCGCTGGAGAGTAGGAGGTGCAGCAGAGAGAAACATGATGGAAATCTCAAGAGATCATCTTGAATGTGCTGGAGTTCGTTGCCTGGCTACAGCTGTGCTGATGACATCACAGGCAGCATCAGGAAGTAACACGAGTGAGCATTAGAGCCAACAGTTCAACATCCCTATTCTTCTGGTCTTTTTCAAGTCCTTTGTCCGCCCTTTTCAACCAAAGTCCATGAAGAAAGGCACTCTGGTCCTCACGTCTCCGTGTCAGCACCCCGAGCTTCCGGTCCGCTCACGCTCCCTGTGATGATGGAGGAAAAAAAAAAGGTTAAAGCTTCATTGTTCTTGCACTCTGTTTTTTCTCCTGCTCTGCATCCCTGAACTCTTCTCATCAACTTGTGTACGTTTAGGGTCTCGCTCTCGTCAGCAGCCTGTTTCTGGGAAGCTCATCCAGCTGCCCCCACATGCAAACTACTTCTGTCGTCATGGCAACTCATCGCAGCCAATGTTTAAAAAGTGCCGGAGTCACCAGCGTGAAGCAGATCAGCATCTGAAGAGGCACGGAAAAATGTTTCAAAAATCATACTGTAACAGGAAAAAAAAAGGAGAAAATCTCCAGAAGATACAAAGAAAGACATCTGAACGGAGCTGCTGCAGCAGGATGCTGCTCCGACCGAGAACAGTGATTCAATAATTCAATTTCTGGAAACAGTAACAGAAAAAAAGAGCAACACAGTTGTAGAAAAATGTCTTCAGTGTTTTCTGATCACGCACTGCTCCTGTTGACAGTCAGAAACAGAACACGAAGCTCCAAACCAATATACCATCCATATATCCATTATCTATACCCGTTTCATCCTCCGGAGAGTCACGGGGATCTGCTGGAGTCTATCCCAGCTCTCTTCAGGTGAAAGGCAGTGGTATACACCCTGGACAGGTCACCAGTCCATCACAGGGCCACATGTAGACAAACAACCATGCACACACTCACAATCACTCATACAGGAAATTTAGAACCACCATTTAATCTAACATGCATGTCTTTAGACTGTGGGAGGAAGCCGGAGTACCCGGAGGAAACCCACGCAAGCACGGGGAGAACATGCAAACTCCACACAGAGAGGTCACTGCTGAGGTTTAAACCAGGAACCTTCTTGCTGTGAGGCAACAGTGCTGACCACCAAACCACCGTGCTGCCCTCCAAACCAAGATACTATGAGCAAAACTTTAAAGGATGACTCGACAGGTCCAGAAGTCGAGCCATAGATGCTGCACCGTCCTCATGAACACACACGACCCCTTGAGTCCATGCTAGTATCTGGCCAGTCAAAGCTATCCGCTCCTCATGATGTAGCTCGATGTCATTAATTCTCTCCATCCAGATACTCCAGCTTCCTCTCACAGTCCAACAACACGCGCGTCGAGTTGGTCGTTTTTAGAAGATACATGTTCTTAATCTGGTGCACCAAGAGGAGCTCAAAGAAGGAAAAAACAAAGGTCAGTACAAGCTTTATTGTACCTTACACAATATTTTCGACCGTGTTGGTACAATCTTTTAATGCGACAGAGAGATGTGGAGACTGCATGCCTGCCTCTTGGAGCTCTCTTACTTTATGACAGCGAAAAAAGGAGGGGTCTCACATCCCCCGGGGTATTTTCATTGAGACCAGATGTATGATAGCTGTCTTACATGTCACACCTCCAGGAGTGGAGGATCATAATTAACAAAGACAATGAGAGGCCCAGTCATAAATCAACACAATGCCAGGATTTACTTCATCCTAGGAGCCCCCAAACCTTTAAGGGTCACAACAAAATGCACCTTTGAAGTCATAAAGAGCTTTAAAACAGCGAGGATTTTAACGATAACAAGATGGGGGCTCAGTAGTAAAATCTTGAGACGGCCAGCACTTATAAAGACAATAAAGTTCTGCCTGAGACTAACCAGCTAAATATTCACTAAACAAGCAATTTTCTAAATCCCAACAATTTCTGAATCGACCTCAAGAGTAAGGGTGAATTCCTCCCTTAATCCTCAATCTCAAAAATGTGCACTCCCATGAAGTGCACGTGCTGTCCCGATTCTCAGAACGTCAAGTTGAGGGAAAAGTTTGAGGCACCACCCTTGGGAGTAAGGACTACCCAGAAGGCATTGCGTATTTTCATCAAGACATCTTCATAAAGGATGGCGCTGAAAAAAGCGAGCTATAAATGTACGTATTTTCGTAGTTAATGATGATATAAATGTTATGAAACCATCTTATTGTCTTTGTTATATATATATAAATATATTATCTTATTCTTCTTCTACTTCTTATTCTCCTTCGTTGTCGTCCTCGTTTTCTTGACACACTGGACGTAGCTTTGGCGTGAGGCCGCCCCCCACAGTCTGAAGACGTCAGCAACGTGTCCAGAATGTACCCCATCTCTCATCTGATGACAGCTGATGACAGCTATATATATACATATATATGTGTATATATATATATATATATATATATATATATATATATAGATATATATATATATATATATATATATATATATATATATATATATATATATATAGTATATATATATATATATATATATATATATAAGTATTTGATCCCCCGCTGATTTTGGCAGTTGTCATACTAAGAAATAAATGAATAGTCTCAGATTTTTGTGGCAGCTTTATTTTAACAGTTATAGAAAGAATATTGGAAAAAAAGAGAAAATTAAACAAAATGAAAAATAAAAATTAATTTGCAAGTCATTGAGGGAAATAAGTATTTAAACCCCGACCAACTTTGACCAGTGTTGGTTATCACAGACCACTGGCACACTCCTAATCTCACTGAAGTAATTACCTGCATGAGAGACACCTGTTCCAAATAGTCACCTGTATAAAAAGCCATCTGCCCACAGACTCAGTAATACTCCACCATCTCCACCATGGGCAAGACTAAAGAGCTGTCAAAAGATGTCAGGGACAAAGTTGTTGAACTCCACAAGGCTGGAATGGGCTACAAAACCAGAAGTAAGAAGCTGAATGAGAAGGTGACAACCGATGGTGCAATTATTCTGAAGTGGAAGAAGTACAACATGACTGTTAATCAACTTAGGCTGGGGGCTCCATGGAAGATATCACCTGGTGGGGTCTCAATGATCATGAGAAAGGTTATAGATCAACCGAGAACTACACGGGAGGAGCTGGTTAATGATCTCAAGGCAGCTGGGACCAACAGTCACCAAGAAAACTACTGGTAATACACTGAGACGCAATGGTTTAAAATCCTGCAGTGGTCCAAGGTCCCTCTGCTCCAGAAGGCTCACGTCCAGGCCCGACTCAGGTTTGACAACGAACATAATAATGACTCAGAAAGAGACTGGGAGAAGGTGCTGTGGTCAGATGAGACTAAAATTAAGCTCTTTGACCTCAACTCAACTCGTGTTTGGAGGAAGGGAAATGCTGAATATGACCCCAAAAACACCATCCCTACTGTCAAGCATGGCGGTGGAAGCCTTATGCTTTGGGAGTGTTGCTCATCTAAGGAGACAGGTCGACTTCACCGCATCGATGGGAAGTTGAACGAGGCCATCTGGCCATGTACCGCAGAATCTTGGGTGACAACCTCCTTGCCTCCTCAAGGACATTGTAAATGGGTCGTGGACGGGTCTTCCAGCAGGACAACGACCCAAAACATCCAGCCAAGGAAACAAAGGAGTGGCTCCATAAGAAGCACATCAAGGTCATGGAATGGCCTAGCCAGTCTCCTGACCTTAATCCTATTAAACATCTATGGAGAGAGCTGAAGCTGAGAGTTTCCAAGTGCAAGCCTCAAAACCTTCAGGATTTGGAGATGATCTGCAGAGAGGAGTGGACGAAAATTACTCCTGATGTGTTTAAACCTAGTAAGCAACTACAAGAAACATCTGACAGCTGTGCTTGCCAACAAGGGTTTTGCCACCAAGTATTAGATCATGTTTTGCTAGAGGATCAAATACTTTTTTCCCTCAATGACTTGCAAATGAATTTTTATTTTTCATTTCATCTAATTTTCTCAATTATTTTTTCAATATTCTTTCTATAGCTGTTAAAATAAAGCTGCCATAGAAGTCTGAGACTGTTCATTTATTTCTTAGGATGACAACTGTCAAAATCAGCAGGGGATCAAATACTTATTTCCTTCACTGTAAATATATATATATAATCTCTGTCAGTATTTGGCACCAAAACTAAGGATAGAAGAGGAGTGCAGTACTGAGTACTGGGCTCAGACTTGTCAGAGAGACTGAAAAACAACCCTAAATGGACGTTGATATTGCTCATTGTCCTTTGAAGTCTATTGCTAGCGATCACATTGGTCATTGCTTTTTCTCAGAGTTACAAAAAAAAAAAGTTGCTCCTTTTTCTTGATTTCCTGCCAAGAGGCCACTAATGTAAATTGCTGTATTGTATTGCAGAATGGAAATGTGCAGCTCAGCACCCTGTCGCGAATTCAAGAAATGTTTTAAAGGCTTTCGCGGCCTTAAAGCATTAATAACATAAATTTTGATGCCATTAAATGCTTAATTCTTCAATGACTATTAAATCTCGGAGTCGCAACTGGAAAAGCAAAACAAGTGGGAGAACAAGATCGCAGCGGCTGCAGTAATGCTTTTACTGTACCGTTTAATCAGTATTACATCACTTTACCCCAGTTTTGGTGCTGAATGGTGGTTTAATAATGTTTAAAAAGGGATTAATGTAGTTTTAAAATCATCGTTGTGTTTTCTTCCAATCCCAGAATAAATGGATTTTTATAACATGTTTTTATAATATGTCCACTAAGGACAACTACTTATACAATCCAAAGTAATCTCAGCTTCTTTGCAACTTTGTAAAAAAAAAAAAAAGCTAAGAAATGTCATAAATGAAAGCATAAAACATCTAGCAATTTTCTCCAAACAGCTTGTGCAGCAGTATAAATATAATATAATATGAGGTTTTTGTAGCTAAGTAAGCACTTTAGCTGTAAAAGCTTAATGCAGTCATCATCTCCTGTGACCTGCAGCCTGACGTCAGGAACAGAAGCACTGAAACGCACGGAGACGTGGATCACATTCATATTCTCCAAAATGGGCCCAAACATTCTGTGAAACCTAACGACCGGTCAGAGCTTCCCACGGCGGCTGAGCCCCGAGCTTCTTTTAAAAAGCTCTGACAGCCAATGCACTCAAAGTCTCGTCTCAAACAGCCGCTATTTGAAGATAAACCGTAACTCTGAAATGAAGTTTCTATGACATGGTGAGAAGTGCTGGGCGGTCCCGCACACGTCGGTGTGATGTTGGTGTTTCCGGGCGACTTTTCCACATGGAAAGTAAAGTTTATCCCTCTAGTTTTCAAATGCCAAGAATGATTGTCGTCTAACTCGCCGTCCTTTAGTTGCTGACAAACCAAAAAGCAGTTTGCTGCTAATACTTGAATAATCCCCAGAGGGAATTTCATTATTGCAGTCTGTGTCATGACTTGAGTCTCTTCAAAGAGTCACTCCAGATCAGGGGTCGGCAACCTTTACTATCAAAAGAGCCATTTTTTGCCCTTCTCCCCTTAATAAAATTCATCAGGAGCTGCAAACTTATTTGACCCTTCAAATTAAGATAACAGTGTATGAAGTTTTATATATAGTTATTCTGTATTCAGAGGGATTTGAATCTACCCAAAAGCTTATTCCTAGTATCTTTTGGCAGTTTTTTAAAGTTTTTAATGCAAAAGGTCATGCAAGATACAAATTAAAGTTTCATTTCCAATTTTTTTTTGTCATCCACTGTAAAAGAGCTATAGTTTGTTGCATTTATGAAATTATAAAACAACAAACAGAAAACTGTTAACATTTTATTGCTGTTTTTACCTGTTATAACAAAGGAAAACCTCAAACTCTTATACAGACTGAATATTGGCTGCTGCTGTATGTTTGGGAGCAGAACCAAGACAATTTCCTATCAACTTGTTGACATGGAAGTAAATATATTTAACCTTGAATCTTTTGAATGAGGAGAAAAAAACACTGGCATGTGTAGAGCTACTTTGAAATAAAACTATGAACCATGCAGGTTCATTTGAGTCATTCACTGATTTGTAAAACATTGATCAAATAAAAAGTAGCCCACTTTAAAATAAATAAAACGTATAGCTGCAACTTAATAACTTAAACAATTGTAACCTGACTTATGCCGGTAACTTCCAGTTGGGCTCATGGGTAGAAAGGAAGACAGGTTACAGTTGGCAAATTGCTTCTCTTTTATTTAACTTTCCACCAAGGAGGCAACTTACAAAATAAACCTTTTACGAGCACCCCTCTGCTCCGTGTCCCCTCAATAACAGTCCCCAGGGGAACACCCAGAAGGAACCAAAATCCTCTATTCCAGAACTCATACATTATTATGTATTTTTAACACAAACATATTAAATCACATAAACATTGTCATTATGTATTTCTAACAAAAGCATACTAAATAAAATAAACACTAGTTGGTTATAGTCCAGAAAATAAAATAATAGTTTACACAATTATAAATATAAAAAAAGGCCAGTTTGTATTTAATTCTGACTTAAGTCCATTTCAGTGTGTTGTCATCCTCTTGTTTTCTCCTCAGCCACGTACAGCAATCAACCATCAAGCCTGAACATAAAACATTAGTTGTAGTTCAGCTGGAGAAAACCTGCTCACATCAGTATGTGGATCCAAAGATTGACAGGAATCCAAATGCAAACGTCTTCATGTTCATTTAAGTGTCGGGAATGACATTCATGTTTCAAAGACGAATTTGTCGGGTTTTGGAAGGTTTCCAATATCGCTCCTTTTGTGTGTTACACCATGACAGCACCGACATGGTGCGGGAAATGTTTCTTTTATTTTTTTACGACGTCAATGAGGAACACATAAAGATGTCCGGCGCTAGTCACAGAATGCGCGCTCACCTTTATTTTCTTTCCCAGGATGCAACACACAGATAGGACTTCCTCGTTGCAGTAACCTGGCAGTATTTTGGGCTGAACACACTCATTCTGCCCCCTGCTGGCGAGCAACCTACAGGACACTACATGTGCTCCAGAGTGAGAATCACCTTCTGACAAGTTTTTCCCCCAAAGCTACAGGGAGCCGCTGCAGAGAGGCTAAAGAGCCGCGGGTTGCCGATCCCTGGTGTAGATGGTTCTCACTGTGGGCAGGAAGGTCTGTGTTGCAGCAGATCTGAGGAAGACTCTGACTGAAGACACCCTGTTGCTGAATCTCTTGTGTTGTGTGGAAGATGTTCAGGGTGGTCTGGATGTTCTTCATTTTATAAAGTATCCTCCTTTGCTCCATCAGCTCCAGAGGCTCCAGAGGCTCCAAAGCAGAGAGTCAGCCTTCTTTATCAGTTTGTTCAGTTTCGTTAAGTCCCTGGTTCTGATGACTGCAGACAGGATTTCACTCTCCACAACAGGCTTATGGAAGATATTCAACATCTCCCTGCAAACACAGAAGGACTTAAGCTTCCTCAAGAAGCAAAGCCTGCTCCGTCCCTCATGAACAGTCCCTGAAGGTCTTTGGTATTCGTTGACATCAGCACCGGACTCACGGAGTGACATTGGAATCGCTACGCCGCGGCGGCGACGATCATCAGTCATGAGCCATCGAAGGCGAGGAGTGTGAGGAAGCGCGGATGTGATGTCTTCTGACGTGAACTTTTGCATCCGCACTTCTGTTTACTGCTTACGCTGCAGGTCGTGTGCGTGCATGCGTGCGCTCGGTTGCATTTGGATGCTGAGTGTACGGGTGCTCCAACCAGAGGTCACTTTGAAATGGAATAGATTTTTCAAGATCTCAGCCAAGGCTGTAGGGAAGGTCACTTCATTAATCACAGCTAAATGCCACTGTCTGCCTGTCTCCTCTCTTAACCAAGTTAACGCCTACAGATAACATCATTGATTGATACTAATAATTAATTATCAGGTGGTACGGAACAATCAAGAGTATCACTGTGTGGGAAGCCTGTAATTACAATGTGAGGACTCATTAGGTTAATGGCATCGTGTGCTCTTTGGCTTCGGGGGGGAAATGCTTGTCTTCCTCCAGCGGTGGCCTTTCCCCCTCCTCCATCCACTTCCTGCGCCCGTCCCATCTTCGCGTTTGCACATTTTTCCTGCTGATTCAGTGCTCCAGAATGTCAGAGAAGTTTTCGCAGATGTTTTCGAATGACGTGACGGGGGGGACGGACAAGGCCGGAGAGGGTAACGCGACCTGTACGGCTCTAGCTGCTAGCGTTTATGTTTGTAGCCACGTATGCGCTTTTCTGCGTGTGTCACGTCGTTTTTTTTTTGTTTTTTTTTTTTCTTGCCACCAGTCAGGCCGGCGCATCTGCATCACAAGGAGAACGAAACGGAGGACATGCCAAACAATCTTGTCCTCCACCAATCCACGTTTTACCCAAGGAGCTGATGCAGTTTACAACCCAGAGGCCTTTTTTTTTCCTTCGCTCTCTCTCTCTTTTAAAATAATATTCCATGACATGTTCACATAAATACATGTGTCATCTACTACTGTCTTATTCCCTCTGTCTCTCAGTTGCCAATTATTAGAGCAGAGTAATGAAGGATTTTAGTGGTTTCTTCACGCAGTTAGTGTCGGTTCAATCTTTCCTGGGAATAATCCCCCTTCACACAGGAAGTGATGCATTTTACATTTCTGATTTATCATGAACCAAAAAAAAAAAAAAAAAAGGTAGCAAGCATCAGCAGAGAGAGACAGGCAGCACCCAGACACGTTCGTGGCTTCCTGCTTGACGTCAGCACCATCTTGTGGGCTCAGTCGTCAAAGTGAAGACAATATGGAAGATGAAACCTGTGCGTCGCCTCTTCTCCTCCTCTGATGCTTTAATTTATTTCATTTATGGTTTATTTGACATGGACAGTGCACATTAATAAACATATAATGTAAATGTAACAGAATTAGCCAAAGTGGCTATTTTCACATCTGTTGTCCATGGACCGATGTTTACAGGTCAGAATATCAGAATCAGAGGGAGGATCACCTTTACCGTCCTCTTCAGGTGCTCACTCTGTGGTGCAAACATTTAAAAACACAAGACATTAACTAAAACACGGGACACAGACCCCCAACAGTTGGGACGGAGTGTAAAAGATAAATAAATACAGAATACAGTCTCATTAAACAGTATTTCACCTACAAAAGAATGCAGAAAACATATAAAATGTTGTAATACAAAAAAGTCCAACCTTAACAAAATGAAAAAGGCATCATTGAAGGTGACGGCAGGAGAAACCATGGATACTCTAGACCAGTGGTGCGCAAACTGTGGTACGCGTACCACTGGTGGTACGTGAGCGCTCTCTGGTGGTACACGGGGGAACGTCATGACTTGTCAGTGCATGACAATGCATTATAAATACGTTTCAAATAAAATTCATGTAACAATAAATAACCACAATAAGGAATAAACATCTCTCCTGTTTGTTTAAAGCTAATTGAGAAGGCATATATGGTTATATTTTAAAATTGGTCATCATGGTGGTACTCAGAGAGCTCAATAGTTTCTCAGGTGGTACGCTGCATTAAAAGTTTGAGAACCACTCCTCTAGACTAAAAAGCCACCACCCAGCTTGTTGCCGGCCTTCCGGTAGTGACTATAGGCCCTAATCCTGGTCCCCGAGAGCCCCTATCCAGCATGTTTTAGAGGTTTCCCAGCTTCAACACACCTGATTCTAATTAATGGTCGTTATCAGGTTGTCATCAAAGTCTGTCGGTGTCCCAAAGCAGGGAAACATCTAAAACCTGCTGGATAGGGGCTCTCGGGGACCAGGATTGGGTACCCCAGGTCTGTAGGACGGAGCAGCTCGCGCAGCAGCAAAAAGAAACATCAATGCTTAGAGATAAATACGGGTTTTTAGTTCAAAACATGCTCCTACAGACGTTTCTTTTTTTCATCGTCGATGCTAAACTGCTCCCCGCATCCACACACGTTGTTCCACCTTTTGTAGAATTGGGGTTATAGAATAAATAACTTCTCATCCATCCATCCTCCTTCCAATTTCTAAACCCGCTTCGGTCCCCGCTTAGGGGTCACCGGGGGTCCGCTGGAGCCCATCCCAGCTGTCATTAGGATAAATATAGAATAGAATAAAAATCCATACAGTGGAGCGCAGGTGCGCGGCGCCGTGGGTGAAACCGCTCTCGGGTTTTCATTGTTTAATCTGCACGTGTCTTGAGGGGGTGAAGCTGTTCTCGAGTCTGCTGATGGATGAGGTTGAACCGTCCACTTGTTTAGATGGCAGGCGTCTCCTGGATCACGCCGACAGATGCGTGCAGCCGTCAGGCACGCTACACCTGTCAGAACCATCTCACGGTTTTTTGGGCCAGTAAACGGCTGGATTGAATGTAATTCTGGCTCGCAGTCGGTTGCGTTTTGTAAAGTCATTCGAGTGCCCCCCCCATGACAGTGAATGGAAACCTGATAATTAACTCCTTTGCAATTCTTCTGTCACAAAGCGGCACGCCGACATATCTGTCACACTTGGAGCGTGAGCGGTTCATAACGGGTTCTGCTCATATTCTGCTTCCTCGCAGCATCTCTGGATGATCTGATTCAGTTTATTCAGCAGAACTTCATCAAAATCCTGCGTGCGGCGTCTCCGAGACCCCGCCAACGTCTCCGATATTTGGTATTTCACTGACATTTACCCAGACAGAGAGACAGATGCCCTCTGTAATCAGATGATGGAAACTATTTTTAGAGCTATGACCCCCCCACCCCACTTCATCCCACTCCTCCAAACACTGACAAAATGCAAATAAAGAGAGCGGGGAACAAATGGATTTATGATTGGCTTTGGCAACTGGGGAACGACAACAGATGTCTGTCAAATTGGGTTTTTCAATTTTGGATAGATTAGCCAGCAGGCGGTGAAGTAATAACACAGAACAATGCGGAGCAGGCAGCCTTACTTACCGTATAATGTGCTTCTGTGGTGGAGTGGATCTAATATATCAAAGGCACATCTCCACAGAAGGGCAGAGGGACGCCGAATCATTTCAAATTTCTAGCCGTTGGTCGAGTTAAATGACAAGGTGAAGGAAACTTTTTCCTCATTTGCTCCTTTTTTTTTTTACAGTTAGACTATTAAATTACGTCTGCGCCAAGTGATAAACTGTCCTTTGAAGATTTTAGGGCCCTGCTCATTTTTAATTTGAATCTTGTTCTTTAACGGCCGCGTGTGACATCTAAGTAGCAGCACCGGACCTACAGACGGATCCGTTAGCGGTCGGACACTGACAGGTTTTGATTGTTTTGCCTTTAAACTCCACTGCAGCGGGTTTTAATTAAAACAATCAAGACGTGATGAAAATGCAGACTTTCAGCTTTAACTTGCTTTTTAGGAGTTTAGAGCCGTTGTAAGCAAAGTACCTCAATTTCTTTCCAAAGATTATTTGCAGAAAATGACATAATTGTAGATAAAACTATAATTCTTAAACTTGGATTGAACATCTTTGCAGTCAACGACTCCCTGAAGTCTTAGTCTCTCTTGGAGGCTCAGACCTTCACTGCATTAGAGGTGGGCAGATCAATCCAAATATCGATAATATCGATTAGTGCTGGGCAAGTTAACGCGTTATTATCGCATTAACATTTTATCGCGCGTTAACGCACGTTGCTCACATGCTTTTGTTTTTAAAAGTCTGTTACTGGCTGCTGCGGAACCGGAAGAGAATTGGTAGGTAAACAAGAAAAAGCTAAAACAGACATGGAGAACGGTAACAATCTGTGAACTTTGCAGTTCAGGTAGCAACTCAGGTAGCAATATCAACAATTCTGTCCAAACAGAATAATAAAATTCTGGACTGCAACAAAACTTTCACGTCATTCCTCCATTTATCATCAGATCTGCTCCATGAGTTCACTGTCCTGCCGTTCTCTAGTTGATTACTGCAGTGCGGCTCCATCTAGTTGCACAGATGTGTAATGACAACAGAAAGTCCAGTCCTCGATTATAAAACAAATTCAGTTCTGTGGCCCGTTTTTTAATTTTGTATTTTTGATCCAAGTCTAAAGTTGAAATATAAAAAAACAGGCTTTTTTTTTCATTTTTTTGTGTTAGATTAAAAAACGAAAAACGTAATAAAATGTCACTTTTTTTTTTTTTAATTTTTGATTGATTTACAGAATTAAACTTACAGAATTTTAACATGGACATTTTCATTTTAAAGTTCTCCCAGACGGAGGATTCAACAGAAACAAGGTTATTTGTAACAACTGACAAGTTGAACTCCCCGTTAAAAGTTTCTGCTGTTACCTCAGAAATTACCTGTTTTAATGTTCTGGTTGTGCTGAGACACAATCATTTTGGTGGATTTTGTTTGTAGACTTTTTTTTGTTTTGTTTTTTTTTCGGGCTGAGATCAGGCCACCGGCTTGGCCTTTAAAGAATATTCCCTTTCTTCTTCTGGTTGCATTAAAACATCACACCACGAGCACCACACCATCACTGTCTCTTGTCTTTGTCCTTTAATCCCCTCTGACAGAACCAGAATGTCAGCTGGTAGTAAAAACACGTCAGATCAGTCCGTCAAAGAGCGCCGGCGAAGGAGACGTCCACTTTCACTCACACCTATGCAGAGAAAACGTAACATCTGCTGCAATATGCAGCTGTTAAAGAAAAAATAAAGACAACCGTGCACACTCAAGTTTATCTTCCTTTCATCTGTCCAAATGGTTAAAACTCTGTTTTTCATAAAACCTCTTAAGTTCAAGCTGAAAGTCCACATTAAACAGGTGCATAAATCTATGTTTGATCATTACAGATGCCTACAGGCCAACTGTTGAACATATTATCATGAAGCACTGTACGTTTCTCCCAATGCATCTGTTCAGCTCTTGACTTTCCTTCTAAACCTCCCAGCGGATCAAAGCACATTTTTCTTCTGTTTAATATCTCCACATTTATTGATGGATGACCACAGCCTCTCTCCAGACCTACGTGATCCTCAGAAATCTTGCCTGAAAGCCAAACAATAAACTTAAATATAAAAGTACAAAGAAAAAACATGTCTTCAATTCTGACAGGTTGCTACTCTGCTAAAGCTGCCAAACACACAACTCACTTTGTCTGCGGTCCGACAGGTCTGCGCCCTGCTGGGGTCCAGATCTGGAGGACCCATCGAGTGGCCCGACAGCCTCCCACAACCACATAGGAGAGCACTTGTCTGGGAAAGAGTAAATCCATAAAAAAAAAAAAGTTTGAAAGCAGTTAGAATATTTATGATGTCCTCAGCACGGTTTATTTATCATGAAATGACGCTGGCGGCCGTGTTGAGTCTGATAACGGTGAGATGTGGAGGGATTTCTGTTCTTGAAACTTTTATTGAATACCCATGACCAGGGCTTAAAGTAAAAAAAAATCCTGAAAAATCAGGAGTGCAGTGGATCCAATGCATACACATTTTAGACAATTTGGCAAACAACTCTTTGGCATTGTGCTTGGTAATGTACAAGACCTTCAATTTAAATGTGAATTTTAGAAAGTAAAGATTAATAAGTTTTAAGTGAAAACATGTGAAATTCAGTCAAGCCAATTAATCTGATTCATTTAACAACCATTTATCAACGGCTTTTATCAACGGCTACTTTTTTTTTTTACACAGATGTACGAGCGGTCGAGAGATCGTAAATGATAAATAATGAAATAATAATAATAACAAGCACAAACGTATGTTCAAGTCACAAATAGATGAGTTATCGCGGCCGCTACATCCGCTGTGGCTGTTGCTCCGGTTAACGGCTTGTGTGTTGGAGCGCACGGACAGCTGCTTTATAACCGGCGTCTACTTGGTGACGGTGAAGAGCTTTGTTGCCGCTAGTTGCATAGACTAGCTTCTTGGAGCACAACACACAAAAACAGGTACCAGGCTTCCTTAGCTTCTGGCAACCAAATGGCTAACCGTCTCCATCCTTGTCCTCTATCCTGCTCAGACACTTGTTGCCTCCATTCAAACAACCACCGGCTCACCTCAGATGCTGCGTTCAAGACCAGAGATAACGGGTTTGTGTGTGTTTTTTTCCTGAATCACAGTCAAACGCCGGAGATCTGGCACGGTACCGGAATACTTTAAGGCCTGCGCGACGACGTCACGTAAACTCACGGCCAACAGTTCGGTTTGCAGGATTGCAGAGACGTCACTTCTGTCGTTAGCGCGCTCTGCTCTTCCTCCTCCGTCACTCGCGCTGCTCTTCTCTTCTCTCTCTGTCTTCTCTGAAATCTGCACGGTGAGTCCTCTGAGTCTTAATATTCATGATATCATCACAGCGTCTTTGCCAGCGCGCCAGACGTTTGTGTTTTATACGCGAGGAATCTCACATTCCCCGTGATGTTTGGGGGAGAAATAGATCAAACTTCCTCCTCCTTCCTTTATGCTGTTCATGAGCTACACTTCCTGTTCAGCTCGTCTGGATTTGGGGTCTTATTCCAGGTATCATACGAGCTTTGTAAAGCTCAGTTCACTTCCTCCCACGTGTGAAAACTTTCCAGTTTTGATTCAAAAGTCCTGCTGGAAAACAGAGAAGGAAACCCCCAGTTTACGGGATAACGCTCAGCCTTACATGCTGATTAGTCAAGAGGAAAGTTTGAGTGTTTTTTTTTTTCCCCTGCGTGGATAAAACGAATTCTGTTCCAGCCACCAGAATGAAGGTCTGATCTGGTTAGTAGCTAGAGAAACTTCTACATGTGTGTTTCACGTGTAGACAAAGAAATCGATGACAAACATGATGTATCAAGACGCTCTGCAACAGTTTTTTTTCTTTTAGAGACAACGGCTCACCTGGTTGTGGACTTCAAGATTTGTCATTGTTGTATACCTCTTGCGTGCAAAAGAAGAAAAACACTATTTGATACTGGAGGATATTTAAAAACAATATTATTGTCTCTTTAACGGTAAGGGGGGGGGGGGGGGGGGGGGGGGGGGGGGTGAATGCTTGCCATTTGTGCATCACCTCTTTTCCGGTGGAAGGTTAAACTCCGAGTCGTTTGGAAATCGCTTTTTAATTTCTCTTCCAGACTGAAGTGCAGCGACAGTCGCTCCTCTAAGGCCGTTCATTATGTCTTTCCCTCTTGGCATTGCGAGGACGCGCCTTAATGATCCAGCGGGCTGCCAAGGAAATCTCTGCTTTTATAGACGTCTGAACACCCGCTGACGATCAGTTCATCGCTGCCTGATGATTATCAGCGCTTGGCAGCGACCGACCCTCTTAAATCCAGCACAAAGGAGGAGGTACTTAGGATTGTCCACGTTATTTGTTGTTAAAGACATAACGTGTCAGATCGTTTTATTGTATTTTTACACATAAAAACATTGACCGTGGTGCAGATTCAGAGTGAGAGGGGGGGACACGGCCACATGACCTCCTCCACAGACGTGGAGTCCTGCCAAAGCGGACAGACTAAACAAAAACACAACAGCAAGGACACCGGCCGCAGCAGAAGTGGAAACAAAATGAGCAGCGAGGCCGAGGCTCCCGGAGGACGGGCCCACGCGATGAAAACACAAATGAGACACACGGGGAGGTGTGTTTTCCACAGAAGGCTGAGTGAGACGAGCTGATGGGAAATAGAAGCAGGAGAAGGTAAACATGAGCAGAGAGGAAGGACGGCTCTGAGTTTGAACCCTGAGTTTGAACAGAGAGCAATAAAAAAAAAAAGCTCTGAGTTTTACGCTGCTAGTATAATAAACTCACACTAAGACCAACCGAGCATAAATGTAATAATAACAGGATATCAGCAGTACTGGCAAATATTTGTTTCAGCTTGAAAGAGAGGAAGGAGTGTGTTCTGCACAAATGCACAAAGTCTACGAGTCCGTTTGTAAACACCGGGAGGAAATGATGAAAATATAGGACAAAATCATATAGACTCATACCCAAAACTGTGCAGTACATTTTTCCAAAGTATTGATTACCTTCTCTATGAATCAAGCTTTTGCCAGTAAAGTAAATACCGTATTGACCCGAATGTAGGACGGTATAAATAGTTTTCTATTGTAGTTACACATCTGCGCCACCAGATGGCGCTGCACTGACGTAACGAGTGAGAATGGAGCATCACAGTGAACACATGGAGCAAGATCTGATGATAAATGGAGGAACCACGACACCGACTAGAGCACATGTGTCAAACACAAGGCCCGCGGGCCAAATGTGGCCCGCCACGTCATTTTATGTGACCCTTGAGAGCTTGTGCATTATTGGCTTAAATTTTAAACCAATATTTTAAGACTTAAAATAAGCTTACACCGCTCTAAAGCACATATTGGCAATAAACTACATCTCCCACAATGCATTTCGTCATCACCCACAATGATAACAGTATCTCACCATGAGCAAGACATCAAGACAATTTTGAGAACTGATGGACTTAAGAAAAACCTCTACAAACTAACCCCAATATGTCCAAGGAAAATAGAAATTGATGCCACAAGGAAGACGGTTTTATGAATGACGGGAAAATGAATACAAGTTTGTACCTCAAGGTGAACAAACAGTATGCCTTTTGTGTTATGAGGTGGTTTCAGTTGTGAAAGAGTATAATCTATGTTGGCATTTTGACAACAAACACAGGGAGCTAAGTATGCTAAATTTAGCCTGCAAGAAAAACAAAGAATCGCTTCCGCTTCTGAAACCAAGGTAATGGGGTGATGTTTACAGAGTCCGTTACCATAGCAACGGACTGTGAGAGAGTAGGTTTACAACCACAAACCCTGAGTTTAATATAATGAGTTAAATATTTGAAACTTCAATACATAATAAATACAGAAACCGTTAACAATAACAATATAAAAAAGGTGTAGTTTAATTTATTTTGATTTACATTGCATTTTGTTACATTCATGCTGTCAAGTCTGGCCCTTCGAGGGCCACCATGATGCTGATGTGGCCCTCAGCGAAAATGAGTCTGACACCCCTGGACTAGAGCAAAGGGGTTAGAAAGTTTGAATTATTAATGTTGTTCTTGAACGACCAAATATAACTCGACTTTGATGATCATGCAGTTATTGACATCATTAATGCAGTTATTGAACTACATAGTTTTTGCTTAGTCACTGAGTCATAGTCTCAGATTTTAAAAGAATTAAGTTTATTAAATAGTACTATATGTTGATCTTAAATAACATGGAAACCTGACACCTTACCTTAAGTATGGTACCATATTTCCTAAAAAAAAAAAAAAATGAATAATTAAAATGTTTAACATTGAATATTAATGTTTAAATGTTACCTCTGTGTGATTTTTTTCAATAATTGTACAATAATTGTACAGTAAAAAGATATTTTATGAATAACCTTATTGTCTTCATCATATTTTTATTTTCAGAAAATGATTTTTCATTATTCATGTTTTTATTTAATTTTTACATCTTAATTGCAATTTTATTGTGTTTTTTTTTTTTTTTAATTCTTGTCGCCCACTTTAATGTAAATTTCTTCTTGGCTTTTTCTGTGTCTAAGTGCCCTTATTTTTCATTTTTGTTGTTTCACTCGGCTGCATTGTAAATGAGGTCTCTACCTCAATGTATTTCCGAGTTTAAATAAAGGTAATGAATGAATATTTGAAAAATCTATACCAAGTCGTCCTATATTCGGGTCAATTTTGTAAATCAAAGAGTGGGCTCTAACAGTTGTTGCATCTCTCTGATCTCTGGCCCGGGCTCACTCTGCTGATCATCTGACTGAACGGACTAGCGCGCTGTGGATGAGGTCTGGAAACACCGGTGGGTGTTTTCACTCCAGAAGCAGAGGCTGTGAAGTGGGCTTTGAAAGCACAAAAGTTCAGCAGCTTGCCAAGTAATAGCTGAGTCACTGGTATCGATCTGTGACTCTCCCAGCCCTCAGATATATTATTTTCATTTCGAGCCATCCAGCAGAACCCTTTTTAAAAACAGTCACATCATCCATTTTCACTTCAAGTGCTGCCCCCAAAAAATACAAGGGCAGCCCTGACTCATCCTTAAGGCGGATGACGGATCAATAGCCTTGAAAATTATGTTTTATTTAATCCCGGTGTGTAATCAATGAATTAGGCTCAATATGGACCGTTTTTGCACCGTGGCGTTTGCTTTCATCCTCCCACTGACTGAAATAACTTGATCATTTAGCAGGTAATGTGAATCTGGCCTCATTTACAGAAGCTAAATTAGTTTTCAGTCTTTAAGGACACATGTTGTGTCATCCATCCATCACACAGACTGGATAAGGAAAAACTACAGAGACCAAAACCCATTTCTGTACCAGCATATAAATGTTTATTTCTGCTGTAAAAGTTGGACATTTTAGTGTGGGAGTCTGTTTTTGGAGCCTCGTAGTCAGATGTGGAATTGTAAGTTTTTGTTACCTCCTGGATTGCTTCAACCTGGAAGTGGGGATGTTGACGGTTGATCCGTCCGCCCATTGATTCTGCTCATCTGAAGTGGCACAAGCAAAATCCCGACAGACACACGGATGGAGGAGAGTTTGTGGCCTCCAGAGAACTGGATCAGTTCTTTTTCGTGGCAAAATAGTCAAGCGGAGAACTCTCCTCCTTTTGCATCTGTTGACAGTACTTATGTATCGATAGTTGGCTAGTCCAGACTTATGACAGAATATCCACTAACAGATGGACAATTCTGTACAAACAGTGCATTTTAATGCATTTTCTGTACACATACAAAGTTAAAATTACCTTTCCTCATCAGTAGGGGTCCTATCCACGCTATCATTTAAGTGGAATTTTGCACGTTGGGCTAACATTAGCAGCTATTATGCTGCAAGTTTTATATTTTTTATATTTTATTCTACCTCACAACTGCTCTGTTTTATGTTGTTTTGCTCCCTGGGGAAGGTTTACACTCGCTACCATCTATCAACAGGCCCAGGGTTGAGTCTATATTTCTGCTTCCTCACACTGTAATCCAAACAGCCACCTAAACAAGTTTGCACATGCGCTAATTCCTGTGAGCCTCGAGTCATCAGCTCGTCCAGTGATTCCCAAAGTGTGGGCCGCAGCCTCCTGGTGGGCCGTCGTGGTACTGCAGGTGGGCCGTGTGAGGTCATTAAAAATAAACAAATATGTTTTAAATCCTCGTTTTTTTTATATATATATATTCTTAACTACTGAAAAATATTTTATGACATGATTCAAAAATAATATTTAGAATTATTAAAAAAAAACAATTGAGTGTTATACTACTGTCAACACCTGTCAATGACAAGTGTCACATGGTATTCTGAAGTTTGGGAATGGTTGACCTAGTCAATTGTATTTGATTTTTATTTTTAAATTCATCTATATGCTATTGTAGTCTAATGATTGTGAATTTTGAGGCCATTAGTTTGATAATAAACTGAGACTGTGAGTCCTAAATGAAGCTCATATCTCCAGGCTCAGATGTTTTGTCCATCCCTGTAAGTGTGAATGTCCTCCTGCAGACTGCCATGATTCATGCATTTCTGGCAATGTGCAGTAATTATTCATGAGAAGTAACACCTACAATGTGTGGGTGGAGAAAGTCGCGTCATGTTGACATGCTTCAGCAAGCAGAGCTGGCAGGGTTTTCACAGGGGAGGTCTGAGCATGATCTGAGCGGCATTTGCATTGTTGAGTTAAGATTTCCCACTGTGGATGGAACCTTTTTATTATTATTATTATTATTATTAAAATATTTTCCGATAAGGGTGGCCACACATTAAAGTCTTCTCGGCTGCATATCTACTTTGAAAGAGAAACTGTAGCTTAAAAAATATCATCTGATGCTACAGAGGTGCTGCATCAAGTCAGCCACATGGTTAAACAGGAAGTTGTGTAACATTCCCTTCAAAATAAAGCTTAGTTTCATGACCGTTAGGCCCAGTTGTTTTTTTGTTTGTTTTTGTGGTTTTTTTTTAAATAAAATACAACCTTTTTTTTTCTCAATGAAGGTCTTGATAACAACTAACAACTAAGAGACCAAAATTACTCTTATTTTAAATATAATGTGGCCCGTTACCATTGTTAATTGTACTGACAGAGTGCTACAACTGGCTCCAGGTTGGCCTGGGTGGGTCCATGGACAAAAAGGCCAATTAGCTTGTAGCATTTAACCTGAAGACAAGCTTTCAGCTGGTGGCTCAGCTTGCAGCTGAAGTGGAAATTTGCCAACGGGCTGGCCTGTGGCCAGGAGCCGAAACCGACAGGCCGCCTCCAGGTTGGCTGAAGGTCTGGGCTGCGACTGCTGTGACCAAGCCACCTAGCCAGTCTGAGCTACAGATGGACTTCTGTTCCTGCAAGGGCCCCACTAATGCTCCAGCAGTTCTCGTTTCAGCTCTGAAGTTCTCATTTAACTCGTGAAAACAGACAGATTCAGTCAAAACAAATCTAAGGTAGCATTAGCTAGCATGAGGGTAGCATGAGCTATGCTATGCTAAAAAAGCTAGTTTGTGGTAACTGAGGTATAATGCCAACTGTCTGCCAGGGTTGTTTATTTCACCCATTTGCCTTAGTTTTTATTAGTCATGGACTTGGGAGAATGTACTTCGGAGGAGAGGAGGAACAGCAGTGTACGTGTGCACTGCTCAGCTTGCAGGCTAATATGTATTCAAAATCATCTATGATTTATTTGAGCATAAAATAAACACTCTTAAATTTGATACAACTCAGAATGGACCATGTTCTTTTCTATCCATAACCGCTTCTTTATTAGATGTGCTTTTAATGGATTTTATGCTTTTGTATTTTAGCCACATTATTAATAAAGTTCAGTGGAGGAGAAAAGAAAAAAAAACATAAGAATCGGTCGGTATCTTGGTCAGTTAACCAGAAATTTGAAGTTCGAAAAATTATTTTCTTGCATGAAAACATCTTAAAAATACATTCTGTTAGACAAAGTTATAACATTCTCTTTTATTTCTTTAACCTCCACAATTACTTGTTTGTTGATGTGAAATGCATTCTGGGATACTTTGGCTATGGTGTCCCCCCACAGATCTGAGAGGTGGGCTTCAGAAACGCTCCTCAGAAACGTATGTGTGACATGACGGAGCGTTTGTTCAGTTCTCTTTATACAACCTATGGTTGTTCCTGAGACAAATACAGAATTTGGAAGAAAAAAAAACACTTTCAGTTTATTTCCTTCATCAACTTGGAACATCTCACAGCTCACATCTGGACTCAACACAGTGTTGCTTTTAGTAAGTTAGAGGATCCTAGCTAACTCTCCCACATGGCTACTGGTCAGGGGAGCTGTGTGAGAGTTCTGATTGTTGATTACAGCTCCATACTAACACCATAGTCCCCTCCAGACGGGCCCCGAAGCTCTATGACCTGGCCTGGGCTCCTGTCTGTGCAGGTGGATCGCCACACCTTGCCACCCTCAATACTGGATCCCCCCCAGGGCTGTGTGCTCAGCTGAAGCCACCTCACACTCCGATAACATCTGAAGTTTGCTCACTACTCCGCTGTCATGGGACTGATTTCCTACAACGCTGAGACAGTCTACAGGAGGAGGTCTCGCGCCTGGAGGACTGGTGTCAGGAGAGCCACCTCCTGCTGAACATCACCAAAACAAAGAAACTGATGGTGAACTTCAGTCGGCGGCTCTGAGGAGGAAAGAGCAGACACTTTTTAAATACCTAGGAGTGAGAATCTCATGGGAACCCGTCTTGGACTCAGCACATCAACGCCACGGTAAAGAAGGTATCTGTACCGCTTCAGACGTCTGAGAGGTAAACGGTGCTCAAGAACTTGCACCACTGAGAGCATCCTGAGTGGAGGTATCGCCACCTGGCTGGGAAACTGGACAAAAGCAAGACCTCTTAATCCTTCAAAGGGTGGTCCATTCAGCTGAGCTGGCCATCAGAACCACCAGAATCACCCAACCTGCAGGACATCTATACTAAACGTTGCAGGTCAAAGGGTAAGAAGATCCTGAAACAGACCAGCCACCCCTGTCACGCATTTCTGCTGCAGAACAGGGTTGAGAGGATGAGAGAAATGTCTCTTCTCTCTTTACTCAACTCTGAACCCTAAAAGTTGGCAGCCTTGCACAATTTAGCTACTTTGTACATGTTTTGATTATTCATATTTTTCTATTCTGGGTGCTGCGTTGTATTGTTTTTGCTTCTATTTTATTTTGTACACAGCAGGTACAGAAACAAATGTCACTGCACATCACACCAGTTACTGCACAGTTGATGGTTACAGAGATGACTGGTTTTTATGACGGTCTGTTATTTGTCCTTTTGCTGTTTTGTAGCTTCATATGTATTTACAGTGATCCCTTGCCAATTCGCGCTTTAAGTTCCGTGGTTTTAGTTATTCATGGATTTTTCAGAAATATATAGTATAATTAAAAAAATCAAGAAAAAATTGTGGAAACATCACAGGATGTTGTGCGCGTTCTCTAACAGTGAAGAAATGTTGTGAGCCAGCCTGGCCCTATTAAGAAGGTGGCCTTATGGGTAATGTAGTGTGTGTTATGGGATGGCAGAACGAAAACGGGGTTAGATGAAAAGTGTAGTGAGCATCAACAGCAGCCCAGCGTGTATAGACTTACATTCTCTGTTAACCAACAGGAGCCCAACAATACAACCTGTGTGATGTTACAAGTTCCTGCAGTGCCAGAATAAAATGGCCATTCCATGCAGAGAAAACCGGACTGTTTCTTTTATTGTTGTTAGCGTGTTAGCCGCTAATTACGAGCCAGAAATAGCACAATACCAGCAGTTTCTTTACTACAGTTCAGAGACCAGAGGCTGTGAAGGTAACAGAAAGACCACAGTTGAGCCTTTGTCTTGTTTCACTGCAGCGCCTCGCAACTTTTTTGTGGCTTTTAAACATATTTTAGACACATTATTGAGGCTCAGGGGGGCTCCGGCTCCAGTTCACGGATTTTGATTTTTGCGGGGGGGCGTCGGTCCCTATAACCATGAAAAATAAAGGATCACTGTATTTATTAATTAGTTCATTTATTACTCTTTCAGCTCTGAAAGACATGAACGGAAAAATTGATTCCTCCAGAATAGGTAAAGCTTGACCGAACGAACGCGTTCGCACTTTATTTTGAAAACCGCCACCGGAAGTGGGCCGTAACTTCTCGGAGCTGCGCGGCTGCTTTCTCTTTACTGTCAGCGAAGTGACAGGCGAAGCAGCGGGAGGGAGGAGAAGTTTTCTGTATCTTCGGCTGCTCATCTTCGCCATGGAGGCTCAGCCGACCTTCTCCCGCGAGGAAATCAACAGCACCGTGTGGGAAGTCCCGGAGAAGTACGCGCGGCTCAAGCAGATAGGGACCGGGGCGTACGGCTCCGTGTGGTGAGTGACTTGTCATTTACTGGGCTGCTGCTGCTGCTGCTGCGTGGTGCACGAACGGTGCTCGGTCCGAGCACCTGGCAGCAGCCGGGAAAACATAAACAAGTTAGCACATGACAGCGTTTGGGATGCGTCAGAATGAATTTCACATATCACCGTAACTAAAAATGCAGGGGCGGTTCTTGCTTTTTGAGGGGTCCTGGGTACGTTTGTGTTCCAGGGAGGCCCTCTATCTGATAGAGTAATGAAACAGGGGGATTCTAACGCTTTCATATAATCTGTGTTTATGCATTAATCTGTAAACTTTAGGTAAATAAAACTGGCAAGATTTGTGAGTCTAAAGTTCAAATTAAAGCTGAGCAAGCAAAAGATTATTAGGTAAGATCATTATTATTATTATTATTAGCCCATCTTGACACAGCATTGTGATGTTCAACCTCTTCTTGTAATAACTGTCTGTAAACAGGGAAACGTTGCCAGGATTCTACCTGCTCAGCAGTTCTGCGCCTTCGCTGCTGGATTTTTTTTTTTTTACTTCCGTGATGCGTTTAGTGCATTGGTGCATTTTGATGTCCTGAAAGGTCTGGACTGCAGGGAGGACGGTTCAGCACCCGGATTCTTCTCCTGCGAAGTCACGCCGCTGTGATGGATGCAGTACGTGGTGTTGTCCTGCTGAAATTCTACAAGGCCTTCGCTGGAAGAGAAATACCATATTGGCCCGAATATAGGACGACTCTGATTATAAGACGACCCCTATTTTTCAAATATCATTTTGGGAAAATAAAAATATGATGAAGGCAATAAGGTTATTCATAAAACAACTTTTTAATTGTACAATTACTATTGAAAAAACTCCCACAGAGATAACATTCTGCTGTATTGTTAAACATTTTAATGATTTCAATCTTTTTTAGGAAGTACAGTACCATATTTGCGTGTCAGATTTCCATGTTATTTAAGATCAAGGTATGGTATTTAATAAACTATTTAATAAACTGTGTTCTCTTAAAATCTGAGAATATGACTCTGAATAAGCTACAACCATGTAGTTCAATAACTGCAATTTCTGCAGTTTCTGCAAGTTTAATAACTATTGAAGTTGGGTTTTGTTCAAGAACAACATAAATAATTCAGCCTGTAAAAAACTAATTCTGGACTCCAACAAAACTTTCAAAGCTCTTTGCTTGAGTCGGCTGCGTGCTTCCTCCATTCTTACTAGTTAACTCTGTGTGGGCTCCATCTAGTGGCGCAGATGTGTAATTACAATAGAAAAGTCTAGTCCTCGATTATAAGACGAACCCCATTTTTGAAAATATGATTTCTAGAATAAAATATCGTCCTATATTCAGGCCAATACGGGAGTCTGGATGGGAGCATATTAGGGCTGGGCGATTTTATTGATTCTGCGATACATATCAATATTTTATTTCCACAGGAGTATAGATATTTCAGCCGCGGGTATCGATATTCTAAGCTCCCTTCAAACCCCCCGTGTCCCGCACGGTGCTCTTCCTGCAAAGTGCAGGAAGAGCCATTTAAGTCCTCCAGCCGCTAGTGTCGCTATAGAGCATTTCTAACAAGGTTATCCAGAAGCTTCTTTCTCTTCCAGCTAGAGCTGAGCCAGTCAGGAGAATGGCGGCGAGTATAAACCCAGCGCCTGCGTGCTCAAAAGACAAGGTAATGCTAACTGAGAGCTAACTGCTAAACCCAAGAAGTTATGGCGCGATCCAAAACAAACCACGCTGGACAGTGACGGCGATTGTTGCTACCAGTTTTCATCTACTTCACCTAGGTCGCAGAAAAATACGGAGTCCATTGCTACTTTATTTGTCAGGATTTGAGACCGTATTCAGTGGTGGAAAACGCCAGCTTCAGGCGCAGGGTGAACGCGATGGAGCCCCGCTATCCTGTTGTCTTTTATTCATTTTGTCCAGCATTTGCAAGCTGCCTGTCAGCCATTTAATGTGTAATTGATACTTTTAGTTCAATTAATTCAAACAAAGTAATTGGAACACTCACAAGATGTGACCAAAATCACTTTGTCCCTTTAAAATCTTTCGGAAAATGATGTAAATGTATTGTAAGACGAATATCGATATATATTGTATCGTGAGCCAAATATATCGTATCGTATCGTGAGATTAGTGTATCGCTGCAGCCCTAGAGCATATACTGCTCTAATACCTTTATGTACTCTTCAGCAGTGATGGAGCCTTTCCAGATGTGTGAGCTGCCTGAATGGCACTAATGCAACCTCATACCCTCCTACCATCAGAGCTGCAGGCTAATTACTGTCCACTCATAACAAGATGGACGCTCCCTCTCCACTTTAGTCTGCAGGACACGAATTCCAAAAAGGAATTTCAAATCATCTGACCACAGAACAGTTTTCCATTTATCCTCAGACCATTTTAGATGACCTTCTGTCCAGAGAAGACGGCTGCATTTCTGGATTGTGTTCACATGTGGTCTTCTTCTTTACATGATGCAACTTTAACTTACATTAATGGATTCCACAGTGAGCTGTGTTCAGACGATGAGCCCATCAGTGATGTCCAGTAGAGGATCACGCCTGCTTTTCATGCATCGCCACCTGAGAGCTTGAAGATCACGTACATCCATTTTTGAGCTTCAGCCTTGTCCCTTGCGCACAGACGCTCCTCCTGATTCTCTCTATCTTTTAACGATATTATGAACTGCTCCTAATTTTATATTGAGGAGCATGTTTCTGCTATTGTTCTACAATTGTTAGACGCAGATTGTCACAGATCGATGAACCTCTGTCCATCTTGACATTAGAGTGAGTATTGGCAAGGACCTCGCAATACAATATGTATCATGATACTTGTAACAGATACGATATTATCGCGATATCACGATGTATTGTGATATTCTACCCAGTTAATATCAAAATTAAAAGTAGAGCTGAAAAATCAAGTTGCTGTATACAGTTGTGTTCAAAATAATAGCAGTCTGTTCAAAAAATTGAGTAAAGCCCAAAATCCTTATAATGGTTTTTATTTCCATGCATTGGGAACACTGCACATTATATTCTAAATCAAAACATGAAGAAAAAAGCAGAAATTCTTTACTCACTTTATACAATGTTCATGAAGAAAAATGAACATTGGGCTGTTCAAAAAAAATAGCAGTGTCTGCATTTTACTTTATAAACTCAAATATTTACTGTATAAACTGAAAAATATCCAGGATTCAGCATTCCTATGAATCACTAAACTAATATTTAGTTGTATAGCCACTGTTTCTGAGAACCGCTTCACATCTGTGTTGCATGGAGTCGACCAACTTCTGGCATCTGTGAACAGGTATTCCAGCCCAGGATGATTTGACAACGTTCCATAATTCCTCTGCATTTCTAAGGTTTTGCCTCAGAAACAACATTTTTAATGTCACCCCACAAGTTTTCTATCGGATTAAGGTCCGGGGATTGGGCTGGCCACTCCATGACTTTAATTTTCTTGGTCTGGAACCAATAAGCTGCTCGCTTACTGGTGTGTTTGGGGTCATTGTCGTGTTGAAACACCCATTTCAAAGGCATTTCCTCTTCAGCATAAGGCAACATGACCTCTTCAAGTATTTTGATGTATCCAAACTGATCCATGATCCCTGGTATGTGATAAATAGGCCCGACACCATAGTGAGAGAAACATCCCCATATCATGATGCTTGCACCACCATGCTTCACTGTCTTCAGAGTGTACTGTGGCTTGAATTCAGTGTTTGGGGGTCGTCTGACAAACTGCCTGCGGCCCTTAGACCCAAAGAGAACAATCTTACTCTCATCCGTCCACAAAATGTTTCTCCATTTCTCTTTTGGCCAGCCAATGTGTTCTTTGGCAAATTGTATCCTCTTCAGCACATGTCTTTTTTTTAACAATGGGACTTTGAGGGGGCTTCTTGCTGATAGATTAGCTTCACACAGGCGTCTTCTAATTGTCACAGTACTCACAGGTAACTTCAGACTGTCTTTGATCCTCCTGGGCTGGAATACCTGTTCACAGATGCCAGAAGTTGGTCGACTCCATGCAACACAGATGTGAAGCGGTTCTCAGAAACAGTGGCTATACAACTAAATATTAGTTTAGTGATTCATAGGAATGCTGAATCCTGGATATTTTTCAGTTTATACAGTAAATATTTGAGTTTGTAAAGTAAAATGCAGACACTGCTATTTTTTTGAACAGCCCAATGTTCATTTTTCTTCATTTTCTGTAAAGTGAGTAAAGAATTTCTGCTTTTTCTTCATGTTTTGATTTGGAATATAATGTGCAGTGTTCCCAATGCATGGAAATAAAAACCATTATAAGGATTTTGGGCTTTACTTAATTTTTTGAACAGACTGCTATTATTTTGAACACAACTGTATGTTCATCAGATGATATTGATCATTCAGAGGACAAACCAAGTCGAAACTATTTGCTTCAAAACAACCTATTTATTGTTTTTTATTATTAGTGTTTTTGCACATTTAAATTTTAAACAAATTAAATGTGAAAATTAAACAATTTTCCTAAAACAATTGATATTAGGAGCTGAAAAATCGATATTATATTGGGCTGGCCGAAAATCGCGATATATCGCCAAATCGTTTTTTTTTTCACACCCCTGCTTGACATCCGATAGGCTCCGTCTCTCTGAACTGCTCCTTTTACATCCAGTCCAGTTACTGAATTGTTGTCAATCAACCCAATTAGTTGTCAAATGCTCCTCCATTTGGTTTTTTCTATTGTTTATCCAGCTGATATTTGAAACAAAAATCAATGTTTATGTATTCTAATGCTCTTAGTGCATATTTTCAGGATGTTCAAAAACCATGAAATCACAACAACCCATAAATGAATCTATTAAATCACCTACATGCTTGATGTCCTGAAAGATGGTTTTTAAGAATGACATGGTTAAACAGAACCACGTTTGCTGTGGTATTGAAGCCTGTCAATGATCCGTTAAAAATGACCAGCCTCTAAAAGACCATCTCATGAACTATATCTCTATCTAGGTAGTATCTTTATGTCGCCGTATTTCACCGAGCTTGTGCATCTCTTTTAAACCGCCATGTGGAAATGGCCGTCCAGAGAGGCAGCGGAAATGACACGCCGTAACACAATCAGCAGCTCCATTTTCTCTTGCTTATTGGACATGCTGTTTGGAGGCATGGATCAGCTGCTGTGTTCAGAACTGATTATGATATCCTAAAGTATTTCAGTGTTGTCAGCAGCACTGTACATAAGTGATTTGTATCGTGTGTGTTGGTGGATGTGGCTGCAAATAGTCTAACAAGCCTCTCCTCCCACATATTGGTTCCCTGCAGATTGCTGCAAGCATGCGCCGCAACGGTTGCCAAACATTGGTCTGCTGAGACTCAAAAACGACAGACCACCACTTGATCTGAGCCCCCCTGTACTTTTATGTGACGGCATCTTTGCTGCTGCGTGCAAAGCATCGATCCCCTCACTGCTCTGACTTCTAAAGAGCGAGGATCATAATGAAACTAGGAGGCGCATGTGGACCTGAAACCGAGGGGCTGCCCTGATTCACCGTCTGTCATGTCTCACCGCAGCTCAGCGATGATTGAGAAGACTCAAGAGAAAGTGGCCATCAAGAAACTGTACAGGCCCTTCCAGTCAGAGATCTTTGCTAAGAGGGCTTACCGAGAACTGCGACTACTCAAACACATGAAGCATGAAAACGTGAGTGGATTCATCCCAGTGTGACTCGTCTCTCCTTCAACATGTCGTGTGATGCTTTGAAATGGCATCGTTGTGCTTTTTTTTTTAACTTTGGTGACATGCTATTAAAACTTACTTTCTTCCACATTTATGCATTTGTAACCTCCGTTTCTCGTTCCCACAGGTGATAGGACTTTTGGATGTGTTCTCACCGGCCTCGTGTCTGGATGAGTTTCAGGATTTGTGAGTATTTTTGACATATTGGCAAACTTTAACACTAATAATGGCCTGCAAGTGTAGTACACAGCTATAGAAACTAAATTCTAAATTGTTTAAATTGTTAAAGGTTGGGGTTGCAGGCAGTCTCTTCTGATTTATTTATTTATTTTTAATTAACATGCCAGTAAAAGAGGATTCTCCCAAACTGGGAGCATACTGTCAACTTAAAAGACAGTGTAAAGATTAGCTCTCTGTGACGACGCGATGTCATCCAGAAAATCACCTACCCTGCCTTTAAAGTAATACGTGGAAGAATTTCTTTTTTCTCTCTCTGTTCGGTCCCCTTACAGTTCTGATGTGGTCCAATAGTGTCATAAATACATTTCACGAGTTGAGTCCTACTCACAGACGGTTTGGATCTGAAGCCCAGTATAACCAGCAAAGGAAGCAAAGCCCAAAGAACCATCGATCAAAGAAATAGCTTTTTAGTTTGCGTCAGAAACAGGCGGTAAAATCCACAGCTTTCAGTGTAGCATTGTACTTAGCAAATAAATATGCACCCTCTGAACATTTTTAGCCATGTTGGGGTCAAAGTACTGCACACAACTTATAACGCCGTCCCACAACAGTGACATATGAAAAAAAAAAAGCAAGCAAACACTCGGCTAATGAGGATACATATACTGACACCTTAGCATCCATTGTCCTCCATTAGCATCCATTAGCCATGATGCTAACAGACAATGAACAGCTGAGTGTCCTTCACAAAGCTTAGAACCACTCGACACATGTGAAATTAGGTTGGTACTTCAGAGCCTACCCTGCGTGACAGGAAACAAAAATAGTTTCAGTCGGATCCATCACATCTATGCAGACGTTGATCCAAGTGAAGTGTAGCTTGTTTGCAAAATGTCTTAACTACCACCTGAAATAGGCAAAGACACACATTACAGAATGGACAGCTTTATCGACATATCAAACATGTCAAAACAACAACCCACAGCAACTCAGTTACCAAGAATAAAACACTGCCTGCTATTTTGGCTTCGCCCTCGCGTCCCATTCCTCCTTGATCCTTCTAGATCCTGCCGGTGATTGAAAGCCAGTCCGAGATTTACACCTGCTCCTTTCCTCCAGCATGGTCATCTTTGGTTTCTTCAGCACCTCTGTCATGATGAACATACGCTATACTGCCAAAAGTATTCTCTCACCTGCCTTGACTCACATATGAGCTTTAGTTCATCTCATTCCTAATCAATATGACGTGGCTCCACCCTTTGCAGCTAGAACAGCTTGAACTCTTCTGGGAAGGCTGTCCACAAGGTTTAGGAGTGTGTTTATGGGGATTTTTGACCATTCTTCCAGAAGAACATTAGTGAGGTCAAACACTGATGTTGGACCAGAAGGTCTGGTTCTCAGTCTCTGCTCTAATTCATCCCAAAGGTCTTCTATCAGGTTGAGGTCAGGACTCTGTGCAGGCCAGTCAAGTTCATCCACACCAGACTCTTCCATCCATGTCTTTATGGACCTTGCTTTGTGCACTGGTGCACAGTCATGTTGGAAGAGGAAGCTCCAGCTCCAAACTGGTCCCACAAAGTTGGGAATCATGGAATTGTCCAAAATGTCTTGGTCTGCTGAAGCATTCAGAGTTCCTTTCACTGGAACTAAGGGGCCAAGCCCAGCTCCTGAAAAACAACCCCACACCATCACCCCCCCCCCCTCCACCAAACTTTACACTTGGATCAATGCAGTCAGACCAGTACCGTTCTCCTGGAAACCACCAAACCCAGACTCTTCCATCAGATCACCAGATGGAGAAGTGTGATTCTTCCCTCCAGAGAACGTTCCTCCACTGCTCTAGAGTCCAGTGGTGGCTGCTTTACTCCACTGCATCTGACGCTTTCCATTGTTCTTGGTGATGTCTGGCTTGGATGCAGCTGCGTCACCATGGAAACCCATTCATGAAGCTCTCTGCTCTGTTGTTGAGCTGATCTGAAGGACACATGAAGTTTGGAGGTCTGTAGTGATTGACTCTGCAGAAAGTTGGTGACCTCTTCACACTATGTTCTTCAGCATCCTCTGACCCCGCCCCCTCAGTTTACCTGTCCTACCAGTTCATGGCTGAGTTGCTGTCGTTCCCAAACACTTCCATTTCCTTATAATACAGCTGACAGTTGACTGTGGAATATTTAGGAGCGAGGAAATTTCAGGACTGGATTTGTTGCTCAGGTGTCATCCTATCACAGTTCCACGCTGGAATTCACTGAGCTCCTGAGAGAGACCCATTCTTTCACAGATGTTTCTAGAAACATTCTGCATGTCTAGGTGCTTAATTTTATACACCTGTGGCCATGGGAGTGATTGGAACACCTGATTCTGATCATTTGGATGGGTGAGCAAATACTTTTGGCAATATAGTGTATCAAGAAGAGGGAACTGTTGCTCATGTGAGAATGACCCGGTTTGGACCGTAAAGTGACACAGTGCAACTCCAGTCCAGCCAGGTGTGAGCTGTCAGTGGTGAAGGATCTCATTAACCTCAATACAAGTCAATAAAACATCAGAGATTTTGAAAATATTAATGTGAGAAGGTTATGCGGTGTTGCTTTAAATATCGCCGTGTCTTAACCTGAAGAAACTTTCCAATCACTCTTTCATTTGACCCAATCAGATCAGATCAAACAAGGATTGTGTTTTTAAGCGGTCAATTGTGACCTCCAGGAACAATGTTTTTAAGGGCATAAAATTAAAGCCAAAGATATTTAGACTGTACCTGCTGCAGGCGAGGAGCTCAGCATAAAGAGGTGGATTAATGTGGATTGATGGTTTTCTAAACACGCACAAACACCTAAGATTATCTTTAAAAGCGTGTAAAGACACGGATTACAGCATCAGCGGCCTTAGACATTTAGCAAGACGTTGGCACCGTACTGTCTCTTTTTTTTTTTAAACTTTAGTGTTTATTGGGTTTTTTCTAACATTCAAAAAAATAGAACACAATAACAAAAATAAGAACAATAACAGCCATGGTTAAAAGTGTCTACAGGCAAAAAGGGGCAAATACAAGTCCATTTTCTTGATTATTAGAAAGTCCATGCACATCTTCCATTTTGTCATCCATTTCTTCCATTTACGCATAAAGACATTCTCTCTCAGTCTAATCAAATAGGTAATTTTTTCCATGTTATAAATCTCTCTTACTCTTCCTAACCAGAGTTCTAACCGTACAGCCTCTTGACATGTCGTCTCACTCTGTCATGCTCTCTTTTCTCAGCTATCTGGTGATGCCTTACATGTTTACTGACCTGTCGAAGGTGCGAGGTCATCTTTCTGAAGACAAAGTCCAGTTTCTCGTCTACCAGATGCTCTGTGGACTCAGGGTGAGATTTTTTTTTTCCCCAAACATTTATTTTTTTACCATCAGTCATCAGAATTACAGGGGAGATAAGTGCAGTTAAAACAAGGTAAAGTTTCGCTAAACATGCTACAAATGAAGTCATGCTCTCACTGGAGATCATGATAAAGGGGAGGATTGACTCTCTGGGTTGGTAGTGAGGTTCTGCCTCAGGTGGAGCAGCTTAAGTATCTCAGGGTCTGGTTCACAGGTGAGGGACGAATGGAAGGGAACAGCATCTGCAGTATCTGTACCGCTCTGCTGTGGTGACGAGAGAGCTGAGCCGAAAGGAAAGACTCTCTTTATACCAGTCGGTCACGAATCCTGAGCCGTGACTGAAAGAATAAAACTGCAGATACAAGCAGCTGAAAGTTTCATCTGCAGGGTGGCTTTACTCTCCCTGAGAGAGAAGATGAGAAGCTCAGTCATACCAGGAGATAGAGACGGAGTAGAGCTGCTGCTCCTCCATGTTGAGATGAGCCAGTTGAGGTGGTTTGGGCCTTTGGTAAAAATCCCTTATGGACGCCTCCCTGTGGAAGTATTTAGGGCATGTCCAACCAGGAGGAGGCCCTGAGGCCAGACCCAGGACCTGCTAGAGGTTAAATGTCCCCCTCCTAGAGGAGCTGGTATCCCAGGAGAGATCTGGGCCTCTCTGCCTGTTGGCCCCAGGATCTAAAAGCCGGATAAGTGGAAGTTGATGAATGAATAATGAAATATCTTCTAACTGCTCTGTTTCTTCTTTTTTTTTTCCTGTGTAGTATATTCACAAGGCGGGAATCATCCACAGGGTAAGTACAAGTCGACACGTAATTGCAGAAAGGCTCAATTAAAGCCAAAACTTAAAATATAGTGAGAACATCTTTTGATCATTGTCTCAGACCTCAGATGTGTTCTTTCAGGTGCTTTAAGAATATGTTTATTTAAATAATCATCTTTAACGAGTCAGATCAAAGCCTGCCCTAACAGGTCGGGTGAGTTTGTTCCTCTGATGTGTGAGTGCTTGTCTGGATATGTTAGGTCACACCCTTCTTCTCCTGAGAGCGAACGTGTGGAGGAGGGAGGTGTATTGCTAAAGCTCATGCTATTAGCTGCTAGTTTGTCCTCTCTGCTGAACTCTTCCCTCCGTCAGTCCTGTCCCTAATCTTTCCAACAATGTAAAAGCTGATTTTTTTGACATTTTGATATCACCTTTCCGGCTGATCCAAACATCACAAATGCAAATTTTCGTGCCCTTTTTATTTTTTTTAAATACACTTTGTTTATGGGACACATAGTCGGTGTAATCTGATCACTGAATAAGCTCCTTTTATGTTGGCATTAAATTTCAGAAAGGGTTCATTTTCCATTGACGAATGGAATCAGCTGAGGAAGCTTCATGGCGCTATTTAGTGGGTTTTTAAAAGTTTTTAATCCAAGTGGCAAGTTTAAGTGTTTGAAATCTGTTTCTCAAGGTATTAGTTTTGTTTTTTTCCCATATTGTGAACCAGGAATCTTCACATTCACACTTGTTCTCCTTGTCCCTCCCTCTCAGGAGGTCATGAAGAAAAACAACTTTGATTTCATGTGAGATTCAAACCAGTTTTTTTTTCTTTTTTTTAAAGGTAATAACCTTTGTTCCAATCATTAGCTGAGTAATGACAGTGGTGAGCTGTCAACGTGTTCTTGCTGTCTTTGTTTTTTTTTGAGTGGAGAAAACGGCGCTGGGCCGCCATTATTGTGTAAATGTTAATGGACTTACATTTCTATAGCGCTTTTCTAGTCTACCGACCATTCAAAGTGCTTTACAGCATGTGTCACATTCACACATTCACACACTGATGGCCGAGGCAGCCATGCAAGGTGCCACATGCTCACCAGGAGCAATTTAGGGTTCAGTATCTTGCCCAGTGATACTTAGACATGTAGCCTGGGGAGCATGGGAATCAAACCGGACAACCCACTCCACTACCTGAGCCGCCCAATAAATCTTAAGCAACACTCACCGGCAGTGTCACAGTTGTAACGTATTAACCCGGCGGCTGTTGAGTCACACCAATGAGCTCGCACAACTTCTGCACTGCATTTGTCAGGAAAAAAAAAAAAAAAAGTTAATCAGTATTTGTGTTACTTGACCATCTCTCAACTCATTTTCTCTGACAGGATCTCAAACCAGGAAACTTAGCTGTGAACCAAGACTGCCAGCTGAAGGTACGTAACAGCACAGACTCAGCAGCAAATTCAGCTGATGTGGGGATTTTTTTTTTAATGTGAATTGTTCATTCAGGAGCACATTACTAAAGTAATTAACTAGTTTTCTGCTTTAATCTTCCATAAAATGTGATCTGGTCTTCATCTAATAATGATAATAATGGTTGGTGGTAATAATGGATGAACATAGGGTGCTCAAGCTGATGACTCAATTATGACTTACCGTGTCTTTATTGACGACACCTGTTAAACATTTACAGTGCTGATGGAAAAAGTAATTGAACCCTATGAAACTCCTTTGGTAGCAATTTCTGGATCAGACCCGCACGTCCATTCCTCTTTATAGAGCTGCTTCAACTCAGATAAGTTTGTAGGACAGCAGGATGTCAGATGTGAAAAGCTCCCGGCGCCTCTGTGGGAGGGGTCACACAGTATCAAACTTTTCAAAATGGTCAATTAACAGGTTTTTACTGCAGAACTGACAGCAGTCAGTCACCAGCGCCCCTAACCCCAACCCGAACCCTTAGTCTGGTTAGTCTGGTTCTGGATCTGCCTGTGTCACATGCTTCCTGTTTCTGGGTTGTTACCCCACAAACTGGAGTTTTGTGAGGCAGGAACAAACTGTAAGAGGAACCTTTGCACCCATCATCAGTTTCCACCAGACCGTTGAGGGTGGCACACAGCGTCAGAGGTGAGCCAAACAGGGAGAAAAAAGACAATCAGAGAGGCTGGCAAACAGGCCACGTGCACACGGTGGTGAACCGACGTGGAACCAGCGTCTAAAATATCAGAGAGGCAGCCGGTTTTTCAGCTAGTAGCACGTTGCACCTTTAAAAGCACCTGGAAAAATAAAGGAAAGTTGCAAAAGAAGGAAGAAACTTGTCTGTTGAGTGAATCCAGTTAAACCTCTGAATGGATGTCTCACCCCTTTCAAGTGGGGTTGACTCTTAAAACTTGACAGTATGACTATCCAGAGGCCGTTTCCTCTGCATCCATCGGTTCTGCCCCCACAGGGACTGAACTAAATCTTTGTATCTGATAGGAAAAGACTAAGCTTGACTGGCCAGGCTAGATGTTGGTCACCTCTTTCCTTTTCACGCCATACGACAGCGCTGACTGTTGTTTCACGCGCCGTCATTAAAGTAATTAATCCGTGCGATTCGCTTCCTTTTTACAGCGGTGCTGTAAATTCCTGCTCTTCAGTCGGGTCCTCGTTAGCTTGAGTGCGTTGTGTTCCTCTGTTATTGTGACTTGGATGAAGATCAGATTACATTTTATGGCAAATCAAATCAGAAAAGCGGTAAACTACAAGGCATCCACGCACTCTTTCATATCAGGTGAACAAGACGGCACGACATGTTACACAGTGTCATTTATTTGACAAAAAGCGAGGCAGAAGTACAGAAACGCTGGCAGGACTCGAGGAGGTTCGGAGCAGTGACGAGCTGCTTATTAAATACAGTTAATTTATAGGTCAGAGTGACCAGCTCAACAAAGCTGTTACAGGTTTGCTGCTCTTGTAGCGTTCAGCTATGTGTTAATAACATAGTGCCAAGGAGGAAAGATATCAGAAATGATTTTGGAGAAACAGTTCAATCTGATCAGAGTTAGGAGCCCATTTTGAAACAATTTGCAGTCCATCATTCTATGGTTAATATAATAATATAAAGGTTTCTCTGGTTCTGGTGCAGATCCTGGACTTCGGGCTGGCCCGCAGCACCGACGCAGAGATGACCGGCTACGTGGTGACCCGTTGGTACCGTGCGCCCGAGGTCATTCTGAACTGGATGCACTACACCCAGACTGGCAAGACAATTGTAGCTGTTACATTTTTTTTTTTTTTTTTTTTTTATATCCGTCCTCGGTGTTGGACTTTCAGCTCTGAATCTGTAACCGTTCCGATGTTCGTCACGTGAAAGCGTTTCCATGTAGCTTGTTACGTTACTTTGTGGGTCTCCATGTTGCTTGTTCCCAAAACGTATCGGATTACAAACGGATGTCACCCTGAAAAATCTTTCTTTTGCCCTTGAACTGTTCGCAGCGGACGCAGACGGGTCCGACGGCAGCTTAATAGCGCTGAGACTCATCAGAATTGTCGCTGCGTGACCGACCCTCCAAGTTCTCATGTTTTTGCAGGAGTTGCTGGTTTTTCTTCTTCTGAATGAAATGTTGCACAGGACTGTGTTCCTCACCAAATGTTCCCTAATTGTAATCGAACAAATTCAGCTCTGTGTTGAGAACCAGAACTGGCCTGTGCCATTTAAATGCCAGCTTCCTCATTTCTGCCGCGTTGGCTCTCAGCCTCAAACACTGACGTGAACGCCGTTCGGGTTCTCACTGATTCTTCTTTTTGCTTCCCTCAGTGGACATCTGGTCCGTGGGCTGCATCATGGCAGAAATGATCAATGGAAGAACCCTCTTTAAAGGAAAAGACTGTATCCTTTCATGTGCCCTTTTCCATTTTTGAGCCCATGTGTTGTGAACTGACGACTTTCGGTTTGTAAAAGATGGAAACGCACTAATTTCTAAATGTCCACCGAGTTATCAAGATTAGTTTCTCAAACAGCTGTAGCAGTAAAGGGAATTGACGGGCCCTTGATCAAACAGGGACATTTTTTTTATGATGAGCGCTATAAATACAGCACAAAATGAAACACAGAAGCCAATTATAGTAAATGACGTGCAAATAAAACTGTCAGTGCTTCATAAATTGGCTATTTTTTTTAACTTTTACTGTTCTTTTCATGGGCCTGCTTGGAGGCCGTATATTCCGCTGCCCGCGTGTGGACATTTTAATAATTAAGTTAAGTTGTTTATCCCTGACTGTAAACCCTTCACCCCATCAGACATGGACCAGCTGACTCAGATCATGAAAGTGACTGGAGTTCCTGGGCCAGAGTTCATACAGAAGCTGGACAGTCCAGAGGTGGGACAAATATTTGCTTCATCTTCATGTTTTATAGGGAGCTTTTCTCTCTTTTGATGCTGGTAACCCTGTGACTGTTTAACATCCTAAACTAGAGGAGCACTCGGAGAGCGCATACCTCCGCTTATCAGCAACAATTCCCTCATATAGTGATTTACACCATAAATACTAGTCGTACATACACTGACAATTAGGAGTGTGAAAAAAATCGATTTGGCGATATATCACGATTTTCGGCCCCCCCTATATATCATTGATTTTTCAGCTCCTGATATCGATTTTTTTTTTAGAAAAATTCATTCATTCGCTTAAATGTGCAAAAACACTAATAATAAACAATAATTGGGTTGTTTTGAAACAAATAGTTTTGACTCAGTTTGTCCTCTGAATGATCAATATCATCTGATGAACATATACAGCAACTTGATTTTTCATCTCTACTTTTAATTTTGATATTAACTGGGTAGAATATTGCAATATATTGTGATATTGCAATATCGCAATAATATCGTATTGCAACCCAAGTATCACGATACATATTGTATTGCGAGGTCCTTGCCAAAACTCACCCCTACTGACAATATGGGACCGCTAAAAAAAAAGATACCATATCTTCCTTTATTTTGTGATGCACACAAAAATAAATAATAATGCTATAAAGATTTCATGCAATATTTGTTTCCAAATTTGATACATTGAAATTAAACAACCTCAATGCCTTATAATTTCCATTTATTTACATTGCAAAAAACCAACATTGTATATTTTATGACGTAAGTACTTCGCTTAGAAAAACAAATGGCAAAAAAATGATTTTAACGATTTAAAACATTGAAAAATGAAATTTGACAGAGGTTCCCATTGTCAATCCCTGAGTCATATTTCATGAGTTTTGGGCAATAATTAACAGAGATATTGAGAGACAAAATCTTCGGCCCCATTGACCGCAATGTTATATGAAAAGTTGAAAGTGATCCAGAATCCAGGATTTCTTCCGGATCACAGCCAAAATGAAATCAGTTCTTCCTTTACACATTTCTGTGACAAACAAACAGACAAACAAAAAGACAGACAAACAGATAAACGCCGGTAAAAACATAACCTCCTTGTCGGAGGTAATGATGAGAAAGCATGACTATGTGAAAGTTGTTTACATGAAGGAAGCTGCGTCTTCCAAAGCCCGAGTAACGCCAAATCCAGATGGGCTGTCAGGAGAACATGAGGAAAGTAGAGTAGAGCATCTCGCTGTGCAGATCTCAGACTGGACTGAAGGTGCAGACGAAGCGGTGGGAGTTCAGGAGGAGGGGCCTCAGAGCTGGACGCGCTGCTGTGAAAGCGACGTCTCTACTCCCAGATGTTGGGTAGTTGGCTGTGTGATTCTGTCCACAACGTCCTCTCAGAGAGCTCACCTGTCCTACAGCACCCGCCGATGCCGCACGTGACACCGTCAGCTCGGTTTGTTGCCAGGCGACAAACGCAACACCCCCAAAAGATGAGATCAACACACCCACATGTGTTGCCTTCCAGCAGCGTCCTCCCCCCCTTTTTTTTGGGTGAAAACAACACATTGAATTTGACTGGTGGTAATCACAACTTCAGGGGTGTTTCCTAATATAGATGTACTAAAAAGGACTGCGTTGTTGCTGCTCAGTCTGCCTCCCTCAAAATTAATAAACGATGCCACCAAGTGGCCAGAAGTGTTCTCATCCTGACATCTACTAGCACCTTATTAAATTCATTTAATCTGCAGAAAATTAAATTCAGTTTAATTCCATTCAAAAATAGTTTATTTGTCCCTGAAGGGATATTAATTGTGCAGTACTTGTCCTGACGTAAGGCTCCTCAGAGATCCAGTATGGATGGTTATTGCTGTGTTCAGGTCTGTGCTGCAGCAGATCTGAAGAAGCCTCTGCCTGAAGACACTCTGCTGCTGAGTCACTGTGTCGTAAAGAGGATGTTCAGAGTTGTCCATGAGAGTCTTCGTTTTATAAAGTATCCTCCTTTTCAGGATCAGCTCCCGAGCCTCCAGAACAGAGCCAGCCTTCTTTATCAGGGTGTCCAGTTTCTTGAAGTCTCTGGCTCTGATGCTGCTCCCTCAACAGATGACTGCAGACACTTGAACTCTCCACAACAGACTTATAGAAGATATGTCACATCTTCCTGCAAACCCCAAAGGAGCTAAGCTTCCTTAAGACATCTGCTCTGTCCCGTCTTATGAACAATCAAACTGAGCTACACTCTGCACTGAAGCAAACTCAGGATTCAAAACTCTGCATCCAGCCAGTTATTAAAGTCCAGTTCCAAATTAATTAGCGTCACTAGATGATTCTGCTTTGCCGGATTTTACGTAGATTCTTTCATGTGGTTTTATAAGAGAAGATTGAAGCTTATTTTCTAAATATTGCATCACAAGATGGGAGAAACTTTAGGAAATGGTACAACAACCAACTATTGAATCTAATTTTACATCATAATGGTCTTTGATCGTCTGTTTTGGACGGAGGGTCAACTGTGAAACAAAAATAACTAGGGCTGTAGCGATACACTAATCTCACGATACGATATACGATATTCAGCTCACGATATGATATATATCGATATTCATCCTAAGATACATTTACATCATTTTCTGAAAGATTTTAAAGGGACAAAGTGATTTAGGTGACATCTTGTGAGTGTTCCAATGGCTTTGTTTGAATTAATTGAACTGAAAGCATCAATTACACATTATATGTCTGACAGGCAGCTTGCAAATACTGGACAAAATGAATAAAAGATTTGTTGAGAAAAATAGTTTCATTCATTTAAACAGTGTAAATTGCTGCTTGCAAGCTTTTAAAGGTGGGACACGGGGGTTTTGAAAGAAGCTTAGAATATCGATACCCACGGCTGAAAAATCAATACTCTCTGGGGAAATAACATATCAATATATATCGCAGAATTGATCAAATCGCTCAGCTGTAAAAAATAACCCTAAATGTTTGTTTTCTCTTGGTTATATGGGGATTAAAGATTATCAATACAGAATGTAGTTAATTGGATCATCAGTAAGTTGGTGCATTATTTTTATTTCATCATCAGTTGAAACACTTATTGACTGAATAAACCCCTTTGACAGGATGTAACCTCTAACCGTCCCACTTCATCTTTTGCTCTGTCAAACAGGCCAGAAGTTACGTTAAAGCCCTTCCTCGCTATCCCAGAAAAGACTTCTCAACACTGTGTCCCAGAGCCAGCGCCAAGGGTGAGTCCAGCCACCACTTTGTCCATTTTGTCCGCCACATCTCATTTTTTCATTTAAAAGGCATCACTTTCTGTTGCACGACCTGCTGGACGACCACAGCAGACTGGGGGTGAGGGGCTTGTGATCCGTTTGTTTAGCGTATTTAGCGTCAGCTGTGGTTCTCTCTGACTCAGACGGCTGATAACGGCTCTGCCTGCACTCTCTCCATGAAAGCTTTTATGTTTTCTGTTGCAACTCGCCAGTGACACGTTGAAAAGACTCGAGGTCGTGCATGCGATGCCCCCGGCTGAATTGACTGGTGTAATTGCTTCTTTTTTTTTTTTTGGTGCCTTTTTCATAAATGGATAGAAAGCAAAATGACAAATGTGACCGTTAGAAACATCATTTCCTCTTCAGCCTTTTTTCAGACGTGCACTTCTGTCCGTTTCCATGGGGAAATGACATACTGTTATGAAAAAATTGAAAGTCTCGGAGCACTTACAGAGCTTTGAGTGGTAGTTTTAAGTTCTCATCTGACAGGTGAAGATGGAAATTGCGTCAGTAAGTAATGTACGAAAACTCATTTTTGTTGAGTTCATAGCAACAGTGCGGCTTGTGAGGTCACATGCAACGTGACTCCCTCCATCACTTCCACAGGCTCGTCTGAATGAGCAACGGTGAACCGGTGACCCGGTGCCATTGGTTTAACAGCTTGCTGAAGCCGACATCAGTCTTAAGGGCGTTTTCTTGCTTTTGAAAAGGCTACATCAACCTGCCATTTTATTTTTCTTTCATGCTTGATCAAACTGCTGCAATCTCCTGTTCCACTAACTGCCTTCAGGTATCGATCTCCTGGAGAAGATGCTGGTTCTGGACGGGGATGAGAGGCCCACAGCTGAGCTAGCTCTGGAGCACCAGTACTTCGGCAGCTTACGGGACCCAGATGACTTTCCGGAGCCTGTGTCGTACGATGACAGCCACGACAACGCCACACTGTCCCTAGATGAGTGGAAGCGTAAGTTTGGGCCCGATCTTCCGCCAGATCTCCTAAAGCCGCTATTTAGGGATAGCGGGTAGCGGGAGGGGCGTCCCCCCGCAAAGGATGCAATCTTCCACCTTGCTAAACCCGCTATCCCACCTGCACTATCTGCTACATTATGCATAGGAGTGGTTAGGGCGTTCCACCTGTTAAACCAATCAGTGCGTCAGCAGCCATTACCTTAAAGAGCAGGTTGTGCTACCCACAAACCGCTATGGAGCGTCTTTTCATCCAGATCGGAGCAGCTCTCATGTGCAGCTCGTCTGGGACTCTGCTGTAGAGTTTCCTCCTCTTCCTCCTCCTCCTCTTCACTGATTTATACATACACATATTTTTACACAGACAATTCCTATCAGCTACCTGAAAGTCCCAGATAATTGGTGCGCCCCCAGTAAACACGCTCTGGTTGTCTATGGTTTAACTGGCGAACAAGCCGTTTAAGATGATCTCTGCTATTTCTCAGGGGTTCAACTGAGGCCAAATCACCGTTTTATACAAGAGTTAATTCGAGAGGTAGAGCCGTTTGTGCACGTCCGCATGTGACCAGGTGGACGCACATTGATGCCATTTGGACGTGCTCTTGTACGCGCCAACATGCAGGTTGGGGTCGGGGGTGGTCTGACCAAGGGCAAACGACACACCCACTGCCACACCTACAAAGTGAGTAAGGGAGTCGGCATAACGGATAGCGGCTTTAGCAAGCGGAAGACTGTATTAGCGGTTAGCGGAGGCTCCTAAACCCACAATTTGAGGGTAGCGGCTAGTGTTAACGGGTAAGGGGAAGTGTACGATCGGGGCCTCTGCGTGTCTGAGTGTGTGTGGGTTGATGATTCTTTACTTCATTATTAACATCATGAAACCAACAGCACATTCAATTTCAATTCAATTTTTCCCGACAGAGGCAGCTTTCATCACATTCTAATGTGACCGTTCTTCCTCAAAACAGTGTTTTTGCAATCTCGCTCCTCATCACCACTGCCCTGCATGTCTTAGGCGTTTCTCTGCGCCGGCGCGCCTGATTCAGATGAATGGACCGCCTGATTCACTCATCAAGATCTGCACATGTCTGTCAGTGACCCCACCCCACCCCTGAGATCTGAACCAGGTGTGCTGGAGCAAGGAAACATCTAAAACACGCCAGGAGGTGGTACCTTGAGGACCTGGGTTGAGAAACAGTACATTATGGCTTTGATATGGCTTTGAAGATATATCTCTCTCTCTCCTCCCCATTGTTCCTGCAAACATGTCACTGAGATATATTTCAGCAGATAGACATTGTCTCATTTTTGGGGGGGTAGGCCACTCCAAAGCTGATGATGCAGTTCCTGGCCTTGAAGAGTTCTTTGGGAAGACGCTGGACTCCACGTTGCTTTGATGCGTTCGTCAGCGTGTTTGTGTGTGATAGAAGCATTTGGGTCTCCATAGACTCCGTATAGACGTGTCATTGAGCGTGTGGGTGAGTGGGCGGGGTTTGTTGTGTAAATGTGCTTTAAGTGGTCGACAAAGACCAGAAAAGAGCCATAAAGGATGCAGTCCATCACCAGACCTGTGTGAATGTCTACAGGTGTTATCTCGAAGGGAACCATACGTTTCTCTTAAATTTCAGTGGACGTTTCCGCATTGATGCTGCCATCACAACACTGGGAAAAGCTTTATATCAAGGTTGCAGAGTAGCAGCTGATGGGAAACGTAAATGCAGCTGTATTTATGCAGTCTCGTCGACCGCTCAACACGCTTCACGCTACGAGCCACCCGTCCACCCACGCATTCATGCAGCACTCTGATCTATGCCGAGACCTTTTCTTTTAAGTGGAGGGAGTACTTTTTCTCCCTGCGGTGTCTTGCTCAAGGACGCTTCCACATGTGAACTGCGAGGCCCGGAATCAACCCGTTGACTTCAAGGTCGGCAGACAGCTGCTCTGCCTGCTGATCCACAGCCGCCCTAATAACAGATAACGGTACATGTGCGGTGGCCCGTCCCGGATGTCTCCGAGTCCTTCAGACACCAACACCGCCTCTGGACAAGGTCGACATCAGCCTTCACCTTTGAAATTTTTCATGGCATTTGTGAGTTTACTGCAGCTCCGTCTTGTAGCTGCTCGGAAAATATTTTCGTTTTCCATGTGATTTTATCAGCTGCTGGTAAATAGGGAGTCTTGATGCATTTCTGTGTGAGCAATCAGGCTTGGCGACCGTGTCCTTGCCCTTTAATTGCTCCAAAATTCCTCCAAATTAATTGAATAATTTAATAATATGTACAGTTAGAAGTATGCAGTTCTCTTGGAACAGTCTTTTTTTAAAACAGTTACTTATTTAACTCATTCACACTGGAGATCCTCTGACCATCTTTGTTCCTCAAAGAGTGCCTTTGTGGGTTGTTTTTTTTTTGTTTGCTTTGGTGGGGGGTGGGATGGGTGTCACACTTATTGATATCTCTCATTTAAAATAAAAGTATTTTTAACTTCAGTACCAGCAACTGTGAAATGCTTTGGAATGTGTTCAGAGGCCTGAAATGCTAAAAGGTTTGTTGATCAACAAATTAAATGCATTAGATGAGACAAAAGATTAAATATCTTGTGCTCATACAAGCAGATATTATCATGACCACAATAGAAGTCAAAAGTAAATTTAGCTTTTTTTTTTTTCAGTGAATAGAGTTCATAGGACTCATGTGCGATGGCATCAGGCCTTCTGCAGAGTGTTTGTTAATAGATAAGAGTTCTAAATATAAATTGTGTATCTTAAAGTAGACAGGGTAAACAGGAAAAAAAAAAAGGTTGTTGTTTTTTTTTGATTAAATGATCTGCTTTACACTTTCACCACCACAACCACGGGAAATGAAAATTCCTGATGCTGGTACGTCTCTATGCCCGTTCTGTTTTACCAGCCACTGAGGCTCTGGACCCGTTACAAACCCAACTGTCTCTCCTTTCTCTCGCAGGATTATGTTTCAAGGAGGTGAAAAGCTTCGTTCCATTCCCACGAAGGGACTCCAAGAGAAAAAATACCTTGACTATGTCTCCGTGATGTGATGAATGCGATGCTTCTCCCAACCCCCCCGACCAACAGCCAACGGTGCCCTGGACTCACACTATTCTTTTAACTCCTGAGCTATTTTTCTTTTTAAATCAGTGTTGAGAAGAGTGATATTTTTAAACCGACCCGTTCTTTTTTTTGTTTTTTGTTTTGTTTTTTTTGTAATGTGAAATAGTTTCCTAAATGTGGATTGTTGCACATTCCCCATCAGTGAACTGTTATAAATACTGACTAAGTTCTGCAGGGTTTCCTGCAAGTTTTACTGTAATATTGGTTTCCAATTAAAGAAAAAGAGGAAGATCTGTACAGTGGTATATTTCTGCAGAACGCAAGTAACGTCCTTTGTAATTAAAAACGATGTCAGCCTCGAGGTCGGAGTCTTATCTTAATGTGCTGTCAGCAGATGCATAGCGTGGTTGTTTCGTCTGGGTTTTCCCGCCGAGGCCCCAGAGGCTGAGCAGCGATGGTGTGAATGTGCAATATGTCAACAGTGCCTGCTGGAATGTGTGCTCGTGACGGTGTGTGTGAGATGCAGAAAGCCAGTAGTCGATATACGTAACCCTCTCCCTGTAAACCGTCTGTGAAGGTAAATGTTGAGCTCCAAGATTGAAGATAGCTTTGACAATGCGGAAACAACTCAACAAACATTCAGTGCACCGTCTGAAAATTCAACTCTGATACAGTCGTCTGCAAATGATAGTACCCCCTTTTTTTTTTTGTAAAAACATAAAAACTAGAAGAGCACTCGGAGAACGCAGACCTCCGCCAAGTGCAACAGTTCTCCCATATAGCGATTTATAGATTACAATAAAATCTGCGTTCTGGATCAGATCCGGATCAGCCTTTGAAATTTGATAGAGGTTCCCATTGTCAATCCCCGAGTCAAATTTCATTAGTTTTGGGCAATAATTAACGGAGATATTGAGAAACGAAAATTTCGGCCCCATTGACCGCAATGTTATTGAAAATTTGAAAGTGATCCAGAATCCAGGATTTCTTCTGGATTACACCCAAAATGAAATCAGTTCTTCCTTTTCACATTTCTGACAACTCATGAAAATTTCATCAAAATCCATCCATAACTTTTTGAGTTATCTTGTAAACAAGCAGATAAACGCTGGCAAATATATAACCTCCTTGGCCAAGGTAATCTGATTGTTGTGGGTTTTAGTCTCACACAAACACAACCCCAGATGAACGACAACAACATATTGCTTTTTTTTCCACCAAATTATTTGCAACAATTGTTATTTGAGACATCTACTCCTGGGAAGATTGGCTGTTATCTTAAATGCCTGTACTTGTGAATAATCTTTATCGAACAATCTTTCTCGCTGTGAAACGCTGAACTCCAAATCGCTTAGAAATCCATTCTCTCCCTTCCTCTAAGACTACAGCTTACCTCTGTCCCTCTTGGCATTGTGTTCAACACGCTCCTGACCTGCTAACTGCTGGAAACGTCTGCTTTCATCAAGGTCTTCACACCTGCTGACCATCAGTTCATAAACATAATATGCAGCACCTGGCTGCAACTTACTGTCTTAAAATTTAATGGAAGCAGTGAAGTGGTACTTAGTATTTCTCTAATTATTAGTATTACTGTTATTTTCCCTTTTTTTTTGCCTCATTTTTGGTAAATTAACAGCAACAAAACATTATGCTATTGTCTGTGAAGTTCCTTGTGCCTAATACTAAGATCTACCTGCTGTGTGCTGAAAATGTTTTTCCTTTGAAGTTGTCGTGCATGTTTTGATCGACCTGAGGTCAGACATTAAACAGCTGTTGACTCTTTTTTTTTTTTTTTTTTCCTGCGGGTGGTGGGATGTGTAGGCCGTATGTCTTGAGGGGCGGACAGCTGCTTTCTTATTTGTTGTGGATTCTTTAGACCTCTGTTCTGTTCCTTCTTATCACCATAACATGTCGAGGAGCCATGAGTGTAAAAAGTGTGAGGACACAGTCAGTAGTTCAGAGGTGGAAGGACATCAGCCTCTGTTGTCACCCGCTGATCTGTTGGTTCTGCATGTGGGCTGATGCGGGTAAACCTGAGGACTAATGTCTCCAGGCGCTGCACGACTGTCGGTGCAGTTGGTTACGACTGGCCGCCTGAGAACTGACACAGCTGTGGGTGTGTGTAGGTGGAGGTAAAGACGGTGCGCCGTGATAGATATTTGCAAAAACCCTGGTTAGTTCCAGAACACGGGTCTCCGTGGGCCCGTCCTGGAACACCATCTGGACCAGCTGCTTTCTCCACATTTACGTCGCAGCGTGTGCGTGCAGCGTCCGGTCTGTTTGATGAGGTAGCTCCTTGTGCTGTCTCTCATTACCACCCAAAGAAATGGTTGATTTATTCTGCCAGTGAAGCACAGCAGCTGCTGTTGGCCAAGTTAGAAGTGTTTACATGACTGGTTTTATAAAGTCAAGGCTGCTGTATAATGTATAGTATTCTATTCTGCATATTCACTTCTATTTGAAGCTAATTCCTCTGTATCATGCACTATCATAACAACCTGTTGCTTTTTTCCTGAATGTTTCTGTATGTTTAGAGGACACAATTCATAAGCATTCGTGTGACGCATTGGTTTTGTGCACATGGACTGACTGCACTTGTGTGAGATGTAGCCACATATTTAATTTAAAAACCACATTACAGCTCTATAATGCTGACCTGAAAAGTCTTCACACACTTTGATGGGTTGACCCTGGTTTAAGTAGCTTGCGCGCGAAAATTGTGGTTTGGATGACGTCAAAGGGGCAGGCTATGAACAGGCTGAACTTTTGCCAGTCTGGTGTTTTCAAGGTAGCCCACACGCAACCACAGAGCGGAAGTAAGGCCCTCTCGCCATCAAAATAAAAGCACACAATAATGGAACCTTTTTTAAAAAAAACATTAAAATATAGCTGAATATAAAGATTTAATAAACATATAAACTGATACCTGCACCAGTAAGAAAACATGCAACACATGAATGTCAATAAAAGGGTATGTACATCCCAAAAGCCTTCTTACATTAGCAGACACACGGTATTTTTTTGCACTAGGGTTTCACATGCAGGTTGGTACTGTCACCTCACAGCAATAAAACTGAAGCCTTTCTGTGTCGAATCTACATGGTTTTCTTGTTCCTGTGTTGATTGCCATATTGTAAAAAAGATCCTGGGAGAAACATTAGAGATGTCTGTCCAGAGGAGTGGATTCCCAGGACCTGAACTTAAGGAAGAGGGCAACCGCCCCTAAAGATGCTTATTACACTTATTACTGGCATACTGGAATTTTCACGCATACCCATCAGTCAAAATGAGTTAATAATTTCCATGAAATATAAAGAAAATGTAAAATGTCTCATGTTTCAAAATCTGATATGTTCTTTATGTTCTATTCGGGAATAAAATATGGGTTGTAAGATTTAAATATTAAAGAAAATGAAGATATAAGTCTGTTATTCGCAAAAAAAAAAAAAAAAGACATTATTTTGAAATGTGAACCCGGAAGTCTTGTGTTTTTACTTAGGTTAGTTTCGCGGATACTCCCGACTCCAAACAGCTAGTCAACTAGCCGAGAGAGGCTAGTATCTTTATTTCACAATATTTAGTCGATAATAAGCTGTCTCTCAGGTTGTTCGTGCAGATACACCGTTCGCCGTTTTCACTATGCCTTCGAGACCGGCAGCTGGCCGCGTAGTTGAGAAACGGAGGCGTTAGAAGACAGAGGAACACACCGGCTGTGCCAGAAAACTGCAGCAGACTAACGGTAGCTGTTAGCTTCGAGAGCCGTCCGGCCGGACAACCATTACGATCCGCCGGCTGTGGAGCTCCCGCTGTCAGTCAGCTGCCATAATAGGTAAGATACCTAATTTTACCACCCTGTTACCCTTAATCTGTTGTCGGCGGTTTGTAAACGTTTTGTCTGCTTTCTCTTGCATGTTTTTATTGTCGTATTTGATCTTGTCAGTGCAGAGAGAAAAAAAAATCAGTTAACGTACTGCCCGTCTCTGAAAGTTAGCAGGCTAGCCTGCTAATATTTTTACGTCTGACGGTACTTTGTATCAAACAACTGTCACTTGACCATGCTATTCTCATGTCGACTTGCATAAAAAGATTGAATCAACCTCTTTAAACTACTGTCAACACGTCAATCGCTTAAGAGCTTTTAACTGTGCCCCTCAACTGTAAATATGGCTGACATTTTACTCCTGAGATACTGTCGAGACCAGAGTATCTGGGACGCTGATTGGCTCTCTGATGTGTCAGTCAAACTTTCCTGAAAGCTGATTGAGTGTGCTCGTTGTTTTGTGGCAAACCCACATACTTGCGCTATATATTCGAGATAAAGTAAAAAAAAATAAAATTGAATTAAATTAAAAAATAAAAATCTATTGATCACTAATTGCGTGTGATTTGGCAGAAGATACGAACTGTCTTCTTGGCAGCTGACAAGTTGTCAATTCAGTGGTTTATCTTTGGATGAACAAGTTTTGTGAGGTTTTATGTTAAGGAATGTTTACATTATAGTTGACAACAACAGCAGCATACTTACCTGAATAGAGAGAGATTATGTTACTGTAGCATTATTATTCACTCACATTGTTCAAGGATTACATTGAGGCTACCCACTTAATGATAAGCAAGTCCTCTTTGTGCTCTTAAAAGACCTCTGATCAGTCAGGATCTGGACAAAGAACATCGGAGGATGCCCCGGTCTACATTTACACTGCAAATCTGAGTTTTTATTTACTATTATTTATTTATTTATTTATTTTAATGGCTGTCTGAACCGTTAAAATGATACAAAAGGCCTTTTTTTTTTTCTTCACATCAGACCTGATTTGATGTGTGGTTGTAATTCAGATGCGTATCCAAGGTTTTTCAAGGCGACTTCAGTGTGAACTGTCAGGTTGCATCTCATCTGTCTTTGACGCCACTCTTATGTGACTGATGTCACAGTTCTGCATTGGCAGGAACTTTGTTTCTCTCCCTTCTTCTCTTAACAATTTGTTCATGAATTTGTTGACCTCCACTGCTCAAAAACTTCCAGATTAAATCATACAGGCTCACTGCTGCTGCGCCCGTGTTTACTTCCATACGGCTGGTGTACAAGGTTGATGTGACTTCGTCTTTCTGCAGGTGGGGGTCATTTCAGAGCAGTAACCAGTTCACACCACAGTCTGATATCGGTCACATTTAAAATATTGATGTGAACAACAGCTACACACACAAAAAAAAAAAAGTTTCTTGGGAGAAAAAAAAATCTAAATTAAGCATTAAGACTTGCAGTGTGAACGTACACCTGGAGTGTCTGGTACCGGGTTGTTATCAGGAGATATTTTGGTATCCTGTGGGTTGTGCAGTGGGATCTCTGAGATTACCTGTCAGTGGTCATGTTGCTATGAAGTGATCGGTCTATGTGCAAAATGTGTTTTTATAATAAGATTCACAGTTTGTATGTGTCACAGTTTTCTCATTTTAATGTATTTTTTAACTAACAGGAGGGAAAGTGTGACTAGCAGCCCATGAGGAAGCCACGTCGGAAAGGCCAGATGGCCGGAGGAGGTGGAGTAGACGTCAAAAAGTCCAATGGGACAGTCGGAGGAGGGCGTGGGGGTGCCCGCCAGCGATCTCCTTCCCCATATAGCCTCAAATCATCACCAACCAGAGAGACCCTCACCTACGCCCAGGCTCAGAAGGTGGTGGAAGTAGATCTGGAGGGCAGGCTTCACCGCATTTCCATCCTGGAGCCTTTGGAAGTCATTACAGAAGATGAGATGATGGCTCAGGATATCAGTGAATGTAACAGCAACAAAGAGAACAGTGAGCAGTCGTCACCTCCCACGAGCAACATCCAAGCAGCCCGTAAACCCGTCACGCCCAGAGGACGCAGGAAAGACTCCAAATGCTTTTCTGTCCGGTCGACACAACCCTCTAAGAACCACTGCTCCAATTCACATCCGCAGTCACCCGAAAAACTAAATGCATCACACTATCACCACATGACTCTCCCTGAACCTAAATTTCGTGTCCTGGAAACCTTCACGCCAGTTGAGGCGCCTCCTCTGCCTGCAGCATATTACCGTTACATTGAACAGTCGGCTGAAGAGCAGGACGCCGTGGCGGAATATGACATGGACGAAGAGGATACCGCCTGGCTGGAGATGGTAAATTCCGGCCGGACCTCAGAGGGGATCTCCGCTGTCTCATCGGACACTTTTGAGCTGCTGGTGGACCGCTTGGAAGAGGAGGCATATCAAGAAGCCCGCAGTCGGGCGCCATCTCAAAGCACCATTGACGACGATGCCTTCTGCTGTGTGTGCCTGGACGACGAATGTCTCAACAGCAACGTCATCCTCTTCTGCGACTCCTGCAACCTGGCTGTGCACCAAGAGTGTTACGGGGTGCCCTACATCCCCGAGGGCCAGTGGCTGTGCCGCTGTTGCCTCCAGTCCCCTCAGAAACCCGTCGACTGCGTCCTCTGTCCAAACCGAGGCGGCGCCTTCAAACAAACAAGCGATGGCCGCTGGGCACATGTGGTCTGCGCCATATGGATCCCTGAAGTTTGCTTTGCCAACACCGTGTTTTTGGAACCAGTGGAAGGGGTCAACAACATCCCCCCTGCACGGTGGAAACTGACATGCTACCTGTGCAAGCAGAAGGGCCGCGGTGCCTCCATCCAGTGCCACAAGGCCAACTGCTACACCGCATTTCACGTCACTTGCGCCCAGCGCGCCGGCTTGTTTATGAAAATCGAGCCCGTTCGGGAAACGAACACCAACGGCACAACGTTCTCAGTAAAGAAGACGGCGTTTTGCGAGGCCCATTCTCCTCAAGGGCAAGAGACGGGCTCAGATGAGGAGAGCGAAGGACGGGTGGTGGGCAGCAGAGGGAGGGCTAGCAGAGGACGAAGCGCCTACACGGAGGGTCCAGCTACACCAAAAAAAGGCAGGAAGTCAAAAGAGGTTGTCAAGTCAGATAAAAAGAAAGGGAAGAAGAATACGGACTCTAAACCCAAAACACACCGGTTCGCCACAAGTCACAGTGCCTCACATACCCACAGCCAGGTGAAATCATCCTTTTTTTTTCTTAAAGTTGTTTAGTACATCGTGTTCTGTTGCAGTTTAACTTGAATTTATAACATGAACATTTATTTTTTGATGCCTTATTTGTTGTCTGCTATGTCCACAGCATTATAAATCTGTACATCCTCTGTTTTCAGACTGAATGTCATCAGCAAAGGAGTCGTCTTCCAAAGGAAAAGCCAGTTCATGCAGAGGGTGTATAGCTACTGGTTACTGAAGCGCCAGTCAAGAAACGGCGTCCCGCTGGTCCGGCGTTTGCACTCTAACGTCCAGTCACAGAGGAGTACAGAACAGGTCAGACCAGGAAACAGAACCAACCATCAGAAACGGTTCTCAGAAAACAAATAATTGTCTTGAGATGGATTTCTGTCAAAGTGTTTCTGCAAGCTCTAAAACAAGTTGTTCTTTGTAGCCTGAAGTGGATGAGAAGATTTCAGCTGCAAGAGAAGCGCTGAGATATTGGCAGAAGCTTCGGCACGATCTAGAAAAAGCCCGACTGCTGGTGGAGCTCATCCGCAAGAGGGAGAAGCTCAAACGAGAGCAGGTGATGAACAGTTCATAACTCGATCGTGCTCTTTGGCTGAGCTGCTTCAGATTCAGCACCTTTGAAATAAAAATCTTAGTGTTTAGGAATGAAGCGTTTTAGAGTTAAAGAGTTTACAGGTCATATTAAGTAGAGGAATATTCAGTCTGTATTAGAAATGCTGAAACAGCCTCCATTTTAGTCTGAAATTCAAATATATTAGGATGAAAAAAAATTAAGTCTTATTTTCATGTAATACCATAGTATTACTGGTTGGCTGTAATAAAAACAGTGTGACAGTTGTATTAGAGAGGAAAAAAAAACTTTCTACAATTAAAGACCAGGTCATAGTCTGGCTTTTAGGTTCTTTCTTTTTCTTTATTTTTTGTGCTCATGGGTTCTGGCACACAAATTCAGAATACCAATAAAAACTACATTTAATCCAAATTAAAGTAAAAAAAAAAAAAAAACTATCTATGGTAAAGCGATAATGTTGTGTGATAAAAATGATAAATAATAAATAGAGTTAAAAAGGAGTCAGGTCATGTGATTTTAGGAAAAAAGGGTGAGCCAGATGGGACGCAGGAATTTATATGTCCTGTATAGCAGTGGTTCCCAACCCCCGGGCCGCTGACCGGTACTGGGTCGTGGATCAATTGGTAATTGGCAATAAAAAAAAATAGCTATTTAAGTTTTATTTATTATATGAGTCTGAACAAACTTTTATTTTGAAAAATGACTAGATTCTCTCAGTTACATCTCGGCAAAATGAGTAAGAAACAAGACGTCTTTGGAAAGTTTCCTTGTGAGGGAGAGAAAGCACAGTGAAGAGAAAGAAGAACAGCCTACAACTTCCAAGAAAAAAAAAAAAGCTTTTAACAGACAATACCAGGAGTCCTCCTGAAATATGGATTTATACCAACAGGTACCAAGGCCACTTTGCGTGAGTTTTTTTTTTTTGTTATTTATTTAATGAGTACAGAAGATGTTACCAGAGACTTTGATGTTACATTCATGTTATGTTTTTTCCGTAATTTAACGAGGAAGCCCCCCCCCTCCCCTGTTGACTGGTCTGCAGTTACACAAAGGTTGTGAGCCACTGCTGTAGAGGACGGGCTGCAGGTGCTCCAGATCCATGTGGTCTGGACTGAACCTGGCATCAACATGTAACCATGGGAGACGCACAGCAGCCAGTTGTTTGTTGATTTTTGGGGATAAAAAAAAATCAACAAACAACTGGTTGATATTTTGTGTCACATTTCATTTCCACAATAATTTTCCAAGGGATTTAGCATAAATGACATGCTGAATGTCATTTCAGTGTTTCACACTTTCTCTCGTAAAGATGTTTTGTGTTTTTTTTTTTTTTTTAAACTCGGCCTCACGTGCATCTCTTCTGGCACCTGCAGGTCAAAGTTCAGCACGCAGCTCTTGAGATGCAGCTGACCCCGATGTTGGTGCTGCTTCGCTCAACTCTGGACCAGCTTCAGGAGAAGGACACGGCCCAGATTTTTGCCCAACCTGTCAACATTAAAGAAGTAAGACTTTTTCTCTTTTTTTCTTTAATTTGCATCTTCATTATAAGGCTGATAGACAGATTTTATAATGTTGGAGGAAATTGTGGAGCCTTCTGGTTCTGGATTAGTGTGTTTTCTTTCTGCATCTTAGGTTTTTTTTTGTATGACACAAATAACACAGACTGTAATTACATGTGAGTTTATTGTAAATTTGAGGGTGGTGTGTGTGTGCATTTTGCATGGAGAGTAGGTATTATGAAATAATGTGAAACCAACAATGTTCCACCTCAGACGTTTTAGAGATGTCGAACGGTCCGCTACACAGTTAACCATGTTAGCAGAGCTCATACGCTAATGCTCATAGTAACAAATAGTTTCATATTTGTAGCTGAAGTCACAACAGGGACACTTCAGTCATGCTGAGCTCTTTACAAGGGCATCATACACATGTATCAATTAGGAGAAAAGGGAAGCACTGGAAACTAAATTATCTTCCCTGGAGCGTTCAAGAAGCCTCGCTGCAGAATCAAACAAATTCGATAGGCATGTTTTAAAGCTAGTAGAAGGAAGCGCCTGATCCTTTCCATACTGTTAAATGGTTAGAGCCCCTGTACACATACCTGACCGTAATATGGTCAAGGGTCACGTTGCTTTCCAACATGTTGATGGATGGACGAAGCTGCAGGCAAATCTCTGCAGAGATACAGGAAGTATTCAGGATCAGAAAGAGCTTCATCGCCAAGTCTGCTCACACACGGGGAGTTTCTCTTGGTTAATGAAGCCGCCAGTACTCCCATGGAGCCGCTCCAGCGAGCAGCATGAAACACACTCATAAATATTATGCTGAAAATAGAAAATAATGTTTGAAGTAAAAATCAAAGCTGTTCAAGCAGGAGACTCAAGAGTGGAGTTGTTGCATACGTGTGTCTATGAGCGATCCAGATCTGTGCTGCTGTTGGATTATTCTAATCTTGCCATATTTTGTATATGGTTTAGTGATTTACACTATAGCATTTTTTTTTTTTTACACTAGAATTTTATGTTTATTCTTCTTTTAATTATATTGAAAAGAACCAGAACCCCAAAGATGTGACAGGTATGAGATGGAGAACTTTGTTTACCGTTACAGCCCGACTAATAATGTCATAAAGCATCATTATAAATTTACTGGGAAAACTGAGAAGCTTCGCATATTCAACCAAACATGTTTAAAGGTTGAATATTAATGCCAGATGTTGAGGTTTTACTTTCAGTTACCTGGAGAAAAGTTCTTAAAATAACATCCACACCTCTTGACTGAAATGTAATTTTTCTAGTTTCAAGATGATCTCATGAAAAACTAATGAAGCTCTTTTCTCAGTGTGCAGTATGGGAAGTAATGGCTCCAGAGTTTTCTTGTCAAACATTTCCGGGACAACTAATGACTTCCAAATGAGTCATGATGTGAAAGATTGTTCTAACAGGTCCTTGGACCTTCTGAAATTCAGATTTTTGGCAAGAAGAGAGAAAATCTTTGCTTTAGGCAGGATGTCTGCAAAGTTTAAACATACAGGATTCTGTAAAGTGTATGTCAAACATCCAAAAGTAGCAGCAATGACAAATGTATATCTCTGAGTGGAGCAGAGACCATAACAACATTTGTGCTCATTCCAACAGTTTCAGATTTCGCCTGATTCTGAACCACTGCAAATTGTTTGGCATTGGCAGTGACAAAAATGAAGTTTCTCCATAATTGTAGAACAAGGATGCCCAAATGAAATTTTCCAACTCTTTGGGATGTTAAATTAGAACTATTTAGATACAAGGATTTATTCTCAGCTATTTTTTTTTTTACCTTTTGGGTCAAAGTTTGACTTGAACTCTTGACATCTGTGGCTAAAAAAATGTCCTTTGAGTCATTGTAATAAGATCTCAGTGCTCCATCGGTACAGTGTTTTACGTTTAAAAGGGATTATTATTCTGTTTAATTAGTGTAACATGATCCTGTTTTAACAAACACAAGTGTACGGTAGTTTGATGTGTTAACATGGATCCATTCCCGACAGTATTTTTTTTTCCCCTCTTGTCCCCAGGTTCCAGACTACCTGGACTTCATCAGCCAGCCCATGGACTTCTCCACGATGCGCTCCAAGCTAGAAAGCCATAGCTACCGCTCAGTGGCTGACCTGGAGGCTGACTTTAGTCTCATGGTGTCAAACTGCCTCCTCTACAACTCAAAAGACACAGTATTTCACAGGGCAGCACTGCGTCTCCGAGACTTAGGGGGCGCCGTGCTGCGCCACGCCCAGCGACAAGCCACCAACACCGGCCTGGACCTGGACACTGGCATGCACCTCCCAGTGTCTCCCCAGAAAAGAGACTTTTACAGCTGCACCTGGGACGACGGTAAGTCACGGCTGTGTAAAAACATCAGATCAGTTAATCTGATCATAGCGGGTCTAAATATTAGCCAGATTCAGCCTCAGATGAACAAGAGCGTTTTCTGTTTCTGCTGAAACTGTCGTGTTTGGTTTTCATCAAACATGGAAGTGGGCGTTTGGGCCGAACAGCTCCTCTTTGGTCTCATCTGTCGACAGGATATTGTTCCAAAAGCCTTGTGGTTTATTCAGATGCAGTTTTACAGACTTCAGTCATGCTTCTATTTTCCTTTTAGACACAGGAGGTTTTCTCCTTACAACTCCTCCGGACAAACAATACTTGCTGTCTCGAAGCTTAATTTAACATTTTCTTCAGAGCCTGGAGGCTCTTTTCCTTTTTCTTCTTTTCTCTGCATCGTTTTACCTTCTGGTAAATTTGCTTCTGGAAGATTGACATCCGTCTAGCTCCTTTCCACTCATAAATAAATGTATTAGACTAACTGATTTATTCGATTTATTTCCGAGTGGAACGCATGAATTAATCTAATAAATGTGTGTGACGGTGAGAAAAAGCTCCTTTGTGTCGTAAAAGCAGGGGAGAGGAGGAGAGCAGAGCGGAGGGGTTGAATTGCTGCTGGCTTGCTCACGTTAACTCATGTTAGCTCACATTAGCGCGATTTCAAAACTCCATGGAAACGATGGTTATGTTTCAGGTGGCTGATCGGGTTTGACGTATTAAAGCTTGTGCTATTTTTCCCTCCTTTGCTTGGAGCATTTGTCACAAATAACCAGCGAACAATCTTCCTCCAAAACTTTAACGAAGTTCTACACAATCGCCGGCATGTTTTTTTTTTGTTTGTTTGTTTTTTTATCAGCACACTGTGCCGCAATACTGCATTCAAGGTGTAACGTAAATTCCTCCGTTCCCTCGTTTGCTAGTCGTTCTTTCGGCCTTATCTATTTTTTCTATTTTTATGTGTAACATGTGGGAAAATACTGCGAATATCAATTCAAGTCAGTAACTACCAAAATTATGACTGAGTTAATATATTGTTTTCTAGCATGAGGGGGTATTCTTGATTTTCCTTACTGAGAAATTGTTTTTCTGATTATGCTGACGTCAACTTGAACATAAAATTCACTGCAGGTCATTCAAGGCTCAGAGGGAGCGAGGCACTGCTGTGTTAACAAAAATATGTATGTTATCGGGGCTATTCGTCATGATAACAGACTTATTGGGATGACGTCATAATTTCCTGTTATCGGCCCAATAGTTATCGGGTTGATAATTATCGTGCATCCCTAGTAGTAAATAATCTTTCTACTGTAGAATGTTGAACTTATAGTTTTATAACCCTTTATAACGCTTTCTAGAATGACGCACAACAATAGTTACTCCTCTAAGTCCATTGTTTTATGTCTTTCCCTTCTAGCATTCAGTTAACACACCTGAATTCTCCAGACCAGAAAACCCCCAAAACGCTTTTATTGAGGTGGAAGTAGTAAAGGAGCACTTAATACTGCCCTCATGATTTATTTTGTTCTCTTTGGGTTATTTCTTGTTAAATAATACCAAAAAACCTGGGATTGAAAGAAGGGCCAGTCAGTTTCAACGGTCTGATCAGTGGGATATCAGTGTTGTTTTCCTCCAGTTTGTCTGTAAGCGTTGCTTGTGTTTATGGCAGGCTAATAATTGTGTAGAAGTGATGGTGGACTTGTACAGCGGCATTGTAGCTTATTATATATTCATGCTATATGTGATAATAGGAGTTGGTTTGTTTCTCCCTGACTGTGATCTACCTGTCCATCCATCTACCTACTATCTGTGGAAGCTTCACCGTTAAATTAACGGCCCGATGCGTTCAGTCGACAGTTTGCTGGACCCGGACAACCGACTCCACATGACGGTGGAGGAGCAGCTGAAGGAGCTCCTGGAGAAGCTGGACTTCGTCACGTCCATGCGATGCAGCGGCGCTCGGACTCGACGCATCCGCCTGCTTCGTCGCGAGATCAACAGCGTCCGGCACAGGCAGGGTCAGCAGCAGCCACGCCACGGCATCCACAACGGACGTCTTAAGGAAGAAGACGACGGCGAGGACGAGGAGAACGACGACAGAGACGCCAAGGCGGAGAGCAGCCTTCCGTCTTTGGACAAAGGTGGGTCACGAAAAGCACCGAGCCGTCAACAGTATGAAATTACCAATGCATGAACCTGTAAAAAAAAAAAAGCCACTTTTTTTCAATGAGACCAGTTGTGAACATGAGCTAACGGAACATTGTCCTCAGGTAATTGAGCCAGGGTCCCCCCCACGCACCAACCCCAACCACCCCACTGTCTCCAGTCTAGTAAGTAGGGGCCCACAGAGTCTCGTTAGCCATGGCTGCCTCACAACTCCTCTCTTCCAGTGCACCCTGTGTCTGCACCTCCTTTATACATCACTCTCATGGACTCACCACTCTCCCATTGGCCACGTACAATCATGCCATATCATCCCACTTCTGACTACAGACTCGTCCAGTCAAACAGTCTTTGCCACCATAAAGGACGACAGGAGAACACCTGTGATTTAAAGTCATGAAAAATGTCCATGCTACCATGTTGCCGGTTGTGAGAGCAACGTTATTTATTCACTTGTCTTGATAAGGTGCTCCATATTTAACTGAACACCGCAACTCTTTTTTTTGGACTTTGGTTAGAGTGCACGAGGGGAATGTAAATCATTACGAAGTGACACCATTTTCCAGTGTCGACACAACACCACCACATCATACTACATGCAAAATAGATATCTGTTTGAGACGAGTGCAGGGTGAGATTAAATTTAAACTCGTCTGCTCATCTTTCAGAAGACCTCAAATCCACTTCTCCCCCGACACTGGAACCCACAGGGCCGGACCCTCCTCCACGGCGGGGGGACACGCCCCTGGACCCGCCCACCCTCCGGCCAATCACGAGGGAGCCCGCGTCCCCCAGCTGGGCCTGCAAGCGCCTCAAGATGGACGGCGGCCTCTCAAACAGCACCGCGGAGGACGTCGATCGCACGAAGGCGCAGGAGCGGTCGGCAGCACCGCGTCCCAGTTTGCACAGCGAGGAGCAGCCGGTGACCAACGGCCTGCCGGCACCCAGCGTCCACCCGCGGCCCACGACCGGGGGGGTCGGACGACGGACGTCCGTGTTGTTTAAGCGAAAAATGGAGCTAAGTTTTTCAGAGAGAGAGACAGCGCTTTGTTGAATGGAAAGGGGCTGCAGGACGAGAATACAAGCGACCCTATGACACCCAGTTCCACAGCCAGCACCCCGTCTTCCACCCCTTTATCCACTCCATCCAAGACCCCCCAGAAAAGCCCTGGACCTCCCCCCATTAATGAACTGCTGACCCCGACTCAAGACGCATCCTCAGATACGGAGCTGGAGCTGCATCATGCACTGGAACGTGGTGAGAAGTTTTGTCTCGATACTGGCATTACACACACTTTTTTACCCAGGGTGCAGCTCACCCACTCCTGGAAATACTCCAAACACTGACGTGACCACATGCTGAATAGGGCTGTAGCGATACACTAATCTTGCGATACGATACAATACACGATATTCGGCTCACGATACGATATATATCGATATTCATCTTACAATACATTTACATCATTTTCTGAAAGATTTTAAAGGGACAAAGTGATTTTGGTGACATCTTGTGAGTGTTCCAATGACTTTGTTTGAATTGAACTGAAAGCATCATTTACACATTATATGGCTGAGAGGCAGCTTGCAAATGCTGGACAAAATGAATAAAAGATTTGTTGAGAAAAATAGTTTCATTTATTTAAACAGTGCAAATTGTTGCTTGCAAGCTTTTAAAGGTGGGACACGGGGGTTTTGAAAGAAGCTTAGAATATCGATACTAGCAGCTGAAAAATCGATACTCGATAAACTATCGATATATATCATCAAATCGATAAATCTAATGCTGAACACCTCATGCACATTTGTATTCAGCTACCAGCAGACTCATATGTTAGACTTTCACTGGTGGAGAAATCATTCAATGCTTCTCAGAGAAACCTTGGCTCTTGTTTTGCTCGCTAATCAGTAGAACCCGCTCAGATCGGTGCTGCAGCGAGGCCAAGGATAACTTTTGTTTATATGTCTTTTCTCTTCCTGCTCTCATAAATTCAGCAGTAGCCGCTTGATGATCTCTGTCCTGTTTTGCTTTCAGGACTGACGAACGGCTTCAGCAGACACAAAGACAGCGGGTCTGACTCAGAGTCCAGCTCCTGCCCGGTCCTCCAAAAAGAAGTGTAAGACGCGCTCGGGGTTTCCCGCACAATCTTCTTCTCACTGTCACTCATAACTCACCTCTGCCGGTCCCTTAACGGCATACACGCCGGATCAACGGATGATCATCCACGGGAAGAATACTGTTGGCTTACACTCTTCCCTAGTTGATTCAGATTTCTAGTTTTAGATTTATCATAAAAGCAACCAACTGTAATTACTTCACGTGCAAGACCCTCCATTGCCTGTGCTGCCCCTTTCTGCTGCAGGCGCAGAGAGACGGGTGTTACGCTGAGCGTAACTGCGATGGTTCACAGTAGAGGTCTTCACGGGTCCACTTTCATGGACCCGTGAAAATTTGACCTGAAACCGACCCGACCCGAGCTATTATCATAAGTCTGGGGGTCCGAACCCGAATGGACCCACAATATTTGGTCCGGGAACCAACCCGACCCGAGTCTTTAGTTTCCGAGTTACCCGAATAGAACCGAGACAATCCAGCTCATAGTTGCTCATGTTAAAGTTGTCTAGCGTTGAATAAAACTTGATTTTCTTACCTAAAGTTGTCTTCTTCTACCCGGTTCAGTTGCTACATAGGCTACGTGATGTAAACAACAATAAATCCATGTCTTTATTTTCTTTGTGGATATGGATGCTATTGGTAGCAGCTGCTAACGCTAATATCCTACACCGGTCAGGACGTGTCATGAATATGTTCTCTCATCCAACGTTGTCATGTTGGCGATCCGTTGTGCTTTACAGCTGATGGGCAAACCGCTAATAACACGCTACGGCAACACAATTGTTTCATGACATATACGCCACGTTAATTAATAATCATTTAACTGCCCAGAGTCCTGACATTGGCTGCCACCGCCAATATCTTTATCTCTCTAGAGTAAACGCGGACCCAGCCTGTCACAGAGCACCGACCGGACCTGAGACTAACTGTACCGATTTTGGCCCTAACCCAGCGTCACGTCTTTTGAATGGACCCGAGAACCGATTCGGGTTGGGTCCTTGGGTTTTCGGGTTGTTCTGAAGACCTCTAGTTCACAGTTCTGGATGTGCGCTGTGTTTTAGTGCAACACTGCTGTTAGTTCAGCGAGAGTCAGAATGAAGAAGCAGCAACACGACGACTCAAAGACATGAGTGAGTGAGAGGAAAGCCGACGTGTTCTGTCACATGTGATGTGGATGAGAATGAGTTTAAAGAATAGTGACACAAGGTACAATGGAAAGTTGTAACTCCCCAACATGTAAAGAGGGAAGAAACACTGGAAGGAAGGTTTGCAGTTTGTCTGTTTTCAGTGATAACAGGTGATGCGTTTAGACAACAATCTCCTCTTTCTTACAGCAGCTGTACCCCCAAACGAAGCCTCGGGAAACCAGCTCTTTCTAAAGTTCCTCTGTTCGAGATTGTAAACGGAGATTCAGATTACACTGGTATTCTTTTCCTCTTATTTTATACCTTCATTTCACCTGTAACTTAAAAAAAAATCATTTTTGACTCTTGAATTGATTTGAGTGCATTCTGCTGTGTTGCAGGGAACGGGGCCCAAACAGCAGAGGATGAGACGGAGCTGGAGCCTCTGGACCTGGTGTGGGCCAAGTGTCGGGGGTACCCGTCGTACCCGGCTCTGGTAGTCCCACTTATCTGACATCACCATCTGACAAGAGCCGTCAGCAGACGTGATGATCTTAATTTAGTGGGCGGGTTTTGTTGTTGTTTCAGATCATCGACCCAGAGATGCCTGAAGAGGGGCTGCTGCACAACGGGGTCCCCATTCCTGTCCCCCCCAAAGACGTCCTCGGTCTGGGAGAGCAGAGGCAGGAGGAGACCGACGACAGACTCTACCTGGTGCTCTTCTTTGACAACAAGCGGACATGGTGGGTTTCAGACACGTTCAGGCGTTACGCAGTTCACTCAAGGACGAGGTCAGCTGCAAACTGCTGGAGCAGCTGCTTCAAGTCCAGGCTCGCTAAACACTCAAGATGATTAAAAAAAAACAAAAAAAAAACACAGTCCAGCACAGCCTGTTTCCTATCACATCGGTACGATGGTGATGGTTGTTGGGGTTTTTTTTGTCAGCTCAGGTTTTGTTATTCAGGTTCTCGGGGTGCATCCATAGAAAGGTAGCTAGTTGGGGGGTAGGGCTGTAGCGATACACTAATCTCTGATAAGATACATGATATTCTGCTCACGATACGATATATATATATCAATATTCATCTTACAATACATTTACATCATTTTCTGAAAGATTTTAAAGGGACAAAGTGATTTTGGTGACATCTTGTGAGTGTTCCAATGACTGTTTGAATTTATTGAACTGAAAGCATCAATTACACATTATATGGCTGACAGGCAGCTTGCAAATGCTGGACACAATGAATAAAAGATGTGTTGAGAAAAATAGTTTAATTTATTTAAACAGTGCAAATTGTTGCTTGCGAGCTTTTAAAGGTGGGACACGGGGGTTTTGAAAGAAGCTTAGAATATCAATACCCGCGGCTAAAAAATCGATACTCTGGGAAATAAAATATCAATATATATCGCAGAATCGATAAAATCACTCAGCTCTATTGGCGGGGTCTTACAAACGCTAAAGACATCTGAGAACGCACCCACTCTTGTCAAGTCTTAGCGTGCTGAGGAACGATTGACTTTCCTTCTGAATCCTCCGCTGGCCCAGATCACTCCAGTCTCAATCAGCCTGAGCACGATTACAGGGTCTTTAAAAGTCTTAAAGTCAAAGAATCTGCGCTAAGGATTGTCTGCTCTGAGTGCACCTTAAAATAAAAGCGTCTGACTCTAAGCCTTTAAAAGGTTTTACAGTAATCCCTCACACTTCACGGTCTCAGTACATCGCGGAGGTTTCAAAAATATTCATCAAAAAAAAAAAAATATTCTGAAAAAATTTCAAACGAAGCGCGTGAGGCTGAAGCGAAACCCATCACATCAAGAACGAGTCTCAGGAAGCAACAAGAGCTGACACGGGAGGCCCCATGAACGAAAATCGAGGCCTGTGATTGGCTGCTACGACGGGCATTACTGTGCCGTCGGTTGTCTTTACACTGATTGGCTGACACGCGTCCCCGTATCTCCCATCTCTTGCTCTCGGGAGACAAAGGTTTAGTGCCGGTTTAAAGTCAAAATCGATCCTAAAGGACGCCGCCCATCACCAAGTGCCTCTGGAGAACCGAAACGCCGTCACAAAATGATGACAATTGCCAAAAAAGTGGAACTTCTGTATAAGTTGATGGGGGTACTCCATATAGCGGTTTTCACCATTCGCAGGGGGGGGGGGGGGGTGGGAGGGGGTGTCACTGCCCCCATTAACCGCGAAGTGGGAGGGATTACTGTACATGTGTGTTGGCTCTGAAACACATGAGTTCTTTAATGTCATTATCCACACAAAAGATATTTTTTGTTTTTTCCTCGTAGCTACTGTTGATTTCTAAAGTGACAGAGTCGAGATTAGAATACTTAAAATTTAAATACAATACATTTAAACACAATTCTCCAGAAATGACTCAGTTTCTAGTCCTAAACATTTCAGTTTTTGAGTGGCATCAGAAATGCATCTGCTGAAGACTTTAGTCAGAAATGTGTAGACCAGTGGTGCGCAAACTGTGGTAGTGGTACGCGAGCGCTCTCTGATGGTACGCGGGGGAACGTCATGACTTGTCAATGCATGACAATGCATTATAAATATAACGTTTCAAATGACATTCAGGTAACAATAAATAACCACAATAAGGAATAAACATCTCTCCTGTGTGTTTAAAGCTAATTGAGAAGGCATATATGGCTATATTTTAAAAATGGTCATCATGGTGGTACTCAGAGAGCTCAATATTTTCTTAGGTGGTACGCTGCATTAAAAGTTTGAGAACCACTAATGTAGAGCAGTGATTCCCAAAGTGTGGGCCGCGGCCCCCTGGTGGGCCGTCGTGGGACTGCAGGTGGGCCGTGAGAGGTCATTAAAATTAAACAAATGTGTTTTAAATGCTCTATCTTTTTAAAATGTTTTTAATTACTGTAAAATATTCATGACATGATTAAAAAAACATTAAGAAGTAATAAAACAAACCAGTTAAGTGTTATTCTACTGTCATCTTAACTTAATATGACAAGTGTCACCTTATTTGTTGAGCCCTCACATTAATATCGGATCATGGTTCCTTGTCCTGTATGTTGATCACAGTTGTGATTAAAGGTTTCGGTGGGCTGCAGAAATTTTTCACATTTCAAATTGGGCCTTTGTATTCTGAAGTTTAGGAACGGCTGCTGTAGAGGACTTGTATTTGTCTCTAAAGGCTCTAACAGTCTAAATCTGTGTCGTTGGTGCTGTAGGCAGTGGCTCCCACGTGACAAGGTGACACCTCTGGGTGTCGACGACACCGCTGACAAGCTGCGTATCATGGAGGGCCGCAAGTCCAGCATCCGCAAGTCTGTGCAAGTGGCGTATGACCGAGCCATGATCCACCAGAGCCGAGTCAGCCAGAGCCACTGCTTCGTGGCCTCCAACTACATGTAGACGGCAGCTGTGAGGCCCAGCATCCTCCAGCTCACGCATGTAAAGCAGTGGGGGGGTGGGCGGTTTCACACTGCCGTCTGAGGAGGTTATTCCGGCAGAACCGAGTCCTGGATTGTAGTTCATTACCAAACCACTAGTGTCTGACACACAGCAGAGCTGTTTGCCTTTTTGTGTCTGAAGACGTGTCAATGAAGTTCCTTTAAGCCCCGCGTTGCTGCAGACGGTAAGTTCCCCATTCAGGGATTAATTCAAGGAGGAGTCTGCCGACTCCGCCTGGATGTCATGAGTCTGTTCGTCTGGATCAAATGTAAAAAGAGCTCCCGGTATTTTGTATAATCCTACTGCCAAGGGATCAAACTGTCTGAAAAGAGATTTGACGTTTTTTATGAGCTGCAGAAGACTGATGAATGGATCACTGCCATTTTTATACAACAGTTCTTTTTCTTTTTGTTCCAAAAGACTTGTATATTTTAATGGAAAACTCTATGTACATATGTATGTGTATTATCAAACTCATTTTAATTTAATTTTGCAGTTTTAAAATGCGTATTTCAATCAACCCACGTGGGGCAAAGCGAGGCCGCGCGTCCTCGTGCAGATGAAATAATTCCCGACTTGCTGCAGTGTACTTAGCTCGTTTTTAGATGTCATTTCATTGTGGTGTGTGCGTGAATGGTGTGTGTTTTTAGCATACGACACGATGAGCCGTTGTTCTTTATATTTGAAATCTCTTTTTGATACAGAGAAATAATTTATTTATGGAAGACAGAACTATTGAAATAAAGCTATATTGGTTAAATTGAGAAATCTTATTTAAAACAAATGGTATGACGTTTTGACAAAAAAAACAAAAAGCACACATGAAGCAAACTTTAACTGGTGACTTTACGTTTGCTGCATGTCGGTTTTACGTGGGACCGCCATCCTTTTGTTGTTGACCCCCTCGAGATGATTTATTTATTATCCAGAGCCCTATTTTATCAAATGGAAAGAGTCCACCTTCATCAGCTTGTACTCATGTTATTCGTCTACCTGCAATTTTGTCTTTAACCATTTATTTTTCTCATTTTGGGAAGTGCTCTATTAAAAAAAAAAAAAAACACCATCTTTGGGTACTTACCTGGAGTTTTGTGTCTTTCTCTTTAAATCCAAATATAATATTTTTACACATTAAAATGTTTTACCAGCCAGTAAACCCGTCCTTTCTGCTTCCACTGAGCAGCTCCAGTTGACACTTTAGTCAGCAGCTGTTGCTTTATTTTATCATTATTCAACAAAGTGGATAAAAAAAAGCACTAAAAGTGTATATCTTAGCTGTATATGAAAAGTAAAAAAAATAAAATAAAAATGCTTGGCTGGACTGAATTAAATGCGCATCTCTCCAAAAACTGAAAGTCTATAATGAATGCAGGACTGAAATAAAGTTAAAGAACATGAAGGGTTTGACAGCTGAGGGCCTGTATGAGTCCTGGAACGAGTCAGAGCAGCGTGGTGACTCCCTTCAGTGTCCACGCTGCTGCCGGGTCACTGGAACGAGTCAGAGCAGTGACTCCCATCAGTGTCCACGCTGCTGCCTGGTCACTGGAACAAGTCAGAGCAGTGACTCCCGTCAGTGTCCATGCTGCTGCCTGGTCCCTGAAACGAGTCAGAGCAGTGACTCCCATCAGTGTCCACGCTGCTGCCTGGTCCCTGGAACAAGTCAGAGCAGTGACTCCCGTCAGTGTCCATGCTGCTGCCGGGTCACTGAAATGAGTCAGAGCAGGGCGGTGACTCCCATCAGTGTCCACGCTGCTGCCTGGTCAGGAGGAGGTAGTTGTGATGGAGGGTCCGCAGCTCCGTCAGCCGGCTCAGCAAGCGGCCGAACCGCTGCGCTCCCCCTCGGGCGGCTCCGGCCTGGGCCCTGCAGGTCCTGGAGAGCAGGTCCAGGACCAGTTCCTGCATCCTCTCCACACAGCCGGCGGCCTGCAGGGACACCCGGTCTGCACATCAGACACACAGAGAGACACATTTACAAGATGAGTGCTGTTCCTTTAAGTTTATAACCACACACACAGAGGTTTATTAAACTTATAACTCCAAGTTAATGTTTGTTTCAGCTGAGATGACTGGATTATCTCTGAGCAGACATCCGGGGGTCTCACCTGAGCAGAGCAGCGCTGTGGCAGTCAGCAGGGCGTATTCAGCCTCTGTCACTTGCAGCGCCGCCATGCTGTGGAGGAAGTTGAGCACAGGTCTGAGGAGATCCTCGCTGCTTCCTGTTCACACCAGAACAATCCCACATTCATTTACAAACATCTATTTTTTTAATCATCTGCAGGAGTTGTGTATGAGCTCACCTGAGCTGATCAGCGTCCTGCTCAGGATGTGCTCCCTGGACTCTGCGTCTCTGAGCCAGTTGTGCGTCGACATGCTGAAAAGCTGCAGGGCTGATGACAGTAAAATTAAAAAAAAAAAAAAAAAAGAATGTTTTGAGTGCGTTTCTGTGGAAGATCTCCTGATCTTCGTATGGTTTATTCACCTGGACTGGGGCTTGCTGGGTTGTGAGAGAACTGCTGGGCCGAGAGCAGGAACATGACCTCCAGCGAGGAGACGGACAAGAGGGCGCTCTGGTCCGAGAAGTCCAGGAGATCAAAGCCTGCAGCGGGGAGCAAATACTGTTAGAATACAACACAAGTGAAATACTGATTCAATCAAATAACTTAAATAACTAAATAATCTCATTACAGAGTTGTGCACAACTATGCACAAAATACATTTGTACTATTACATCTACTGTATGCAAAACAATTTTACTGTATTTACTGTCAGTGATTTTAATAAGTGCATCACAAAGAAGTTATTTCCTGTCCTTACACAGTATGCACTTGGAAAATAAACACCAGATACTGCTGCACCTTAATAGACGTTTACATGCGTGTAAGCTGAGGCTGCTAAAACTAATTATTAGGGCTGGACAATGATTAAAATTTTAATCGCGATTAATCGCATTGTATACGCAAAATCAAATAATGAATTCAAAAGTAGTGTAAAGTGCACTTTTATTTAAATGTTCTGCTGCCATATGAACTAAAGTGCCATAACATTTGTTGTTCAAAGACTTTTAACATTTTCTTTTTTCAGACAGAATTGTTAATATTGCTAGCTGAGTTGCTCCCCGAACTGTAAAGTATACAGATTTTTATCGTTCTTCACGTCTGTGTTTTTCCGCATGTTTACCTGCCAATTATCTTCCGGTTCTGCAGCAGCCAGTAACTTTTCAAAACAAAAGCATGTGAGCAACATGCGTTAATGCGCGATAAAATAAATGTCAGCGTTAATAAATTAACGCGTTAACGTGATAATAATGCGTTAACTTGCCCAGCCCTACTAATTATGTTAATAAATCAAATACCATCCAGAGATGACAACCTGGCAGCTGAATCTCAGCCAAGAATGTGTGTGTAAATGGCCTTTAAAGCTTATTTGCGGAAATGTTTTAAAAGAGTTTACATAGTTAAAGCCACTCTATGTAGTAACACCATGTCTGACCACATGGGGGCAGCAGATCACAAGACAGTTCAGGTGACAGCCTCTGCTGTAAAGCTGGGTACAGACTGTATGGTTCTGGCAGTCTAAGACTGAAGGTGCATAATCGTGGGAAAAATCTGTCATCGCCACTCGATGGCGGTGGTCGCGCATCTCGCGGTGAGGGAGGAGAAAAGATGTGTTGCGATCAGACGTCAAGCAGCGTCAGAAATTTGGAGGACTCATCTCAGCGTGTCTGCCTGTTTGCTGCCTCTACAGTCTCTGTCAGTTGGCCAACCAATAGGAATACAGCGCTAAAAAAAAAGATACACGTACATGTATACGTACCACAGTTTGCCCACCACTGATCTACCCAGTTTAGATTGAGCAATGTGGCTAGCAATAATTTCATAAGACTGAAAAAAATGTGTAAACCCAGCTGAAGACCGGCCACATCCAGTTTGCTGATCTGATTCAGTTCAGGAAGTGAAAATAAAAAAGTAATTCTTTGATTGGCCACTGGGGGGCGACTCCAAAAGTCCATCTCCACTGACCTCCATGTTAAATGTTTGCAAAACTTTGCATCAGGTATAAATATATTTACAGTGTGGTACAGAAAAAAACGGTTTTGGTCTCTATAGCTAGATTTCACATCCATGACAGCCGACAAGAACACAAACACTGCATGATAAAAAAAACACAAAACAACAACAAAAAAACAATGCAGTGCACCTCTAAATGGGACTAAGTGGAATAACAGGATGAGCCGACCGTCCCCACTCATCACCACAGTCTTGTCAGAGGCTCTTTTGTCAACACAGCACCTCTGTGCGCCCCCGTGTGGTCAGAAGTGGTACTGCCACATTGAGTTGCTCAGTAGTTCTGCAGAGACCCGCCTCAGTTCTCCGAGTTCTGCTTAGATGGACCCAGAGGTCCAGCTACAGTGATAAGCTTCAGGAGGACAGCTCTAAAAGATGCAACCAAGTTATATAAAAGTATTTTGAGCTGATGCGAAGTATGTGCCTTATGTGTCTGCAGAAACACAGGCATTAATTATTTATAGTTTATTTTATTAAAAATATTGATATGCAGCAGAAATGTCAGGACTTTATGGTAAAAGCAAGATTTGTTTTGCAGTTTCTTCAGAGGCAGAAGAGAAGAATATTATCTATACTGTTTAAGGTGACAGTTTCCCAGAAAACCCTTAAGGTAGTTTTAAACGAGGCCTTTAGTCTGGATGAGATAAAACTGAATAAAAAATATAAATAGTATGAAAATATGTGAGTTAATCTGTTGGAGAGTTTTCCTCCTGATGAATGTTGCTGTTGAAGTCCAGTCAAACCACCTGCATGTTCTTATTATATGTATATAAATAATAAAGTTAGGACTTTAATAAGATGAAGTTACTCTGTTAACCTTAGATTGTAATTTAAGAAAAGAAACAAAGATACACAATCACATGAAACAGAAAATATACTTTCTTTCAGTTCCAAGGTTTTTATGTGTTTTTGGACATTAAAAACTATCATCTGGTCCAGTCTTTTTTCTAAATTCACTGTCGTGAACTTTAACATTTAAAATGCTAAGTGAAGCCTACAGAGACACGGAGGTCTCTGAACGGTTTGACCTGGAGGTGAACTTCCTGAGACGTGCAAATCCTGGGAACGTTTTCGGCTTGTGAGCGCTAGAATCTTCTTCACTGAAATGACTCCATGTTGTTGGTAAAGTCCTTATTCAGACTGATGTGAGGAAACAGTTTCTGCTCTAAGATCTTTACTGATGTCTTTCTCTCTTGGCATTACTGAACACACATCTGAATGTACCACACGAAGCGTGTTTGATCTGCAGTTCTTACTCTCTTCAAATTTAAGTTAAAATTTGATTTGTCACACAAACAATTATACACGACACGACACGTAGTGAAACACTTTAGACGACTGACAACTGTTATATAAGAATAGTCGGGACAGAAAATTGGGGTTTAAAATAAAATTAATTAATTAGATTAAATTAAATTAAATAAAACAAAGTAAAATAAAATTAGATTAAACAAAACTAAATAAGAATAATCAAACAAAAGAATATAAAATAAAATAATTAGATTAATAAGACAAAATAAAATAAAATAATTAGATTAAATAAAACAAAATAAAATAGAAAAATAGATTAAACAAAAGAAAACAAAATAAAAATAATTAAACAAAAATTAAATGAAATTAAATAAATGTATTAGATTAAATAAAATAAAATAAAACAAAGTCAAATAAAATTTAAAAAAAGTAATTTAAACAAAACCAAACAAAAATAACTAAACAAAATAAAATAATTAGATTAAATAAGACAAAATAAAATAGAAAAATAGATTAGACAAAAGAAAACAAAATAAAAATAATTAAACAAAAATTCAATTCAATTCAATTCAATTCAATTCAATTCAATTCAAATAAAATTCAATTAAAATAAAAAAAATTTAAATTAAATTAAATTAAATTAAATTAAATTAAATTAAATTAAATTAAATTAAATTAAATTAAATTAAATGATCATTAGACTTTATTTAACCAAGTTAGTCCCTCTGAGATCAAGATCTCTGTTCACCAGGGAACCTGCTCTTATGCTTTTGGACTAATACGACCCAGTAAAGAAGAGATTATCTTTATATTTGACACATAAATGCATCTGTGCAAAAAAATACTGCACATATGTTTTAAGCTGTTTATTCTCACCGTTTTCATACCACTGCATGTTACACTGTTCTTTGCACCACCGATTTAAACTCATCCTTGCACATAGTGATTTGTTGATCTGGTCTGATTTCATTCATTAGTTCCTCTGAAGATGGTGAGCAAGTTAACCAAAGAATAAATTCTCATTCGAGTCTAAAAATCCGACCAGTGCAGCTGATTCTGATTCTCTTCTGATACACGAAGAACTGAGAGAAGGTGCTCTGTTTTCCCCCATGTGACTGTTGATAATAGTATAAAAAAAAAAAAAATGAACATTATTCTCCATTTCATTTCGACTCAGACGCTTTCCCAGCTTACCTGGCACCGTCCTGGCAAACTGCAGCAGTCTCTGCAGGTGGGGCGACACCACGTCAGTCAGGCCGTCCACGTCCTCTGAACACGGCCAGTCAGAAACCTGCCAAACACAGACGCAAGCAGCAGCATGAAGCCAGCACGGAAACCGCTGGGTAGCGTGCACGTGTCTCTGACCGTGACCGACCATGTAGCTGCTGCCGTCCTGATCTCTGTACAGGCGATGGGCCTCCACCATCCTGTCCACGATGTAGTTCTGCTCTCGGGTCAAGCTGGCGGACAGGGCCTGGAGCAGGTGGGGGGTGACACGACCAGGTGTGAGCAGCGTTCGGGGTGACAGTCTAACTACCTGACGGCAAAATAAGTCAGGCTGAGCTTTGAGACGGTAGACGAAAGTCATGTGAGGAGCAGTGGTGGACGACAGTTGAGCCGGTCAGTGATCAATAATACAATGATAAATATGCAACAACTATATAAAAATATATACAACCCTTCCAACATCCAATCAATCAACTATCCAACAACAACAAAAATCCACAACCCTTGATTCTGTAACATTAAATAGATCAACAAATCAACAAATACGTCATCAGCTGTCGTCCATCTCTCATTAATCCATATTTCATTCACAACAGAACATCAAACACTGAATGTGAGACAGTTTTCCATTTCATGGAGAACATGAGCTTGTTTTTAGAAAGCTCTGAGTAGAGCTGGGTGATACTGGGAATTATGGTATCAATCTGATACCAGGTAAATACAAGACCAGTATCACCAATACCGATACCAATACCAATACCAATACTTTTTCATAATAAGCTTGATCTATCATGAAACTGCTGAGCATTTGGTGTTTTTGTGATTTTTGTCTTTGGATTATTTTGTTAAAAACTTGGATAGAATTTCGGCAAACTTCATAGGTGACAGAAAAATACTTTATTATCACAATTAACATTTTTGTGTGAATATTCCTTGGAGTTAAATTGTTCTGTTCATAATTTTTTTTTCTAGTCCACCTCTTATGATATTATATTTTTCAATACTTGTATAATATTGCTTGCACTGTGTGCATATTCCTGTTGCTTTAACTCTATAAATTTCCCCGTAGAGGGATAAATAAAGGATTATCTATTGTTATTTTATCTTAGATAACACCTTTCAATGGGATACATGACATGTACTGGGTTATTTCAAGGTCTTAATTATATTTTTTTGAGTTGGCTCCAGTAACATGTGACTTCAGTAACATATACTTTGAAAGTTAATATAAATTGATGCTGAAGATGACCACTCTGATCTACCTGATACTCTCTGTTGGACTGAAAGGTGTCTGTCAATGACTCCTGTCTCAGGGTTGACAGTCTGTCAGGGTCAGGGAATGGGGGACGTCTCTCCTCCTCTATCTGTTTATGCAGCTCTTCATTTTCTTGCGTATGGTTTTTCATGTGCTTAAATACATTTGTAGTGTTTCCACTGTATTTTACAAACTTCACAACTTGCTGTTGTTTCGTTTTCGGGATTAAAATCAAACCAAACTGCGCTCCTTTTCCTTTCTGCCATTCTTGATTCTTCTGCTCCGTTATCTCTCTGTGATGGAAGTTTGTCAACGAGGGGGGATAGAGAGAGTGGGCGGGCCCAGGGGGAGGGGCCAGGCTGAGTCTACCTGTATGCTCGTTACAAGGTCAAAAGACGAGACAAGAGGAGATGGGGAGGAGGACGCAGTGGCAGCGTGTCAGACACAGACTTCAATGAATTCACACTTCCCAGCAGTCAGTGCTTGTGGGAGAAAAAAAAAAGCTTGAGTATTGATGTTTTTACACGAGTATCGTTCGATATCAATACCAGCGTTGTTATCGATATTATCGATATTTGGATCTCTCTGCCCACCTCTAGCTCTGAGAGCTCTCACGGGCAGCAGAAAGGTTGGAAAGACAACCTGGAGTGAAAAGACACACCTGGTGTAAAAAAAAAAGATCGTCCTGGAGGGGAGGAGTCTCTCAGAAGTTAAAGGGGGCAGAGGTTCACCAACCAGAGAAAAACTGTGTCTCCATCCTGTGAAACAACTTCAGACTACTGTCCTACTACTACCTCAAACCGCTGAGACTTTGAAGACCTCGTTGTTTGTAGATTGTGAGAATCTGAAGAAATCTCTGTATGCGCGGGACAAGCCTGAAAATCAATGTTAGATGCCCGTGATCCTTGGGCCCCCAGGTGGCGCCGCATTAAAAACCGGCACTATTCTCTGATGGAAATAGCTGCACGTGCGCAGAAATCACTGTCTGAGAATACAGTTAACCACCAATGCGTCACGTTCCCTCTGCCCCCCTTCCTGTCTCTCTCCACTATCAATAAAGGCTACTAGTGCCAAAAAAATCTTAAAAAAAAAAAAAATCTAAATTTGAAAATGCTCTCTGGACGCACATCGACGCCGCCACATCTCCTGGACGGAAGAGGAGAACAGTCATCCAGCTGCAGGCCTGATGGTTGTGGGGGGGCACTGGTGCCTGCACATCTGGAGAAGCATGCGCAGGAACATGCGCTCTCACTGAGACGACGTCTACATCAGCCGGCCTACGATGCCTGGCCTTCACAGGCGAAGAGTCCAGGTGAATCCAGATGTTTTAACGGCTGAAACATTTTCTGCATCATTAAGCAAAAAAAGCAGAGCAGAATGAGACGGAACTCCACCCAGAACTCCAGCAACTGGTCTCCAGATGTGATCGGACTGTCGTTGGAGGAAGACGGGACGCAGCTCAGCGGTAAACACGACCTCGTCCCAACTTTCCTGAGACACGTTGATGGCTCGTTTTCTCACTTTCAACATCTGATATATTTTCTAAGCTCCGCTGCAAATGAAATATGGGTTTAAGGGGTTTGCAAATCACCGCGCTTTGTTTTTATTTCAGTTTATTCCAGCTTTTGTGGAACCGGGGTTGTAAATTGTCATTTGTCACAGATCTCAAACAAAACTCCTCTGTGGTCGTGTTGGATTTGTCAAGATTAGAATAAAATACATGTTTGTATCTTGTTTTTCGTCCAGAAAAAAAAAAAAAAAGAATTAAATCATCTTCCAGGCGTTTTTTGCAGCATCTCATCACAGATATAAGCAGTGAATCACTATGAAGGAATGAAACCTGCCACCTCTAACGGGAATCAAATGGCAGCTTGTTCAAGTGTCCCTGATGCTGGCGTTTGAGTCCAAACGGGAGTCCAAACGTTTCTGCAGGTCGCCCTGGTTGGGCTCGGATGGCTGTCACGGATTTAATTTCCAACCATTTTCTTTTTTTTTTTTGGGCAGAAAAGACTCCAAGTACCAAATACAAGTACAGTCCCTGATTTTTCGCGGTTAATGGGGACCGACGCCCACCCTGCGAAACTCAAAATCCACGAACTGGAGCCGGAGCCCCCCGAGCCTCAATAATGTGTTTAAAATATGTTTAAAAACTGCAAAAAAGTAGCGAAACAAGACAAAGGCTCAACTGTGGTCTTTCTGTTACCTTCACAGCCTCTGGTCTCTGAACCGTAGTAAACAAACAGATGCCATTATGCTATTTTTGGCTCATAATTAGCGGCTAAAACGCTAACAACAACAAAAGAAAAAGTCTGGTTTTCTCTGCATGGAACGGGAACTTTATTCTGGTACTGCAGGAACTTGTAACATCACACAGGTTGTATTGTTGGGCTCCTGTCGGTTAACAGAGAATGTAAATCTATACACGCTGGGCTGCTGTTGATGCTCACTACACTTTCATCTAACCCTGTTTTCATTCTGCCGTCCCACGACACACACACTACATTACCCATAAGGCCACCTTCTTAAAGGGGCCAGGCTGGCTCACAACATTTCTTCGCTGTGAGAGAACGTGCACAACATCCTGTGATGTTTCCACAATTTTTTCATTTCTTTTTTAATATCATATATTTCTGAAAAATCCGCGAATAACTAAAACCGCGGAACTTAAAGCGCGAATTGGCGAGGGATCACTGTACTCGTCTTTGAGCCATATCTGGACTGAAACGGCCTCTCGGGCCGAAACGTTGACGCTTACAGCAGATGGCAGGTGACCAGTGGAACCGGGCCGAGCCGGTCCGGCTGTGTGATACCTGTGCAGGTAGTCTGCTGGTGGAGCTGACGCCCCTGCCGCCCGCGTTCTCCTCCTCCTCTTGCGCCCTGCCTTTACCCCCTTTCCTCAGTCGTTTGGATTGGCACTGCACCTCAGTCAGAAGGCCTGGAGATGGGGGGGAGGATGAGGGAGGGGGGGAGGAGGGGGGGCAAAGATTTTCAACACAGAAAAACAATAAATATGCATCACTTTGGGAGTCTCACAAATCATTTCCCCCGATTACGCAATGCTAAAAGGGTTACTTTCACGTATTTGAACCAGATGTGCCGTACACTCAGCCAGCATCCCTACGGCGCGACACTTCCTCAGCCGGCAGTCTTGGCACTTCCTCCGCATGTACATGTCCATCTCACAGCCGCCGCCGCTTTTACAGTGATACACGGCCTTCTTGGTCACGCTTCGCCTGAAGAACCCTGCAGGGGAAAAAAAAAAAAAAAAAAAAAGGACAGACAGCTGGGACTTTGGTGAACATTTAAAAGAAAAAAAAATCACACAGCAAAAGTCATCTAAAAAGCACCTTTACATCCCTCGCAGGTGAGAGCGTTGTAGTGGTACCCCGACGCCTTGTCTCCGCAGACGACGCACAGCTCGTCCTGACCTCTGCCCTTCCCTCCCGTTCCCGCCCGAGACCTCCGGCCCAGAGGCAGCTCCAGCCCTCCGAGCCCCTGGGCCAGGCCCCCGCAGACGGGCTCCGGGCTGGGGCCGCAGGGCGCCTCCAGGCAGATGGGGCCGTACTGGTACGGAGGATGGCAGAGCTGCGAGGACGAGGAGGACGAGGAGGGGGACGGGGTGGAGGACGGCGGGGAGCTGTAGAGGGAGAAGGGCAGATTTGCGGGGATGTACTGCTGCTGGCTGTGAGGCAGCGGCTGGAGGTCGGGGTCCTGCAGGGGATAGCCGAGAGGGTCGGCCAGCATGTCTGAAAGGGAAGAAGATGGACTTCCTGAGAAAAAAAACAACAACTTTATAGTTGTTCTGCAGGACAAAGAGAAAAACGCTGAAGTAAGAGCTAATGCTAATGGACACACACAACTTCCTTACAGTTAAATGGGAAATTTGAGACACGATTTGCTTCAGTTTTCCTTGAATGTACCACATTTTGGAAAATAAATGTTTGCCTGCATATAGTTGAAACCAGTTTACATACACTGTAAAAAAAAAAAAAAAAAGACACAACCTTTTTATTCTCACTGTCTGAGATTAAATAAAATTGCATGATTTCCCTGATTAATCACGATTAATCGCATTGTATATGCAAAATCAAATAATGAATTCAAAAGTAGTGTAAAATGCACTTTTATTTAAATGTTCTGCTGCCATATGAACTAAAGTGCCATAACATTCATTGTTTAAACACTTTTAACATCAGCACTTGTCAGTAAAACATATTTAGTGTAAATCTCACCTTTAAAAAATGTCAAATAAAATAAAGCTTTTTGCCACTGCCAGGGCATTAATGTCATCCTGTTTTTTTATGAATAATTAAAAAAAAAGTCTACAAACAAAATCCTGACAATCTAGAGGCCACAATCAGAACATTAAAACATTAATTTCTGAGGTAACAGCAGAAACTTTTAACGGGGAGTTCAACTTGTCAGTTGTTACAAATAACCTTGTTTCTGTTGAATCCTCCGTCTGGGAGAACTTTGAAATGAAAATGTTCACATTAAATTTCAGCAACTTTACCAATCCATGATTATCTGTGTATCATTTGTTTTTTTCCATTTTCAGTTGTCAATCATAAATTTAAAACATTTGAAAAGTGACTTTTTATTTTTTTTTCCATTTTTTAATCTAAACACACACACACACACAAAAAAAGCCTGTTTTTTTATATTTCAATTTTAGCAAACAGGCCACAGGACTGAATTTGTTTTTAATATTTTATTGTCTGGTTTACATGACCCTGAAATGGCTTTGTTTTATAATAATAAAAGACTAGACTTTCTGTTCTCATTACACATCTGTGCCACTAGATTAGCGTTGCCAGGTGTACGATAATTATCGTATTTGTACGATTATTTGGCCCTCTGTACGATGTACGATCAATAATTTTTAAAAAAGGCCAAATTTACAGTATGATCATTTGACTATTTTAATTATTGCCTACCACAACTGCCTGCCGAAGAGTTGTTTTTTGTTTTTTTGTTTTTTTTTTTTGTGAACCCTGAAGGCATCTGTTCCCATGTGACATGTTTCCGGCCAATCGTGCTTTGCTGAGGGTGAGATACGTATGTTTGTCTCAGAACAACGAAAAGTCTGTTACTGGCTGCTGTGGAACCGGAAGACAATTGCAGGTAAAGATAAGGAAAAGCTAAAACAGACATGGACAACGGTAAAAATCCGTGTACTTTACAGTTCGGGTAGCAACTCAGGTAGCAATATTAACAATTCTGTATGAAAACTTTGGCGTCATTCCTCCATTTATCATCAGATCTGCTCCATGTGTTCACTGTCCTGCTGTTCTCTAGCTGGTTACTGCAGTGCGGCTCCATCTAGTGGCACAGATGTGTTACGACAACAGAAAGTCTAGTCCTCCATTATAAAACAAATTCAGTCCTGTGGCCCTTTTTTTAATTTTGTATTTTTGATCCAAGTCTAAAATTAAAATATTAAAAAAACAGGAATTTTATTTTGTGTAAGATTAAAAAATGCAAAACATAATAAATAATAAATAATAAATATTTTTGAAATTACCTGTTTTAATGTTCTGATTGTGCTGAGCCACAATCATTTTGTTGGATTTTGTTTGTAGACTTTTTTTTTTTTAATTTTTTATAAAAACAAGATGACATTAATGCCCTGGCAGTGGCAATAAGCTTTGTTTTATTTTACATTTTATAAGATGATAGTGTTACTGACAAGTGCTGATGTTAAAAGTGTTTGAACAACAAATGTTATGGCACTTTAGTTCATATGGCAGCAGAGCATTTAAATAGAAGTGCATTTTACACTACTTTTAAATTCATTATTTGATTTTGAGTATACAATGTGATTAATCGTGATTAAAAAAAATGTTAATCGTTGCCCAAAATACATCCACAGATGTGCCTGTAATGAACTAAAATGTTTTCAATTATCCTGTCGGAAGCTTCCAGAGCCATGACATCATCATCTGGGCTTTCCCAAACTGTGTGTGTGTGTGTGTGGTGTGTGTGTGTGTGTGTGTGTGTGTGTGTAGCACAAGGTGGCTGGTGTGGTGTTTGCTGTGGTGAATGCAGGTTGAGTTGTAATGTTTGATGCAGCCAGACATCAAGCAGTGACGTTGACCTCCATCGCTTGTTCAGCACTGAAAGATAATTCAAACATGAGCAACTTTTAGACGTGAAATCAGCTGCAACAAACCTGCATTTGATCCACAGCTGAACAGAGTCGCCAGCAAATCCAATACTTGCTGCTGTTCAACTGCGGTTTTCTAAGAAACGAAAAAACACAGGCCAACTGTTGTGGCGAATGTTTGAGGTTTTCATATAAATGTAACCATGTATTTATTACCGGTTTTAAAGCTTCAGTCTTTGTTATGAAGCGCGAATGTGTTGCAGAAACGGATAAAGAAAACACGCCGTCATCCAACGTGATACTTTATGTCTTGCTTTTCTGCTTTTTTTTAAATATATTTTTTCCATTTTTGCTGCTGAGCTTTTGGTTTTGTTTTCTCGAGGTCGGTAATAAAACGGAGGAAGTTTCACACACATATTTGAAGGTCCAGATGAAACAGCTGAGGGAGGCCGGTCACACCGGCGTGACTGAAACTTTACTGAACGTTTCAGGACACAATGACGCTGGTCAGAGTTGAAGAGCGTCACAGGACTGACTTTATGTGACTTGTGTTGCTCTTTTTATAGATCTTAAGGGATATAATAAAAGCTGAGAATGAGACCTCGTGAACTCTGTGAGTCTGCTGCAACAGGATGCAGCTGAAAACTCCTGGTTCCATTTACAGCTTTTTTGATCCCCCTTTCTTTCTTTCTTTTTTGTTTTTTTCTGCTCAGCCTCTTAATGGCCGTCCCAACAGGCCAGTGTCGGGACGCCCCGAAACTTCTCAGAGCGTGGTTGAGCATCGGCTTTCGTTTAGCGAAGTTGTGTCTCCCCTGAGAAAACATGTGTGGCCACTGGCAGCCTATGAAAGTACAGCTGGACCAGCACAACTGGGACCACTGTGGGACCTGTTATGGGCCGATTAAACAGCGAGCCCACCCAACTACCACTGGAGATGGAAATATAGGCGGGGGAGCATGCTGTTTACACATTAAAGGGTGCCTTTAATCATCTGAAGACGTGATTGGAAATGGCGTTGTGATGGAAACCAACCTTGTTGCTGTGTAGCAATGATGCGCGGGTGTGAAAGACATCTAGTGACAGGATCATTTATAATGTTATCTGACTGTTTCAAAGAGCTTGTTTTCCTTTTGCTGAAGACTTGATTATTTTGTGATGTCAAGAAAACGAAATAGTTTCCTCCTCCCAGAAGCGATGTGGCCGCAGGCATAGATGAAGGTATTCATGGGCAAAAGGAGTTGGTGGTCAGCGGTTACAACTGTTTTCAGACTATTTAAGAAGCTGCTGACTGGGGCGCAGCTTAACATCTGTAGCCATGACAATGGGAAGTTGTTATTAGCTGCTAAAAGACCAGCTAACGATCAGAAAAAGACCTCAAATGCAGATAAGTCAAAGAGGAGAAGTCAATGACGTTGACGGCGGGAGAAAATGGCTACTGTCCACAAGGTTTAGGAGTGTGTTTATGGGGATTTTTGATCATTCTTCCAGAAGAACATTAGTGAGGTCAAACACTGATGTTGGACCAGAAGGTCTGGTTCTCAGTCTCTGCTCTAATTCATCCCAAAGGTCTTCTATCAGGTTGAGGTCAGGACTCTGTTCAGGCCAGTCAAGTTCATCCACACCAGACTCTTCCATCCATGTCTTTATGGACCTTGCTTTGTGCACTGGTGACCAGTCATGTTGGAAGAGGAAGCTCCAGCTCCAAACTGTTCCCACAAAGTTGGGATCATGGAATTGTCCAAAATGTCTTGGTCTGCTGAAGCATTCAGAGTTCCTTTCACTGGAACTAAGGGGCCAAGCCCAGCTCCTGAAAAACACCCCCACACCATAATCCCCCCCTCCACCAAACTTTACACTTGGATCAATACAGTCAGACCAGTACCGTTCTCCTGGAAACCACCAAACCCAGACTCTTCCATCAGATCACCAGATGGAGAAGTGTGATTCTTCCCTCCAGAGAACGTTCCTCCACTGCTCTAGAGTCCAGTGGTGGCTGCTTTACACCACTGCATCTGACACTTTCCATTGTTCTTGGTGATGTCTGGCTTGGATGCAGCTGCGTCACCATGGAAACCCATCCATGAAGCTCTCTGCTCTGTTGTTGAGCTGATCTGAAGGCCACATGAAGTTTGGAGGTCTGTAGTGATTGACTCTGCAGAAAGTTGATGACCTCTTCACACTATGTTCTTCATCATCCTCTGACTCCGCCCCCTCAGTTTACCTGTCCTACCACTTCATGGCTGAGTTGCTGTCGTTCCCAAACACTTTCATTTCCTTATAATACAGCTGACAGTTGACTGTGGAATATTTAGGAGGAAATTTCACCACTGGATTTGTTTCACAGGTGTCATCCTATCACAGTTCCACACTGGAATTCACTGAGCTCCTGAGTAGGGGTGAGTATTGGCAAGGACATCGCAATACGATCTGTATCATGATATTTGGGCCACGATACGATATTATCACAATATCACGATATTACGATATATTGAGATATTCTACCCAGTTAATATCAAAATTAAAAGTAGAGATGAAAAATCAAGTTGCTGTATATGTTCATCAGATGATATTGATCATTCAAATTGACAAATTGAGTCAAAACTTTTTGCTTCAAAACAACCTATTTATTGTTTATTATTAGTGTTTTTGCACATTTAAATTTTAAACAATTTTCCTAAAAAATCGATTTTAGGAGCTGAAAAATCGATATTATATTGGGTGGCCAAAAATCACAATATATTGCCATATACCCATTCTTTCACAAATGTTTTAGAAAAAGTCTGCCTGTCTAGGTGCTTAATTTTATACACCTGTGGTCATGGATGTGACTGGAACACCTGATTCTGATAATTCGGATGGGTGAGCAAATACTTTTGGCAATATATATATATATATATATATATATATATATATATATACAGTCATGGAAAAAATTATTAGACCACCATTTGTTTTCTTTAGTTTCTTGTTCATTTTAATACCTGGTACAACTAAAGGTACATTTGTTTGAACAAACATAACGATAACCACAAAGATTGCTCATAAGAGTTTTATTTAAGAGCTGATATCTTACCATTTTCCATGGTTTTCTTGATTATAACCTAAATCACTTAAGTTTTTACATCAATAGCTATGGCGTTGTACTGCCAAAAACACTGCTTTATGCATTCAGTGTTTTCTTTTCTGTCTGTTTTAGTCACATGATGACGTTTATTGGTACCAGGTATTAAAATGAACAAGAAAGTGAAGAAAAAATGGTGGTCTAATAATTTTTTTCATGACTGTATATATATACACACACATAGACTGAGAATAAAGATATAGTAATAAAGTTTGTTTCAATGAACAGGTAAAAACAGACCAGGAAGGCCTTGATATCCCATGTTTTAGTGCTGGTATGGCTTGAGCAGAGACAAAGAGTGGATGGATTATAAGGCAAGTCTGTCATCTGGTCTAGTGTGTAGGGCCTATGGGTAATAAAAGAAAAAAGAAAAAAGAAAAACAAAGGCCCTGTATGAGGTTGTCCACAAGTTCCATATTGGCCAAATATCACTGATTAAATTTGACCAGTACCCGAGCTTTTTCCCCAAAGAGAGGAGGTAAAAGTCCCAGCATACCCCTGGTACTCTGGATAGAAAGAAGAGGGTATTGATGATGGATGGATGGATGGATGGATGGATGGATGGATGGATGGGTGGAGATCAAGCCATAACCCTCGCAGCCCAACTGGGTTGAGCCCCCAGATAAGATGCCACCATTGGGTCCATGGTCATTAGGTTTCCACACGACTGACCATAACGACAGTGGGCGGTTTCTGTGGACTGTTCCACATGGGACTTGCTTTTGAGTCTCATCTCAACCAAACACACGCTGTGCCAGCTGGTCCAGATCTGTCTCCTCTAAAATAAAATCTGATCTGAAAGTTGGATGAGATGAAGAGTAGCGAGAAGCTCATTGGGTCAGCTTAGCGTAGAGACTGAATAAGTGAACGCTGCAAACCTGGCTCTTAAGAGGTAAAAACAAAGTAAGTAAAAGACCAATCAGTGGCTCTGTTCACTAATGAACAAATAATGACTCAATTTGTTCATTATGTGTTGACTCAAAGACATGAAGATGAAATCAGGCACTGAGAAGCTTTCTTTTTAATTTGACATCATAACAAGAAGCTTATCCCCTTTTAAAGGAACAAATTTAAGTTCTGATTGGACCTCATCTAAACACTAACCCTGGATGGACCACTGCTCTGATCAGTTTGAAAGCAGCCCTGCCTCTTCTCTCCTGGACACTTCGTCCAGTGTCCAGATGTTTTCTGTCTCTACCAGACCATGCCGGCGGTGGGATCGAGGGGAGGGGGGGTTTTTTTTGCTTTCTTGGCGTGTGACAGAACTGCAGTTCGCACTGTTTGTAAACCATTTGAACGCTGTCTAAACACTCCTCAGCCTCCCTTCCATCCCACGCACGCCTGGGAGCCAAATGACACTAGCAAACTACCCCCCATGGCTCCCCCTCCAACAACAGGGACAATTTGTTGACGAAATGATTCAGTATAAATAGATCCGCGAATACACGCTCGGCCTCCCTGCGTGCATCGACTGCAGCGAGCCGGCTGAACCTCCTCAACAACTGTTTTTTCCATGTCACCGAGTTCTCAAAGACGGTAAATAAAGCCTCAGCATCCATTCTTCAACTGTCACGGTGAATGAGACGAGGCTCCGCTGCATACGGGAGGCGGTCGCCGCACGCTCTCATTGTGAAACAATACAATAACGTACAACTGACCCGCTGTTGTTTAAGTTAGCCCGTGTCACTTTGGGTAAACCAAAGTTCTGATTAGACAAAGATGTTGAGGAGAGGATACATTCTATCAAAGAAAAAATAAGTCTCTCCAAACACAAAGAGCGTCTCTGTTGAAGAACACACTGAAGACATGTAGATGGAGGGATGGGCTAAAATATATGACAGCTGACCCATCCGTCCATAATGTAGATCTGCTTCTTCACATTCAGGGTCAAACGGGGGGCTGAAGCCTATTTCAGCTCTCTTCAGGCGAAAGACAGAGAAAAGTCCATCATAGAGCATGACAAAATACATGTCGAAATAAAATGCAAAATACGCCTGTAGCATGCAAAATACAAAACAGTCTCAAAATTAAATACTTTAAATAAATGCTAATGGGTTATTTCCTGATGGAGTTTCTGTTCTTATTGTATTAAGAGCTCGGCAGTATGGTGGCTTGGTGGTTGGCACTGTTGCCTCATAGATGGAAATGTCCTCGTGGGGCATTTCTGTGCAGAGTTTTGGATATTCTCCGTGCACAGATCAGTGATTTCAAATGGACTCTCGGACTGAAGTGTCGTTCTCGTATTTATGGCGAACTGATGACGTGTGTCTGCCGTAGCCCGACGTGCTCCAGGTCACAAATGTCACTACGCGTCCGGTGGACATGGACCGCAACAGATGTGATTGGTCTGCCTGATAGCATTACATTTCCAATCAGCTTCACTGTTTTCAAGCGGGGAAGAATGAGAGATTGCGGTAACGTCAATAAAAGTTACTGTTTCTCAACATTTATCTGTCCCAGCTCATATAAAGTACGTCTGATTCCCTCCGTTGTCTGAGCTACATGAAAGAAACGAAAGAAGCACAGCACTGCAAGCTACAGCGCTGCAAACAGGAACCCACACCAACTTCTAGTGTTTGGTGTTGGTAATAGAGCCTAACTGAGCACTGCTGCTGTTTTTATCCACTAGGTGGCAGCACCAGTCGCAACGTGTTGCATTTGAGGCCTTTTTGCAGGCACGGTCACTTCCGGCAAAACAAAGCAACAAGCCAAAACAAGCAATAAAGGTCAAAAAAATTTGACGTCATTTTCTACCTTCCAACAACCACGGTTTGGTGCTGCGGAGTGCAGATCCGGAGCAAAGAAGCTGCGCATCCATCCCTCTGTGGCTGATTTGGCGTGACGGGAAGAACAAGACATGGAGGAATGACGACGTGCTGAACCTCACGAGAACTTTCAGGCTGCGTTCCCGTCGTCTTGGCGAGGAAAAGCTCAGCGCCGACGGCCGCACGAGTGAATTCACACAGCGTTTCTCTCTGCTGTCTCACCTTTTAGATGTCTCAGAATGTATTTTGGCATATTTATACTACAACATACAGAAGGATTTTTGATACAAAAGACCTCACATCTTGTATTTGGAACATTTGGAACAGACATAACACTTTGATAGTTAATAAACTGGCAACACTGGCAGTATCACACCAGGAGCATATTTTTGATTTAATTTGAAAAGATGAGGTAAATCAACAACTGCTGCTGCATGAGATGTTCACTGAACTGCTTACATATACAGCTGAACGTCTGCTTCGAGGATTATTCTAAGGTATTACATTCCTTTTGAAGCTTTCCAGAGTTAAACATTTGACCCTGTGAGCACTAACCATAAAATTTAATTCACCATGTCGAAATTTATCTGCGTGAAGGAAACATAACAGAAACAAGTATCTTCTACAAGAATACCTGTCTGCAGAAAGTGATCTGCAAGTGCAACGTCTTCACATGTTCAAACCACACAAGACCTGAACGCTTCCTGATGCAACCTGCACACATTTCGGTGTCAACTTAAATGTGCCATTTCCTCATTGCAACGAGTCATGCTGAAGCAACCACAGTCACAGTTTCACTCCAGCAAACACCAATGTGTGTGTGTGTAGAGTAAAAGTAAAACATGAAGGAGCAGCCAAAAAGAAGAAGAAGAAGAAAAAAAAAAAGCACCTGAAGAGGTCAAGTGCGACTGTGGACTCACCGTAGTACTGGAGCTGGTCTGCGGAGCAGTACCCATCCGAATGGGAGAGAATCCCCCCTGCCGAAAAGCTCATCTCGGGCTCAGTCCACTCTCTCATCTAGGCAGAAAATCCTCTCCTCGGCTCGTAACACAGGATCTATCTTCACGCACGCAAACACATACAAAACACACTCAGTTACACAGAGGACTCGCACAGTATGAAGGATCTGGGAAGAGAGGAGACATTCCTGAATCCCCGGGATGCGTACAGGTCTCTGAGCTGTCCAGGCTGATATTCCAGCCTATTTTTGAAAAAAAAAAAAAAAAAAAAAAAAGCAGAGAGGAAGAGTGCTCTTCTTCAGTGCTGGATGAAGTGCTGGAGGAGGGCTTAAGTGTCCTGGGGGGGGGTAGGGGGGGTTCGAGAAAAGGGAAAGTAGGGACACCCAGGAAGGACAGGGCAGGGTCTGCGGTCCAAACAGCTGGACCTGGCTGCAACTCCATAGATAAGAGGACAGCCAGGACCTCATGGGTAGAGGGAGAGACATTCAGTACTCACGGTGCATTTGTGGATTTGTATCCCACAGTAGAAGATAAGAAAGTAAATTAACCATGAAAGTGGGTTTTTTTGTTTTAATTTCATAGCTTAGATGTTTTTTTTAAAGCATATAGAATCTTAAATACAGATAAATGAACTAATTTTCTTTGTAATGAACTATTTACCGTACTTTAAATGAGTGCTGTGAACGCACCGACCCGATGTTTGTCCTCCGAGCCTTGAGAGCGTGTTTACTCTGTCCTTTGTTTACCGCTGTCTTGTTTGTGCTGCAGTTAATATTGGACAGCAGTTAGATTTAGGGTCTGCGGGACCTCCGCCTCCCCCGCTGACAGTTAACCAGCGCGAAAAAGGAGTCGAGGCCCGAACCGCCCAAAGAAGACAGAGGAGTGACCCCAGCGTTGGCCTGTAAATCTCTGAGCAGCGCTGCTTGACATGTAGCATGCTTATGAGGATTAATCGTGTCCTCCCACCCTCCTAACATCCCTTTCACTGGCCCATTCTGGGAACCAGTAATGACTGGTGGATGGCAGAGGGTTAGAGGGAGAGCTAATCACTCTCACTGAAACTGGAGCCTTCACCGGTAGGATCACAATCAGTCTTAGTGAGAAATGAAGCAGGAATGTAGCCGTTAGCCACGGCTACATGGTGTCCTTCCAGTGGAGATGATGTCTAAAGGATATACTGGTACATCTGTGGTCAGAGTGCAATGATACTGGTTCACAATGAGCTGAACTATTAACACAAAGAGAACAGAATGGCTAAAAGAAGAAGCCAAGGAAAACAACATAAAATCAGATTGGATGAGCACTCGAACACTGAACACAATACATATAAGGTTTTAAAATGATCTGAGTTTTCTCAGGACCAAATGGAGGCCAGCACTCGTGAAACTCTCATGTGAAAACTGAAGTACATCCCCGGAAATTGGTAGCTTTTTCATATTTTATCAAGCAAAATCTCTTTGAACGCCCTTCCAGAAGACGACAACCAGCAGATTAACTGGTGACGTGTGAGGGTGGTATAAAAGAAACCTCCACTCCAACTCAACATTTGGTGCCAGTTTTTGTCAGAACATTGTCTGATCATTGAAAACTGTATTTCTCAGTACAAAATTTGAGTATTTCAACATCTACAGTGCATAATATTTCATCCAGGTCAATAATATTTCAGTGCGTAAAGATGATGGCCGGGAATCCACTGTTGAATACGTGTAACATTTAAGGCCTCTGAGAAACCGCTACGCCAACGTGACCAAGGTACTGTAGCCATAAGGGCTCGGGGGCACCGTGGAAAAATCATTGTCACTCAACAAAGTTCACTACTGCATCCAGAGATGTAACCTGAAATTTTATCACACATTGAAAAGGCCATATATCATCTGAAATGACCACTGTGTTTAGCTGACATGAAGTTGGGACGGCTAAGCTAAACTAAACTAGTCTTTGGCCTCAGACCCTTCTAGACCAAACCACAGGCCAGCCATGGTTTAACACAATTATCACAACAAAACATATTCTCTTTAAAATATGACCATGGTCTTTTTATTCACCACTCAGACGGCAATTTAATGCTAAGCGCTAAGTAGCTAAAATAATGACAGCAGTGACTAGCTGCCATAGCCAAGACGAGCTGACCATTTGATTGGTCGGCTTTGTTGCTTTATATGATTTTATCTGATGTTGTATAAAAAAGTTCACCCCCTGTACAGCTGTCATGGACGTTAAATATAACCATAGAGACCAAAGCCACCTTTTGTACCAGGCTGTAAGTATGTTAATTCTGCTGCATAGGCATTTTACTATAGGAGTCGAAGGGGTTTTGTCCTGTTTTGGAACCAGCACCATGTGGTCAGTGGAGGAACTGCAACAAAGCCTTTTCGTTAGCAAGCTTCAACCCGGGAGTGAGATGGTTGCTGCTTGCAGGACACGTCATCCGTGGTCAGATGAGTCCACATTTTATCAGTTATCAGTGAAAGACGCAAGAGCTAGTGTTTTTGATGGGATGGTATATGAGCACTGCATAGATTTGCATATGTGTGAAGGTACCACTGCTGCAGAGGGATATAAACTCACATTATGGAGCTTTTTTTTTTTTTTTTTTTTTTTTTTTACCTGGGAAGCCTGTTGTTTTTTCAGCAGGACAATGTCAGATCTCATCTCATCTCATTTCTGCACAGTGTCCGTGTTTGACTGGTTTACCTGCGGCTCTGACTTCTCTTACTGAAAATGTCTGGAGCATCATGAGGAGGAAAGAAGACGACAGCAACCTCCGTGTGTTGAGCAGCTGCAATCTTGCATTCGGCAAGAATCGACACAGACTCCTCTTGCGAAATCGCAGCACTTAGTATCCACTTCCAATATCACTTTCGAAAAGATCAAAATATGTCAGTTAAAGACAAAGTCGTGAAACATAATGGTAAACACAAGTCTTCCACAACTTCTCCTGAATGTGCGGCCCCCTAGTGCTGGGCAATATGATGATTTATATCATGGGGACAATATAAAAGTGTATATCGTGCCATTTCTCTTCTATCGTTTCTATCGTTTCTATTGTTTCTAACCTAATTTTATCAATTATTACAGCAAATATGTAATTAAATAACCTGCAACGATAAATTTGATAGAATCATATCTACTTCTACAAAGTAGCCTTTTATGTTTGCACTTTTATTCATGGTTAATGCCTTAAACAGAGTTCTCTTCAACCCCGATGTTTACTTTAGACACTTTATATTGGTTTGCAAATTTTGCACTACAAGGTTACAGATTTCAGAAAGTTGAAAAATAATTTGTGTTTATTTTTTATAGCTGAACTTCAGTGCAAAAATGTGTTTTTCCTCTCAGAAACTGTTGTGCAGTTTAAAAAAATGTGAAAGCTACTGTACCTCTGTACCTACCTGTTTTTGCTGCACTAAAATGTATGTTTGTGACAGTTCAGCTAAATGTCCTTTCAAAATAAAGTTGAAAAGTAAGCAATGAAATTTTTGTCAAACTTTTCAGAGAATAACTGAAAACATACTTTATTATGGTATATTGTGATATATATCGTTATTGTGATATAAAATAGTCCATATCGTGATATATGATTTTTTCCATATCGCCCAGCACTACGGCCCCCCATCAAATTTGAGATAGTTTTAGAAAGATTTGAAAAGACTTTCACGCCGTTTTGCATATGCATTGATAATCATCTGTCGGTAGCTCCTTCTTTAAAATACATTTTCCAGGACTGGTTGCATCAGGAAATTCAGGTGCCTCTTGCAGCTGTTGGTGGTGTCGTGCAGAAGCTACAGTTGGCAGCTGAGTGCACATCATGCTTGTACCTGCAAGGTCACGAAGAAGCTACTCAAAAAGAACAGCAAAGAAAAATAAGTTTGTCACTGACCATAGATGCAAAGATTAGGTCTTTTGGAATAATGTAGTCTGTATAGATTTGTAATAAATGACTCTACATCCTGGGTTATACGGTGCTTGAAGGAGATATGACAACTTTACATTCTTGTTGAGTAAATGATTGAAAAACTCGTGCTTTTGTTGAAGTATATCACGCAGTGGGACTGTTACAGAGAGGAGCAAATTGTCTGATTGTTGGAACAAATTAAAAGAGCAATTTCAATGGAGTGTTCACATTGTTATTCTGAGCTGCAAATATTCATTCACCCAGAGCAGCACATGCTCGTAGAACTGGAATAATGAACAGCATGTGTTGCTCCTTCAGGGAACAGAAGCTATTGAGATAAAAGTTCTTGTTTGGAGAATTAAAATTACTAAACTGACGTGAGTTAAGGTTTTATCGTAATTAAAGGTTATGTGAATGTGCAAACATTTGCTAGCATTTGTTAGCAACAGAGAAAATGTACACTTTAATCTCGGAGGCATGAAACAAAGGAAACAGAAAAGCAGAGAACGAGATTTCTCACACATTTGGATTCATCTTGTGTTCATGTTGTATTCTAGAGATCTACAGATAGAGATACCAAAGATTAAAACAAGGTGGCTGGAAATTAGCTAAATGTGGCCACTTTAAAGGCAGGGTATGTGATTCTATTTTAACTTTTAACCCACAGTGCTGATTACCATCTATCAGCTGTCCAGTACACCGTTTAAAACAAACCAAAAGAAAAAAAAACTAGTCTTTATACTCGATCCTGGTTCCTCCCCCCCAAAAACCATAGCAAACATTGCTTCAGCCAATCACCAACAGGGGGAGGAGTTTGTGTTCATGATGGGGCTGGAAGAAGGGGGAAGGGGAGGAGCCAGGTCTCCATAGTTTGTTCTAATATAGACCTTTTCGGGCCAGCCCCCCGGAAGTACCCCGTCCACCATTGCTGGGTTGTGCTACAGAGCGACACTTTCACCGGCTCGCAGATTAACCAGTGTTTTTCTCTTTCTACAAATATATATTTTTATAATGTCGAGTCGGTCGAGTGGGAATACATGTTCCGTCATAAACTGTGCCAACAATGGCGTGAAAATTCAACAATGGAAGAAGAAAGTATGTGAAATACACAGGCCTTTACTGCACGAAGACTGCCTTGTTTGCAGAACAAGAAGTTAGGAAGTTGTGGGTGAAAAATATCAACAGAAAGGACTTTGTTCCAAATGAATACAGCCGGGTGAGTTTTCGTTAACATTTAATCTCGTACTACTCATAGTCTTGCTGAGAGTCCCGGACGATTCTGGGCGAAAGAACAGCAGTATGAGGCTACTGTAGCCCTCGGCACTAGCACAAGCCTATAAAACAATGAATGAATGAATGAATGAATTAGGAGAATGATTAAATAAATTAAATATAACATTAACACATAGCCTAATTTACCACTAGCGTTAATGTTACAGTAGCATAATCTTTATGGTTTGTTGACGTTAGTTATAGCCAGCGTTGCATTTTTCACGTATTCCCACAGTTTTTAGTGTTTGATTATGGGAATAGATCATGCTATTTCTATAACCAATCATTAAAAACAGCGATAAACTACCTTCATCTGTAACTGGAGGCCACTGCCTAACATCATCAATCCAAGACATGTCTGCGTTATCAGTAACAGATGCTCCACGCTGCTGTGTTTGGGTTACTTGGTGGAGCACCGCACACTCCAGTTATGGCGGGGCCACTAGGGGGCGCATGTCCACAATTTTTAAGTCGAAAAGGTGTATAAACATATGTTAAGTCATCAATAAATTTACCCTACCTTTAAGTTCAGTGTTACAGGTTTACCTGCAGACTCCCTTTATTTCCCTTATTTCCCTCTTGATTCCCGTTGAAAGACTCCAGTATCAGTAAGAATCTGGAGTCTCCAGTAAGACTCCAGATTTGTGGGGTTATGTTACATCACATCACAAGTTCCCCCACGTTCATCTGGACCGTTGATCTTCACTACATTAACTCAATGATACAACTGTTTTATACTTTTTCTCCTCCTTCTCTCTCCTCATGTCAGGCCCTTTCCTTTAATGAAAGGCTGCGCTTCTACCTGGCTGCGTTGTGTGCTTTCTTGGACGATGTAAAGTTATCTTATCTGATCTGTATTACAGCTGACGCAGGAAACTTGTTTAGGCATAATGTAGCTACAGAAAATAGTTTGTATGCTGTAGCGGGTTTGGGCAAAAAATAATTTTAGTTACACATGAGTGACAACAGAGTGATGTCTTACCTATTTAGTAGATATATGAACCTTTTATATGAACCTATCAGCTGCCGAACTAGTGAACCTATGTGGATTAGTTTGTCTAATGCTTCATGTTATATGTAATGCTTCTAATGTATGTAAAGCTCATTGAACATTTTGTACACAAAATGTGCTGTATAATAAACTTACCATGCCTAACAGGTGGAAAGTCAAAATGCTTTTACTCTTATTTTTTTAACTTTGCTCATTATAGTAATATAATTGAGGATGAACTGGGATGATAAATCTCTGTCAGTGCTGTCAATAGACGAGCAGCCAAAAAGGAACTTGAATCAAAAGCAAAACTTTGATCTTAATGTTAGTCTTTAAACATTTAAACAAACCACAGTTAGTCGTTCTGACGTTAAACCCCGGGGATTAACGAACCTATATGCAGGATAGAAACTATGACATGCTTGTTAACTGTTGTGATATTTCAGCGTTCTTATCTCCACTGTAGTGTTTTAACATCAGTTCAACACGTGACTCACAACAAGAGCTGCAGATGAAGAAAATGCTCGTATCTTGTGAATAAAACCACCGGTTGAGGGTTTTTTTGGTTTATAGTTTGTTTTGTGAGCTCGTGTTAGCTGTCAGGGTAGGTAACATGACATGGCCATGCGGTAATAACGCAGATAATTTGTGGTGCAGCACACCCGCAGACGACGGAGGTGGCTTGGAGCTGAGCAGTTGACTCCGTCAGGATGTTGTGCTAACTTGTGAAAAATGGCACAATATGTCTCCTTTAATTTTTCCAAACTGGGCAAACATTAAGATGAACGTTTTTACCAGCAGTTCCCTGAAACCAGGAATTCTTAGCATAGTAAATGGCTCCATAATTAGCCTGCTGACAGACTCCGGCATGAATTCACAGTGGGAGCAGAGGTGTATTATTGCTTTTCCTCTTCCATGTGTGGCAGAGCAGCTCACAACAGGGACAAACCATCCGACTAACTGTCTCCGACCTCTGATGGATGGCTGGAGAACAGAGAGCAGGCCGCAGCGCTGAGAGCGACCCTGACTGATGGGGACAACGTCTGACAGTGAGCAAAAGTCACCATGGATCTTCTGGAGGCTTCACACTGCCGGACACATTGTTGAACGGAGGCCTGGCCGCGAGGGGCTCGCCTCATGGGAGATGAGCGTTGAGGAGAGGGGGCAGAACTTCCAGCCCCCATGAAGCCTGGTTAGCTCAGCCAGGCCTCTGAAAGGCTTTGGTATGTCCACACACACACACACAAGCTTAGCCAATCATTGCAACACACACACTTACTAAAAACAAGTGGCACGTCCCGGCCCTTAGACTCATTAGTCCTGAATCACTCACAGAACAAGCCCAGAGATAAATCCAACACTTCATAAATCCCACTGGGGACTTCTTCTCCACGCAGTCGTCTCTCTGTCCTTATCAGGCAGCTGCTGGCTGGTAGCTGCAGCCCGATAACGCCTCGTTCTGTTTACCGACACTCACGGGGAAAACCACGCTCGTGTTACGCAGTGGCCCCTGGATCTGGCGATTAAAGTCCACGGCTTATGTAGGATGTAGCTTATGTGGATGTGGCGGGGTCTCACGGGGAGGAATGCAAATTGTCAAATGTGACTCAAAACATGTGTTTGAGCCCATTTCCTCTGTTCCGCTGGACTTTTATATTTACTGGGACAGTAAACAGCATCACATTTGACTTTAATGCAGCGTGTAAAAACGTGGCCATTGTGACGGGACCGGTGGTCTTAATCAGTCCATGCCAGCGTCTCTGTTGCTCCACGAGCGCCATATGCCACATATCGGGTCCTCCACGAGCGCCATAAGTGTCACATGCGCCATACGCCGCTGTGTCAGGCAACGTGTCCCTCTTCCAAAAGTGCCTCATCTACCACCTGCCACGATGTCGGCTCTTCCAGAAATGCCAGGAGTTTAATACGACAAGACTAAACGCCTCTTTTTCCTGAAAGGTGCCACAAGTCATGTGGGTCTTTGGGTTTTGGGGTCTGGACACTCCATGGCTGCCCAGTTAATGTGACCCCGACCTCTTTTTATGCCGAACATGAACTTATTTATTCGATTCAGTTCAAAAGTACGTCATTAACCCCAAACAGAAATGAAATTCATGAAGGAATGATGAAGATCACGCTTAGGGGTGAGTATTGGCAAGGACCTCACAATACGATATGTATCATGATACTTGGGTCACGATACGATATTATCACAATATCACGATATATTACGATATTCTACCCAGTTAATATCAAAGTTAAAAGTAGAAATGAAAAATCAAGTTGCTGTATATGTTCATCTGATGATATTGATCATTCAGAGGACAAATTGAGTCAAAACTATTTGCTTCAAAACAACCTATTTTTTATTATTAGCGTTTTTGAAAAAAATCGAAGAAAATTATTATTAGGAGCTGAAAAATCGATATTATATTGGGCGGCCGAAAATCGCGATATATTGCCAAATCGATTTTTTTCACACCCCATGTCACGCTGGTGTTTGAGGCCAGAAATGTTTAAAGGATTATTTGAGGAGCATTTTTTTTAATGTCAAATTCAATAAATGCGAGACGCTTCAAAAGGCAGTGAATAAGGATTTTAAATGATCATGATTTCCATGTTGATCAACATTATCAAGAGTTTTATCCTGTCACAGTGACAAGGATGGAGGATTATGGGAAGGACTGCCATCAAAGTTTTTTTTCCCCATCTTTATTGACACCAGAAGTGCCAATCATAGTTGCATAATTAAAGAAATGCCCCATGTCTGAACTTTATTTGTGATTATTAAATCATTCAGCATCCAAAGACACATGCTTTATGCGACTCTAGGAACTGCAGCATTCAGGCTCCACTGACATAGAGTCATGTGACACTTGTGGAAAAGTCATACAGTAAGATGTTTAGGAGGAGCGAGCTCAAAGTGACACAACACACAAAAATGAATGTCTTCTTGTCAGTTCAGGATCACGGTGATGCTGTAATATAATTTTGTTGTCTTGAGGTTTCTTTTATGTGAGCCAACGAAATCAAACTGTGCAAAAAACAAAAGAAATAAAACTCAAGTTTCACTTTTCCTCCTGCGTGTCCTGCCATTGAGCCACCCTGCTATTTAGAAGAAAAAAAAACAATTAAGCATGTGTGAAAAAAAGAAAAAAATTCTAAGAAAAATAAGAATGGTAAATGGACTGCACTTATATACCGCTTTATCAGCACCAAGATGCCCTCACATTCACCCATTCACGCACACATTCACACACTGATGGCCGAGGCTACCACGCCACATGCTCACCAGGAGCAACTTGGGGTTCAGTATCTTGCTCAGGGATACTTCGACATGTAGCCAGGGGAGCATGGGAATTGAACCGGCAACTTTCCGGTTACCGGACAACCCTCTCTACCACAGGGTGAAAAAGAACAAATATGTAAATTAGGGCTGGGCAACTATTAAAATTGTTAATCGCAATTAATCGCATTATTTCCCTGATTAATCGCGATTAATCGCGTTGTATACACAAAATCAATTAATTAACTTAAAAGTAGTGTAAAGGTCACTTTTTTTAAATGTTCTGCTGCCATATGAACTAAAGTGCCATAACATTTGTTGTTCAAACACTTATAACATCAGCACTTGTCAGTAACACATGTTTAGTGTAAATATCATCTTAAAAAATGTCAAATAAAATAAAGCTTATTGCCACTAACAGGGCATTAATGTCATCCTGTTTTTATAAAAAGTCTCCAAACAAAATCCAACAAAATGATTGTGGCTCAGCACAATCAGAACATTAAAACAGATAATTTCTGAGGTAACAGCAGAAACTTTTAACGGGGAGTTCAACTTGTCAGTTGTTACAAATAACCTTATTTCTGTCGAATCCTCCGTCTGGGAGAACTTTAAAATGAAAATGTTCATGTTAAAGTTCAGTAACTTTACCAATCCATGTATCATTTATTCTTTCCATTTTCAATTGTCAATCAAAAATAAAAAAAAATTTAAAAAGTGACATTTTATTATGTTTTTCGTTTTTAAATCTAACACATAAAAATGGAAAAATGCCTGTTTTTTATATATATATATTTCAATTTTAGACTTGGATCAAAAATATGAAATTAAAAAACGGGCCACAGAACTGAATTTGTTTTATAATGGAGGACTGGACTTTCTATTGTCGTTACACATCTGTGCCACTAGATGGAGCCACACTGCAGTAACCAGCTAGAGAACAGCAGGACAGTGAACACATGGAGCAGATCTGATGGAACATGGAGGAATGACGCGAAAGTTTTGTTGTTGTCCAGAATTTTTGTTTTCAATCAGAATTGTTAATATTGCTACCTGAATTGTTACCCGAACTGTAAAGTACACAGAGTTTTACCGTTCTCCATGTTTGTTTTTGCTGCTATTCTCTTCCGGTTCCGCAGCAGCCACTAACAGACTTTTCAAAACAAAAGCATGTGAGCAACTTGCGTTAACGCGCGATAAAATAAATGTCACCGTTAATAAATTAACGAGTTAACGCGATAATAACGCGTTAACTTGCCCAGCCCTAATGTAAATAAAAAAATGGAAATTAAAGAAAATTTGCAATAAATGTATATATGTAACATATATACGTACACACAAATAAATAAAATAAATTCACTTATGTATTAGATGAGACGCAGGACAAGAGTTTTCTGTGATATTCACTGCTTCTGTCTCTCACACAAGCACGCTCACAGTAAAAACATTTCCAGTTAGATGTGCTGTTGTTAGACATGTAAATCAGTCAAATAAGGAATAAATCTGTCAGTTAAGAGATGATTCATGATTGAGGGAAACGCAGTAAACCAATCTCTTATACAACATAAAAAAAACTGAACATTTCTCCACAGTTGGGCCATATGGGGTCTTTCTGGTTTTGCTGGGCATTTAAAACTAGCTACCACTGAGAAAGAAAAGCCCCCCCCCACCCCGCACTCACAGGAACTGGAGTCATCTCATTAAAAAATTCCCAGCATGCAGTGTTTATAAACAGCCTCTTGTTCATCCCCGTTGATGGATGGACGCGGCCTATCACCGGCTCTTCCTGCTAACTCCTCGACCCGCTTAACAATCTTTCTGCCACTGTTTTACAACCGCACACACTCTTTCTGAACCCCCCGATATTTTCAGCGCTGACATTACTTCCTCGGTGGGTGGGCCCTTACTGTTTTCAGTGTGCGTGATTGCATTATATTTGATAGTGGAGGCAGAATGTGTGCACGCTTGGGTGCTACGAGGGAGGCCGGCGTGACTCCGCTAATGAAGAAAAACAACACGGCTGTCAGAACCTCCCGGGAGGAGGTCAGACGTGGCCGCTGGGGGCCGACGTCAGTGGAGGTGAAAGGTCACAGGTCAACGCTGAGGCCAAGAGGAGACCTTGACCTCCACTGGGCTGAGAGGAGAGGGAGGTGAAGAGTCTTATTCACATGAAGTTACGATAAAATGTACAAACGTGGAAAACTGTAGAACCATTACGAAGTAGAAAGAGCAGTCCTAAATACGACTCCAGCTCCAAGAAGAAAAGACGCAACTGTGTAAAATTCAAATAAAATGAACCGCATTGATCTGAAAACCTCATTAACCCACATTTTATTCTTAGCAGAACACAGAGTTTCATCGACAGCTCTGGAAAACGTCTGGACTTGCTAGTTAGACGTGCAGCAGCTGATGTGACTGGGTGGAAAAAGAGCCTCTTAGACTGCAAATACCTCATCATCTTTAGGGCATGACATCAACAGGAGATTGTGAGTATCTGAAGAAATCCCTGTATGCCCGGGACAGACTGAAGCTCTGAAATAGATGCCTGTGATCTTTACACCTTCAGGTGGCGCTGCTTTATAAAACAGGTTTGATTTTGTTGTGGAAGTCACGGCATTAGCTCAGGAACGCTCAGAAATCATTTAGATTCAGGTAAAAGTTCCATCATGGAAAGAAGGAACACATGTCAACAGGAACCACAAACGCCAACTTTTGTAGGCCAAAGTTCATTTCAATCGAGAGTTCAATTTAAATTACTTAATTGAAAAAACATTTTTGTTAAAGGTGGGGTAGGTATTCTTTGAAAAAACGGTTCCAGCAATCCAACTCAAGTGAGATTTTGAAAATATACACTCCCTCCCTCCTCCCAAAGGCTCTGCCTCCTCCTCTTCAGCTCACCCCTCGAAACCACGCCTTCACACGATTCATGACTACATGAACCTCAGGGAGGGAGGGAGGGGTGGGTGGGTGGGAGTGCATTGATATTTGATGAACGTATTAGGCAGCCAATGAAAGTAATGATGATCACTATTTTGATTGGTCAGAGTTTTTCTCTGATTACACCCTCTAGACTGGAGCAAAACCTTTCTTTTTTTTTTTTGCAAACATTTTATTTCAGTGGGTGCAATGGGAATGTGAAAACGTTTTCAGGCAATATTGTAAAAAGTGCTGCAAAAAAAGAACACCTACCCCACCTTTAACTGAAATAAAATAAAAATAAAAAAAATAAAAAAATTTTTTTAAAATGATAACTATATATATATATAAAGCTAATAGAACTAGATGTTTCAATCCCTATGGTAAGTTAGCGCTCTTGAAAGTCAGAGTGGAGTGGTGAACACGGAGAGCAGGACTTTCTTTGAGGTCATCAGGTGGGCACCCTTTTTCACCGACGTTTCGTTGATGTAAGCCCACTACGTCTCCAGAGGGCTCAACGGTGTGCCTGGCGTCCCAGGTACACCCCCCTCCGTTCCATGCTCTCCATGTTCGGCACTGGACTCTGCATGGCAGGGGCGTCCTCCTCCCTGAGCCAGGCCGAAGCCTGACCGCTGTATTATGTGTTTATAAAACAAACTAAAATTAACTATAATAATGTCAAGAACGTCCTTTGTTTTCGTGTTTGTAATTCTTTTTCCTCAAAACGTTTGAAATCTATTAACTTCACTTCACCGTACAACAACAACCGCAAAAAAGAAAAAAAAAGTGATCAGCAGTGATGGCTGCGGCAAAAGTTGGGAGAAAGCGGCACAGTCCTATTTGGTATTTCTTTGACTATGACTGTATTAACGATAAAAATAAGTGCCTTGTTGTAGAAGCAGGTGATACAATGTGTGGAATACTTCTCAAGGGGGAAAAAACCCACCAATCTGAAAGTCCACTTGAAAAGCTCACACAAGAAGGCTAACCAAGACTACCTGGATAAGCTAGCCTAAGCTAGCCCCCTGGAAAGAAGGCTAACCAAGACTAGCTGGATAAGCTAGCCTAAGCTAGCCCCCTGGAAAGAAGCTACAGCTGCAGGGCAGTCAGCGTTGGGAAGGAATGGGAGAAAACTGCAGCTATAATGGACTGTTTCCACCGGAGACCAGATAGCTGCTGGTCAGTAAATACGCAGGGACGTCACACACGGGAAGATACATTGATAAATATGTTTATTGAGACCAGAATGTAAACGTGACTATGTGATTCGATAGCCTTCAAAAAGTTCAGTGCTTCACTCGAACCAAAATTACAACCCTAATTTACAAAATAAAACTAAAACTAACACTGAAACTAATAAAAACTAAACTAAAACTAAGTATTTCAAAACAAAAACGAATAAAACTAGCAAAACTGCTCTAAAAATGAATTAAAACTAAACTGAATTTGGAAAAACTAAACTAAAAACTAAATAAAAACTAAAACTAATGGAAAATCCAAAACTATTATAACCCTGGTCCTGTCCCAGCATCTCTTAAGATGAATAAAATATGGGTTTATAAGATTTTACAGTGTCGGTTCAGCAAATAAATCAAGACAACAAAGAATTAAAAGGAGAAGGAAAATGTGATATGCATTCGTTTAATTTTTTACAGTACACTGACCAACCAAACATATTTACATTTCTCAAAAAGTACAAAACCAACCTTTTTGTGGCAAAAATGTGCAAATTATGGAGATGAGAATGTGTTTTCGAAAAATCTGCGTAAAGAGACAACTTTTACCAACAGTGCAATCAAACCTGCGCGTGCATCTGTAAAAGAAACAAAACCATACAAAACAATAATAATTAACCAGATTGCACAAAAATACCCTCAAAAACATTTGTCTTTTAAATGTTGGCACTGAGTGTGACTGTTAATTAAAAACCGGCTAATTACAGACTCGCCACAAGTTTCCAGGTGCAGATGATGCGTGGAAACACCGGAGGGCTGCGTGCAGTTGAGACACCAACCGTCCAGGTGTTTGCAAACTTAAAAGCACCAAAACTGTTTCAGAGAAACCTCTGAGTGGTGCCGGTCAAGCCTGGCGGAAGGTTTCTCACTTCATTATAGTTTTACTTTATACTGGTGGTTCGGGTTTACAGGAGTTGCCATCGAGCCTGGTCAGTCACTTCACTTCATGTAGACCCGTGAAAGCGGGTCTGGTACCCCTCCCAGTCACAGACACTTTCACCAGTTCCAACGGCGTCCAGGAGGCAGTTTCTTCTGTATCTGGTGGTACCGCCCCCTGGAAATCAAAGCCGAATCTAGAGGAACCAGAATCAGGTTTCATACTGAAGAACTAGGGCGACTGGGCCAGGTGAGTTCTCATCTGTGTCCGACGCCTGAAACCCAGAACCTTCCCTTTAAAACGTTAAAAGCACTGGAAAATGAGCTTAACTCGGTCTGTCGTGGTAAATTTGTCCACAACGACTCACTGTAAACAAGGATGAAGGTGAAAGCGTTAATAAATAAAACTTAAAAAAAAAAAAAAAAAATTAAAATTAAATTAAAAAATAAAGCTTTTTCTTTCATTTTCTTTGTTGGAACTGTGATTTGGAGCATTTGGAAGTGAGTTTTTACTCGAATCCAACCGGTACTTTCTCCGTGCGTCGGTTTAGCTCCCGACCAGAGGCGTTCTCTCTTCATCGCTGGCGTTAATGCTTCGACCTGGAGCCTTGCGATAAATTAGGAACTGGACCGAGATCTGAACACAACGGTTAAGGAAAGCAAAGCAAACCCTGCAAGAGAGTTTAACTTTCAAAAGCATTGAACGGAGTCTAACAACAAGCAAACGTTGCATCTAAAATGATGTTTTTGACCACAAGGAAACCCGTATTCATGGTATCTGCTGAACTAAACCCAAGGACCCCCGATACCCAGAGACAACAGATGTTTACAAAGCCATGCGCCATCCCAATGATTACAGAATTCAAAGCACAAAAAACAGAAAGGTTCAAATGTAACCGTTCAACATTTCGTGTTTTTAATATCGACAGTGGTTAACTGTATTGACATGAAAGATTCCAGTGTTTTTCCATTGGAGACGTTGGGCGTGTCAGTACTGGAGACAAGCCTAGTACGAGTAAGCGAGTACCATGACTGGGATGGAGGAGGAGCTTCGTTCATCATTTTACTGAAGCAAATCTCAGCAGACAGATGTGTCGCAGTAAGGTTTCCTGACCAGGTGTGCACGGCAGCATCCAAGCTCGTCAATCATACACTGAGAACACTCAACATTTGCATGTTGAGTCTCTCCAGCTGGGCTCAGAGTCGTGTCTCAACCAGAGCTGCTTCAGCTGCGTTGCAGGTAAACTGGCTGGAGGCCACAAGTCTGAACAAAGCCGATGTTGGCGTTCAGGTTCTGATCTGGCAGTGGTCCCTTGGCCAACAGCCCAAGAAGAAGCTAAACAACTGGAGTCAACGTTAATGTCAGTGTTATAAAGTTCATTTCAGCCCAATACATACTGGCTCTTCTTTGCAGAATATTTCTACCGGTGGTCTCGGTGTGTGTATGCAACTGCCACTTCAAAAAAAAAAAAAAAAGGGGAAACAGGTTAAGTGTAACCGAGTATGACATCTGAGTGACGTTCAGGTCTCGTCTTCTGTGACACCATCACAGGGAGGTGGAAGAAAACAGCGCAGATACACAGATTTTTTTTTTTTTTTTCCCCCACAAACAGAGGAAATCAGGCGCTACATCACAGTCTGATATTAGAACGACGGGCGGACAGATGCGCTGGTAGTTCACCTTCACTCAGGTCGGGCTACAAGCAAGTTACAGTCGCAGAGAGAAGCTCCACCAAGTAAACGAGAATATTTTCCTTGTTGTTTCAGCTTGACTGGAGCACTGCGTACGTCACGGGTTATGTCGCAAATCGCTTGGACGACGTTGAGTCGCACCTTTCATTTCTGGAATCCTGGTTTTATGTCCGTAAGGCCAGTGTTTGAAGAACTTTCTGACGTTTCTTGGTCCGGTGAATAAAAGCCAGAGCAGTAAAAACTGGGGGTGCATTTCTAAATATAACCGGGTGTCAGGATGCAAGCGCTTTTTGATTTCGGGATCACGAGATTTAGCTTGTGGAGTCAATCGTTTCATTGTTGTTTACATCACACAGACTTTCTGACTACATGGACCTAAATGAAGGTAAATGTTAGTCCCGCCTCCATGTACAATTTCATTGGTTCCCTGTAGCTGTGGCTGGCACAAGCGTTGAAGCGGGAAAAGTGTTTGAGACCTCAACCCTGTGGCTACAAGAAAAAAACTCTACTCTTCAGAAACCTACATGTGTAAGAGCACTGGGTCAAACCCTGACCATCCAAGCTAAGACACTGATCATTAGAGCTGAGCGATTTTATTGATTCTGTGATATATATCGATATTTTATGGAGTATCAATTTTTCAGCCACGGGTATCGATATTCTAAGCTTCTTTTAAAACCCCCCTGTCCCACCTTTAAAAGCTTGCAAGCAACAATTTGCACTGTTCAAATAAATAAAACTATTTTTCTCAACAAATGTTTTATTTATTTTGTCCAGCATTTGCAAGCTGCCTGTCAGCCATATAATGTGTAATTGATGCTTTCAGTTCAATTAATTCAAACAAAGTCATTGGAACACTCACAAGATGTCACCAAAATCACTTTGTCCCTTTAAAATCTTTCGGAAAATGATGTAAATGTATTGTAAGATGAATATCGATATGTATCGTATCGTGACCCAAATATCGTGTATCGTATCGTATCGCGAGATTAGTGTATCGCTACAGCCCTAGTGATCATATCTCATTACCTGAATGTGTTTAAAACACAAGCGTAAACGCAGGACTGGCTTCAGATGTAGCAGCAAGCACCTTGATACGAGAGTCTCACCTCTGTGCAAAGAAGCTAAGTGGCCTCCAGGAAACACGAGGGAGGCGCGCACAATCTTCTCTCTTTGGTCGTCACGAGCTAATTCCTCTGCACGTGTCTGAACCTTTAATTTTCAGTACAGCGTTATCACACACAGTCACAAGACCTAAACCCACCTAATAAACCGTCCCCTCCTCCAGCTCAGCAGCGTTTAAAATGTGGCACGTACTTGGGATTATGGAGAACCTATGAGGCCCCACGGCGGCGGCCGCCGTCACATTCCTCTCGTTTAAAGGATACAATGAGGTCTAAGGTGAGGGTGCCGAGGCTGCCGATGAGCCAGGGCAGGTGATGGACGAGGTAACTGTTCTCACCCTGGCCGTTGTCGGGGTTCTTCAGCAGGACGCTCAGACCGTAAGTAGTGTTTCCCAGGATGACGAGTGCAAACAAGAAGTAAGACACGCCCTCTGTCGACTTCCTCTTGAACTGTTTGGAGAAAGGAGACATTGGGAGGGGAAGTGAACGGAGAAAAAAAAAACATCGTCTCAGGAATGTACACTGCTCATCCAAAAAAAAAAAAGAAAAAGTTGCACACTACAATTTAATTGGACCGCCTTTAGCTTTGATTGGATCCGCTGTGGCATCGTTTCGATAAGCTCCTGCAGTGTCACAAGGGAGTCGGACCGCTCCTTAGATGTTTTCTGTGCTTGATGCCAATAATGTGACCCTTTTGAAGCAAATTAGCATCTGTTCAACGACCACAGGATGAGTCTTCTGCTGCCTGCATCAGTCAGGGTTAAATATCGCATTGCAGCTGAAGCATCATCATCCACGCAGTAATTGTCCAGCGGGAGGCTCAGACATTTGCATCAGACAACGTATTTGCACACGGATGGTGCTTTAAAAGTGATGAGTTCTTATGCTAATTATCATTTGTTGCTTCGTTAGTTGCAGCAGAGCCCAGCTTGTCATACTCACGTTAGTGTACATCTGTGGAAGTCTGGAGCAGAGGTAGAGAACTGAAGACACAGACCCGATGGTGAAACCAATAATCTCCTTCGAGGTAAAACCCTGAAGCAAAAGGGAGGGGAAGACGCTACATGACAACAGCCACAAACACAAAAAACCCCCCCAGACATAACTAGTTCCCTTCCTTAAGCTCAACAATGTAACATGTAAGTTGACCACACCGATATGGAGCTGACGTCAGTGGTTGAGAGCAAGGAGCGACTTCTGAAGCCGGAGGAAATCATTTCAGGCTGGGGGGCCACTCCTGGGAGGTGGGCGAGACTCGCGCTGAGGCCCAGGAAGCAGGATATTCCCACCGCGTGCAAAACCCTCCTGTCTGGCGAGGAGACAACAACTGGGTTCACTATCAACACTTCAAGACACATCTCACAGCATTCCATCAGTTTACAGTATTAAAGGTCAGCGGTGAGAGAAAGAAATCCATTAGCTATATGAGATATGTGAGGACATCTTTATCGATCGCTTATAGTTCATCTATGCAACATTTGAAAAGGTTTACATCAAAGTCAGACACGGGGGGGGGGATCACAGAAAATCTGACAGCAAAAACAAACCACTCACTTTCAGCCATTCTATTCCTGATCTTGTAGTACATGTACATGCTGAGCATCACCAGGTCGGCTAAGACATAATAAACTGCTGTGTACGTCTGGATGACACAGAGAAAGAAAAAGAAAAAGAATAGAGAAATATGAGTTTGTCATTTTAAAATGCACTGATATTCTTCCAGCAGTTAACTGACATGATGGAACAACTTGAGCAGTTGCATCATCATAAAAGTGATCGACAACATAGCTGTTAATAAAAGTTACTGTCTGGTAAAAGCTCCAAAATGTGAAACCTGGTTGTCATGACATTACAAACAGTTTTATTTTTTTGGATTAAAGAAGTAACGACGTTAAAACCAGCCACAACACAGTGCACCTCTAGTGGGATGAGCTGGTTTTACATGACCGTTCTGAATGGGGATGGTCCAGCATGTCTTGTAGAGCTGAGCGATTTTATCGATTCTGCGATATATATATATATATCGATATTTTATTTCCCCAGAGAGTATCGATTTTTCAGCCGCGGGTATTGATATTCTAAGCTTCTTTCAAAACCCCCGTGTCCCACCTTTAAAAGCTTGCAAGCAACAATTTGCACTGTTTAAATAAATGAAACTATTTTTCTCAACAAATCTTTTATTCATTTTTTCCAGCATTTGCAAGCTGCCTGTCAGCCATATAATGTGTAATTGATGCTTTCAGTTCAATTAATTCAAACAAAGTCATTGGAACACTCACAAGATGTCACCAAAATCACTTTGTCCCTTTAAAATCTTTCAGAAAATGATGTAAATGTATTGTAAGATGAATATCGATATATATCGTATCGTGAGCCAAATATCGTGTATCGTATCACGAGATTAGTGTATCGCTACAGCCCTAATGTCTTGTGAAATCAATCTGCCCCACTAGAGATGCATTTTGTTGCCCTCAAGAGAACAATATTGAGCTAAAAGTGGCTCTTTTGTCAACACAGCAGATGGATGTGCTCTCGTGTGGTAGTTAGCGGTTATTTCTACATACAAAGGTATTAAAGCTTCTTCTTTATTTTTTTCTAACATTTTCTAACGAGTATTGACAATTAATTTAGATATGCTATAGCTCAAAGCCCATATCTACAACAGTCTTATCACAGGAAGCTTCTTAACACTGAGGCAATCACTGTATCTTTCCATGTCACCTGAAGCGGAAGCTGGTCTGCCAAAGGAGCCGACCAGGTTGCAGGAGTCCCCCCCCAGCCACAGCAGCAGAAACCAAATAGAGATGGCACTGTCCATATTCCCTCTTTTGCACGAGCTGTAGTACTGTCTGCAGAGCAGAAAGAGCAGGCATACATAAACACACGTGACATTTAGAGTAAACCACCACATCCACAAAGAGGTACAAACACTTACGGAAGTGAAGACACCATGAAACAGAGGATGGACAGCAGGCCGAGGTAGATGCTGGCCATGTCCCGCCCGTCCTGGGCACATTCCCCGAGCCCTTCCCAAACCCATCGGGTCCCATTTGGACACAAGCTGCTGAAGTTTCCTGAAGTGGTCAGAGCCAGGGTTCCACGAGCGAGGACTCCGTTTGTCCCCATAATCTACGGGAGGAGAGAGACGTCTGTAAAAACACAGTCTGAAGTAACTTCCTTAAAGCATATCTGGATGCAAATGAAGCATCTAACGCAATTCCTCTAATATTTTAAGTTAAAAAGAAAAGAAAGATAGAAGAAGATTAAATGACACTCAATTCCTGCCAGATGACCAGCTAAAAAGCAATGTTTACTTTGAAGAAGGAAAAAATAAATAAATAAATAAATAAAGCATAAATATTGAAACCATATGGTACAATTTTCAGGACTTCATCGCGCACTTACAAGCAGACCAAGATGGACCAAGTTTAAAGAAATCCCTCGGATTACCAAGAAATTAGGTCGGGACGGGTCCAAAGGTTGTTTAAAAGCAAATAAATAAATAAAAGCAAAACAAAAACAGGCTGTTTGGAACAAAAGACTGCGGCTGCTCGCTGATTAAATCAAGACAGTGACAGTTAAATAAAGTGGTGGAGAGATATGTACAATTACACTCACTTATGTAACGCTAGAAGAAAACAACAAATGCCTAAATAAGAAAAAAAATACATTAAACGGGGGGAAAAAAACAGAATACAGGACGCCAAACGAGCTGTTACCCGCTCAGCTAGTCAGCGACGAGGTTAAATACCAAACAACCGGCTACTTCGTCAACTGTGAAATCCTTTACGTCGAAAACTGTTTCAAAGCACCAGGCTGGCAGTAAATAATCATTACATTTTACTTGCCTGTGTGGCCGCTGCCATGTAAGTAAACCATAAACAGAACAGCGAGCTCTAGGAAGCGAGTAGCAGATGAGTTAGATCAGTCTGCGAGCTGATTGGTCGGCTCGCTGAAACGTCAGCGAAACTTGGTCATGTGACTTGCAGCCTGCGAGCTCCAAAACAAGCCACGGGGGGCTTCAAAATAAGAGCTCCAGATGTACAAGTGTGCGAATATGTACTTAATGATGAATGTCTCTGTGTTATATTTTCCATTCTATCTATAATACTCGTTAACACACATTCATTTGTAGTTTAGTTATGCCAGTTATATGGTAGACTTTGGATGATTTACAACCATGGACTTAAGTTTTTGTCTTAACTGTAAGGGTTATCCTCTGGTGCCATTTGCTTGTTGTAACATAACATTGAATACCAGAGCAAACGCATTCAGCTATTTAAATTATGTATTGGGCAATCTCGGCCTACTTTACTGCATTGATTTTTTCACAATATGGATAAACAGAAGATGGTTGATCATTTTCTCAGTCCTGTTACCAAAACTCATTGCAAAGGCTGATCTATACTTCCGTGTTATAGATCCAGTGCCATCCCTACATTGTATTTGGTGTTTATACATGTGTATGATTGTTTGCGTCGCTCTGTAATTACACCAACAACCTGCTAGATGGTAGTGCCGGTTCTTTTTCCTGCAGTTTGCAGTGCCGAGTTTCCTCTTGTTTACTTCCTCTGTGCAGCTCAGACATAGCAATGGAGCAAATAAAGTATATTTTATGTAAGTTGGTAGCTGATTAATATTAAGCATCAGTTGTTTTTCCTGGCATTGTAGCAAATTATCATTCTATTTGACTTGAAGAGAACGATGGAGAATTGGTGGCAGGAAATATGAAGAAGAACAAATCTATCAAGTGGACCAATCACATTTCTTGTGGTCGACGAGACATATAGTTAAATTTGGACATAGGTGCACGTCACACCTACAGTGTAGGTACAGCATTAGAAGTATTATTCAGACCGAACTACACATTACATCACCTAAAAAAGCATGAAAAAAATAAATGAATAACAGCAGTGAAAGTAACAGGACTTGGTATCTAATATATTATTAGTAAATGCATAGTGACAGCAACAAAACTATATATTTCTTTAATAAAGAAATAACATGAAGAATGATTTAGGTAACAGGACAGTAAATTGAGATTCACCCTTCGTTAGTCATTTCAAAATCATGAAACTGTGACTGACGACTATGACTTCTCCCTTTATATTGCCCTTTATACAGGCAATATAAAGGGAGAACTTACTTTTGACCTTCCCATGGCTTTCACAAGATCTAGATGATAAACTTCCTGAGGAACATGCGACCTAAGGAATGTTCCAAATCTTTCAGGAAGGGTTGGTGTTGTGGTAACAGGACTGAGTAAAAACGTGGGGAACTGACTAAAATGTGCATCTGAACTGAAGTATGTTTTTTTTTTTTAATGAAAAAAAAATATATCCAGAGCGCATGATATATAGAATAATACAAAAATGCTAAAAGAAATATGATTTTTTAAGGATTTTAATTATAAAATTTTGCAGTAAATTGTAGCGTCCGAGAGTGGGAACAGGCATGACATGCTACTTCTCAGTAATTTGAGCATTTTTTTATTAATGTTTTAAATAATACATTTTGGATTTGCAATTACACAAATGTGCAGGATATATTACTTAATTAAAAAAATAATAATAACATATTTATCTTTATTTTTTTTGGGGGGGGACACACATGGCATCCACTGGTAGAATAACTCGCAAATATCTACATTAGAGGGAACACCTAACAGCTTGCACATTTCACATACCTTCATCACATATCAACAAGTCCCGCTAAACCGGATTATTTGTGATTCGGTGATTAGTCTTAAGCAGTTATAAATTCCGTGGCCCCCTGCGGTCATTAAACGTCGCATTTTAGTATGAAGCCGTGAAAAATAATTCACTCCTATTGTCAAGTCCATCAATGCAAACATATGGAGAACTAACTTGAATATAGGTATTCCAACTTTAACTTAACTCTGCATTAATCTGTGCATTTTTAAAGAATGTACTTTTCCATGTACTAATAGTAAACATGTTAAAATGGCGCTTTGCGTAACGCAGTAACAGCTGAGAGGCTGATGACGTCAGCTTCACGAGCGACTAGATGAGAACTTTGTTTTTTAACGACCTGTGTGGATATATTCATGCAAAGACAGCTGTCCAGAAGATCTTACCTGGGAAAGGTGCTGGGATCCGAAGCTGTAACTGGGAGGGAAAGGAGGCTCCCAGCTGTTATTTTCAACTTTCTGAGGTGAATCTTTGAGTAAGTGTCAGCTGACACGCCGCCAGACTGACGACTCAGCACCCGACTTTTACTGATGTCAGCTTCTGAGATTTTATTTTCCGGCCTGCAGCACGTTTACTCAGACGTCACGTGCTTCTCGTGGACAAGTGCCAGCATGAGATGGAAAGGAAAAAAAAAAAAAAGATTGGCTTTCGTTTTTCTCATGGGACACAGAAACAGCTCAAATCTGTTGTTCACCTTGACTGATAAAAGGGACGCGTTTGCTCAGCAGGATACTTGATATTTTCATTTTCCAACTGATTCAACCCCTTTATTTTTTAATTTGCTCCCAGCCCTTAAATATACTGGATGTTGTTGAAAATGTATTTCCCTCTGGCTTAGTCACTTGTTTCTTGTAAGACCTCGTTTATTATGTAGTAAGTACCTTTTTAGGTGTTCCAGCAGGAAAACCAGCTGTGTACTAATAATCTAATATATCTAATAAAAGTTTTAGGCCGATATAAACTCAGACATTTTTTCCCCCCACCACACCATTTCTTACTCATCCACACAAAAGCAGTGTCCCCTACCTGAAGGTATGACAGTCAGGTGTTTATCATCGGTCCTTGTAAAGGGATCACCAGCAGCTGTGAACACCTCTGTGAAAGCAGATGTTTTGGCAGTTTTGTGCTCTTGGAGCATTCTGGTTTGTACCGACACAATGCCAACAGGGAAAAACATAAGGGCTGGTCTGAGAGAAGGATTTGTGGCTTCACGTCAATCTGGAAAGGGTCATAAAACAGCTTCCAAACAATTTGGAGTTTTAATCCTACCCAGAAGGCATTGCGTATTTTTGCCAAGACGTCTTCGAAAAAGGATGGCGCCGAAAAAAGCTAGCTACAAATGTACATATTTTCGTAGTTAATAAAGATATAAATGTTATAAAACTATCTTACTGTCTTCGTTATATATATTTATATTATCTTATTCTTCTTTTACATCTTCTTCTCTTTCTTCTTCGTCGTCGTTTTCTTGACATGCTGGACGTAGCTTTGGCGTAAGGCCGCCCCCCACAGTCTGAAGACGTAACTGCACTCAAGGGGTGTCCCATTTTTAAGTCACAAGATAGTCCTGACATTCAGCCCACAAGAGGTCTGGTTACCATCAAACAGCTGGTTCTACTTTTCCTTCTCAACCGAGACAAACATGTTTTGTTGAAATTGCAGGCTGCTTTTTAATTCTCCGACCTTTTCTTACACACACACATTAGCGCTCTTGGTTCGCCGTTTGGCGTCAATGTAAAACAGTCTTCTTCTGGCATTCAGCGTCCCATAGAAAAGAAAATCCATCTGCTCGTCCCTGTTGAACAGAAATGTCATTTTGCATCCCAGCTCTCCTTAAAATGTCTTAATTTGGGATACCGACATCACGGCGGCACTTCAAGCTTACGGTATCGCCTCTGTGGTAGCGAGCACGGACAACTGTTGTGGCCTAAAGTTCAGCCGTTTTTGTTTTTGCTCACCCTTCTCGATGTCAGAAAGAGCACTGGTTATTAATCTGTTGGTACATTTACCGTTTTGGTTACCATTTCTAGTGGTCAGTGTTCCCTGGAGTTTACTTAAGACGTTTTCAAGACACAAAGTGTTTGAGTTTATAAAAATGTCCAAGTGTTGAGTATAATTACACCTCGAGTTTGAACTAATTCTGTGAATGTAGTAAATGGAAAAATGCACATAAATATGAACATTTTTGTAGTTTAGGTTTTGCATGTGTCTATTTATGGATTCACATGCCATCAAAAATTTATTTGAATTAGAGAAATTTGACTTATTGCATCAAGTGTTGCTATTTGATTAAAAATAAAATAATTGCATTTAATTCATTACAAAGCCTCTAATTACATACAATTTTTAAAACCGCATCCCACCACTGGTATAAACTTGAAATTATAAAGTCCTTGACAGCAGTTAGAAGACTGAACATGTAGTTTTGTTGGGAAGGGTTGCCAGCAGAAAGGCTCTCGTGTCTAGAAGGAACATGGTACCAGGACTGAGGTTCACAAAACTGCATCTGAACAAACCTCAGGACGAATGGAACAACGTCCCACGGACAGATGACACCAGTATGGAGTTGTCTGGCTGTAGTGTCCAGCGCCAAGCTGAAAACCAAACAGCATTCCGACCCAACTGGTCTGGCAGAACTTCAATAAAGCTATACCCCCCCCCCCCCAAAAAAATATATATATATCAATGAACTAAAACGAGGATGTGACAAAAAAAAAAGGGCCAGAATCCCTCCACAGCAGCGGAGAGACTGATAGATTTATGAACGACTAGTTTCTGCTCAAAATGGTTTCAGAAGCTCTGAAGTTCATAGACGTACTTAGAGTTGATCACATGATTACTTTCTTTGAGGGTTTCCTTTTAAATAATGACACAATGAAAAAAAGCTACTCAATGCTGTTTGTCTGAGCTTCTATTTGCCTAATAAGACTATGAACAAAAAGTTTTTTGTGCTCAAAAAAAAAAAAAAATTAAAAAGGGGAAAAAAAACTAACTTTTTGCAGGTGAATGTAGATCTAATTGGAAATCTTTTACACCCACATAGCTAGTAGAGGTGTGAAAAAAAAAATCGATTAGGCAATATATCGCGATTTTCGGCCGCCCACCCAATATAATATTGATTTTTCAGCTCCTAATATCGATATCATCAGTATGTTGTAATGGTTACTTAAATGTGCAAAAACACTAATAATAAACAATAAATAGGTTGTTTTGAAGCAAATAGTTTTGACTCAGTTCATCCTCTGAATGATCAATATCATCTGATGAACATATACAGCAACTTGATTTTTCATCTCTAAATTTTAATATTGACATTAACTGGATAGAATATCGCAATATATCATATCGCGATAAAATATGAGCCAAGTATCATGATACATATCGTATTGCGAGGTCCTTGCCAATACTCAACCTAATGGCTAGAGCAGTGATTCTCAAAGTGTGGGCCGCGGCCCCCTGGTGGGCCGTCGTGGGACTGCAGGTGGGCTGTGAGAGGTCATTAAAATTAAACAAATGTGTTTTAAATCCTCAATCTTTTTTAAATGTTTTTAATTACTTTAAAATATTCATGACATGATTAAAAAAAACATTAAGAAGTAATAAAACAAACAAGTGTTATTCTGCTGTCATCTTAACTTAATATGACAAGTGTCACCTTATTTGTTGACCCCTTACATTAATATCGGATCATGGTTCCTGGTTCTGTATGTTGATCACAGTTGTGATTAAATGTTTCGGTGGGCTGCGGAGATTTTTCACATTTTCAAACTGGGCCTTGGTATTCTGAAGTTTGGGAAGGGCTGGGCTAGATGGTATTTTGAAGGTAACGTCAGCCCAGATGTACTCCACAGACACATACACTCTGATATATTTCAAGAACAAGAAGTTTTATTGATGACGCGCCAAAACATCTATACTGGAGGAATACCTTCAGACGGTTAGACTCTCTTATTTACACAACATTTCCACAAAGTCATACAAATACTCGGTAGTCTCCATGTCAAAGTATAGATATAATACATCAAACAAAAACAGGAGATTTAATGTTTTATAAAGTAATCGTCACAACAAATCTACAAATGTAAATGGATGATAGAAAAAGAACCAATTGCTGACTACTGCAAAACAAGTCCTACTTCAAAATCTGTACAAGCGAGTCCGAATCCCAGGACGCACCCACACGGGGACTGCAGCGCTCCCGTCCTCCCATCCTCCAGTTCTCAGAAGCAGACGGAGTTGTTGATCATTCTTTCGAAGGCAATGATGAGATAACACAGTTTGTATAGATAGCCTCGTCCTTTGCGTTAGATGCTTCCAGGAAAGAGAAGTGTGGGCCACGAGGAAGGCAGTTCTCTCTTTTTCTTTTTCTTTTATTTTTTTTTTCTACTTCCCCCTGCTCTTCTTTAGGTCGGTTCTTACTTTATGTGGACTATTTTTTCATCCGTTTTCAACCGTTTGCGCCTGGGCTGTATGAAGTCCTCCTCGGAGTCGTCCGTCTCGTACTCCTTTTCTTTCTCCTCCGGCGCCTCGGGTTCCGGCGTGTCGGGGAAGTTCTGGCCCGGGAAGCTCTCCAGCAGCTTCACCTCAAAGTACTCGCTCACGGCCTTGCCGGATATCGCCATCTCCGATCCCACCTGCCAGAGGAGGAAGATGTCAGAGAAAGAAGGGCGGAGGAGGAGCGATACGGGGAAAGAAGAGCGCCGTTGAGTGGGAAGAATGGATGGTTTGAGGCAGGAAGGAGGAAGAGGAGAATGGGGAGACAAATTAGATTCGGTTAAAACTCCTGGTGGCAAGGCGGCCCCAGCTCAACCTTGCTGTACAGAGCAGGGATATCCTGCCTTCCTGTCCCACTGTAGCTCCATGAAGCATTTCCACACGTCACTTCAAATTTCAAGGAGTCACAAAGACTTTTTTCCAAAAATCACTTCCACTAACCCCCAGTTGACCAGTGACTCGCTCACACGGCTCAGATTTAATAACTCCACAGTCAAAATGTCTGAAATGAGAAACAAACCCCCATCCCTGAAGATCAGAAAACCAAAATAAAGTCCAGCCTGCAGCTCAACTGTTTCTAAAAGTCCCTGATTTCAGTTCCAGCAACATTCAAGGACGTGCTTGGCTTTGGTGCTGAACTAAATCCACGTCAGTGCGGAGTAAATGACATCTGGCGGTTAAACCGTTGGAGGTTAAACTCACAGATAAACACTTGGCGGTGCTAATTTTCCACTCAGGTGTAATTAATCTACAGCAGGAGAGGCCACGACGTGAATTCAAATAGATCTTTTCTGAGCTGGAAAGGTGGAAAATGGTGATGCTAATTTGTTTTCCGTGAGTTTAAGGTGAATGCAAATGAATATGTCAAACCATTGCAGTTTATTTCACTTATTTGCCTAAAGAACACATCATCTAAATCTCCCATGTAGGAACCGATAGCCTCCCAAAAATATTCATGTCTCCTCAGGAAAAATTAGAAATGGGACTGGTGGGAAACTGGTGCAAGTCGTCGTCCTCCGACTCTTCCCTCGACTCTGTGTTGATGGTGTTTAACAGATAATTGTATCGCTAGTGTTGCATTAGCATCATCCCAGCCAGCTTTTACAAGTTTCACCCTTCATCACCCTGCTTTGCATTTGAGTCGCTGAGATCTTGGTACGCTGCAGTTCAAAGGTGGGAATGCTCATTTGTGACAATGACAGCTTATTTTACCCAGAATGCCTTTTTTGTAGATTAAATCAATAGCTCCAAGAACTTGATTTCCCCCCCCCCTCCAATCAGGAGGGTCTTGTCTCACACAGATATATCTTGACTCAGCTGTGGAATAACACGCTGTGACAAACTATACGTCGTCATCTTCCACTTTCATTGCGTCAGTCTAAGACGCCTCTGTAACCGTCACCACTAATCACAGCACTCAATCAGGAATGCCACTAATTTGGTTTCAACAGATGACAGGCTTGTGCCGAGGGAGAAATCTATCTGCACATTAGTGACACCATGAAATGGTTGAAACGCTCTGCGGAGGCGTCTCCAGAGGGCAATCGCAGCTGATTAATCGCTGACTCCTTCGTGTGGTTTCGCTGGTTATCGTGAGTCATGAGTCAGCGTCAGTGTGACGAAGAGGTTAGATGTTCTTAAACATCCCGTTTAGCACAAATGAGTCTCAGTGTTGGCTAGCATTAATCTAACGGTATTAAATTAGATGCCATTTAAAAGGTCTGAACGCTCACGTTTAGTTCCTCCTGCTGTGTTGCTAAAGCGTTGAACGTCTATCTGCTACGCATGTACACATCCCACAAATGTGTCCAACTGCTTTTTTTTCCTCCTCGGTACTTTATTCTACACATACTTTCATCTTTGGGTATCAAATACGTCCATCCTAACACCAGCAGATATACTCAAGAGTCAAAATACAAAATCTGAGAAGCAAAACCCAGAATCAAAGAAGCAAAGCCCAGAATCAAAGAAGCGAAGCCCAGAATCAAAGAAGCGAAACGCAGAATCTGCAACCAAGAAATTAAAATGTGGAAACAAGATTCTCTTTGATGTGACGTCTCCTGGATCCGCTGATCACTTCTGCTTTTTCAGTGGTCACTCAGTTACGCTGTTTTCTCTCACTTTCAGTTCTGAAGAGATTTCTACTTGAACATCTACAGCAGGGGGAGGCAGGACTCTGCTGGATGCTGGGGGGGGGGGGGGGGGGGTGTGACACACGACTTCACATCAGCTCTGCTGGGTGAAATCTGATAAAAGTTCATTTGGCTCCAGTTCAAACTGGCCGTTAAAAGGGTTCCACTGGGAACAATAAAACAGCCACACTGGGCCTCATTCATGAAACGCTGTTGACAGACGGAGAAATCACATTCAGAGATTGATTTCTTGGTTACAGATTCTGGGTTTTTGTTCTTAAGATTTTGGATTCTGATTCTCAATACACACGCATATACAGTACAGGAATCCCCAACACTTCGCGGTCTCAGCAATCGCGGTCTCAGTACATCCCGGAAGTTTCAAAAATATTCATAGAAAAAAATAATAAAAAAAAAAAAAATTCAAGCGAAGCGCGCGAGGCTGAAGCGAAACCCATCACAATTAAGAACGAGTCTCAGGAAGCAACAAGATGGGAGGCCCCATGAACAAATATCCAGGCCTGTGATTGGCTGCTATGACGGGCATTACTGGGTGCGTTTACATGGGAAGTTTAATTCCTCTTTAATTCAGAATTAAAGTTAAAGCCGAATAAAAGTTACCATGTAAACACTTAATTCCATATGAAAATGTCAATTCCGAATTTAACTTAATTCCGAAGTAAGTGGCTGGTTTATTCCCATTTTAATTCCGCATTAAGTAATTCCGCGGTCATGTATACACTCATTCCTCTTTAAATTAATTCCAGTCTTTCTGCGCATGCTCGTTCTCTTGCCTGTCTGTCGCGATGATGCTTATATTCCGCGCTGGGCTTGTTTTCAAAATGGCAGCACGCAGTAAACGGTGTTCAAGAGCAGAGACGATTTATTTAATAAATAGCTTGGAGGAACTGGAAATAATTAAAAGAACAGATGGCAGGAAACATAAAAATTGTGAGCTTTTCAAAGCAGCCAGGTTAAATGAAGGAGGTTTCGCAGATAGAGACGCCACCCAGGTCAAAAATAAGTGGAACGTTGTTGCTAACCCAGTTAGCTAAGTTTGTTTTCTTCCGGTAAATGTAAAGACGTCAGCCCCCCCTATCCAATCAGAACCCTTCCCAACCCCCAGACCTAAAGCGGAATTGGTTAAAGCCAAACAAACGTGTTTTCCATGTAAACCTGAATTACTATTTCCATGAAAACTCGAAGGAAAATAGTTTAATTTGGAATTATTTAATTCCTAATTATTATTCCAAATTAAAAAACATCATGTAACCGCAGCCACTGTGCCGTCGGTTGTCTGTACGCTGATTGGTTGACACGCGTCCCCGCATCTCCCATCTCTAGCTCTCGTCAGCTACGCACAGAGGAGAGATCGTCAAACTGAGCGTACCTTCCGTAGATTTTGCGTACGCGCGTACTGCATGTACATATACATGTACATCCACATTGCGGTTTTTTACCATTTGCGGGGAATCACAGCCCCCATTAACCGCGAAGTGTGAGGGATTACTGTACAGTACATCCTTATTATTTGTGGGGGTAACGTTCCTTCCTCCCCCCGCAAATCCCAAAAATCTGCAAATTATTGATGCAGTTTAATGATATTATATAGGCTAAAATATGCTTCCCAAACACATTTTAAAGACGCTCAATACAGTAATAATGTAGTAATGATACATTTAAAACATTTAAGGTAATTAAAGAAATAACATACTGTATCATCTCTCTCTTTTCTAATTTTTTTTTTATTACCTACGCTAAGGAGGTTAGTGTTTTTGCCGGCGTTTATCTGTCTGTCTGTGTTCAAGATAATTCAAAAAGTTATGGATGGATTTTGATGACATTTTCAGGAGTTGTCAGAAATGTGAAAAGGAAGAACTGATTTCATTTTGGTTGTGATCCAGAAGAAATCCTGGATTCTGGATCACTTTCAAATGTTCAATAACATTGCGGTCAACGGGGCCGAAAAATTTGTTTCTCAATACCTCCGTTAATTTTTGCCCAAAACTCATAAAATTTGACTCAGGGATCGACAATGGAAACCTCTATAAAATTTCAAAGGCTGATCCGGATCTGATCCAGAAGGCGGATTTTATCGCAATCTGTAAATCGCTATATGGGGGAATTGTTGCTCTTGGCGGAGGTCTGCACTCTCTGAGTGCTTTTCTTGTATTAACTGACATTGCTATTTTAAAATTATTTACCAGTTAGGGAGAATGTGAGCGTTTTTTTCGGCTTAAAAATAAAAAAAAAAAGGCCAAAGAAATTCACGAAATTGCTGGGGACTACACAAATTCAAAAACGTTATGAAAAAAAAAACAGCAACATTTGTGAGTATGCGGGACTGTTTATGCCATGATCAAACAATTATTCTATCAGATTCAAAAGAATCCCCAGATGTGAACGTAAAAAAAAACATGTCAGTCAAGTAAAAGCAGTTTAAATTTGCAGCTGAAACATAAATTATATGGTCTTCACAGCCCCTCAGACATCTGCTGACCTTCATCACAGATGCTACAAACTACATTTAAAGTCAACCCTCAGTTTATTTGCAGTCTGAAACTCCTCGACTGCCAGCGTTTGCTTCTCATGAACCCTTTATACTAAGAAGTGGGAAAACATTTCTTGGAGCCTCAGTGGGAGGTAGCAGGACATCTGTGCTCTTTTTTTTTTCTTTAAACTACTTACCTGCGTATTAATCTCTTTCTCCTCATCATAAACCTGGATTATTCGAGACATCTAAAAAGGGGGAATTACATTACAACAAAGACAGTGAAGCAGCAAGGGGGAAGAGAAGAGTTCACAGCACAAGCAGATTATATAGTAACAGGTAGGGCCCATCTCCCCCCCCCCTCCTTTTTTTTAATTTTTTATTTTTAATGTCAACGGTGCGTGAATACAAGCTGTGTATCAGCAGGTCATTACAGCAGAAATTAACAGCAAGTACAGGTCAAACAGGCTACTAAATATATAAAATCATTTTGGGGGTTTTTGTTGATCACATGTCTGTTAAAGTAACGTTTCATGTCCATTTTGAACAACGTTGGCTCTAATGAGACATTTGATATTCCTTAAAACTTTGTCAATAAAAGTGATTTTTGAAAAGGTACAACAGTGTCTTGTGTCTTTAGGAACAACGTGATCAAGGATCAACTCCGTCATGTCAACATGACTGAAAACAGAGCGTTCCTGAAGTCAGGACTTTCAAATGTCATTAAAATCATTAACAGTCCACCTCTTCTACGTTTGTGAGCTGTATTTAACAGTTTTAAACCAGAACTTGAACCCTGAATCCAGATAATGATGTCTTTGTAGTTCTTGTGAAGAATGATTTACTGTATCCGTGTGACGATGTCTATCTTTTTAAAATCATGTAAAGGACTTAAATACATCAACCTATTTGACTAAAGATGTTGCCGTTAATGTTGCCGCACGTCAACCTGCATAAAAGATGCTTTTACTTGCTGTTAATTCTGGTAACATCAGAATAAAAACAGTGAGGCTGTGCTGCTAGAGCCTTCACAATCACTGACTGGCAAGAGGAGAGACATCTCTGGGTGCCCTCGAGTTTCAGAGATGATTGACGTGTTGACAGGATAAAAGGCGCTCCCTGACGTTATTGGAGCGTGCACGACATCAGCATTTACAGTGCACCTCTCTGTAAAACCCATCCTGGTAGCAGACCGTGTACAAACGTACGTTTCTGTGTTCCAGTACAGACGCTGTGAGGGTCAGTGTCAGGAAGCAACCACAATCAAACGTCATCAGTCAAACTTTAAGGTGCATTATTCTCTCAAAGAAGAAAAAGCTCGTGGTGTGATGCAAAAGAGTTAATGGGGTTCGGACGGTGTTCGGACGGGGTTCCCGCGGTTAGTCTGAAGAGAACACGCTGATGTCTTTGACACCTCGTCCCACCTTCAGTGTTAGTACGTGTACGAAACTGCAAGCACACGGTCAACTTCATTTTCTGACACGCCATCTTCAAAGACAGGTTAGACTAATGTACTTAATGTTAAAATAAATGCACCCCCCCCCCCCCCCCCAAAAAAAAAAAAAAAAAAAAAAGTTGGGACACTGCAAAATGTAAATAAAACAGAATGTTAATGAATAAAATATAGGTTGATGACATTTACTACACAGATAACATACAGTTAAACCAGTTTACATGTACTGTCAAAAAGGATGACAAGATTATTATTATTTCTAAAGTTATTTCTGACTGCTAAAAGCCAGAATAATGAGAGAGAGTATCTTTTAAATAATTTTTTTATTACTTTTTTTTTTTTTTTTCAAAGTCAGAAGTTTATATACACTGAGATTACTTTGCCTTAAACAATTTAGGAAAGCCCAGATGATGACGTCATGGCTCTGGAAGCTTCTGATGTTGACAACATTTTAGTTCATTGGAGGCACATCTGTGTATATATTTTAAGACGCACCTCAAACAAACTGCTTCCTTGTGCTACATCGTGGGAAAATCAAAAGAAATCAGCCAAGATATCAGGACCACTCAGGAAGGAAACTGGTTCTGTGATTAAGATTAAGAGATCAACGTTCTCTGGTGTGAAATGTGTATCAACCCCAGAACCAAAGCTAAACACCTTGTGAAGATGCTGCTGAAGCTGGTGAGAGAGTCTCATTATCCACAGTGAAACCAGTCCTGAACCAACATGAGCTGAAAGACCACTCAGCCAGGAAGAAGACATTACTACAAGAGCAACATAAGAAAAGCCAGATTACAATTTGCAAATCCACACAGGGACAAATTACTTCATATTTGGAGACATGTCCTGTGGTCTGATGTAGCTAAAATTGAACTGTTTGGTCATAATGACCGTTGTTACATTTGGACGAAAAAGGGGGAAATTTTAAAGCCTGAGAACATTATCCTGCTGTGAAGTACGGGGGTGAGGCATTGAAGCATCATGGACTCAAGACCTACAAAGTGGGGTCCTGTGTTTTGCTGGGCATGACTCAGTTTTAGAAAACTATTGAGTTTTAATCTATACAGTTTAAAAGCAACGCTGTCAAACACTAAAGAAAGTAAAGATTCTCTCTCATTATTCTGGCATTTAGAAAATAGAAATAATTTTGGTAATTCTAACTAACCTGAAACAGGGTAAATTTAGTCCGATTTAAGACAGTGAGGGAAAAAAAGAAAAGATTGTGCATCTTTTTATACAGTGTAGGCAAACTTCTAATTTCAGCTGTATATAATGCTGAAAGCGAGACATTTTACCATTTAATGAAATATTAGCTCATTTACAATGTGATGGCAGCAACATCTCAAACGAATTGGGACATAGGCAACAACAGCTAGAAAAGGAAGTGATAGTGTCAACTAAAGTAAACTTGGAGTGACTTCTTGTAGCTAATTAGATTAATTGACAACAGGTCAGTGACATGATTGGAGAGCAAAAAGAGCATCAAAAGCCTCATTCATGGTCAGTTCATTCAGCCTCTGCAGTGCCGGTATCCGGCCTCGCTATGCTGTGTGACGTGCATAAAGTCAGAACGGTAAAACATTTTGGTCCACGGCTGCTACACATCTGTTTCATCTTGGAACATTGTAATACAGGTGAAACAACTGCTGCGTGAAATGGTGATCCAGGAAGCAGCAACTGAGGCAAAAGGGTGAAATCAATCAGCACACGATGGGGACAGTGAGAGACGGCCGGTTATCAGAGTGACTACCAAAAAAGCTTCAAGAGTGTGGCTGTGAAAGGGGGTGGAGCCAAAGAGCCGATCAAGCCAAGGACACTGCAGAAAAAAAAAATCCCACCAGGTTTACGACCACAGTGGTCAGAGCTCGCTGAACCTGCCAAATGATGAACTTTGTCACTTGACTTGGGGCACTCTTGAGCAACCTGGAAGAGCCGCCATCTGTTGGGACCAGCTCGACGTCTCCCTCCAGCTGCAATGAAAACCCTGCAAAGGCCAGCACTGTTGTGTGTGTCCCAGTGGAACCACCAGGTACCAGCCTCAATGTATGATGGTGTTTATTCAGGGTAAGCACACAGTATCGTCAAAAGATTCAAAGAATCTGGAGAAAGGAGACACGGCCGAAAATCAGCATTAAATGACTCTGGTGTTCGGGGCCTCAAGCAGCACTACAATTGACCTTTCGGTAAGCACCGCCCCCTCCCTAGTTACTGTTGCTAGGTCGGGCAATCTTGCTGCTCCTGCGTTAAGGACTGTGTTAATTCACTATATTTCCGATGCCTATCATCAGTATTTATATTATACTAGAATAACGCCATGGTGAAATATTGCTGCTGGGGACATGCAGCAGTGATTCGAGGTGTCCAGAACGTTTGGAGGGGACATTTTTATTCTCTTTCCTAAGCCAAAACAAACGCTGGAAAAATGTAGGCTGCAGGTTCAGTTATGTGTCCATCCACAACTGAACGTGAGGAAAGTTACAAAACACACCTACATTTGCTCCAAGGTAAGTTTATTTGTTTATTAGATGATTGATTTACCACTGTTTAGTAAAAGTAATATGATATAGCAGCAGGGAGGGCGATGAGTGAAAACATCTCTCCATTAGCTTTAGCTGTGCTCTATAAGTCTGTCCCACACCAGAGCTATGTTAACATAAGACAATCGCAGCGTTGTATTAAGATGATTAATACAGTGACGTTAACATCACTAGCCTCACCTTATACCAAGATAACAAAATAAATATCCATGGCCATATATATTGGTAGACAACAAGGCGGGCTTATAGCTGGCTACCGAGCTCTGGTCCATAGTGGAGAAGTCATCAACACTATAGACTTGGGAAAGGAATAAAAATGTCCCCTCTCCAAACGTTCTGGACACCTCGAATCACTGTTGCAGGTCCCCAGCAGCAATATTCCACCATGGCGTTATTCTAGTATAATATAAATACTGATGATAGGCATCGGAAATATAGCGAATTAACACAGTCCTTAACACAGGAGCAGCAAGATTGTCCCACCTAGCAACAATAACTAGGGAGGGGGCGGTGCTTACCGAAAGGTCAATTGGAAAAAAAAAAAAAGCTCAATTCTGTAATGGAAATCACTGTTTTAAAAGTTAGCTATGCCATCCACAAATGCAGGTTAAAGCTCCAACACACAACGAAGAAGCCATGTGTGAACACGATCCAGAAACCCTTCCATCGTCTCTGCGTCAAAGCTAATTTAAAGTAGACTGAGGCAAGGCGGGAAAAACACCCAGTGGTCAGATGAAGTTAAATGTGAAATTCTTCATGAAGACCATGGCTGCAGTAAACTCCAGACTAAAGGGGAGCAGTACCGTTGAGCTGGTTGTCAGCACCAAATTCAAAAGCCTGCATCTCTGATGTCATGGGGTGCATTCATGACTATGGAATAAGGTCGTCTGCACATGTTGCAACGAAAACATCAGTGCTGAGGCTCATATACAGGTTTTAGAGCAGTTCCCTGAACTTTACTGGTAAGTGGTCAACATCGCTCTGACCAAACTGGTTTCAGATGTGCTGCCCAGTTGACATATTTTCGATGTTCTCATGAATAAAGTATGTGTTTGAAATTCGCAAATCATTGCATTCTGTATTTACATTTTACCATGTCCCAACTTAAAAAAAAAAAAAAAAAAAAATTGGTGTTGATGTTGAAAACCGTCCAGACAGTGAAATAGGTGAAAAAGGTGTTGAATTACTGGGACTGAACACTTCAAAACTACACCAGTCTAACCCTGTCTGCATGCACACACATACGTAGGTGCCATTCCCTTAAAGCAGGCGGAAAACTCATGCTGCTCACCTCATTGTACTTTGCACAGTTTTTGAAGACAAGGCGCATGTCAGACACGAACTCTTGGAGGGACTTGTAGTAATGGGAGCTCCGTAACTGGAGCTTCTTCTTCACTTTCTTCAGGTCCATGGGCTGCTTAATTATCTTGTAGTAGTTGGGTACCTACATCGAACAGAAGTGGGTTAAGTTACACCTCTAATTACGTCTGATGAAAAGGTTTCCTGCTTTCTTTAACATATGAAGTAGAGCAAAGCGTGGCAACGATTTAGAAACTGAAGTTAGGGTTTTGGAAACAGAACCACTTTGAGATACATTGGTTTGGTCATTTTGCCATAATGGTAGCATATATTTACTCAAACGGTAAATAACTGTTTATATTTATTGCCTTTACAGCTGAGGTAGACGGAGCATGACAGTCACACGAGTCGTTTTGCTTCATATACAGCGACCAGAACAAAACAACCGCTGAAAGGTCGATGTGAATATTTAAATATCTAAAATAAGCAAAGCTATTCAAATACAAAGATTGTGTTTTCAAATTTATAAATGAAAGGCTGATTGAAATCTATAACCTGATGAAATGTCAACTTTTCCCAATGCACACCACCAGTCCACCCCCCCCATAGCTTTTCCTATTAATTTTCATAATAGTACTGACATACAAAAATGTTGTGTACACTTTGCCCTTTTAGCCAAACTCATGTAAATCGACATTCAAACTCCAATAGTCTCAGTGATAACGTGAGCAATTTGATGAAAAACAACAAAGACAAAAGTGAATGAGAACTGAATGGAGGTGAGATCTTCCTGGGCGCACTAATGAATACGGGGTGAGTATTAGCAAGGTCCTCCCAAAACGATATGTATCGTGATACTTGGGTCATGATACGATATTATCGTGATATCATGACCCATGATATCACGATATATTGCGATATTCTACCCAGTTAATATCAAAATTTAAAGTAGAGTTGAAAAATCAGGTTGCTGTATATGTTCATCAGATGATATTGATCAAAAAAAAAAAAAAAAAAATCCGGTTGCTGTATATGTTCATTAGATGATATTGATCATTCAGAGGACAAATTGAGTCAAAATTATTTGCTTCAAAACAACCAATTTATTATTTATTATTAGTGTTTTTTGCACATTTAAATGAATGAATTAATTTTCCTAAAAACCGATATTAGGAGCTGAAAAATCGATATTATATCGGGCAGCCGAATATCGCAATATATCACCAAATTCGATTTTTTTTTTTTCACAACTCTACTAATGAAATGACTGCTGAGGAAAACAGCGGGGTTAATGGAGGGATGACGCGTTCGTCATGAGGGAGTACTTACAGAGCTCGGGACAGGTTCCCTAAAGCCCATGCTGAGCTCATGACAGAAAATGTACAACAGGAGGCGTTCGCATCTCTGCAGACGAAAGGAAAGAAAAATAAAAAAAATCAGATTGCTCGTACTAATCATGATAAGTTTGTCTGAGGATGGAGGAGTTGTGCTCACCCGTTGGTCTTCGGGACTCAGGCTCTGTTCCGTTTTTATTTTCTTGCCATCTTCGCAGTACTCTATTTCAGGCTGGGCTATACTCCGGCAAAACGTGCAGAGGAAGTCGCCCCTGGGACACAGAAGGTGAAAATCATCACATGGACCAGAAGATTCACAATTATCTAGACTGATATTATCAAAACTGATTAGGAAAGTAACTTATAAACGTATCGCTTACTTCGGAAAGATCTTTATGGTGGGTACGTGGCATTTCATGTGGAACACTTTGGGACAGCGGTCACAGCATAGCAGGTCGCCACCGTTGATACAAACAGCACACCAGTCCTCATTGGGGTCATCCTCTTTCCCACCCATGCTCCCCGCTGCTTCAGATGCTCCCCTTTCTTTGTTCTCTGTCCCCTTGTCTAAGCTCCCATTAGTGAGTGGAGCGTCTGCCTTTCTGCTGTTGTTCTCGGTGGACGATGAGGTAGTGGAGGTCATAGTGGCGTTAGAAGATGACGGGACGGCGCTGGTGCCATTTACTCCAGAGCACGGCATCTCAGACTCCGGCTCCGTCTTGATGCGCTCTCCTAAGTGCCTTGAGAGCATCTTGGCCTGTAGACACGACACCCAGGGGGCTGCTTTCTGGACTGCTCATCTGAGAGAAAACGCACACAGATCGTCACAACATTTCAAAATGCATCATCGTCATGTATGGTAACACGGAGGGGCAACGAGCATGCTTTTATCAGATTCCTCAAACCCCTAAGGCTCATTTCAAAATTACGCACAAAGACGGCGCTCTCACCATGCAGGCGCTCCTTCCAGCATCTTTGCCCCGCTCTGCCTTCAGAGAAGAAGCTGGACAGCTGTAGCTGTCCTCCGTACCAGGCTCCTTCTTCACCCTGACCTGTTCTGCGTTAGCTCCACCTCCTGGCCCCGCCCTCCCTGCAGAGCTACAGCTGGAAAACGCACAAAACCAAACAATTCAAAACTCCAGTTTGCATCAATACTGAAATTATTACATTAAGCTGCGCAGAAAATTGAACCCAACAGTCCAGCCTGAGAGTATTTGGAAAACTTAGAATTTACATTACCGTGTTTTTTTTTTTTTTTGCTATGAGTTTGTGGTTGCATCATAAGAGGATCATAATCTAACATTGATCTAATGTTGTCAATATTAAGTGCTACATAGGCGATTATATCGGTATCTGCAATCAGTTTGTTTTGAAATTTCAGCATTGCGGAAAATTTCCTAATATCCTGGACCTCCAAGTAAAAAATCATGATCTTTAATGTTCTAGGAAAAATATTTAGCACTGAAGAGCTGACTGAAGCTCTGAATGCATGCACGCTAGGGATGTAACGATATGAAAAAATCTGATATCTGGATTATAGAGACCAAATTATCACGGTTTACGATATCGCTGTATTCTTAATTGCTGTACAAATGTCCAAAAACACATACGTTACAATAATTTCACTAAATCCTGTGATTTTCTCATAATACTAAAACATTAGAGGCCAAAATCTCATCAAAATGAAACTTTCAAATTAAAAGGGCAAACAACCGGCACAGAAAGAGATTTTATTTTAAATGAACAAAATAAATTACAGGAACAAAGCTAATTTGTCTGGTGCAAGTTTAAATGAACACTTGAACAACCATAGTAGGTCGAAACATGCATTTAAAGTTTTACTGCCTTTCGCAGCTACTTTTTTCTTGTATGCTCTGCAGATGGGATAACTGTCCTCCGGTAATCGTTATTGTTGTAAAATTTCACCACGCTTTCTCGTAATACCGGTAACCGTTCCATCCCTTCTACACACAGATTTAAGCTCCAAATTTTGCTTCACGTTCAAAGGTTCCTGAGGTTTGATGCCTTTGGATGACTAAACACAAACAAAGGTCCTGCTTATGTCTTCATTTATCCTGTTCCTTTGAGTGATTTAATCATTAATAAATGCCAAAGTTACAGTTGTAATGTCAGCCATACAGATCCTGGGCCGAAAGAAAAGCCCTTCTAACTTTGAACAGTTGAAGGTGGTTTGTGACCTGTTCCTTTTTCACTGCACTCTCTTCTTTCCAGCATATCAACGGGAACTGATTTTAGCTTCAGCACTTCACAGAACTTTGTTCCTCAATTCTACCGGTTTCTTTCTGAATGTTTGTATGAACTGAAACCCAGTGAGCATTCTTGATTTCTGAATGAACCATGAACACATTTTCCTGCTCTACATAAAGAACTATTAAATTTTTTTCTACATTATGCACGAACAAAGAATTTTGTAAAATGAAAATTTAAACCTTTCCCATCTCAAACAGATTCTGGCTTTGATATCAATTGTTATTTTCCCTCTGTCTTCTCTTTTCTCCTCGTACCGACAGTTGACACCAACGCCTAATGGGATGTGTGAGCCCTTCTGCACATGTGCATGTGCTGAAACAACATGAAGCAGCCCAGGAGTCTTTTCAAGGAACAGTCCGGAGCTAAAACAACTGCAGGTGTACTATTAGATAGTAAGGAGAGTAAACCTCTGTTAGGGACCCAGATAATGTCAATTAAAGCAGTTTTGAGTAAGAAAAGCATCCTACTTAGTGCTTAGATCTCTATGGACAGAACAGGCTGTTGCCTCCTCAAACAGCCCCTTTAATCCACTTTTTGTACACATACAAAGTTAAAATGATCTTGTTTTGTCTGTAGGAACCCCAATCACACTGACATTTAACTGGAATCACATTTCCTGTCAGAGGATTAAAATACTCATTTATTTTGACTGATTGCATCAAAGTGCTAACATTCAAATCAAATTCAAATTCTGTCACATGCACAATTACAAGCGACATGTGCAAATGTGCTTTGTTATATAAGAATAGTAAGGGCATAAACCTAAGAGCATAAAAGTGAAATAAGTTGAGCGTTGCAGGAAGTGATAATGAACTTAAATGGGAAAATAAAAAATATTCCCCATATAGAGAGTTTGTGACATATAAAGACAGCTGAATGTTGGTTGATTAATGACGAAAGCTACAGCAAAGTACAGCAGAGATGCGCAAAAGGTCAGTCGGAGGTGACCGACTAGTTATTGACTCGTTATGTGTTAAATTGATTAGTTCCCATTTTGCAGCCTTCACTTCTAATTCCAAACTGCTCTTATTCACATTGTTTTGGTTCCTAATGGAAGTTTAAACTCCGAATCTAATGGCAGATCTAGAGTTTTGCCTGCAGAAAGTTCCTTTAATGGAACAAATTACTTTGAGCGCACGCTTATTGCACGTGTTCCCGCAATACGTTTCCTGCAGAACTGGAATTGGAAGTAGTTCTACAGCTTTGGTCAATAAACTGTGTAAAAGTGAAAGTTTTCTATTCATTTCAGAAGTTAAATCATTTTGTATTTGGAACATTGGAGTAAAAATATGCAACTATCCCAATACTTATGGGCTGAATATGACTTATTATTATTATATTAAAGATAAAGAAAATATAAATTGAGTTTCTGACTAAACCTATCCCACATTTAACAAATGCACACATTTAAATATAGAACAATTAAAAAGGGATTAAAAAAAAAAAAAAAGTAACCCAGCAAACAAATATGCTCACAATGTGGATGTGGCTTAGTCTTTGTCAGTTGAAGACTGGAAGTGTAAATAGTTTGCAGAAAAACAAATTGCTCTTCAGGTAGTTGATACTCTCTTACCTGCCTCTGCTGCCTGTGCTGGATGTGCTGGAGGGTCGCGCTGGTGTATGGGCGTTGGACAGACCTGCAGGTAAAAGACAGAGGTGCCTGGTGATACAGCAATCAGTTCTCACTGGAGGGCTTGTGAAATCTACATGTTTGGGTGAGTGATCGAGGTTACAAGTTTCTCTCTGTTTAGCTCTTTTTCTACCATTTGTAGTGCAGCAGTGCTGCACATGGCCATAATTTAACTGTAATTTAACAAAGAGAGACAATGGGATAACTTTTCACTGCTTTCCTGCCTGGTGCATGTAAATGTTAACATGTAAAGCGACGCCCTGCACTTCCACGATGCCCGTTTACCTTGTTTACTTGAGGTCTTGATGCATAACAGCATCATTTGTAGATCAGTACTGCATGTTGCTGCAGTTTTGCCGTTTGTTCACGGTTTCATTGATTCGCTTACTTGAAGCCCTTCTACGTAACAATGTCACGATTAAAAGAACTGAAATACATTTGCTTGTACTTCTGATTTGTCATTATTTGTGCCATAATTCTTTTCTTCATGCAGTCAGATAGTGCAAGAGTCAATACTGAATTCATACATATGTAAAACAGAAGGCTAATACGTACGCAAATGAAGACATTTGACCCTTTGAGGGACCATGTTAGAAGAGCTTGCAACTCTGACACTCATGCATTTTTAAACTGCGTGTGACTCAAGAGAGTTGCGTCACCTGCACTACTCAGCTGTACATGCACTCGCTCCACAAACAAGATAAGAAAACATCAGCTGTCTGAGTGGAGACAGGAGGTGACATCAGTGGTGCAGTCTTTGGGATCTCTAGTGGATCTAAACTATTAAAGAACTCCAGCTTTTCCAAATAATGCACAAACACCTTAACCCACAATGCAACTGCTTTTCTGAACCCTGACAGAGGTGCATGCACAGCAGCGCAGCCGCAACGCGCGATGGGGTTACCTGCTGTCATAACAAATTACCAATCAAACTTCCTTCCACTTGCTACACATGCTTTGAAACACTCCCACCTCCACGTATGAAAAACTGGCGAGTAGCAATTTGAAAACTGACAGAAGCGGCCCAGCCACCAGGACGCATAGACCCAACAAGTTCAACTCAACACTTGAAGCCACTGTGGTGTATGAAAGCTATTTGGCACGTGTGCAGTATTCAGGGACACAAACTACCGTCATGAGGTCCAGTTGAACAACATATAATTCATAACAGGAAAACTGATACATAGTTATCATTGAAAGGTATTTTTTTTCTCCTATAAATTCAGAAAGTACTTGTATATTAAATAATATTTTGACCTTCAGGTCAAGTACATAGCGAACAAAGCCTGAATTAACACTTCAACAGGAAGCTTCGTTGAATGTGAAAAGGGTTCCTCTTTTTGAACATGTGGGTACCTGATGAACCGGGAGAAAGCGTGGACAATCCGGGTGAGGGGTTCATGTCCACCGAGCCGAGCTGTTGCTGCGTGCTGGCTGTGATGTAACGAGAAAGGAGGTGTCCGAGGTTGCTTGAACCAGCATCTTCCAGCTGGTGATTTGAAAGAAAAAGGGGTTGGGTATCAACAGAGAATCAGGTTACAAAAGACGCTGGTGTGGATTCACGGTCGTCCAGGTCACAGTCGCTTGTAAAAAGCCTGAATAGATGGCGACTGGACCTTTTAAATACGTTTAGCTTCTTCTTCAAAAGGCTTGTCTGGTTTTAAGCGACCGGTGATGAGTTGTAGTTTTTTTTTTTCCTGACAGTTTCAGTAAGTTAGAAATAAAGAAAAGAAGTCCAGTCACCTTCTAATAAAGCTTTGGAAGGTACTCCAAAGGTTGCAGGATTTATAAGAGACAAATAGTAGTCTTTTTTTTTTTTTTTGTGCTTCGTGTCATAGCTACTGCATTTATATGAGACTCTACTTCAGCACAAGTCTCTAATTACCTGAATAAATCACACTATATGAACCAATCTATATTTTTCTCTTTGTAACTTAAGTGTACTATTGAAATGTGCGTACCTGAATGGGCGGGATCTCAGGTAGGCAGGGGAGGTTCTCAGGATTGGTGACAGAAGGGATGAGCTCAATGGGACCAATTATAGGGCTGGCAGGGCCGCGGTGAGCATGGGCTCCTGCCATGCTGGCACTGGTGGGACTGGTGGGATTGGCATTATGCAGGGACGCCACTGGAAAAGGGCCTGCGTGTCCTGGGTTGGAATGCTACACAAAGAGATGAGAGAAAAGAGGAAAAGAATAACATGCAAAGAGTGAAAAAAAGAAAGAAAGAAGAGGAAGAGGAAAAAGAAAAAAGGGACAGGAACAATGAGAGAGGTCATTCAGTGAACTAAAAAAAAATAAAATCAGTGTAATGGAAACAACATGGTTTCAATTATCATGCAGTTGAGGGAGCAAACATGCTGCACAAGCCACATAAATGACAAAGAAGGAAAAAAGTGCCAAACCCCTGATTGCAGTAAGAAACGAAACCTTTGGTGGCTCATCTCAGATTCTATAGACATCTGGACACAAAGAAAAAGGGGCTGGATATAGTGGATGCTCCTCTAACCTCGTCTCACATGCACAAAATAAACGTACATTTCTTTTTTTCCCCATACTGCACTGTATCGTCTACGTTAGCAAACAGTCAGCTTCATCTGTACAGATACACTGGTGCGGCAGTGCTATGCAGACCTGAGTCATTTGCATGGTTTTCCTGGAAACATTCGTTTCAGTTCAGCTTGGGTGCATTTTAGACACAGACAGGTTGATATGCATGTATCTGAAAATAATCACTGCGCAAATGTACATTTAATGTATTTTGTTTATATTAATAGACTATTTAAAGGGAAATTGTAAAGAAAAAAAGAAACAAGAACTCTGCTAGAATTGGCCAGAGACAAAGTAAAATGAGCAGGGCATTATAGTCTTTAATATGGAAAATTACTAACTCTAAAAATGTAAACAGGGTTTTGAATACTAAAACTTTCACTAATAAACCACCTGCTCAATGCAGCAGGTTAGTTTGTAGAAACTGTTAAACACTGGCAACAAAAACTGGGGGCTCATTAAACAAAACTGTTTTTTGTCAAAAGCAGGAGTTTAACAAAATCTAACATCTACCTACGCTGACTGCTGGCAGCTCTGCTCCAAATATCCACACAGCAGGACTTTTATTTTAGCCTGATACTGTGTGCAGCTTCCAAGCGTTTCCACGACGTTGCCCGTCTGCCGTGAGGGATCCGGCAGACAAATGCAACTGCAGCAAAACCCCTCTCTAACATCTGGCATAAATGGAGACGGAGCATCTTGCCAAACATGGAAAAGGAAAGGGTTAAGGGAATTTGGGACAACAGAGATGAAGCAGCCTGGTTGCAGGGCGGGTTAGTGTTTTGCCCGTCAGTGCTGCTTCAGGGGTCCAGCTGAATGATGGTAACCGTCCTGCTGCACTGAATCTTTTAATTATAGTGCAGATCTGCAATTACTCTAGTCAGTGCCTTAAAAAAAAAAAAGTTTAATGCAATTTTATCAACAATCATGAATTAATAAAAAATTTCCCTACCTACATACATTTCTAGAGTAAAGATGGTGACATTTCGCTCAGATTAAACTTTTTTTTTAAATATGTGGCAGCTCAATCACAGCAACCTAGGTGAGATTTGTAAAGTTTAATCAGCCAAACCTCCAATTCATTTCAAATATAAAGTACTGCATTACGCAATATAATTACACAATTAAGATCTGACCATATGATAGCAAAAAAAGAAGAAATGAGAATAAGGGGTATTTGGCAACAACAACATGTTTGTGCTTTTGTATTACAAAAATGTCACAAGCTGCATCTCGGAAATATTAGAACTATCACTTTATTAGACGGGTTTAAGTAATCTACTTGTTATCTTAAGAATATCTTTTTTTAATTTACACCAGTACTGCAGAAAAGGAAGAAAAAAGACAAATTAGCTCATTTCTATATTCACAAACAAGTACACACCAAACGTGAGTCAGTTCAGTTAATGTTCCCTTTAGTAGATTAGCCTCCCCCGTTGCATCTATAAACTACCAGCGTTTGCACCGGGACCGAGACTTTCGGATCAACAACCAACTACGAGCGACACGTAAAAGTGCATTTGTACCGACCTGTCTCTGTAACTGAGGCTGCATCAGGGAGGAATACTGCTGTCCGTTATGTCTGGGCTGAGCTGTGGACGTCCGGCCTTGAGAGGGACCAGGGATGCGCAAGTGGTGGGAACCGGAGTACATAGGGGGGCCGGGCCCACCGTTCATGCCACCAGGTCCTCTTTGTAGTTGCTGCATACTGATGAGTCTTGGAGGCTAGTCAAAAAAAAAAAAAAAAAAAAAAAAAACAGTAACAGAAGGTTGATAAGTCAATCATGGATCTACAGAAATATTAGTTTATATATTATTTAGGGCTGCACGATTATGGAAAAAATGATAATCACGATTATTTGGATCAAAATCACGATTACGATTATTAATCAAGATTATTCAACAATAAAAAATATTTTTTGTTCAGAATGTTATTTAAAATCACGATATGAAATGTAACCAAGAAAGTATTGCATAAGGGATGGACAAATTATATAAAAGGCAATAGCATGAAACTTAGGCGGTCCTAGAGATTTTTGGCCATAAACACCAGCCTGTAAACATGTCTTAGCTTCAAGAACGCCCAAAGGCAGGTCACTACATTGTCCCCTACACTACATTGTACATGGTCACGATTAATCACGATTTTCAAAATTTTAATCGTGGCAACCAAAAATCACGATTTCGATTATTTTTCGATTAATTGTGCAGCCCTAATATTATTATTAGTTACAGCTTTCCAAATATCCAGGGAAGTGACATGTGCTTGATGTGGTTAATCCTTCAGAACCCATTTACTCATCTCCAACAAGTTGACATATTCATGTAGGGCCGTGACACTTATGTGAAAAATGAATAAATGTGAGAAGAGCTACAGTTTGGGTGGGGTCAAACGAATAAACATGGCAATGTGCTGCACTAATGTCAGAGTTAAATACCACCTTATCTGGAAAAACCAACCAATAAGTGAGAGAAATGAGTTTCAAAGTCCTAAACATCCATCATAGGGATGATGTTTGTAGTTTTGTTTTGTTTTTACATATATGCTAATATGAAGTGGTGGTTTTATGGCATCTAGTACAATTCATCCTCTCTTTTGACAAAACCCCTGAGAAGAATTTTCACTTCCTAGTTTCGTAATCATTACCACAGTGTATGAGTCATGAAAATTAAAACAAACCGTGTGTCTTTGCATCAATAAATGCATCTTCCAATACACCCCAACCGATCTTGCACGGTATAAAATCAAGTCTAAAAGCATGTGTTCAAGTGCAGTGGCTTGACTGGTGAATATTTTCCGTACCTGCTGCTGAACCATGGGCGGACCGGCCTGTCTGGCGTGCTGCTGGGACATTTGGGAGGCAATGCGCATTTGCTGCTGGATCTGCTGCTGTTGCTGCTGCTGCTGCTGTTGCTGCTTCTGCGCGTAAGCTGCCTGCTGCATGTGCTGCAGCCGGAGCTGAGCCAGGTTGATCTGTCCCGGGTGTTTGCCGGGGTGACCGTGACCTGGCGAAATAGTCGGTCCCGCCATCACGTTGGGAGGTTGTGCAGACGGAGGGGGTTTCTCAACTACCAAGTTACCTATGAAGCAGAAAAAGATTAATGTTGATGAGATGAGTTGATAGAGAGGCGCCTGCTTTAAAACAGCTGTGGAATACTTCATCCGTATCGATGGAGATATGAAATATGTGAACGCATCACGTTGAAATCTTCATATAAAGTCTTGGGACGTTAGATGTTTTCATACAGTGTTTTGTTTTTTAAACCAAATGTTGTTGCAAGTAGAACAGCTAAGACAAGGTCATTAAATCCTTATCAAAAGAAGAAGCTTGGGTGCAGTGGGACCATCCACCCTCTGCACCCCAAGTCGATGTTAATGCACTTAGCTCACACACACAAAATAAGAAAATTCCAGAAGGAAATAAAACAAAAACAAACAAACAAAAAAAAAAAAAAAAACAAGCTAGAGAAATGGAGGCTGTGGCATGGGGAAAAAAAAAAATCCACCCTCCGTGCCCCACCTCTTGTTTTTAATGCACTTAGCAGACAGACACACACACACACACACACACACCACACACACGTGTCAGGGGGCTGGGATGGCCGTATTGCATTTTTTCTTTTTCGTCCTTCCCTGCTCTGCGGGGGATTTGGGGTGTGGTCCTGGGTCCTGGCCACAGGGGCGTGTCCCTGTTTTTAGGGGCCTTCCCTTGGGCCTGGGTGCGCCCCTGCTGGTGAGCTGGGTGTCTGGTGTGGCCCTGGGGGGGGGGTGTCCTCCTCCTTCCCTCTCTCTGACTCACCCCCTTCCGCTCTCTGTCGGCGGTTGGTGGGGGCGGGGGAGCTCGGTTGTCCCTGGGCTGCCATTTTCTGCGGTACTGCTGCTGTGGGCTGGGGCCTGGTGGGTGTGGGGGCCGGGGGCCGGGGTGTGGGCAGACCTCGTCATAGTTCTGGCCTTCTGGGTGCCCTGCCTGGCCCCCCTGTCAGTGGGTGTATGCCTCGGGGGTGTTTGCCCCTGGACCTTTAGGGTCCTCTGGAGCCAGTCTGGTTCTGGGGGGATGGGAGTTAGCTGGCGTTTTCTCACCCATGGGAAGATTTGCACTGACACATTTACGCTTTACACCCCTCCCCCAACACCCCCCACCCCCACCCACGTGAATTCTCCATATACAGGTCAACAGCTTAAGAAGGTGTTCATCCAGTTTTCTTGTTAGTAGTTTCTGCTTCCTACATATTATCTTTTAAGTTTGTTCGCCGTCACAGCACAATCCACTACACAACACCCCTCAACACGTCACAACCCAGCACACACCACACCCTCACTGTCGTGTTTCGTTAATTTTCTCTCATCTTTAAATGTTTCACTGCTGGTGTTATTTAGTCCTCTCTGGTGGAATCAGGATTTAAGATGTTAATAAAGATGTTAGAATTTACTCCCAGAGAGGACTGGTGAAGGACACATTCACCTCTTCACACTCCCACAAAAAAAAAGTCTGCTACAAGATTAAATTGCATATAAACACTAGATCAGTGATTCCCAAAGTGTGGGCCGCGGCCCCCTGGTGGGCTGTCATGGTACTGTAGGTGGGCCGTGAGAGGTAATTAAAAATAAACAAATGTTTAAAATGTTTTTAGTTAATGTAAAATATGCTTTACATGATTTGAAAAATATTTAAAAATAATAAAACAAATTGAGTGTTATTCTACTGTCATCTTAACTTAACATGACAAGTGTCACCTTATTTGTTGACTCCTTATATTAATATTGGAATGTAGCTTTTAGTCTTGTATGTTGATCAAAGTGGTGTTTAAAGGTTTGGGTGGGCCACAAAGATTTTTCACATTTCAAATTGGGCCTCGGTATTCTGAAGTTTGGGAATGACTGCACTAGATGGTTTTGCTAGATGATGGCACTAATCATAAATGTAAATGCAGACAAAAAAAAGAATAAAAAAAATGGCATCCTTCCCAACACATTTGCCGTCAGTGCTCTGAGAGATACAACGTCCTGGAGTTTCTTCCAGTAACTTCTACAACATGAGACGATGGCACAACACTGGCTGTTGTGGACTAAAACTTCTGATGAGCATGACTTTCTGAGACAATGAGGTTATCTTATTATTTATCGTTTTAATTTGGACCACAGACTGCAGACCTGCAAACTTCATCACTCTTATATTTTTTTTTGTCTGTGAGCTTTTGCTAACAGTTTAGTTGAACTGAATTAAATAATACTTTATTAATCGCAAAAGGGAAAAAATATTGTTGCAATGAAACCAATTCAAAGAAAATGGGATAAATAAATTAAAATGTAATTAAAATTTAATTAAAAATCAACATCTGGTAACAAACTGGGGACCCGTATCGGAGACAGCGGCGCGACGGACGTCTCCGGGGATCACAGTGAATGAATGCACCGGGGTGCTGTACCCGTTGCCTGGCAACAAGTGAGCTGATGTCATCACATGCAGTGTCAGCAGGCACTACGGGTGTACTCTGTCAGTAGACCGCACAGACAGAAAGTCACAGGCAGCAGTTTAACATCTGAGGTTCAACAAGCACCCGAGATTCTTCCCTCTTATCTCCGTCCTCCTCTCCATGAGAGTCCCTCTTTGACTTACCTGGTCCTAACTTATTCTAACAGACACTGAAAAAGTCCCCCAGATAACCAGCATAAATAATTCAGGCACAACAGCTTCCAAACCAATGCAGAAAATATTTTCAAAATCATTAAAAACAAAAACGCTCAGCAAAAAAGATAAAGAAGCACGGACGCAATATGACTGGAGCCTCCATGTGAGGTATTACTCAGGTGGTTATGTATAGCAGGAAGCTGAAAACAAAGCCAAACATGTAGGTACACCTTCCCGTAGACGTGTCGCCCCCATCAATCCAGATGGGACCAGAAAGCTCAGCGTAACCTGATGCTGGACAACTGCGCCCAGAGGCAGACGTCAACGGCGTTTTTCACCGCTCAACAAAGAACAGACCTGAAAACGGCACAAACATTAAGGGACAGGAAGTTTCTCCTACCTAGATTTACCACATTTTTGGCCCAGAAAGTGGGGTCACAAAAGAAGCGCACCACTCCGTTGGACTGCGGTGCCGGTTCCATTCTGGCCTTGAAGAGCTGGCGGAGCTGGAACATGATCTACATGCATGCACACAGAAAAATAATAAAATAAATACAATTCATTACAGAGCATGACCGTGTGACAGAAACAAAAAGCCAGTTTGTCATAATGTCTGTTGGTAGCATTTCCCTACAATCCCACAATAAAACCATCTGTCATCACAGTGGTTTATTGTTTAAAGAGTTATATCCAGATGCCGGCACGATTGACTTGTTTGAGGAAAAAATAAAAATAAAAAACATCCACATATTGCAGGGGAAAGAAGCCAGATTAGTAAACTTTAAAAACACATCTGGAGCTGCCTTGGCCAGCAAGATCACAGACTCGTTGTCTTAAATTATACCAACATCAGTGTTTTCCACAGAATCAGATTATACCTGGCTCCTTCCCCTCACATCTATATTTATATGAATGTTTACAGATTTTTTTTTCACAACATAACATTACATAAGAAGTGACAAAGTCTTCGTGTTTCCTGTCTCGTGCACATTCACCTCCCTGTCAGCTGCTCTTTTATTGCTGAAAAGACTGCTGTCAAGTTTCTCTCATGCTGGTACCACAATATTATTTATACAGCACATTTTGTGTACAAGACAATTCAATGTGCTATTCTTTTTTTTACTCAAAGCCAGCTTTTTCAGTCAGGGTTCAGAAATCATCCTAGTGCAGAAACAGCACGTGGTTAGTCACCAACAACCTCCTCATCGCCCCAGTTCATGTCCATACTAGCTCTGCTGGACCTCACCATAGATCACAGCGTTTTACCGCACAGATCAGAGCCCGTTATCAGGATTAAAGGAAAACCACAAGGATGGTTTAAATCATATCTGACAGATTCCAGTTCGATCATGTTAATGAATGTTTCTGCTCTGGTGGGTTTTTCCCCACTTTTGAAATGCACCCGTATTCTCATCATTTCGGTTATAAACCCAGGGCAGCGTCCGTGCTTTCCGTACATAAAGACTGCCCAAAAGACCTGGAGTAGTCTGTAAAACAACCCAAGATAGGAAGTACGTCACATACAAGCTGATGTTCGAACCTTTGTAATGAATGAAACCATCCTTTTCTTTTTTTAAAGTGGCCTGTTTCTATCAGAAGTTGTGCTAGTTTGAATAAAAGTAGCCTGCTGGGCATCAAGCTAACGAGCTTGATCAGACCAGTTATGCAATAATGCAATAATGGACAAATGAGACAGTGGGATTAATTACTGGACCTTATAAAACAGCGGAACTGCAAAATTAAGTCTAAATTGCAGCACTCTGTTAATAAGGCAATCGGTATGCATATTTTTAATGACTTGAAATTTAATTTTCATTGAAAAAATAAATCATGCATATGGAAAATGTAGCCAAACTCAAAATTAAAATTGGATGAATGCTTGGCAATTAGTTTTTTTTTTTAATTATTTCACAGAAATACTGTTGGATATAATGAGTCCCTCCTTTGCCGCAGGAAGAAAGCCAGGCTGTTTAACTGTGACAGTGTGGACCGGCACATATGTAACCCAGAATTTTTTGCAGAAGGTTAATACTGAGGCGGGCTGCCCAAGTATAATGGTGGACCAGAATGTTTTGGCAACCCACTGACATATTTCTTTCATTATCCAAAATAATGAAATCTACTGCTGGAGAGCTGCATGCAGCATGATCCACAGCTCCATCAACCTCTAATGCACCAACACACATCAACTCCCAATCACAGAAAGATGATAATTATGTTTTCAATTACGTTTCACAATTTCAGGACTTTTAACCCCAAGAACCTTTTAGAAAAAGAAAGAAAAAGCTGCACAGCTGTGTTATAACACCCATACACATCAAATAACAAGGAAAGAAATGTCAGAAACACGCCTCAGACATCAGCTTGTTCATCCTGTGAACCTCCAGTAAAGCCAGACTCTCCTCCACATGACATTTGTTTCAAAGGTGACCCACGTCACACTGAAGTGAGTCATGGCTGGTGTGGCGAGCTACCGAGCCACATGCTGCATGTCACAGAAGTGGGTGATCTTTCATTCCAAATCTTTCTAAACCAACGGGTTTTCAAGGAAGTCTTACACGACATCACCCTCCGTATTAGAACAAGCTGGTGCCACGCTGGCAACAAAAAAGTGCACATTTTCAAGTCTTAAACCGTCGCACGTGTGGGGTCCACGACAAACGTACCGGCCTCTTGCTGTAGAGGAACGCCGTGCTGCTGCCGGAGGTGATGGCCCAGTGACAAAAGTTGAGCACGTGGTGAATCTGCTGGGCGAGTTGGGTGGTATCCTTATGCTGCGCTACAAGCCTCATGCTGCGCTCTTTGGTCACGCTCTACAGGGAGGGAGAGATTTAGTCATGGATGATGCAATTCAAATAAACCCCAATCTCTGTTAAATCATGGATTCTACACAAATCAAAGACATTTTAGATGTGATGAGACTAAAATGCAGTACCGCTTCCTAACTTATTAGCTATGTTTAGACTGCCAGCTCTGATCTGATTTTTGGAATATCCAGACTGTGGCTACATAGATTTAACAACAGTGTGAACATCCAAAAACCACATGAAATACACTTTTTTCCAAACCTGAATGAAACCACAAACACGTGGAATCTGCACACACGATAATACTCAAAACTAAAACATGAACTGGAATCAAAAGAGAAAACATATCAAGAGGAAATTAAATCAATGGGAATTCTGGATAAATCAGAAGTCAAAGTACACATTCAGTAAACTGTAAAAGTAAATATATCTTAAATGTCCAAAAATATCTAAAACAAATGATCATGGTGCCTAGTCTTCTTCTATTTGTGTGTATGGGCAAGAGCACAGATATAAACTATATAAACTCAGCCAACCACATCTTTTCAGCTGTGTAAATTTCCATTCATGTCAACATTTACTTCAGAAGTGAAATGACTGTTTTAATTGGTGAAATAGTGCTTAAATAATCAAAATGAGCTCCAACCAATGCAGTAATGCAAAAGAAAGCGCACCATCTCCCTAATGGAAGATTTCATGTACCAGAACCAGATGAGACAAATCATCCTAACAAGTCTAAAAATTACATTAATAAAAGGCCAAATATATGACAAATTGATGGTATAAATGCACGCTGCTAAAGGCTGAAATGTATAAAGAAAAAAAAAAGCTGCCGTCGCTGTTTTCTAGGAATTTGAAGGATTAATGTGTATGTATGTATCTGAATAACTGAACATCTGCAGGTGTTATCACACCTCAAAAAATAAATACATAAATAAATGCATAAGTAAGTATTTTTGCAAGTTTGTTGGTCTGAAACATTCAGGTGTATGGTAATAGAAAGTCATCAATCCAAGAAGTGTTTTAAAGCCTTTTCCAAATGATATGGAAACTATGATTCCTCAGTTATTCACAGGTGGAAACACAAACCAATCTGACCGTGGATGTTCCAGCAAGTTCACCCAAAGTTAAAACTGCGCAACGTCCATTATTTGTACAAAGCAAAAACAAAACGGAAACCCGACTCCTGCGTCTCAGAGTCCACAGGCCTCAGCCTGTAACATACATGTGACAGCAATTAGAAAAAGACTGCTGAAGTTTGGCTTGTTTGGATAAACAAGATCAAGTTTTTTATCTGTCTAAAAAGGAATATGACAGCGTGACTTACATCTGGAAAGATGCATCTGGACAAACCAGCCAAGAAGGGCTGTAAAACCATGTCCTCTGGACAGATAAAATGACACACAGCGGAGACGACGGATCGTAACTCTTAGGTGCCACGTTTGGTGAAAACCAAGCACAGCGTGTTAGCGCACACACTTCATATCAACTGTCAGGAATAATGGTGGAGAGGGATGATCTGGGGCAGGACCCAGGCACCCCGCAGTCTTCTAGTTGGCTATGAACTCCCCCATACACCAGTGTATTCAAATATGAGGCCATCTGTCTGACAGCTAAAGACCGGCTACAAAAAAAAATTGGGTCAAGCAACAGGACGGTGATCTCAGCAGATCCACAACAGAATGTCTGAAGAGGAAAAGCTTCAGGTTGTTGCAAAGTCCAGACCCGGACATGAAAATAAATACTGTGGTGGGACCTTAAGAAACCTGTTCCAGCAAACCTCAAAGAACCGAAGCAGCGTCGTACAGGAAAGTGGGTCAGAACAATGGGAGTCATTGATGACATCTCGCAAAAAAATCTTTACTTCAATAATAGGGATTCTCCGAGTATTTAAAATGTGAGCTGTACTTTTGTTTTTACAGGCATTTCATCCATAATTTAGCTTCGTTCTTATTAAATTAACTATGGAATAGAGCCAAGTCATTTTATCGATTCTGCGATAAAATCTGCCATCGGTTTTTCAGCCGCGGGTATCGATATTCTTAGCTTCTTTCAAAACTCAGTGTACCACCTTTAAAAGCTTACAATTAACAATTTGCACTGTTTGAATAAATGAAACTATTTTTCTCAACAAATCTTTTATTCATTTTGTCCAGCATTTACAAGCTGCCTGTCAGCCATATAATGTGTAATTGATGCTTTCAGTTCAGTTAATTCAAACAAAGTCATTGGAACACTCACAAGATGTCACCAAAATCACTTTGTCCCTTTAAAATCTTTCGGAAAATGATGTAAATGTATTGTAAGATGAATATCGATAAATATCGTATCGTGAGCCGAATATCGTGTATCGTATCGAGAGATTAGTGTATCGCTACAGCCCTACTATGGAATGTGTCATATGTTGTTGTTCATTTGAGATTGAAATATCATGATGCAAAAAACTCTAAAAGGAAAAAAAGGATGCGCTCTCTTTTGCATGACCCGAATCAAATCTGTTCCAACGGAGAAATTAGCTTTTACAAATGATTGTGCCCTGCATTATGAAGACCTTGTCGTTTTCTCACCTCCAGCTGCTGCAGCAAAGACTTGCCCTTTTTGTTGATTTCGTTTATGAGTGTAAATACTGCTATTTTGATCTCCTGCTCCACCTTCTTATGCGTGTCATTCAACTCTTTTAACCTGGATTTGAGGAAACAGAGGAAGCCGTTAAGAAATACTTGATAATAATAGACGGAGGAGGAGAAGGAAGATGGGTCATGAGACACTCACCTGCTTTGCACTTGAGATAAAGAGTAATGTACGTAGTTCTTCTTTTCTTGTAGCTTCGCCATATTATTCTCAATGAGTCCTTTAAGGTTCTGGAAGGCCTCCTCCAGGAACTGGTATCTGGAAGACGAAGGACGACAAATCTATGTTCAATCCACTGACTAACTTTGATTTTGTTCCTTAAAAAGTAAGCAGATGAAGAATTGTGAGGCGACAGAAAGAATCACGTTTCTGGAATAAACTCCAAAGACTCAATAAAAGAAAAAGAAAAAACATAATGCGTAAATGCAGCTGCTTTCTCTCGTTGTCAGTTTTACAAGACTCGAGAGTGTGAGTGAATTATTATTTTTTTATGTGAGACACGCCATCATTATTCTTCTGCAACACCTGGAAGTCTCCAATTTGCCTCGGCTCCCTCAGCGTAAAACCACAAAATGGTGGATTACAAGCTGTCACCATTCACCAAAGGCTTCAATAACCTGAGAGTTGATGGAAAAAAAGAAAACAAGAAAAACCATCTAATATCTCAAGTTTGCCATGTTCGCTCATGATGACTTCAGATCTTGAATGTAGTTGAGGACTATAAAACTGTCAAACAGAACCTGAGGACCTGCCAGGAGCTCTCCGTGTTTACTCTCCTGCACCTAAAGATGCTTTCATCAACACTGAGCCCATTTCTAGGGGATCGATCCTCATCCCTGGCACGTGTCTAACTTTCCTTGGGCTGGACAACGTGTCCCTTCATGGCCCTCAACCCAGACACAGCGCCAGGCCAGACTGAGATAAATGGGAGGGCTGTATATCAGCAAGGGCATCCAGAAAAAAAAAAACTATGCCAAATCAATATTTGGAACACAACCGCCAAAGGGAAAAAGCCAGAAGAAGTTGCTTTTCCAGTATATCAATTAAAAGAGAGCTGACTGTTTTGAACAAATAAAGTTTTTGACAGGTTTTCAACCTCATAAGCAGCTATTGGTTTTAAATAATTTCACCACGTTGTAAAAATCAGTTGGAAACAGTTTCCAGAGTGCGAGTCTTCTGGTTTGTGACTGAATTAACCATCTCAGTGGCACATGAAGGAGAATTAAAAGAACACTATTATTTCCCTTTTTTTTTTGTCAGCTCATGATAATTTACCCAGTGCATTGTCACGTGTGTCTCAATCATCTTTATGACCTGTAACATGACAGAACATTTCACCATCTCTGCAGATATCTTAATTTATTAAAAACAGAACTGCAAAAATAACGCCTGCTGACAAAGTCACAATAAATAAAAAAAATACTGGCACCTTCGTTGGTATAGAAGCTGAAAGAAAAGACACGGACAGCGTGTGGATGCTGGGTTACCTGTGCTCCTTGTGCTCCAGGAGCTGGCAGTCCCGACAGGTCAGAGTGTCACACGTCTCACAGAAGAGTTTCAGTGGTTCCTGCTTGTGGATCGGACAGAACACGGGCCTCTGTTCCGACGTACTGACGGATTCTGTCGGCACATGGAGAAAAAAGCAGAATTAATGCCAGGAAGAAGAAGAAAATGAGACACGGGGACAGAAGTAACAGGAGATGAGTGACAAGAGAAAGGAAAGAAAGCAGCATGAGAACTCTGCATCAGCTAAAACAATTATTTCTAAATTCCACTGGAGGCAACCTGGATTACTGAAGACAAATGGTTTTTTGGTTGTTTTAAAATAATTACCATTACACCTTTTCTGCATATTCCTCTCTCTTGACTTTTAATAAACAGCTGGATTAAACTACGGTGTTATTTTTCTTATCATGCCATTTACTCAAAATGTGCTTAACTGGAGGCAGCCTGTTGCAGCTTTTTTCTATTAAAACTGATTTTGTTTTTCTGTTTTCACTGTCGGTTTGGATAGCGTTGGGCTTAAATGATTTCTTCTGGTAATTCTGTTTATTTTTAATATCAGCTGAGCAGCCACGATGATGGGAAAGTTGTTCTCATGAGGAGAGGCTGATTGAGCTTTCCAAAAACTAATGAACATCTGGAATAAAACCCCAAATAAAAGAAGATCCCAAAATTTGTCACAACTTTCATCGCTGCAGTGTGAGGACGTGGATGGTTACAGCTGAACTCTGCATCCATGTTGAAGAAGAGGCAAAGGACGGAGTAGCCATTAATCATCATGTGTGGATTTTTTTTTTTTTGGACAAATGACTTTTGGGTTCTTCGACAGAAGCTGTAGTTTCATGTTACTTTGGACATTTGGCAGACGGCATAAACTCAACATCCCACCACACACACACGAAGTCCAGGCTCATTTTTTAACCCACATGATATTGTCACTTACATCTTCCATAAAAAGCATAAAAATTAGGTATCTGTGGACTTTCTTTTTAAAGAAAGTATCATGTCACACACATGGTAGACAGCTTTGCAGAACGACCCTTTCATGTAACATCTGTATCCTGCAGAGGGAGGGTTACTTCGACTCTGGCAGTGAGAAAATGCATTTGGTTTTGTTTAAAAAAAAAAAAAAACAGCTTTTTGAAAAGACTAAATAAAAAGAGGATTTCAAAATGATCTGATGGGATGTATTACTAAAAAAACATAACAGTGGAGTCTAGTTATAATTTAATTTGTAGATGCAGGACAGATGCATCAAATCGTTAACATGTAATCCAATCAGCAAACATTTAAACGTCTTTCAAACTACCGTTTGATTTTAAGTGAAAGACATTAAAGTGAATATCTGTCCCTCAATTTTAGTCGAGATGGGAAAAGACGATCGTGTTGAATCAAATACACTGACTGACACATCAGTATCTGTGCACGTGCTCCCACCTCTCCGCAAATCCCATCAACACGAATTACATTTTCTTCAAGAATTCAACATGACATTTGAATTTAGTGAAGGGCAACTCTTCCTCTACAGTCTGGTGGGACATGTTGGATTTTGCAGCAGCCAAATTCAGCGTCTTCTGCGATGCCCAACTTAAAAACACTCCTAACAGATCAGGGCCACTGTATCTGCAGCTCTACATCTGCTTCAACAAGAACATGGAAAACACCTTCCATTCAACAGCATCCAGAAGAAAAAGCATGAAGCAGCAACACCTGTGAGGGTGCACACTCTCCTGTATCATTTGTGCCTGAAGATTAGCTGCTGCATTCATACATGGCATCCCTGGGTCATTGTTGGAGTCAACACTATGTAAATGACTGGGGAAAATCCACAAAAAGCTTCTCCAAAGGCATCGCTGTATTTATTGATGTCCTATCAAACAGTCCATCCAGACCGTGTCTGGAAAATTTCAGGGCAACAATGCATTAACAGAAACCCAATTCCATCAATATTTTCCTGTCATTTTTCACCATTTGAGGACTGGTTGTCACTCTTTTCAGGGTACCGTCTCATTCTGCTGTGGCTCAAAAGCACCGGAGGGAAGAACTGGTGCCACATATCCATCCTGAGGCAAAGTATAGTTACCCCAGTTAAAATAACCATCCGAGCAGGAAAAGATGGAGCACCATTACCATGACAACTGCCAATCAGAATGACCACATTTATAATGCTTAAACTTCAATTTGTCTCTTTCAGGTTTTTGCGGTCTGAGCCTTGGAAAACAGCTCAACCCTCTGCTGTGAGTGACGGTGAACTTACCAGAGGCAGCACTGGCGTCCTCCTTGGTCCGAATTTTGTGGTCCTTGGTAATTTTAACTCTCTGGTGGGCCTCTACGCAGGTCTTGCAAAGCCACTCCCCGCACTCGACACAAAAGCCTATGGTCCCGGCATTGTCTTCACAACTTGTGCAAACCTTGGAAAGAAAACAACTTTACATAGAATCAGAAGTGGATGCAGTCTTTCCAGACTTGGTGCCGATGTGGATATGGCTCCTGTGGGCTCCAGACCCACCTGTGATCAATGAGTTTCTCATGGTAAAATTAAATAAATGATCAAGTTTTTCTTTAAAATGTTCTAGTTTATTGGTACAATTGGTACAGGGTCTGGGGGGGCAGCATCTGATCCGTATGGACCTTCCTGTGGGTGATGAGCACACAAGGAGGTGAAGCCATGTAGCTCATGGGGGCCGAGCCCGGTCGGACCCCATTGGATAAAAATGATGTTATCGTAGTGCTGGGCGGTATACCGGTTCATACCGAATACTGGTGTTTATTTTTCTTATGATATGAATTTTTCATATACCGTAATACTGGTGAGCATGTACTGTAGCGTACACAACGTTGGGAACGCCGTGCAGCGGAACTTAGTGCCGCAGAACATTGTTTGACAGGGGACTGTTTTGCAGTTGCACTGGAGGCACAACATGCTACTAGTTTATGGTTAAACGGTGATGGCTGCTAACAGGGAAAGTCCCAAAGTAGAAGCTCCAGAACGGCAACATGAGACTGAGGAACTCCTTCCTAAACGAGGAGCCGTGTCTGTCGTGTGGAAGTTCTTTGGATTTAAAAAAGACGACGTCCAACAAACTACAATAATCTGCAAATGTTGCCAACCTAAAGTTGTAGCCTGGGGTTGCCTCCCGCGGCTACAACTTTAGAACGTTGTTTACATTGTGCAGACACCGACTCCAGCTTCCACCCATTTGTTCCTCATTCGTTTTGTCGTGCATTTTCTTTTTTCTACAGCATACTGCTTTATGTTTTCTATCTTAACACTTTGATGTCTTCCGTGGTCTATCAGTACACTTTCCTTGGTCCAGATTTTAGACCCAGAACCTTCCCAAATAAGCTCTATAATCCTCTCTTCTGTTTCTACTGACATCTCTCATGTTGGAGCCGTGAATCGAGTCAATCAGCTTAGTGCAGCAGCTCACCAAAGTGTGCAAGCACTTTTCTTTTTTAGAACTTGAAATTACAGGGCGACTCCATATTATTTCCCTCAGAACTGAGTGATTCCATAATGTGTTTTCCCCCTTCTGGATCTAAAACAATTGCAAATGAATGCAACATTATTATTCTTTATGTTTCTTAAAGCCAGAAGGTTGCAAAAAAAAATTTTTAAACTGACAAAACAGACAATTTTTATTTGTTTTATAATAGCAGTAGATAATAGTATTATAATAGTAGCTCATGCAAAATGCAACAAACACTTACCAACTTTTACAACAACAAAAAAAAAAAAGCCTTGAAACGCAACAAGGTTATGGTTTTACCAGTCTTTCATGGTATCATGGTCCAACAAAGGAGCAAGAACACTTTTCTATGCCCACAAAGTAACCAATTAACTGTTGCAAAATTACAACATTTCCTTTTTTAATACCGAGTGTTGTAGTACGATTGAAATACGGTTCGTCTTGGAGTACAGAAATAATAAATAAATACTCAACAGAAACACTTCCATGAGGCTGACTGGTTTCACATACCTGCGCAGCTTTTTCATCAGATGTGTTGGTGGCTTCAGTGGTGTCTTTGACAAAATAGTTGTCAATAATATCACTTTGCTTGTAGTCTTGGTGGCAAACTGAACACCGCATAACATTTACTGGAAAGACAGAGGGAGAAAAAAAGATGAGCGGAGACACAGGTCAAAGGTCTGGCCTTCAAATTTCCCCCTCGAGACATATTTAATTGATGACATCTTTGAAGAAATGTTGAAACAAAGCCAAAGCAGCGGTCAGTCACCATTAAGGACAGGACCATATGTTAATCATTACCTGAGTTATAAAGCCCCTTCACACTCAAAATAGAGGGTCCTACTCCAAACAAAAGAGGCCGTTAACTGACTTTCTACTAATTTCTAAATTCTACTAATTTTAGTTAAATTCCTATTTTTAATCAATCCTGGCATCGTAGGAAACCATGCCTATTCATAACAGCTTATTGATTTAGTTTCTCCAGAGGAATTAATTTTATAATGCTTGGCATTTTTATTAAAATATTAAGTTACATTCCAACCAACCACTGCTCCATTTAATCAATTTATATTTTTGGCTTTCTAGATACAAAAAAAAAAAAAAAAAAAAAAAAAAAGGAGGAATTACTGCTATAATGATAGACGCTAGTGCTGGGCGATATGGAAAAAATCATATATCACGATATGGACTATTTTATATCACGATAACGATATATATCACGATATACCATAATAAAGTATGTTTTCAGTTATTCTCTGAAAAGTTTGACAAAAATTTAATTGCTTACTTTTCAACTTAATTTTGAAAGAACATTTAGCTGAACTGTCACAAACATACATTTTAGTGCAGCAAAAACAGGTAGGTACAGAGGTACAGTAGCTTTCACATTTTTTTTTTTAGGTGCACAACAGTTTCTGAGAGGAAAAACACATTTTTGCACTGAAGTTCAGCTATAAAAATTAGACAAATTATTTTTCAACTTTCTGAAATCTGTAACCTTGTAGTGCAAAGTTTGCAAACCAATATAAAGTGTCTAAAGTAAACATCAGGGTTGAAGTGAACTCTGTTTAAAGCATTAACCACGAATAAAAGTGCAAACATAAAAGGCTACTTTGTAGAAGTAGATATGATTCTATCAAATTTATTGCTGGTTATTTAATTACATATTTGCTGTAATAATTGATAAAATTAGAAATAAAAATGAAATGAAAAAAAAAAATACTTTATTTATCCCATAAAGGGAAATTCAATGAAGTAAGGGCTCTCTCTATCTCTATTTTTTTTTTTTTTAGGTTAGAAACGATAGAAACGATAGAGACGATAGAAGAGAAATGGCACGATATACACTTTTATATTGTCCCCACGATATATATTGTCATATTGCCCAGCACTAATAGACGCCAACAAATAATTAGTTCAGTGCATTAACTTTACCGCTTAATTTCTTAAGTCTAATATTAGTCACAAGCTTAAATTTCACATAAATGATTTAATTAAGACAGCATAATATATTGCCCCTCCTCTACTTCATCAACTCAATAAATTCTCCCCCAAAGCCAGCCTGCTGAGGTAAAAACCAGTATGAGCCGGTTTAAGCCGGTTTACACCGACTTGAGCAGCACACAGATGGTTTGTGTAAGCTCCAGCTGCACGGGTTCCTGTGTGATGGTTGTGGAAGCAGCTGGACTGGGATTGTGTTGGGAAGCCAGTACAAACCGAAACACACACACACAAATGTGCACGTACAAGAACTGAAATGAACCACACAGCCGTCTCTTTGAACTAGGCCGCTCCATGCTTTGCTTCCTAACTGGATATCATACACACATGCGTAAATAAAGCCTTTTAAAAAAATATTTAAACACCATTGGGGTTTTGTTTCCTTAAATTCATCAAAAGAAGATCTCCCCCCACCACCAAAGAGGATACACCGAAATAGATTATTTTCATAATATGAAAACAAAATAAACTAAATCAGAAAGCTGGTTTGCAGATTGACCTAGTTTTGGTTCAAAACAAACTACTGCTTAGGGCTGGGCGATGTGATCTCTAATCAATATCACGATTACCTGAACATGTTACTTTGATTACGATTAATGAGCAATTACTATAGTTGAGTTTTTTTCTGCCCTCAGATCACTGACAAGGTTCTTGCTGCAAATACACTCAACTATTACAACTATGTTTTTTTTTTTTAAATGAAAAAGTACATACTTTTTATAATTTTAAAATGGGTGAGAAGTAACCTGTACAGATTAACCACCAATATTCATGGTGATTTATTGATCATTTCAAATTATTTAAATAATTTACATGGGCAAAGTTATATCAGCTGTAGGCCAGGCCTGGGTACAGAAAAAATGATATCTTTCTGGCTTTGATTGAACTGTTTCAATTCTCACATGAAAAACTTTCCATAAATATTTTTACAACAAAAATTTGTGATAATTCTACAGGAAAATATGATTCTGCAATTCTACATGATTTTACAACAAATTTCAACCATCTTAAATTGAAAATTTTGTGAGTTTAAAAAAGAAAATCACAATTTCACAAAATTTGTAAATTTAGGACAAGAATTTGCTTTTAACAACACAAAGTTGGCATCTTGCAAAATTTGTGATTTTAAGACAAAAACGTCATGATTATAGATCATAAAGTTGCATTTACAGAAAAATTTCAATTTACGACATCAAGTCTTAATCTTATGTTGCAATTCTGCGGAAGTTGATATTTTTATGACCAAAAGTTGTAATACTGAGTTAAAGTCGTGATTTGAAGAAATTTGTGATTTTAGGAGAAAAATGTTGTGATTGTATGACAAAAGCTTCAGTTTGTTTGGTTTTGTTTTTTTTTTTACAAAAACATACTATCTTAAAAAAAAATATTGTAATTTTGCAGCAAAAATGTTACTTAAAAAAAGTAAATTTAAAAAAATAAAATCTGATGAGTATCTCTGATTGTAGAATAAATGACTGAAACAAGTAGAACTGTAACTATGCAATATATTACTTAAAAAAGGTTATTTAACTAAATGTGGCTAACTTTCTTTATGTTGAAATTTTATTAAATTGGTATTTAAAAGAAGTATCATTCAGGTATCGGTACAGAAGACATAGTATCAATATGGAAAAATTACAGGCTCTAAATGTAGCTTTTGAGTAATAGGGGGCTACTCGAGTACCACGGATGATGACATGTAAGGGGGCAGAACTCACATTCCTCTGGGGCTTTGCAGATATGCGCCCCTCTACGCTATGGCTTCCTCCGGTTATTCCAGACCAATCACCACTCGTCTCAGTCAGTGTTGATCTGTTCCTTTCCAAATTGACAGGAACATAGCCTAGAATTTCTTGTGAGGTCCAGCTAATCAGTATTCCTATTTTGTCCTTATCCCATCCACGAACTTGGTGCCTTCGAAATCAGTGGAAGTTCGCATACTCACCTTCAAAATCAGAAGCATACATATCTGGCAAAAGCCCCAAATGCAGTTATAATGACCTTTTTCGACTGCTGCTGCCACCCAGTGGATACCATTTCTACGATACTTAGGTTTCTCTTATTGCCCAGCCTCACTATTGATGTTACTTGAACCAAATTAGGAGCCAAATTCTCTTCCACCAATGACAGATATCAAATCCCATCTCTATTTGGTACCGTTGGTCAGTTTAATTGAATTACGACGCCTAACCTTGAATTTCTGATTTGTCTTTGATGAACTACTCTGGACTTTAAAATAATTTTAGTACAGCAACAAAAAATGTGTATCTAGGTCTCCTTAACTTTTCAACAACAAAACAAGTAATACTGTAAGAAAATAGCTTAGTCAGCCATACCCAGTCACTTCCCAAAATGTGATATAGACCCAGAACCACTGGTACAGAACCAACAGGTGACACTGGTTTACAAGATGACTCATACAGGAGCTTCTAAGCCACTATTCAAAAACAACCAAGATGGCTGCAGAACAGCTAACAACATCCTGGATCAACATTTTCTAACTGCAAAACCAATAACAGTCATTTACCAGTGTTTCTGCTCTGCTGCATGTCATTGCCTGCTGGAAATCAAATGTAAATGCAGAGGAACGAGACTAATTCTTTGCAATAAAGAGAAAGACAACTGGGATGAGCGGCCAGGCTGATAAGAAAACTGGCTTGGATGTCAAATATTAAGCACATGAGAGAACAAATAAGTTTCTGAGTCAACAGATTCTTCAGACATTATCAAGCATTCCTTAATATTCTGGAGCTTATATATGCAAGAAGCACAATGACACCATATCAAGTTTCTACCAGCTAAAAAAAAAAAAAAAAAAAAAAAACTACAAACAAAAAGATTAAAATAAACTGTATGAAGGCCACAGTCCTCGTGCAGGTGGCCTAGGTTCAAGTCCTGCCATGTGACTTTGGCTGCCCCTCTCTCTCTGCCCTCCCCCTTTCCTGTCTAAACATTGTCAATAAAAGCCACGAGAGACACACAATCTTTAAATTAAATTATACATATAAACAAACACGTGAGGTAATATTACCAAGAATCACCTGTGGTGTTTTAGTGAAATTATTCATGAACTCAGTGTACTCGCATCTAATTTCTAGGAGACTTCCGAAATAAATATATTTCCTCTAATAAACGCTCCCTCCTTAATGATAGTGCTCCCAAGACTTTGACAAAATGTAAATGAAGCTTACTCTAAGCCTTGGCAATTTTTTTACAGTAATCAAGAATTTGCAGTATTTTTTCCAGATTAAAATACGCTGTGTTGGATGACATCTTAACAACTATTACGGGTCTCTATTCAACTTTAAATGACTATGTAGCAGCATGTCGTCACTGTACATGCTGAAGCCAAGTGTAAAAAACATCCCGCAAAAGTACTTATCAATGCTTATTAATTTTGACATCGCAAGAAGCAGCCAAAAAAAAAAAAAAAAAAAGGTTATAGCTGAAGAATAATGTAAAATCATTTGAGATTTTAATCTACAAGGTTGTCTAAATAGTGTAAAAACAAACTTGGAATTTTGGGGAACAAACCAGACAACCTCTGGTTGTGTTTTGCATTGCACCTGGGAGCGTTTATTAGGAGAAATGCGTAAAAAGAAATAAGAATGGGAGTCACTGGCAGCCTGACTAGATGACTGGTTCTTGATGGCAAAACTGCAAAATCAGTACAAGTCAACGCTCCCTCTGAGTTGTTCCTTTTCCTTTGTCTAATGAGATGATATACATCCATACATGCAAATTACATGAATCCAACTGGAAGAATCTTAAGCTTGTTCCTGAATAAAATGTATGAGTTGAGAGGGAATTTTACCACCACTTCATTTTTTTATTATATGCCACTACTTAGCATTACCACTTCTGACAACATGAGGTAGCACATTTACCAGCCTCTCTAGTGGGACAGAGCAGTATTACAAGATGTGCCGGACCATCTCCATTCACTGGCACAGTACTGTCATTAGCACAGTATAGATTCACTGATGTCAAACGTGCGGGTACTTTGATCTATAAAATGGCGACGCTGGGTCAAAGTTTTACAGTACAGCACAGTTATTCATTGATATTAGCTCAGTGATTTGTTTACATTAGTTGTCAGTAATAGACAAAAACTGATACCCAAACCTCTTCAGAAGGCAAAAAAGAAGAAGGGGAAGCATATGGGCACGCTTGATGGCAAGCTAAATCTTGTCATGCGAGAAAATATGACTCCCCCCGACATCTACAATTGTATTTTCATGGCAAAAGCACTTAAACTTTGTAGGAACTGAAGACCTACAAGTCTTTCCAGGCTTATGATCAGTTTGTGTGCAGCTGGGTGAAGGATGGGCCAGATGTTGTTAATCCTATTAACTGTAGGTGGCTCTTTTGTTACACTGCAGATTAGATTAGTATTCTGCTGTGTGGTCAGAAGTGGTACTGCTACATAGGGTGACTTTAAACCATAAATTGCTGTGTGTAAATGTAGAACAGCCTCTTTGCAATGTAATAATGTCTCACTAAATTAACACAAATTCTCTTTAATAACTTTTATCTTTATTAACCATTTTAACAGAGAAGAATGTGGTTTAATATTACTAATCAGCATCTTACCTGTCTGTTCTGACAAGGTCAGAGGAGACATCATTTGTAATCCTTAATGTAAAGTGTCATGTTAATGAATACTTCAAATCTGGTTATTAAATTTTTTTTTTAAATGAAATGCTTCAACCGCTCAGATTGAGTAAGTTAATGATTTTCTGATAATGTTTTGCACAAAGCAAGGTACTGCATAAAGTTACAGTGAAGTTCATTATTATATTAACCAAAAGGAGTGACAGGAGACCACAAACACCATCCTGTTCCCAACTGAGTCTGGCAGTTAAAACGGGCCAAAAGAACAACACAAGTGAAAATATTCTTCCCAAATCAAACTGAGCTTTTAGGACTGGGTCAAATCAGGGTTTACCAAATAATAAAAAATAGAGTGAAATAATGAATGAATAAGTTAACAAAGGCAATAAATTCTAGTCTCGGCTCAGAATCGATTCTCGACTATGATGGTCAGGACTAAATCTATTCTGAAGCAAATACCAATTAATTATATTCCTCAAAATGGAGACTAGACCACAATAAATACAGTTTCAAAACTCTGACATTTAATTCAATAATACTTATTAATCCGCAAATGGCAATTATGTACAAGCATGACTGAAGGCAGAATTAAAAAAAAAAAATCAAATAGTAATAATGAGATACAATCATGAGGTTGTCTCATAAAAGTGCCTTCAGTTAAATTTAAAATAAAAGCACTGACTGCTGGAACTACACACATCAGTTTCACATGAAATGTTCTCCCAACTTCAGTAGAAATCATAGAAATAACCCAGCATGTCGTCGCTTGAGCGACACAACAAAGTGCCAACCAAAATGGCTGACCATTAAAGCTGAAGGTTAATTCGTTGAATCACCCTGTGGAGGAAATGCACCTTCTCAACTCTTGTTCACTGCTTTACTTCAACTCCACCCAATCTTAAAGTCTCAGCTCAACTGAACCCGTCTCATGTGATCAAGCCTTCCTGAAACCTGCCAGCTGTCAGACATGCGTCATGATGTTCTACAACAGCTGGTACTACGTAAACCTAAATGGTGCATCTGATGTACATGTGAGGCGTGTGTTAAAGAGAGCATGACGTCAACAGCACTGCAACTCCGATAAAACTCTCCTTATTTCGCTTATTTAGCTGATCAAGTTAATCACTCCAGCATCGCTGACTCTAAGGGTGATCATTCAGTTTCATCATGACATGATATTCCATCTATTAACCTGAATTATGATTTGGTGTTTGCTGATATTGAAAAGCGTGGCCCAATACGAGCGCGTGATCAATAAATCATATGTTCACATCACACAATCATTTCCAGTCATATCACATTTTAAAAAGCATCTAAAATATCATCTCACATTTTTAGCTGTGTTAATTTAGACATTTAAATTATAAGTGATCTCCCCCCCCCAAAAAAAATAAATAAAAGTGTTCAATAACATATAATTATAATTACATGTATTGATGTCTAATCCAAATGTTAATTTTGTATTGATTCTATTGGATGGTTCATGGTTAAATCAATATGATCGATGTATCATTATCACACCGCTTGTGATTTGTGCAAATTAAAAAAAAAAAAAACAGCGAGACAACAGGGAGGACACATTTGTGCATGTACTTACCGTGCAAAACAAATTATTATGCATTAAATTAATGAAAGCAATAAGAGATCGTATCATAATCTTAAAATGGAGACACTGGAGACCGTTCCCACAGTGGTTCATTATCAGCACTTCATCTTCATTCTGCGGTGTTTTTTGTAATCAGGGTAATAGTATATGCAAAATTTCTGCTTAGATGACTCTGCACATGAGAAAGAGCCTTTCTGGATGTCTGGCACTAATGCCAGAATGCCAGTTATGTCGCTAATAGTTATGGGTTGCTAAGCAATAAACCGCAGCCAAGTGATGTGAGATTTTAGCTAATCTCATCAATTTGAAATCCAACTCTCTGGCTGCCGTCAGTGGTTCAAGGTGTGAAATTTCACATTACCTGCTCTACTCTGGTTCCTATCCAAAAACACAGACGCTTACAGACTTTTAAGATCTGCGAGTCCAGAGACAGAGAACAGGTGACAAAACACCCCTGACTAGCATGTCGACCGTTAAGACGAGACCGGACTCACCTATGTGCGTGTCAGTTTGCCCGTGTGGTCCGGGGACCTGCATGCTTATCTGTCTGTCCGGCTGAGGGATACATTTCAGGCAAAACGAATGCAGGCAAGGCAGAAGTTTTGGTTCACAGTCTCTGGTTTGCAGACTTTGTTTACACACTGCGCACGTATCCAGTAAATTAATGGGAGTGGGTACCGGTGTGGCCGACGGAGCGGAGGGAGGTGGGGACATTTCAGTGGTGGCCCCGCCACCTGGAGCATCCACAGCGGCGAGGGTTTCGGTAGCCGCCGGATCCGCATTGGTACTATTAGTCTCCGTCGGGCTAACGCTGCCATTGGCTTCCTCCGCAGCAGCAGCCGCCCCGCCACCGTCTGTTTCTTCACTGGTGGGTGTAGGGCTTTCGTTGGCGTTGTCTAGCGGCTCGGTTTCAGCATCTCCGTTCAAATTTGTTTCCGTGGTTATTACCGCGTTTTCGGGCTTAATTTCCGACTGTTCGCTTTCTTGCACTGAAGGCACTGGATCCGAATTAGCAGACGGCTCCATATCTTCCTCGCCTTTGTTGTCCGCCATCTTCCTTCCTCTTACAACCACTGCACGTACTGCGTAGGTTCTCGAACCAGGAGTACGTACCGTGCGTGATGACGCAGGACAGACCCGCGTTTATTGGCATGTTTACTTCGTCATCTATCTATCTATTTATCTATCTGTCTGTCTATCTATCTATCTCATAACAACAGTCAAGTTAATTTTTAAAGTCATTTTTTATTTTTAAACTTTTGTACAAGAAAAATGAAAATCAACATAGACTAATATAACTGAAATCACAAATTAAAGACTGTAATAAAGGTGTGCTTGTGTGAGTGTGTGAAAGAGAGAGAGAGAGAAAGAGAGAGAGAAAACAAGCTTGTGCTTGTGGGCCTAATTAGCGCAGCTGGTCTACATCTTTGTTTAACTTTTGTCAGCAATAATGGTTTTTACTTTAATTAAAGGGTCCTGATGCAAAAGCATTGAGCCGCCTTATTGCTAGAGCCGTAAGGTTTAAGACAGGGTTGTGCACAGATATTTTTCTTATATTATATTATATTATATCATATTATATCATATCATATTATATTACTAAAGTATTACTTGATTTAATTACACAATCATTTATTTCTACAACCATACTATCATAGAGAGAGAAAAATCTTGACTTCCTTTTCCACTTAAAAAAGCAACATTTTCTTGTAAAATTGCAAATTTTACAAATTGGTCCATTTATTCATGAAACCAATACACGTGACATCACAAAATCGCAACTTTTTGACATATTGCGACTTTATGTTGCATTTATGTTGAATTATGTACAATTACAACTTTCTGTCCTAAAATCAAGAATTTCTTCTGTAAAAATCATGCATTTCAAGTTTTTGTTGTAAAAGGCACATTTTTGTCCTAAAATCTCATAAAGTTTTGCTGAATTGTGACTTTTTGACAAATTTTTGCCATAAAATCTCAAATTTTATATCTTTTTTTTTTACACACCAAATGACAATTTCTTGTCGGTATGTCAAGAAATTTAAAAATTATGAATTTTGGACAACAATTCCCAGCTTTTTAATGTAAAATTGCAACATTTGTATAATTGCATGTTTTGTTTTGTTTTTTTAATTACACATTTTTGTTTTGTAAAATTACAACTCTTGCAAAAATCCCATCTTTTTGAAATGTGGTACTGTTGATAGTTAAAGGATAGTACAAAGGGGGGAATGTTTGAGCACCTGTGTATGTGTTTGATTCAAGATATCTTTATTATCCCCAAAAGGCAAATTTTCTTTACTGCCAGCAGCGCACATAAACACCAGTAAACAACTAAATAAAACAGCAGCTATCAAATACAAGCAACTATTCAAATGCATATTCACCAGGCTGATGCAGTAGGAAGGATTAATGTTTTGAACCTTTTTGTTCTCCATTTAGGTGGACTGTGTCCCGAGGGCAGCATTTTAAAATCACTCTATAAAACATTGGCTCGGCTCAGCCGTTTCATCTTGTTCTTTCTTCGATGATCTGACCTTGTGCAGTTCCAGGGACTTTCCAGAGATGTTGCTGCCAGTCTTAATTATGCCCTGTTGGTCATTTTTCAGAGTTAGGGGAAGTGACCCGTGCCAAAAGATATGAGAAACAGTAAATTACAAGTTTCATCTTGGTGCACAACAAATAACTAGATGACAATTCAAGTGTTTGCCAGTGTCAAAAACTCTGTCACGACACAATTTTGATTCATGCAGTAAGAAATTGAAATATTGAATCATATTCTTATTTCTCAGTTAAATGACAACCAATCTGTTCCTTTATTGAAAACAGAGAAGCCCCCCTGGTAACAGGTCAAGTCAAGTCAAAGTTGATTTCTATGGCCCGTTCAAAACAACAAAGAAACGACCGAAGTGCTGTCCAAACTGCACAGATAAGACAAAACAATATCAACAATAAATAATAAACTCAGAGCAATAAAACCTGATGCAATAAAAGAGTAAAGTTAAAAAATAGATAAAACGTAAAACAGTGGGAAAAAAAAAACATTTTTGCTCAACTGGGACCAGAAGGCAATGAAAAATATTATTTTTTTTCTGGAGAACTTTAAAATGATCAAATGTGGGAGTTCTGCATCTGACCACATGGGGCAGCATATCACAAGGGAGTTCATGCTATAAGAGTCAACGACGTGGACCCCTGGTGGAGCAAAGTGGTAGTACAAGACATACCAGACCCTCCCACCTTATTAGCACGTAGTTGATGGCGATTTCATGTACTGCATGTTCTACATACTATTTTCCATATTTCTTTCCTCTCTTAATTATTTTCCCATTTCTGGATGAATGTTCAGCACTTTGCACAGCCCCCAGTTTTGAGAACTCATCCATCCATCCATCCATCCATCCACACCCATTTAGTCCTATGTAGGGTCACGGGGATCTGCTGGAGCCTATCCGAGGCAGGGAACCATCCTGGACAGGTTGCCAGTCCATCACAGGGTGACCCCCCACCTCCAAAAAAAAAAAAAGACGTGAAATTCGATCAGGAAAAGTGCAAAATAAAGTATCATTGAAATAAATTGAGTTTGGCTAAAATCAGTGAGAGACCCAGCCCTCTGAGGCTCCATACCTCAGTCATAGTTTATCATGAAGACCTCATTCCAACTTAAATTGGATCACAAGCCTTTGGACACTAACATACTGAATCTGTGTTTTGATTACATTTATAACCATTGGGAAATGGTGGCTTAGGCTCTATGATTTTCCAGAATTTCCCTGCATTCACCTCCACACTGAGTGATGTCACTATGCACCCAAAATCTGAGATGTGATTTGAAAAATTCTGCCTTTAAATCAACTTTCAATAAATATTAAGGATTTTAAAAGGTATCTGTCTGGAACTCGTACAAACATGGGGAGATCTTCTCCATAGTGTCCGTTGTCATTGAGACCTCTGTCATGGGATCTATAACAGCCTGCCGGAGAGCCTCAGGACTGCAGAGACTGTTGATATTTTTAAAGGACGATTAAAGACACACCTTTTTAATCAGGCTTTTAATTAATATTTTAAACTCTTCTTACGTTTTTATCTGGTGCTATCCTGTTTTATGTTGCTCCTTTTAGCTTGTTTTTGTAAGATGATGCTTTTATCTGCTTTTAGCTGATTTTATCTTGCTATTTTATGCTTTTAGTCGTCATCTTTTAACTCCTAGTGTTTCCTCAGGGGGGTCCTCCACACTGGGAGCTGTGTCAGGTGACTGGGGGTGCTGTCCTTGGGTCCCTCTGGTCTGGCTGGCTGGGGTTTCCTCCTTTGATCTGGGGGTCCGCCTGTCAGTTAGAGTCGGGGGGCCCAGGTGCTGGTCCCCTGATAAGGCCTGCGGCTCCTCCCGGTGTGGACGGCCCCAAAGGTGGTGTTTCCTTGATCCTCAGTGCCATGTCGCCCTATTGGGTGTGATTGTGTGTGTGTGTATGTATGGAGGGTGGTAGGGAAGGGGTTTTATTGTGATAATTTGTTTTTAATTCTGTAAAGCACTTTGTGTTGCATATTCTTGCATGAAAAGCGCTATACAAATAAAGATTGATTGATTGATTAATCATCACATTTTGTCGTAAACATTGGTTGTTAAAATAGCAACGTTTTGGTGTAAAATTGCAATTTTAAGTTGTCAGATTCAGATGTAAAAAGAATTGCAGCTTTTTCTCTTAAAATCATAAACTTTTGTTGTAAAGAAGCGATTTTTGCTACATCACAACTTTTTTTGTTGCAAGAATCCAATTCTGATACAAAATCCCAAGTTTTTCTAAATCAGCACAAAATTTTGTCACAAAATCAAAAAAATTAACCTGAGTTATTTGGGTTTGTGATGTCATTACCGACACAAACAGGCAGCCACGTTGGCTACCCTTCAAACTTTTTCTAGTGGCATCATTGTTGTGCTTGATAGATAGATAGATAGATAGATAGATAGATAGATAGATAGATAGATAGATAGATAGATAGATAGATAGATAGATAGATAGATAGATAGATAGATAGATAGATAGATAGATAGATAGATAGATAGATAGATAGATAGATAGATAGATAGATAAATGTACTTTATTGATCCCAAACTGGGAAATTGTCGTGTAGCAGCAGCAAGACATGAAAAAACACAATATTAAATAGCAATATAAAAAACAGAAAGTATTCTATTTACAATATAATTATAAGACACTTAAAAACACACACACACACACATGAGCAATATGACAAGTGTAACATACAACAAATAGTGCAATGAGCTGCAAGGTGCAGTGAATTAGGTGCAATATGTGTTATGAACAGAAAAAACAGAAAAACATCAGGCAAGAGTCTTATTGTACAGAGCAATGGCATGTGGCAGTAAAGATTTCCTGTATCTGTCCCTACAACAGCGGAGCTGTAACAGTCTGTTAACAGTAAATGTTAACACCAGCTGGCAAAATCTGCGTTTTGGGCTTCCTATGCTTATATGAATAACAAAAGGAGTGACACTGTCAAACTGCTGATCCCTGTTCACAAGTCAGCAGGTAACTGAACTCAACCAGAGTGAAACGCTCAAATGAAAGTTAACTCAGAAGAAGACCGGTGTTCCTCAAAGAGCTGATGCCGTTTCACAGACTGACAAGGAACCGACAAGGGGGACAGACCCTTGTAGGCAGCTGCACGCCGGCTCTGGAACTTTCTGTGAAACCACTGGAGGACCTTGCAAGAGGCAGTTAATTTTTATTTCAGAAATCTTCTCAATAACTGCTGCCACTCATCTGTTTCTAGTTGGTTTTTATTTGCTGTCTTTGCAGCACCGCTGAGACTTAAGAGGGAGATGAAAATGTTTCATTTCATTTTATCAGTTTATCAATAACTGCTGCTTCTTTTTTTTTTCTTGAGGTTTGCCTGCAAATGTAAAGTGCAATATGAATAAAATGTGTTATTATAATTATTGTACCGGTTGTATCTCAAGTTTTTTTCAGGCCTCAGGATTATTAGATATCCTAACTATTTTCACTCCTTTCAAATAAGAAATATTCTGTCATTCCAATGGACAGTTGAAACTGATGTTGGTATATTTGCAACACGGTGTTCAGTGAGCAAGAGAGAGAGAGTGAAGAAGTGTGTGCAAGCAGGCTTGGATCGGGACTAGAAAAGTGTGATGTGTGATAAAAGAATGAATGAAAGGAAAGGTGTACAAGATGGTGAGACTTGTGATGTTGCACTGTTTAGAGAGCACAGCGCTGAGAAAAAGACAGGAGGCAGAGTTGGAGGAAGCAGAGGTTAAAGGGTGGATATGATCAGGAATGAGAACATCAGAGGGACAGCACATGTTAGATGTTTTGGAGAGAAAGTCAGAGACCAGACTGTGATGGTTTCGACATCTACAGAGGAGGGATAGTGAATATATCAGTCGAATGATGGAGTTGGAACTGCCAGACAGGAGGCTTAGAGAAAGACCAAAGAGGAGATTTATGGATGCACTGAAAGATGACATGAAGATAGTTGGTGTGAAAGAAAAGGATGGAGTTAGATGGAGGTAGATGATCCGCTGTGTAAGAAAAAAATGTAGGAAACAAAGCTCAAAGAAAGCACAACGTCTTAACTCCTGTATCTAAAATATCAGCTAGATGCAGTTCCACTCCATTACACTAGATGTCACAAACGACAATGAAACGTCGGTGTTGAGGATTTTACTTTGAAGGTCTTGACCGGAAGTGCTCGATTTTCTTTAACCTGCTAGTTTATTTAGCATACAGGGGCGCAAATTGGCAGCAAGGTTTAATTCAGCAATATATTGACTAATCAATAATGGCTGGGACGGCTTCAGTAGCTGGTGAGGTATTCGTGGACGCGTTGCCGTATTTCGACCAAGGTTACGACGCAGCAGGTGTGAGAGAAGCGGTGAGTAAACGGACGTTGTTACCATGCTGCTCAAATCTGACAGACCGGAGAAGAAAATTGATCCGGGGCGATTTAATCCAGGATTTTATCACAACAGGGAGATATACGTGACCCAGTTTCTGTTTGTTTGTTTGTTTGCGTTTTACGTACTTTAATGTCTCAGGGCGTAAATAGAACAAATAAACAGCTGTAATCGTGGTTTCAGTTTGTTTACCAAAATTCAGTGTAAGTTTGTGACTTATCAAAGTGGCCACCTCTGCAGAAATAACCCCAATACATCCATAAATCCCCACTTTGGTCTTCCGCAAGGCCTCCAGGTCCAGCTTCATCATCCTCCTGTTGACAGATTCCTCTTCTCTACATGTCCAAACCATCACAGTCTGGTCTCTCTGACTTTCTCTCCAGAACGTTTAACACACATGTGCTTGTGTTTAAGCACAATTGGCTGATTTTTTAAACCGATATTTTAGGACTTAAAATAAGCTTACGTCGCTTTAAAGCGCATGTTGACAATAAACTACATCTCCCATAATGCATTTCTTCGTTACCTACAACGATAACAGTATATCACCATGAGCTAGAACTCAAGACGATTTTCAGAATTGATGGATTTGAGAAAAACCTCTACAAACTAAACCCAACATGTCAAATAAAAGAAAAATTGATTCGCAAGGAAGGACAGTTTCATCAACAACGGGAAAGCGAATACAAGTTTGTATCTCAAGGTGAAAAAAAAAGTATGTCTTTTGTGTTATGAGGCGGTGTCAGTCGTGAAAGAGTTTAATCTACGTCAGCATTTTGACAGAAAACATGGAAATAAATACAGAATCCATTATTTAACAATTTGATAAGGTGTAGTTTAATTAATTTTGATTTACATTGCATTTTGTTACATTCATGCTGTCAATCTGGCCCTTCCAAGGGCCCACCATGATGCTGATGTGGCCCTCAGTGAAAATGAGTCTGACACCCCTGATCTAACATGTGCCGTCCCTCTGATGTTCTCATTCCTGATCCTGTCCATCCTCATCACTCAAAGACAACCTCAACACTTTAACCTTTGCTTCCTCCAACTCTACATCCAACGTGCTCATTCCCGGTCCTATCTAGATCACAGTGTCATCTGCAAACGTCATAGTCCATGGAGATTCCTGTCTAACCTCATCTGTCAGTCTGTCCATCACCATAGCAAACAAGTAGGGGCTCAGAGCTGATCCTTGATGCACTCCCTCCTCTGTCACACCTACAGCACACCTCACCGTTGTCTTCCAGCTCTCATGCTTGTCCTGCAGCACTCTGACATACTTCTCTGCTCCTCCAGACGTCCTCATCGATACCAAAGCTCCTCTCTCTGCATCCTGTCATCTGCTTTCTCGAGGTCTACAAAGACACAATGTGGCTCCCGATGAGCTTCTCTGAAATTCACTATCAGGCCATAGTGCAAAGCCAAAGAAAAGGGAAGAAAGTAGAATTTCCTGTATTGACAGTTAAATCCTGTTTCTTCCTTCAGGCGGCAGCATTGGTTGAGGAGGAGACCAGAAGGTATCGACCTACGAAAAACTACCTGAGTTACCTACCCATGCCTGACTTCTCTGCTTTTGAGGTGAGAAAGTCATTGGATTGCTAAGACTATGCACGTGGATTCAGACAGTGACTCTGAGTAACAGCCCACTCTATCTCTTTCTGCCCTCCAGACGGAAATAATGAGGAATGAATTTGAGCGGTTAGCAGCTCGCCAGCCCTTGGAGCTCCTGAGCATGAAGAGGTAAGCCCCGGTCACTGTGGGAGTCTGGGATAAAAACGCTGTTATGCAAGCTGTGTTTGTACCTTTGTTTAATTCAGAGGAAGAGTTTCGCCGGCTTTTAGTTGGCATACAGCTGACAAATGAGGTACAACAATACAACAAAAGCTGGCACTGAGAACAGCGAGAGCCACAGCTATCAAATGCAATGAGAGCAGGGGTGTCCCTCTGTCTTCAAGGACCTCTTGAAGACACGCCTCTCTGTCTAAGGCTGGGCTCACACTGCAGGATCTCTGCAGTCTGAAAAGATTAATGCAAAGCCGTACGCATGAGGGCAAACGGGTCAGTCAGTAAAATGTCCTGCACGTCATGCTGCATGATTGAACATGCAGCGAATCGTGGCTGCAACAGAAGTAAACCCGAGAAGCATTTCAAGCTCTGAATGCAGCGTCAACGACATGCGCCGCCCTCATACAGCTGCCAGTGCGTCGGTGGGTCTGCTGTGGGGTGGGGGCTGCTGTAGTGGCTTTCTCCTTTACTCAAGTTCCACATTTTTCTTCTCATTTTCTTCTTCCGACGTCCATCGTATCTGGTGCTGTTGTTGGTAGGCTACTGTTTTAATCTATGACCTAGGAGGGCTGATTTTTTTTTTTTTTTCCCCCCTTCTGAGGCGGCTTAGAAACATGCAGTGTGAACCCAGCTTAACATACCAACATCCCTCACCTCACCTCCTTCCATAGCAGTGGATGTTGTTGCACATATCAGCTCGGCTCTCTGTCTTTACTCTCTTGCTTTATCCCTTACAGCTCCCTCCTTACCATTTAGCACGTCACCTTTCGTACTGTAGCGTGAGAGTATTCCTTAATTTGTACGTCACTTTGGAGTTAAAAGCGCCTGCTGAACATCAGTTTGCACATGAGTGTTGAGGCGAAATTGTGAAATCATCAAATCGACTCCAGTCGAATATCATCAGAGACAAGTTTTTATTGCAATGAGAACAGTCCAAACATCTGCAGGATGAGCAGCTACTTCACTGCTTTATAACCGTCTTTTAGGGGGAGAAGAACCCCTCCCCAGATAACCCATATCCAGGGCACCGTGCCGGATCTCCGGCGCTGGACTATGATTCAGGGGAAAAAAAACACACACAAACACGTTATCTCTGAGTGGCAGCGTTGCCAGGTGTACGATAATTATCGTATTTGTATGATAATTTGGACCTCTGTACGATCAATAATCAAAAAAAAGGCCAAATGTACAATCATTTGACTATTTCAAATGATTGCATGTCGCAGCTGTCTGCCAGAGAGTGTGTTTTTTTTTTTTTTTTGTGAACCCTCAAGGCATCTGTTCCCATGTGACGTGTTTCCAGCCAATCATGCTTTGCTGAGCGTGAGATCCGAGTGTTTGTCTCAGAACAATGAGCATGATAGGCTGAATGGTCAGCTGTGGCCGTCCCATGAGACGTTCACAGTCAGGACCATATCAGGAAGTCGAGCGAGCGAGATTTAAACAGACTTTAAGCAGAAGAGAAAAACTAAGGGAAAATAATTAGTCTCCAAAATCGCCCACAGGCCTCATAATTTGGCTCTTAGTTCCCACCTCTCATTTGTTTTTGGGGGACACGTTAGTCTAACGCAACTGTAAGTTGGGGCTGATGTGGTGCCGTTAACCCACTTCATACTGACGCAATAAAGCTGTGAGTGCCTGTGGGGATGCTATTTAACACTAGAGTGATTATATTTGACTATAGCGCATCATTGGGGTTGTTATTTTGGTTATGACAGATGAACGATAATTTCCCTCAAAATACGATAATTTTGAGTCTCTGGTACGATAATCCTACATTTCCCACCTGGCAACGCTGCTGAGGGGTCTTGAACGCAGCATCAGAGATGAGCCGGTGGTTGTTTGAACGGAGGTAACAAGTGTCTCTGGACTAGTGATCGACCGATATGGTTTTTTCAGGGCTGATACCGATACCGATCATTAGTAGTCAGGAAGGCCGATAGCCGATATTCATCAATTTTTTATTAAATGTTATATTTTAACACTAGAACCACCGAAGCAGTCTCACAGATGGTTAGGGATGTTATTATGTGAATAACTTTCTCCAAACAAAATTTACAGGTCTGCCATTACATTACTTTTCCTAAATATGTATGTTTTATATTTTCTGAAGTCTTTTACATATTAAAATAAAATACATAGGAGTTCTAGTCACTTGTTCCTCAGACGCCACAGCCGTCCTGCAGATACCATCATGTACAATACTACCAGTTATTCGCGATTACTTCATCCCCCCACCCCCCGCCTCACACACGCACACATAGGCAGAGACATGCAAACAAAATATGATTAAGTGTAACTGAAAAAATTCCACTTCAAGAACTGATTGTTGTGCGAAAACAATTACATCATATCTGGCGGTCTGAGAGACGGCTGCAGCGCTTCGAGGGGGTGCTATAAAGTTCGCGGTCCGCTTCTAAAATAAACTATCAAAGACAACTTCACCTAACATTTTTGGGATCTCTCAATCAACACAAAGAGATAAAGTTAAATAACTCGGTAGTTCAGCAGTTATTATTGTCCGACTGTTTTCTGTCAGACTGACGGTGCTTTGTTGCTCTGCAGTTACTCCCGTGGTAACGCACTATTCTCTATCCTCGTCACGCTTTCATGCAATAAAACTAGACTGAATTTAGTTTGAGTTTTTTTCTCACACACATACGCTTCGACTATAACGGACTGTTCTCATATCGATTTTTTTTCAGCAGCTTTGTCTCAAATCATTCAGACGCGTCGGGAGCTACTACGAGCCAGCAGAGCTGCCGCTGATGTTTATTACATTTTTACGGTATTCTGCTCATAGTAACGTTACTAGTAGTTGTGACATGCAGAGGACTGGGATGTTTATTACAATTTCAGGAGTTTCCAACGTACCTTTGACACATTCGTCCACACTGGAGCTTCTCCACACGAGAAGATTTATCTCTCCGCCGTGTTTGAGGACCTTGCAAACAGTTTCAGCTTCTGATTGGCTTTGTGTCTATGTGCTTGGATTGCGTAATCAAGATGGCGCTGTGAGCGGGGCAGTGCTGGAGACAGAGAAGCGCAGCTGCCTCCGTGCCAAAATAATTTAGTTTTAAATCGGCCTGTTGGATTAAAAAAAGGCCGATGCCGATAAACGTAAAAATGCCAAATATCGGCGCCGATAATCGGTCCGGCCGATAATCGGTCGATCCCTACTCTGGACATGGATGGAGGACAAAGGCGGAGATGGTTAGCCGTTTGGTTGCCAGAAGCTATGCGGGCCTGGTACCTCTTTTTGTGTGTTGTGCTCCAAGAAGCTAGTCTATGCAACTAGCGGCAAAAAAGCTCTTCACCGTCACGAAGGAGATGCCGGCCATGAAGCAGCTGTCTACGCTCTCCAACACAATCGCCGTTAACCGGGAGCAACAGAAACAGCGGACATAGCGGCCCCGATGACTCATCTATTTGTGACTTGAAAATACATTTGTACCTATTTATTGCGGAACATTATTTAGCATTTACAATAGCTCAGCCGCTCTTACTTCTCTCTTAAGTAGCCATTGATTAAAAAATGCTTTAAAAAAAACTCCCGGTTTCCAATCAGCAGGCCAGTTATATAAACACACATGACATAGCTCCAGAGATCAAGAAACATCCGTTTTTTATGTAAAGCACCTTGAATTGTCTTGTGCACAAATTGTGCTATACAACTAAACTTGCTTTGTCTGTCTGATCAGCTCCATGGATGGATGTTTTCTCTGAATGTTGATGAAGCAACCACCCAAAACATGGAAAAATACTGAATGTAATGGTTCACTTTTTTGATGATGATGCATCCAGAGAATAACATCTAATAACATAACTGCCTCTGCAAATATGTCAAAGAGGAGAGGAGTCAAGACCAAATGGAATGTATTTCCTATAACTTAATTTACCATTGGTTTTGAACAAAAATAATAGAAAAAGTTGCAATTTGTTTTTTTTTTTTTTTTTTTTTTTTTTTTTTGTACAAATTGCCCTTTACTGAATTAAATGGTTGTTAGATGAATCAGATTAATTGGCTTGACTCAGTTTCACATGTCTTCACTTATAACTTAATAACCTTTACTTTCTAAAATTCAAATTTAAATTGAAGGTCATCTTGTGCATTACCAAGCACAAAGTCAAAAAGTTATTTGCCAAATTGCCTAAAATGTGTATGCGTTGGATCCACTGCACCCCCGTAAAAAAGTTCAGGCTCAGGACCCTTTTTTTTTTTTTTTTTTTTTTTTTAAACTTTAAGCCCTGCATATCATAAAAAGTGAGAGATGTCGCTTAGGAAAAACAAAGTATACATTGGAGCATAACCAGAGACCATTTATATCATCTTAACTTCCTTTATGGACTTTTATTACCTTTGACCTGGTTTACGACTTATGACCTCTGCGTGGCTTGTTTATGGCCTGGATCCTGGACTAAACCAGACTAAACCAGACCCCTCACTGATCCCCCATGAGTCAGCATTTTCTAGTGAGAACACTAGAAAGGAGAACTAATAAGCACTGGATAACAATATGAAGCAATCGAGATAACATGTATAAAGTTTCCCATTACAATTAGTGCTGTTTTTTTAACGGTTGCAGTACAAAGAATGTAAAAACCAATACTGTTCGTGATGTAATGATTGTGTTTCCAAGCAATCAGACAATTGTCAGAGTTTGGCTGTTTGATGGATTTATTCTTGTAAAAGAAGGAGCATATTCTCTTACGGACAAAAAAAAAAAAAAAAAGGAAGAATGCTCAGAAAGCCAGTCCTCTGTGCACAGCTCAGATAGGATGTTGCAGGGATGACACACAAGTTATCATGAAGGCAGTTCTTCCACCAAGTCTGGTTCAAACCGCAGCTAGAAACAGCTGCTGGTGCATGATATAGATCACAGCAGTTAGCAGTTAGGGAGGGCTTTGTTAAGAACACCCCCCCCCCCCCCTGAACAGAACTAATACACATGCATCACAAAATACAGATTGGACCGTCAGACTTTATTATTACTTTTCCAACAGTTTCTCACATAGTGAGAAATGGAAGAGTTATGAAGAGAGAGCAGAAAACAAACCAAAAGCGACAGTTGCGTCTGGGTTGTTGTTCGATGCGCTACGAGTCTTTGCAGCTGCTGAGACGGAGATGTTTTGTGTCCCAGGTGCAGACGGACGAAACAAAACTATTGCAGTGCCTTGCGAGAGTATTCGACCCCCTTGAACTTTTCAACCTTTGACACATTTCAGGCTTCAAACACAAAGATATAAAATTTCAATTTTTTGTCAAGAATCAACAAGTAGGACACAATTGTAAAGTGGATGAAATTTATTGGATATTTTAAACTTTTTTTAACAAATAAAAAACTGTTAAGTGGGGCGTGTAATATTATTGGCCCCCTTGCGTTAATACTCTGTAGCGCCACCTTCTGCTGCAGTTCCAGCTCCAGTCTCTTGGGGTTTGTTTCTATCAGTTTAACACATCCAGAGACTAAATTCTGGTCCATTCTTCCTGTTGTTCATTCTTCCTGAACAGCAGTTTTCAGCTCTTTCCACAGATTCTGGATTGGATTCAGGTCTGGACTTTGACTTGGCCGTTCTAACACCTGGATACGTTTATTTGTGAACCGTTCCATTGTAGATTTGTCTTCATGTTTTGGATCATTGTCCTGTTGGAAGATAAATCTCCGTCCCAGTCTCAGGTCTTCTGCAGACTCCAACAGGTTTTCTCCCAGAATGCTCCTGTATTTGGCTCCATCCATCTTCCCATCAGTTTTAACCATCTTCCCTGTCCCTGCTGAAGAAAAGCAGGCCCAGACCATGATGCTGCCACCACCATGTTTGACAGTGGGGATGGTGTGTTCAGGGTGATGAGCTCTGTTGCTTTTACGCCAAACATTGTTTTGCATTGTGACCAAAAAGTTCAATTTTGGTTTCATCTGACCAGAGCTCCTTCTTCGACATGTTTGGTGTGTCTCTCAGGTGGCTTGTGGCAAACTTTAAGTGAGACTTTTTATGGATATCTTTGATAAATGTCTTTCTTCTTGCCACTCTTCCATAAAGGCCAGATTTGTCCAGTGTAGGACTGATTGTTGTCCTCTGGACAGACTCTCCCACCTCAGCTGTAGATCAGTTCATCCAGAGTGATCATGGGCCTCTTGGCTGCATCTCTGATCAGTCTTCTCCTTGTTCCAGATGAAAGTTTAGAGGGACGGCCGGATCTTGGTAGATCTGCAGTGGTCTGATACTCCTTCCATTTCAATATGATTGCTTGCTCAGAGCTCCTTGAGATGTTTAAAGCTTGGGAAATCTTTTTGTATCCACATCCAGCTTTAAACTTCTCCACAACAGTATCTGGGACCTGCCTGGTGTGTTCCTTGGTCTCCATGATGGTCTCTGAGTTTTAAACAGAACCCTGAGACTATCACAGAGCAGGTACATTGATATGGAGACTTGATTACACACAGGTGGGTTCTATTGATCATCATCAGTCATTCAGGACAACATTGGATCATTCAGAGATCCTCACTGAACTTCTGGACTCAGTTTGCTGCACTGAAAGTAAAGGGGCCCAATAATATTACACACCCCACTTTTCAGTTTTTTATTTGTTAAAAACGTTTAAAATATCTAATAAATTTTGTTCCACTTCATGATTGTGTCCCACTTGTTTTGGATTCTTGACAAAAAATTGAAATTTTATATCTTTATGTTTGAAGCCTGAAATGTGACAAAAGGTTGAAAAGTTCAAGGGAGCTGAATACTTTCGCAAGACACTGTACATACTGTTCTGTCTAGTTAAGATCAAATGCGTGCGCACACACACACACACACACACACACTTTTGTGCTTCGATACAGCTCATCACTCTTGCTCAAAAGCAAACACAAGGAAGTAGAGGTGAGGATTACACGCATCGTGAAGCGTCACGTCCGTGCTCCTCTAAACACATCAGTTCTATTGTCTGGACCACCAGGTGCCTGACGACCTACGTCACGAACAAGATATACGACATCAAATGAGGTTTATTTGGAAATCCTTCAACTGGAGCTGTGTGGTAGCTGACGTGGAGGTGCTGCTGTGAACCTGCAGAGGTTCTGATTTACTGAGCAGTCGTTGGTCCGGGTGCTTTGTTTGTTTGTCTGTTTTTGTTTTTTCTTTTGTAATTTGAGCAGTTGGGTCTAAAAACCTGTTTAAGTGTAAGTTATTCCTCATTGAAATCCGGTCTGGGGTTGATGAGAAAATGAAAACAATCATACTGATGAGTAGGGCTGTAGCGATACACTAATCTGACGATACGATACACGATACTCGGCTCACGATACGATATATATCGATATTCATCTTACAATACATTTACATCATTTTCCGAAAGATTTTAAAGGGACAAAGTGATTTTGGTGACATCTTGTGAGTGTTCCAGTGACTTTGAATTAATTGAACTGAAACCATCAATTACACATTATATGGCTGACAGGCAGCTTGCAAATGCTGGACAAAATGAATAAAAGATTTGTTGAGAAAAATAGTTTCATTTATTTAAACAGTGCAAATTGTTGCTTGCAAGCTTTTAAAGGTGGGACACGGGGGTTTTGAAAGGAGCTTAGAATATTGATACCCGCGGCCGAAAAATCGATACTCGATAAAATATCGATATATAGATCGCAGAATCAATAAAATCGCTCTACTAATGAGCAGAATCTATACGGCACCCCGTATTGACGAACCCTGATATCGATTCCGATCCCTGCAAGCAACGTAGACTGCTCCCCTCTTAATGCACGAACAGCAGGTCCGTCCACAACTCAAACACTGGAGAACTGCTAGATTTGGTGACTTAGACAAGCGTGTGAATATAATGCAGAAAACTATGACTTTCTGTTGGTTCTAATGACTTAAAATATTAATATTAGGAAGTGTCCCATTAAAGGGCGCAAAAGTCCACGAGCATCGTGTGATGCATGCTACGTTGTCAGAGGTTGTTTGCGAGGCTCTGTGCAGACATCCAAGTGAATCCTGGTTTGTTGCAGTAGGTTCTGACTCGTCTCCTTCCTGTAGAAACGACTGTCCATGTAGGGAAGGTGTGAAGAGACCCTGCTGTAATGTCTTGAAAATAAAAGTACCCGTAGTTGCCATATTGTAACAATTGTAAAAGCTCAGTATGTACGTTTTTTTTTTCCTTTATTTTCTGATATAGCATGTTGCCTTTTACCACCCAAACCATTAAAACTGAAGCTGAACGCATCCATGTATGAAATGTGTGAATCCAGATGTAACTGAAGGATGACATGAAAAACACGCACACACGGTCCTCTGGGTTCCAGATGTTTGCTTACAGCCCTGTCCCCGTGCGCAGATATGAGCTGCCGGCCCCCACCTCGGGGCAGAAGAACGACATCACAGCGTGGCAGGAGTGCGTGAACAACTCCATGGCCCAGCTGGAGCACCAGGCGATCCGAATCGAGAACCTGGAAATCATGTCGCAGTACGGAACGAACGCCTGGAAAGTCTACAACGAGTACGTGGCAGCAGCAGCAGCAGTAGCGTCCTCTCAGAGACAGTAACGCAGCATGATGTCACTCTGAAGACTTCTGACTCTTTATCCTGCTCTTCTCTCGCAGTAATTTGGCCTTCATGATTGAGATGGCTCAGAAAGAACTTCAGAAATTCAGGTGAATCGCAACTGGATGATAACCCGCTAAGAGTCCCATTGAGTTCACTTTTCACTAAATTATGAATGTATTTATTTTGATTGACAGGAAGAAAATTCAAGACTTGAACTGGCAGCGTAAGAACGACCAGTTGGGAGCCGGGGCCAAGTTGCGAGAGCTGGAGTCTAAGTATGTTTCAAAGAGCTCGCCGGCATATTTCTCTGTCAGTGAGGAAAATGTGTTAATATATGAACCTTTTTTTTTTTTTGACAGCTGGGTGTCACTGGTGAGTAAGAACTATGAGATCGAGCGGGCCATCGTCCAGCTGGAGAATGAAGTCGCTCAGCTCAAACAGCAGCAGGGGGACGAGAACAAAGAGAACATCCGCCAGGACTTCTAGTAGCTTCGTCCTCGCTGGACTCAGAAGTAGAGACAGATTTATTTCAGTCGGGACTAAGAAGCTGTCGGAGGAAGGAGGGCGTTTCCTCGGTGGAGGATCTTCAACAGTTTCATCAAGTAACACTTCAGTTTCCCCCAAAACCTCAGTTAAAACCACATAATTACCAGACTTCACAGCGACTGTCAGGACGATGATGGAATATTGTATATTTCAAATTTACCTGCTTTCGTTTTTTTTTTGTTTTTTTCTTTTTAACAGCAAGACTTTGTACATGTTGCTCAGAGATGAAACACATTTACCAACATCCTTTAGGCTGAACATGATGCATTAAAACACTTTTATTCACGTATTTTCTTCCTGCAGCAGCGTCACACAGCTGATGACACGACGGAGTCACTTTTGTTTTGTTTTTTTCTCCGAGTACTTGTGTTGAAAGTGCTTTGGCAGTCGTGTTAAATATTTCATACGTGTTTCAGATGTTATGCAGCAAAGTTTTGTTCACAAAACGGTAATTTAGATTTGTATTGTTGAAGTTGTCTTTTAACAGGAGGAGCGCTGTTTGAAGATGAATTTGTCTTTCCACCTTTATATTCTTTTCACTTTTTTTGTTTTGTAATGTTTTAATAAAAATGAACTTTTCTTATTTCTTTTGTCCTGAGCATGTTATTGTTTTTTTTTTCTTCTTTACATTAGATTAAAAAGTCTTTATTGTTATTGTGGAGTTGCCTGGACACCAAAACTATAAAAGTTACATCTGAAAAGATCCAGTTAAGACCAAGAAACATACTAACAGTATCGCCAAGTTCCCTTTTATCCTGTATTTGTACTGTATCATTTTTAACTGCAGCACTAAAACTCAACCTTTGGGGGAAAAAAGAAGGATGATTAAAATCGCAGCTGGAGTTTGTACAAATAATTATGTTTTTTTTTGAAGGTATAAACCGTATCTCACAGGACGTGTAGTGCAGCAATCAGAAGTGCACAGATTTATTTTAGCTTGGAGGGAATTTCCTCCAAACTACATATTCAACGGTTTCATCAGGAAACCAGAAGAAGTTGCAACAAAGTCTCACTTAAAACCACATATTTACCAAACTGGAGTATCGTTGCATCTAGACGTCTCTACCAACAAGTTCTGTTGCAGATCAAATACATGTGATCTTTTCATTCTGCTCGATGTCTGGAGTTAGTCCAGATACCCTGATACCGGTCCGGATACCAGAGTTGGTCCAGATACCCTGATACCGGTCCAGATACCAGAGTTAGTCCAGATACCCTGATACCGATCCAGATACCCTGATACTGGTCCAGATACCAGAGTTAGTCCAGATACCCTGATACCGGTCCGGATACCAGAGTTAGTCCAGATACCCTGATACCGGTCCGGATACCAGAGTTGGTCCAGATACCCTGATAACGGTCCGGATACCATAGTTGGTCCAGATACCCTGATACCGGTCTATACCAGAGTTAGTCCAGATATCCTGATACTAGTCCAGATACCCTGATACCAGTTCAGATACCCTGATACCGGTCCGGATACCAGAGTTAGTCCAGATACCCTGATACCGGTCCAGATACCAGAGTTAGTCCAGATACCCTGATACCGATCCAGATACCCTGATACTGGTCCAGATACCAGAGTTAGTCCAGATACCCTGATACCGGTCCGGATACCAGAGTTAGTCCAGATACCCTGATACCGGTCCGGATACCAGAGTTGGTCCAGATACCCTGATACCGGTCCGGATACCAGAGTTGGTCCAGATACCCTGATACCGGTCTATATACCAGAGTTAGTCCAGATATCCTGATACTAGTCCAGATACCCTGATACCAGTTCAGATACCCTGATACCGATCCAGATACCCTGATACTGGTCCAGATACCAGAGTTATTCCAGATAGCCTGATACTGGTCCAGATTCCAGAGTTAGTGCAGATACCCTGATACTGGTTCAGATACCAGAGTTAGTCCAGATACCCTGATACTGGTTCAGATACCAGAGTTAGTCCAGATACCCTGATACTGGTTCAGATACCAGAGTTAGTCCAGATAGCCTGATACCAGTTCAGGTACCTGAGTTAGTCCAGATACCCTGATACCGGTTCAGGTACCCTGATACCAGTCCAGATACCAGAGGTATTCCAGATACCCTGATACCGGTTCAGGTACCCTGATACCAGTCCAGATACCAGACATAGTCCAGATACCTGATACCGGTCCAGATACCCTGATACCAGTCCAGATACCCTGATACTGGCCCAGATTCCAGACGTAGTCCAGATACCCTGATACCAGACATACCCTGATACCAGTCCAGATACCCTGATACTGGTTCAGTTACCAGAGTTAGTCCAGATACCCTGATACCAGTCCAGATACCAGAGTTAGTCCAGATACCCTGATACCAGTTCAGGTACCAGAGTTAGTCCAGATACCCTGATACTGGTCCAGATACCAGACTTAGTCCTAGTACCCTGATACTAGTCCAGATATCAGAGTAAGTCCAGATACCGTGATACCGGTCCAGATATCCTGATACCCATCCAGATACCAGAGTTAGTCCAGATACCCTGATACTGGTCCAAATACCAGACATAGTCTAGATACCCTGATACCAGTCCAGATACCAGAGTTAGTCCAGATACCCTGATACTGGTCCAGATACCAGAGTGAGTCCAGATACCCTGATACTGGTCCAGATACCAGATATAGTCCAGATACCCTGATACCGGTTCAGATATCAGAGTTAGTCCAGATACCCTTATACAGGTCCAGATATCAGAGTTAGTCCAGATACCCTGATACCGGTCCAGATACCAGACATAGACTAGATACCCTGATACCAGTCCAGATACCAGACGTAGTCCAGATACCCTGATACTAGTCCAGATACCAGAGTTAGTCCAGATACCCTGATACCGGTCCAGATATCAGAGTTAGTCCAGATACCCTGATACCGGTCCAGATACCAGAGTTAGTCCCTATACCCTTATACCGGTCCAGATACCAGACATAGTCCAGATACCCTGATACCGGTCCAGATACCAGAGTAAGTCCATATACCCTTATACCGGTCCAGATATCAGAGTTAGTCCAGATACCCTGATACCGGTCCAGATACCAGAGTAAGTCCATATACCCTTATACCGGTCCAGATATCAGAGTTAGTCCAGATACCCTGATACCGGTCCAGATACCAGAGTTAGTCCAGATACCCTGATACTGGTCCAGCTATCAAAGTTAGTCCAGATACCCTGATACCGGTCCAGATACCAGTTAGTCCAGATACCCTGGTGTAGATTCTCAGCATCCAGGGGGCTTTCTCAGTTCAAATTGACTGCTGGGGAAGTTCCCGGGCTCATAAACTGTTGAACAGTTCAGCTTCTAGAAGCCATCGTTGATGTTCGAGGTTCTGAGCTCTTTCATCAAGAATCTCAGTGCAGCAGGAATCTCCAAAAGGCCAAAGTTCAGTACAGCAGATTTTTATGGCTGAGCACTGTTCATGAACAGATACTGACTTTCATCATTCCGTCGCCCTTCTCTTATAGTCCAGACTTGTGCGAGGGATTACCTGCTTATTATCCTATTATACCCATACCCATCAGTGGAACATAACGACGTTACTTGTAATTTTGTTACGCCTACACAACCAGTAGAATGTGATGCAATTACTTTTTATTATGGTTCTAGATTTTTCCAGTGAGGTCATAATGATGCCTTGATCAAATCCTAATTAAGCCTTGATGGAGTTTTAATGGCGTCAGCTCTGATTACCCTGATGAACGTGGTGATGACGGCTATAATGTGATAGCATCTACTCATCTCAGGCTAAAATAGGAGCCACCTGATGAGCTTACTGGTGGTGGCCTTCTCTTGACAGAATCACATCTGATTATCCCAGATTTAATCAACATCTTATCTTTTGTGTATGGTCCTGATATTTGTAAGACTCAAACTCAATTTTGAAAAATATAATTTATTTCCAGATGGTCTCAATTAACATCCTACATATTTCCTACGAAGTCAGCTTGTGTCGCTCCATCAGCTCTGGCCCTTTCCTGTATCCTTGCCGGTCCTTTTCAGGTATTTCAAGTTTATACACTACACCTCCACCACCATGCTTTACAATTGGTATGAGGTGGTTTTCACAAAATGTGATGCTGAGCATTATGGCCAAACATCCCCACTTTGGTCGTGTGTGTCCAAAGGAGATTGTTATAGATGTTCTGTGGTTTGCTGAGATGCGACTTTGGACTGCCTCGGCTATGCTGCCATGTTTTATGTAGAGGCTTCCCCCTGGCCACCTTTCCTAATACTGTGTGAACTAGCCATGAAGACAGGCATGTCTTCAATGTTTTCCAGTTGTGAAAAATCTATTACTGTTGAATGATGGATTCCACTTTGTTTGGAAAAGACCTTATAAAACGTTTGAAAGTAATGGGCAGTGTAGTGTAAATGTCCTTGAGCTCTGCATGAACTCCGTGAACCACGTCAACTCAGATAACACCTGTGACCGTACAGGAACAGAATAACAGTCAGCATGAGAGGAAAAGAAGAGATATGGAGAAATCTGGAGACTGTAAAAAGACAGATATGAACACCTGCAGCGCTGTACCAGCTGTTCTGTTAAATGAAGTGTGTATGTGCAACAGCACCGGTCAAATTATGAGTTTCTGGGAATTTCCGGCACAGAACTGATAAAGAGAATGCAAAGAAAGGATACAGAATAAGGTGTATCTGTAAGAGTAAAAGTGCTGAACTGATACAGAATAGGGTGTATCTTTAAAGGAAAAAGTGCTGCCACTGCCCCAGATTGTATAAAAGACGGAGCATTTTGTACGGAGATTCAGACCTGCCCGGGCAATTGTCTCAGAAGGAGCTATTGTATTGCACAATAAAACCTTCATTTTTGACTTTTGAACCAGTTTGTTCGACTTTGTTCTTTGACTTTTTAATACTTTGAAAACTTAATACTTTGAAAAACTTAGAATATTTTTGAGACCATTGGCGAACCAGACAACAGTCTTTACACTACAGCAGCAGCAGTTGGTTCTTTGATGTCACTGCCGATGTCTTTCCTCCTGGGCATTGTGCTAACACACACAAAAGCTCCAAATTGGCAAAACCTCTGTTTCTATAGAGGTGGTCACGCTTGTTAATGATCAGTTCATTTACACTCGTTCTGAATTTGACTTACAATCTCAGGTATGTTAATCTGAGGTAGCATTTTCCTACGATCTTAAGATCTGGCAAACATCAGATTTGATGTATATTTTACACAATTATACGCAGAGTTGTAGCTATCACAGTGGTCAATGCTTTGAATATGAATGTTTGTTTCTGCAAAGAAGCTACACATTATAAAACACAGATGCATCAAATCTAACCCATTTCTTTAAACCAAGTCTTTACAGCAATACGACTTCAGACCACATGGGGGCATATGGATCTGCTGTAACAAGAACCACTAACACTATGCTAATCAGTGGAGACGGTCTGGCGTGTCTTGAAACATCAGTTCGGGTCCACTTTGTTCTGGCTTATATCAAGGGCTGACGCATGAACTTTCTTGTGATACGTTTCCCCCTTGTGGTCAGAAGTAGAATTGCTACATAGAGTGGCTTTATAAACTAAAAATAACATCAAGGTTACAATATTTCCTTTGGTTCCTACGTGATAGCTTTTAATGATGGCTGATAAAGTGCTTTTGTAGAACATTACGATGTCTTATGACTTTGAATATGGAATTTTATTACTTTGTCTGGGAAATAAAATAAAAAAATAATAAATATGAAACAACACAAATATGTCCAGGAACTATTTAACCAGCATACCAGTCTGAGTAACACAAGTTCATAAACATTTCACCCTGGACAGTTTCCAACATATACAGTTCACTCAAAGACAGTATGTCATCATTTATTATGTCTTGCTGCATTCTTTACATGAGCATTACAATAGTCACTTTCCTCTTTTGATCACAAACAGAATGACCTGAAAAACCTTGTAATGTCAACTCAACAGGGGCAAACCGAGCTTAATTTCACAAGACTGTATGGTTGATCATGAAAAGCCAGATGTCCGATGCAGGAAGTAAGTTGGAAAGCATCGATAGAACAGATATGCGGAGTTTCTACATGGACAAAAAGACCTAATCAAAATTCAACAGGAACCTGAAAGTCATGCTCTGTCACGCTCTTGCAACTTTCATACATCTCAATCACACAAGTTTGCAGGCACCATTATACTGTTCTCAAATAAACTATAGGGCTCTCTTTAGGAAAAGTTATACACTGTGATAGAATCACTGAATTCAACTATGTGCAAAACTCTGAGGATAGCTACTGGTAGCTAACGTAGCAGTGTGGGATCTTTGGCCATGCTCCAGTCTATATACTGAGAGTGTTGAGAGCTGGCACCAAAGTCACAGCCTCTGGCAGGTTCTTGTTCTGGTCCTGGCCTTTACTCTGGAGAAATTTCTGTCGATGCCTCTCCTCCTGGCGTTTTTTCTTCTCCTGCCGCTGCTGTTCTTTCCTCTGCTTGTTGGACACCTGGGGAGAAACAAAAAAAATGTATTATTTTAGATTACTCTGCTTTAACCAAAGAGTGTTTCCAGAAGTATGTTAAGGCTCTCCTTTATAAAGAGTAATCCTGATGTATTTTGTATTTGAAAAACCACAGAGATTTTAAGTGATAGCAGTAAGTTAAGTCAGCTGGATTCCAATTTATTTAGCTTGGCAGGCAGTGAAGCAGCAATGCAGTTTGTTCCAATACCAAGTTTTCCTCCTTTGGCTTCACCTTAGGTTTTTGTACGTTGCTGCCCTCTGCTGGTTTATTGTGATCACTGCCGTCTGTGGCTGCAGCTCTGCAGGCTGAGCATGACTCTGAGGAGCACTGACCCTGGCAGGGCTGACCAAGCAAAGAGCCAACGAGCCATTCAGCATTTATTGTTGCCGCACTCAGCTGGAGCAGGTTTTCCTCGTCACCTGAGGCAGGAAACACACAGAGCAAACTCGTGAGGTGAATCAATTACTGCTCAAACAACAGTGCATTTACCAACAGGCTGGCAGCTGTGTAAGTTCATCAAAAAACATCAATAGGCAAGACTGAAGACATGACGACCATCAAGTCCTTAACTGAGCTAACTCCTGATATTCTAAATTCTCCAGCAGCTAAAGAGTCAAACTCGTCCTCTGACCCTGGATTCCTCGACTCTTGATGGAACTCAGGATCACGTTTTCGTCTTCAGAAGCTGTTGGAGACGTTTTCTGTCTGTCCCTCTGACCGTCCCCAAACTCCCGCTGATGGCTCTGCGAGTTCTGCAGATTCTGAGAACAACAAAGTTTAAACAATTGAAACATCTCTGTTGAGGATACTTCAGTAGGTGTACTATTAGAATATTTCAGCTAGTAAGTTAAACACGATGTTCTCTTGATATCTGAAGAGGCGCACAATATATATATATATATATATATATATATATATATATATATATATATATATATATATACACACCACACATACACACACACACACACACACACACATTAGGGCTGGGCAACGGTTAAAATTTTTTATCGCGATTAATCACATTAGTTCCCTGATTAATCACGATTAATTGCATTGTATATGCAAAATCAAATAATGTATTCAAAAGTAGTGTAAAATGCACTTTTATTAAAATGTTCTGCTGCCATATGAACTAAAGTGCCATAACATTTATTGTTCAAAACCTTTTAACATCACCACTTGTCAGTAACACATATTTCATGTAAATCTCATCTTTAAAAATGTAAAAAAAAAATTTAAAAAAAAGCTTATTGCCACTGCCAGGGCAATAATGTCATCCTGTTTTTTATAAAAAATAAAAAAAAAGTCTACAAACAAAATCCAACAATCAGCACAATCGGAACACTAAAACAGGTAATTTCTGAGGTAACAGCAGAAACTTTTAACGGGGAGTTCAACTTGTCAGTTGTTACAAATAACCTTGTTTCTGTTAAATCCTCCGTCTGGGAGAACTTTAAAATGAAAATGTCCATGTTAAAGTTCAGTAACTTTACCAATCTGTGTATCTTTCATTCTTTCCATTTTCAATTGTCTATCAAAAATTAAAAAAAAATTAAAAAGTGACATTTTATTACATTTTTCATTTTTTATTCTCACACAAAAAAAATTGAGAAAATGTCTGTTTTTTTTATATTTCAATTTTAGACTTGGATCCAAAATACGAAATTTAAAAACTGGCCACAGAACTGAATTTGTTTTATTATCGAGGACTGGACTTTCTGTTGTCGTTACACATCTGTGCCACTAGATGGAGCCGCACTGCAGTAACCAGCTAGAGAACAGCAGGACAGTGAACACATGGAGCAGATCTGATGTAACTGCAGTCCAGAATTTTCTTTTTTAGACAGAATTGTTAATATTGCTACCTGAGTTGCTACCGGAACTGTAAAGTATACAGATTTTTACCGCTCTCCATGTCTGTTTTAGCTTTACTGCATGTTTACCTGCCAGTTATCTTCTGGTTCCGCCGCAGCCAGTAACAGACTTTTCAAAACAAAAGCATGTGAGCAACATGTGTTAACGCGCGATAAAATAAATGTCGGCGTTAATAAATTAATGAGTTAACGCGATAATAACGCAATAACTTGCCCAGCCCTAATATACATATGTGTGTTTTTTCTTTATCTACTTTCAGATGTGTTGGTTAAGTTCTCTTAAAACAGCACAAAGGTAGTTTTGCAATTTTTCACCCCAGTGGGGCCCATAAGTGTGATGGTTAAGTTGCTTTTATGACACTAAAATTTGTTTGGTCTCATCCTTGGTTTTTCTCTTCTGTCACTACTTTCTTCAGTCTCTGATACACGTCTGGCATGATGTCCACTGTAGCTCTGTGAGCTAATTGTTGTTTGTGTCAGACTGACGGCTGGTGTCATTTACACGGGACAAATGGCTCGTATTGCACTGACCCCATTCATTTTCTATAGAAGGTCAGGAGGCGTGTTCATTGCCTATGCGAGGGATCTTGGGAAGTCAGGGCGCCCGGGGAACCTCATCCAAATGAGTGCAGGGATGTTATCCAGTCAAATTAGACATCTTTCTCTTCTGTGCTGCATTCAATGGAAGGTTTGTCCTCAGGTCTGTTGCATTAGTGGCAGAATCAGAACGGAGTACGCATCTATATTAAAACAGACCTCTGAATAAACCTCAGATGTGGCTGTGATCTACATGCATCCATAAAAGAAAATAAGGAGAGCGATGCAAGTACACGTGAAATTGCTTGTGCACAGTGAACATGTGGCTGTGGGCCACGTTCACACTGCAGACAAGTGACCCAAATCTGATTCTTTTTTTCTTCGTTGGCCCATATCTTATTTGTTTATAGCTGTCTGAACAGCTCAAATGATGATGATGTGGTTCTACATCGGATATATATCCGATGTTTCTCAATGCGACTTCAGTGTGAAGTGTCAGGCTGCATTTCGTTCGTCTTCACGTCAGACTAGTTTTACCCGAGGACCTGTGGTAATATGCAATAATTGCGGATGACGTCTGCAAATTGTAAAACAAAAATTCCACAGCGGATTACCCACCCTATTTCAGACAACACAGAGGCCATGCGATAATTTGAATTCCGTGCTAAACCACATTTCAGTAATTCCTTCCTGAACATCCTGAACAAAACCAAGGAAATGATCACCGGCTTTACTGATTTACGACCAGGCTGTTGAAATGGTGCATCAGTTCAAGCACTTGGGGACAATAATTGATGACACACTCAAGTTTGACGTCAGTATGTGCTAAAGCCCACCAGCGGGTGCATTTTTATCGTAAACTATGGAGCTGTAATGCTGACAAGTGTTTCATAAACATTTTTTATTCTCATTGTATTGAGTCTGTTTGAACATTTTATTTGATCTGTTGGTTTGGGTCTCTCTTTGAAGAACAGAAAGAGGAAGGACTACACTGGAAATACTGGTCCAGGCAATACTAGTCCAGGCAACGCTAGTCCAGATAATACTAGTCCAGGCAATGCTAGTCCTGTGTGAATAGGGCATTTGACGACACTCATGCGAATGATGTGATGTTTTTTGATGATAGTAGGGACGGGACGCCACCAGAGCTAGACAACGCCTCCTAAAAGTAATCAAGACTTTCCTTCAAATGAAACTGAAACTGATATTTCAACATTTAAGAACCTCCTTTGTGCCGCTTTAAATTTTAGTGTCATAAATACCCATGTGCTACTGCTTACCTCTATGCGGAGGTGAGCAGGACTCTCTGAGTTGTCACCGATCCGCCTCACACTGTCATAATGATCTCCATAGCGGTAGGCAATGTGTAGCTCTCTGCAGACTTGCTTCTCCGCACCATTTATCTGTAAAGAAAACACAATAAACAAACTGTGGTGTGCTACAGGGATGCTAAATATATCTCATGGCTAATAGCAGATTACGGGCGATGTAATGTTATTTAAAAGCCACGGCCTGAGGCTCTGTGCTTACCTCCCACAGTGGTGTGTTCAGCTGATGGATGACTACTTTGACCTGTTGACTACGTGCAAAAGCTACGATGGCATCATTACCAGCAAACGTGCCAGGCTGGGAAAGGTTGGCCACTGGGGAAAGAGAATGGGATAAGGTTGTTTTTAAGGAACTTTTTATGACATTATGACCATTGAGGACCACTGTATTGTCTCTGGTCAAAGTTCCATTCCGTTAAAAAAAATCTAATCCATCTATAGGGTAACAACATAGAATCATTAGCTCCTGGGAAGAGATTGGTAAATGTCTATCTGATCACTATTTGTCAATGTAGTCAGGGAGATTTTTCTTACAGTGTTGTGCAAAGGGAACATCATCCTCAACGAAGGGTTCAAAGTCTTGTCGATGGGACATCATATACTGGACGGTCTCCTGGCGAAGCCGCAGGTGACCGCGAGAGTGACCTTCCAACTGGTCACCGAGAGCTCTGAACAGGCAGTTCCTGCAGAGGATAAAGTGTACCGCATTACTGCCAACAGTTAAGAGAATCAGTGTATTTTTCCAAACGTCAAGTTTCTCCGCAATAAATGTTCACAATATTTAAATCAAAAGGCATTACACTGAGCTGGTGCCTTTAATGGAGAAAGCTGGCAGATATCTCGCTTTTTCAAACAACAATAACAGCCCTTCAAAATACAGGTTTCTCAAATCTTCTGGCCAGCGGTAAAGAGACAAACTCTTGCCACTAGTTATATTCACATCTAAATACAGTTAAAAAAATGTAGAATGATGCCAAGTATGGTAGGACAGAGTGACTTTGTCAAGGCCAAACAACTGGGTTGGAGTGAGGCTTTTGGGATGCTCCCATTCAGCAGCACTGACTCAAGGAGAAACAAGTCATTAACCAGGAACAGTGTTCAGGAAAGTAAAGAAAACCATTTATGAGCCATGATCGTGGGTTACTTTTACACTTAAAGATATAGAATGCAGAATATTTACATAAAAAAAAGTCCTAGTAGAAGTATGGTCATCTATTTCCTTGCAGAGACACAATCTTCTGCTGGGAATTATCTTCCTTATTCTCATGTAGCTGTGTTTAAGATGTTTTTTGGACTGCAGCTTCAGGGCAGAAGACATGCAATACATGGGTGTGAAGAAATAAATACAGCAAAATACATTCAATTTTCCTACAGTATCTTATAGCGCAGCAACTTTGTGGCGCTGCACGCAGGGGGGAAATGTTTCTTTTTTTTTTTTTTCAAATTAAACCAAAGGAAAGAAAGCAAAAGTAAGAGTCAGGTTTCTGGCTCTTACCCATCTCCAGGGACCTCTCTAAGCTTGAGCCCCAGTGCCTGGAGCTGATTGGAGAAACTAACAAACTCCGCCCCTTCGTCACCATCCTGTGGGCGGTTTTTGCGGTCCTTGGCGATGGCCCGGCGCGCTGCCCGCTCATCCCTCTTCCGTTCCAGTTCACTTTTTTTATTGCTTCGCACAGGTTTCGCTGCCTGTTTCCTTGACATGTTTTCTGCTGTTGTGTCTTCAGGCCCACAACACCAAAAAATGTCTTCTTATGGGAATGGAAGCTGGCTCTTTCTCAAACACTGCCACCTACAGAGAACGACCCCAAAAAGACTGTCACTTTTCACAGAACATCAAATGCCTTTCAACCAGACTTCCCTAAATCTGTAATTAGACATCAACGGCCCCAAACTGTTTCTTTAATGTTGTATTTTGAAGTACAAAAAAATGTACAAATGAAGTATCTCTTACAACGTGTCCTATGGAGGACATGTTAATCCCACAACATGTCCTCCACAGGACACGTTGTGAGAGATACTTTTCTTTACCCTCTCCCCCCCCCATGTCATCTCATTTCCTTCTAATATATAGGCAGCGCCAGAACATGGCTGCAGCCCCCAGGAACCGTCTACTCATGTCCTTATGTTGTTTGTTTCTGTATGTTTTTCTTGGATGATGTACTTGAAATGTAATTTCGTTGTGCTGGGACGCTGCCTCAATGACAATAAAAGCAATTCTGATTCTGATTCGCTAAAATTTTCCGTTCTAGTTTGCATCCAGAGAACCTTCAGATTTATGTCAGATTAGTGAAATGACAAAAGAAAAAAAAATGTAACTTTCAAATCTGATTTATGTTCCTTTTATTAAGCTTGGCCTATTAGCTACTGTCAACTTTCATAGTTTGCTTGATTTTAATAAAGCTTTGAAATACACTGGTAATACAAAAATGGCTTTCATTAAAATAAAAAAGTTAATCATTTTTAACCCTGTTCACCTGTAGTGTCTCCATTTTACTTAATACCCTTCTATAATTTTTAAACACAAAAATAAAAAGTATTTATTTCAAACAAAGTCAGCTGAACATCATAACCTCAAGTCAATGTCACAATTTATTAAACATGTTACCATGATAACAATTAATCAATTATTCTTCAGTTGAGTACTTTTTTTTTTTTTACATCATTGACAGGGATTTTGTCTGAAAACTGGGATTTTTTTCTAATGAAAGATTTGCAATTTTAAAATAAAAGAAAGGAAAGACACAGATGAACTGTTTAGGAGCATTTGTTGAATATTTCAAATCTCTTTTTTCTTTTGGCTGCTTCCTTCAGGGGTTGTCACAGCAAATCATCTGCCTCCATCTAACTATCCTCGACACCCTCTTCTCTCACACCAACTAACTTCATGTCCTCTTTTTTTACATCCATAAATCTCCTTCTTTGGTCTTCCTCCATGTCTCCTGCCTGGCAGTTCCCAACCTCATCATCCTTCTACTGATACATTCACTATCCCTCCTCTGTACATGTCCAAACCATCTCAGTCTGGCCTCTCTGACTCTGCTTACTGTCTTTCGCTCAGTGCCATGGTTTTTAAACCACACATTATGGAAGATCTCACCACCATCTTGTACACCTTTCCTTTCATCCGTGCTGAAACTCCTATCACACCTGATGCTTTCCTTCCATCTATCCCAACCTGCTTGCACACACTTCTTCACCTCTTTCCCACTTGGCTTCCTCTCATTCACACACATGTATTTCTTGCTGCAGCTAACCTTCATTTCCCTCCTTTCCAGAGCATACCTCTCTTGATTTTCCTTCACATGTCTAATCTCATCTGTCAGTCTGTCCATCCCCAAAGCAAACAAGTAGGGGGTCAGAGCTGATCCTCCACCTTGAACTCCTCTGCCACAGGTACAGCACACCTCACCGTTGTCTTCCAGCTCTCATCCATGTCCTGCACCACCCCGACATGCTAATCTGCTACTCCAGACTTCTTCATACCATACAATAGCTCCTCCTCTCTGCATCCTGTCATCTGCTTTCTCGAGGTCTACAAAGACACAATGCAGCTCCCTCTGACCTTCTCTACCAACATCTTCAAAGCAAATATCGCAAAATGTATATACATGAATATTTAAAGTATGTGTATACACCATTTAATAAGCAGGTTGCCTTAACAGCAGTATTTTGTAATTTGCTATTTACCGAAATCTACCTATTTTAAGAGAAAAGAAAGCAAGTTTTCCCACACACACATTTTTTTTTCGATCTCACCAAAGTACGCTAAATATGAAACATTTTCACCCTGAACTCGTCTTTAAAGGGCAATTTCTGACACTTAACCAATTGCGAATCCAAGATTATATAGAAACAGAAAATGTTCAGTTTTAAATAAAAGCTAGTGACATAAAGCTTTTTCTTTTTAAAAATGAGCCGCGTTTGTTAACTGTGGATATTCAAACTTTTGAAAACGATGTTCCACGTAATTCAGTATTTCCGTTTTTCCTTTTTAAATTTTATTTTAAACAAAAACGAGAATATTTCAGATCGTATGTTTGTATGTTAGCTGCCGTGTTAGCAGTTAGCTTAAGTAACGATCGAGACGAGGATAAAACGAGCCATTATTACACAACTATGTCATGTCTCCCACACATTAACCTTATAGAGAAACGAAATACGCCTTTAGACCCAGATACAGACCTTAAAGAAACCACAGTCGACTTGGTGTCTCTAATGTTGCTTTCGGCCCAGAAAACGACTGTAGTGATTGTCCGTTTTTGTTTACAACTGAATTTCCGCATACGTATGTCCGTGTACGTCAACACGTACGCAAGAGGGGGTGGGCAAAAACTGCGCAAGCGGTTAAAAAATGACGATGGCAAAAAAATTAATTATGTATAATTAATATTGATCTGGTGGCGGGCAATATCAATTTAAAGTGACGATATTTAAAAAAAATGCTGTATATGGTTCCGTTTGTGCCGTATATATTTTTCAAACGTTAAAAGGAATTATTATTTTTTATTAAAATGTGACTTTGATCCCTTAAAATCACGATTTGAGATATCAGTTTATCATATACATGTCTTGATGTTGTAGAAAAATGCTTTACAAGCATGATTTATCGATCTTTGTATCTATCTAAATCACAGTTTTAATTCATAATATGATATTAGATCAATTAGCTGGATAATGATTTGATGTTGGCAGATATCAAAAAGTCTGCCACGTCATGATTTTGACTTGATTCAAGTCAGGAGCTAACGATCAATATAAGATAATATCATATGTTCATTGAACACAGTCATTTTCAAGCAAGTAAGTAAAACCCCAGTTCCAAAACAGTTGGGATGCTATGTAAAATGTAAATAAAAACAAATTTTGAAAATCTAAAATGAAAATTGGTAATGATTTGGAAATCTCAGAAGCCCATATTTTATTCCCAGTAGAGCATAAATAACATATCAGATGTTGAAACTAGACATTTTATCATTTTATGGAAAATATTAGCTCATTTTGAGTTTGATGACAGCAACACATCTCATAAAAGTTGGAACAGGGCAACAAAAGGCTGGAAAAGTAATTGGTGCAAATCAAAAACAAATGGGGGAGCATGTGACAGCTAATTAGGTTAATTGGCAGCAGGTCAGTAATATGACTGGGAATTAGAGCATTTCAGAGAGGCTCTGCCTCTGTGATGTAAAGATGGACAGAGGTTCACCAATCTGTGACAAACTGTCAAAAAATTGAGGAACATTTTTAGAAAAATGTCCTTTATTATAAAATTGCAGACTTTGACGGTCCCATCATCTATAGTACACAATATCATCAAAAGATTCAGAGAATCAGGAGAAGTGTCTGTGCGTGAGGGACAAGGGCGCATCTATCTACTCATCTACCAATCTGTCTGTCCCAAATTAATAGTTAAGTGAATTCATATCTTATTTTTTTTACTCCTTCTAGCTCTCTGGTCCCCTGAACTCATACAACAGACTGTGACTCAGGACAAAGTGGGAGGTAGAGTTACAAATCTGTGAGAAATCTCTCCTCTTGAACCTTCTGCCACTGCTGTAGATCTACTCACCACCAGCTCTTCATAATGACTCCACACAGTTGGAGGATAAAACGCGAGACAGGAGTGGGCTGACAAGTAATAAAACAATGTTTGCCGTGTCAAGAGACCAGCAGACACACTTCATTAAAACAAAATATCCTCAAGATATAAAAACTGCATCACAAAGCAAATGGATGCAGTTGTACTAACTTTATTTGCTGAAATTTTATGAGGCAAAAAGAAATAAGACATATGTCTGCTGATGGTGTATGTGAACAGATGTAATGGCCTGAAGGTTATCCGTGCACTTGTGCATGTGCACAAATCAGCATCAGTCACCTGAGTGGAAGAGAGGCGCCGTCTGCCGTGGGAAACTAAAAGGCAGCATATTGTATACTGAAGATATGTGCATGCACAGCTTGCTTGTGTGCACACATGCATGTGATCAGATCAGTCATGAGGAAAAAGAAGAATGAAGGTTCAAAGGAAGGGGTGACATGAGAAAGAATGTGTAATACAGTATATAAATATGATTCTGGCCAAACCCACACATATAGATGTTGGGATTTTAAATTAAAAAAAAAGCTCTGAAACAAAAGTGGTTTTCCAAAATAAAAGCTTCCTAAAATATGAAATGTACCAAAATAAAAGATTCACTAATAAATATACCATCATGAAATAAAACTGTTATGCAATAAATAAATCGGCCATTTGAAAATTTCATATTTTATTAATTTATTTTGTGTTTATTTCATTGGAAGATGTACTTATTTCATGGAATATTTATTATTTTCAATATTCATTTATTCATTTAATTGTGAGTGAAATGGTTCTACATAGGCCAGCTATACAAATTCTCTCTCGTGAAATGAGTCTGGTACTCCTCCCATTCACAGCCATTTCCATCGGTACAAAACGTACCAAACCAATCACAATGGAGCTTTTTTTTCAATAACTTATACAAGAGTCAAAGCGCTACTATTCAAACCAAGAAAAGGAGAGTAGAATTACTAAAAGCACTGTGGATCAACTAGTTTTTAGAGCTAATTTCTTGTATCAAAGAGGAAAAAGATGAGGATGACTGGTCAGTCTAGATAAAGGTATTTTTTTTAGAAGTTAGTGGATCATATTAGTTTTGTACACACTGGTCTTGATTTTGGCTTAGTTTTTTTCTTAATTAAATAATGACAGTGTTACACATATTATCATACTGTTCATCTGAAATGTTATTTTAAGACCTGGCCAGGGCCAATTCAGCTCAGCTTTGGTGGATTTGCAGAGGTGGAGCTACACTCCACCGACACCGGTGGGCATCCAGGGAACAGACATCGAGCCAAGCTGGCATCCATGATGGAAAATAACTCTCACCCCATGCAGGACGTTCTCACGGCACTGAGTGACTCCTTCAGTGACAGACAGAGATATCACAGGTCTTTCCTTCCTGCTGCACTCCCACGTCATAGATGACTAACATACAATATCCCTACTCACGGTCAACATGAAATCTGTGGTGCTGCTTTTTGAAAAATATACATCTATATTTTGTATATCTTCTTGTATTGTCTGTTTTTTTTTTTAATAACTATCATCTTCTTTTTTGTACTCTTTTTTTTTCTTTTCCCAAATTTGGTTACTATCACTGCCACAAAACATACATTTCCCCATGATGGGACTAAAAAAAAATCTTATTATCATTCTTATTCAAACCCAAGTTCAACCCAGATGATCATTATTTTCTTCTTCATTATCTCCTGACACATAAAACCATTGGTTATTCAACCTCAGATGAAGCAATATGTATAAGACCTGCTGATCTTAGTTGTAGTATCCTCTATTAAGGATGAGAAAAATGTTCTTATGTGGTATATCTTCTTATAGATGGTTCATAATCTTAAGTAACATTAAATGATTTACTGTCACATTGAAAATTAAATAGTAGATAATCGTCATCAGTTTTTGGCAACAGGTCTGTACTTTAATCTAAAATGATAACTAAAAGAACTGTAAAATACACTGGTATTGATAAAGAAGTCTCACTGAATGGCTCTTTCCAGTGTTACTTTTTATGAATTAATTTAAACCCTATTTTACTATGCAAGTTTTGGTAAAACAATTGTCTTATTTGTTTGGGTTCTCTGTCTCTATCTTTCTGATGTTTTTTTTTTTTTTTAGAGCGCTGAGCACATTCTTAATGAAAACAAAAAACTGTTCATGCTGCACTCAGTCTTCCTGCATTTATCATTGTGATGAGTCAGCTTCCACATCATTTTTATTATTTTTTTTACATTCATATGTACACATCCTCCCCGTTTAATCCATCATTTAATCCATCATAAATGTTAATTACAGGTTAGTCCACTGCTGCCCTGGTTGGGAGTGAAAGTTGAGATGACGTAACACTATCAGCAGCATGCCGGCGGGGTGACAGCAGCAGATGTTTTTAGACTTCTTCACCATGATAGACTGAGTGTTTCTCAAGATTGGATACTAATTATTTCATTATGATGCTTTGGTTTTAGAGGATTGTTCAACTATTCTTAAGAGATGAGACAGTCATCTTGTTTTTCTTCTGTGGCCTTCATGGTTGCTGTCCATGGTGCTGAAACAAAAGGCATCACGATAGTTGTTTCGACCACGTTTAACTTAATTCATTTCTTTTTTACTTTTGTGTTTTTATATTTTAGTCTAGTAACAAGAAGTTATCCACAATTAATGTCCTGTATTTCAGTTCCACCACGAAGAAAGTACATAAAACAATACTTTCAGGACGATGATCTTTGAAGGCTCAGGAGGCTCTGACACAGATGTCATTATATTTTAGTGCCATTGCGTTTAAAGAAAGTTTCCACAGCCGCAACCACAATAATACACGTACTTGTAAGTTTGCGAGTTTCTAATGATGCTTCTCGTTGTTTCAGTTGACATGAACTATTATCTTTTTTCCGTCCAAAGAAGGGAAGTTGTATTCCAACATAACTGTCGCAGAATCCGAAACGTAGCAATATCTGGCTCAGAAATGGAGCATTTGCGTGTGTGCAAGCCATGCGTGGCAGCACTGCGGGGTAAGAAGGGTGAAGCCGGTGGAGGAAAGACACTTCAGGAGAAGTGTCGTGCTCGGAGCTCTTCCTGGTGAACCTGCAGGTATCCGCCAGGCTATAAATAATAAGAATACAGCCTGTAGGCCTGTGCCATGAAGGCAGCTCGCAGCTCTTCCCCCTTATACCACCCACTATAGGATAGACACTCTCTCGCACACGCGCACACGCGCGCTAGAGGTGGGAGTGAATGCTCGTGTAGCTGCTGGAAACCAGGATGGGATAATCATGCGCGTCTGGCTCCGGGCGTCGATGCAGCTGCCGTTGCTGGATACAGACCGGACTCGGGTCGCAGGGTGGGTCTAGTCGCAGACCGGAGCTGTTTGGACCTGGTGTGGATGTTATAGAGACTATGGCCTTGAGGGGAGTCGGTTCGGCTCACTGAAACAGGCAGGAGAGAGAAGTCGAGCCTTTTCTCCGATGGAGGACGGGATTCACAGGCTTTAAACGCGCACAGATCCGCTCTGGAGGAACTTGGAGAAGAAGAGGGAGGATTCCGAGGCATCGCCTAGAGGAGGATACAGGAGGATTGTTTTCGTTTAGGTTTTTTTTTCTGTGAAAGAAAGAAAAAAAATGGGATTGGCATAGAAACGCAGACTGGAGACCGGATCTCTTTTGAATCGGTAATTAGGATCGGACAGCCTCGGCGGATCGAGCAGCAGCAGCCGCATCCGACCAAACCGGGGTGGAGGGGTGGGGGGGGGGGTGGGGGGTGGTGGGGTGGGGGGTGGATTACTTGGATGGAGAGGGCGCAGTGAAGGCTGAGAGAGCGGCTTGCCGTGTGTAGGAGGAGACGGAGGGAGACCGGGCAGTTTGAAGGGACAGGCAGCCAGGAGCGGCGCGGCGGCGGCGGCGGCGGCGGCTCCATGAGCGGCTCCTGCCGGGAGAGAGCTCGCACAGCCCAGCCGGAGCGTCTCCACTGCCGCGGGTAGAAGCCCGGGCCACAGGACGGCGGTCAGTTTTGGAAGTTTTGATGCATATGATCACAACCACCATGATTTTTATGATTCTTGGTGCTTCAGTTGTAATGGTAAGACACCGTCCCCTCCCTCCCTCCCTCCCTCAGCCACAATATGATTTTATAATTTCCTCACAGAGGACATGCAATCAAATAATTATGAATTTTTTCCTGAATGTGTAATTTTCTGCCAGAGCTTAGAGTAGGTTTCTCAGTGAAACGCAGAAGTAGGTTAGCCTATAATTATCTGCTTTCATAAATAAATAATCTAAGTCTGTTTTCAGGCGATATTGCTCCTCTCTTACTCGGGAGGATTATTTTCTGTTCCTTTCTATATTATTTTTCACAACAGTGGACTAATGAAAGAGCTTTGCTGTCTGGTGTAATAGCTCGGCTCATTGCTTGATGTGTCCCAGCTGACTGACATGCTTCTTTGCAGGCGATAGCCTGTTTAATGGACATGAACGCACTACTGGATCGCTTTCACAACTACATCTTACCGCATCTACGAGGGGAGGACCGCGTCTGTCACTGCAACTGTGGAAGGTAAAAGCCTCCATCTACAATATCTGGGATAAACATAACAGCGTCTTCTTTTCTTTCTTATTTTTGTCTTTTTTTTTGTATTTTACTCGTCAATTCTTAATTGCTAAAGAGGCCTCGAAGATTTCTGGCGGTGAAGCCCCGCAACCCGACATCCTCCTGTCTGCGCTCTCACATAGAAACTGACGTTTCCATGGAGGGTTTTTTTTTCTTTCTTTCGCTCTAACAGAGAGGATGAGCTCGTGTTTTTTACCGCCGTGTGCTTTATTAATATAGCCACTGCGAGGCTTTGCTGCATTTACGAAGGTGTGTGACGGAGCCATAAATAGGTAATGAACTATGGGCGATATAAAGGCCGTTCAAAAACAATCTGAGCATCAAGTGCGCTGTGCGGCTCACGCGGGGCCTGCGCGACAACATGAAACCTGCCGGGCCAATTAGAAACACACGAGATCTTAAGTGAAAGTGGGTTATTGTGGCTTAAGAGCTGGCTCCTACCTGCTGTTTGCTCTTTTCTGTGGAGAGTGTGTTTGAAGAGTGGAAAAAGAGCAGTCAGGCACTCATCATTTATATATGAATTCTGCTTTAGTTAGAATTATTGTGTATTTTCCTTCTGCAGTAAACAGGTTTTATACACTATAATGCCAAAAGTATTCACTCACCTGTCTTGACTCACATATGAGCTTTAGCTCCTCCCATTCTTAATCAATATGACGTGGTTCCACCTTTTGCAGCTAGAACAGCTTCAACTCTTCTGGGAAGGCTGTCCACAAGGTTTAGGAGTGTGTTTATGGGGATTTTTGATCATTCTTCTAGAAGAACATTTGTGAGGTCAAACACTGATGTTGGACCAGAAGGTCTGGTTCTAAGTCTCTGCTCTAATTCATCCCAAAGGTCTTCTATCAGGTTGAGGTCAGGACTCTGTTCATCCACACCAGACTCTTCCAACCATGTCTTTATGGACCTGGTTTGTGCACTGGTGCACAGTCATGTTGGAAGAGGAAGCTCCAGCTCCAAACTGGTCCCACAAAGTTGGGAGCATGGAATTGTCCAAAATGTCTTGGTCTGCTGAAGCATTCAGAGTTCCTTTCACTGGAACTAAGGGTCCAAGCCCAGCTCCTGAAAAACACCCCCACACCATAACCCCCCCTCCACCAAACTTTACACTTGGATCAATGCAGTCAGACCAGTACCGTTCTCCTGGAAACCACCAAACCCAGACTCTTCCATCAGATCACCAGATGGAGAAGTGTGATTCTTCCCTCCAGAGAACGTTCCTCCACTGCTCTAGAGTCCAGTGGTGGCTGCTTTACTCCACTGCATCTGACGCTTTGCATTGTTCTTGGTGATGTCTGGCTTGGATGCAGCTGCGTCACCATGGAAACCCATTCATGAAGCTCTCTGCTCTGTTGTTGAGCTGATCTGAAGGACACGTGAAGTTTGGAGGTCTGTAGTGATTGACTCTGCAGAAAGTTGGTGACCTCTTCACACTATGTTCTTCAGCATCCTCTGACTCCGCCCCCTCAGTTTACCTGTCCTAACACTTCATGGCTGAGTTGCTGTCTTTCCCAAACACTTCCATTTCCTTATAATACAGCTGACAGTTGACTGGAATATTTAGGAGGAAATGTCATGACTGGATTTGTTTCTCAGGTGTCATCCTATCACAGTTCCACGCTGGAATTCACTGAGCTCCTGAGAGAGACCCATTCTTTCACTAATGTTTGTAGAAACAGTCTGCATGTCTAGATGCTTAATTTTATACACCTGTGTCCATGGAAGTAACTGGAACACCCGATTCTGATCATTTGGATCGGTGAGCAAATACTTTTGGCAATATAGTGTATATATAAAAGCAAACTAAAAATCATCTAATTAAACTGGGTCTTAGTGTTAAGACAATACAACCTCAGTTGAACAATATTAAACAAACATTCTTTATCGTGCATTTATTTAGATAATAAAAATTAAGCCAAAAACAAAAAGAAAAACATCTGTAATATTAAGTACCCCCTTACTGCTTCCTTAAGATTTAAGAGGGCAGGTTCCAGCCATGTTGCTGCTAATCATCATCAACCTTTAATAATTGTCCTCAGCTGAGCTGCAGACCTCTATAAAAGTAGATATTTTGTCAGTTTTCTGGTCTGGAGCATTCAGGTGTGCGCTAACACAATACCAAGAGGGAAATGGATAAGCAAAAATTTTAGAGAAGCAATTGTTGCTGCGCATCAATCTGGAAATTGTTTTAAAATCTCTTACCAAATAATCTGGAATTTGATATTTTGCAGTGAGAAATATAATTAACAAGCAGACAGATTCAGGATTTTTTTTTTTTTTTTTAATCTTCCTTGCAGTGGAAAAGCACATTTATTCCAGATTGTAAGATGCTCAGAAAAACTCAAGAGCTACAGATCAGATTCCACAGGCTTCACCGAGTGTGTGAGACGTTAAAGTCCAAGACAGCGAGTAGGGCCTACAGGTAGTTTGGAGAAAAGAAAGTCTAAAAAGAACATGGAGGTACAACTGAGATTCACGAAGCTGAATCTGAGCAAATCCCAGGACTTCTGAAACAATAACCTGTAGGCATATGAGGCCAAAGGTGGGTGGTCTGGCTTTAATGCCCAGTGCCATTTTTGAATGAAAACAAACACAACAGCTCAGAAGAAACCCCTCACACCCACTGTGTCACGCCTCCACCACTGTGGAGGGGTGATGTTTGCTGCTTGTCTCTGATGTGCTTTGGTGGAAAATATCAAAGCGATGCAGTACAACAGCTCCCTGTTCAACATGTCTTCACAGCTGTGTCTACAACGGCTGATTTTCAGTGGGGTGGAGTCAGCAGCTCAGCTTGACTCCACCCGTCTCCCCCAGAGGTTTGCATCTTTTGAAATCTGTATTTGCAACTTTGTGCTACCCACGTCTGAGGAAGAGCGAATGCAGCACGATGTGAAGCTGGCTGGAGGTAAAGATGGGGAGGTCGGATCATTTTACGCTGATATGGATCCAACATACCCTGAAAATTAAAACGACTCATTTAATTCTTTTTTTTTCAGGCTCAAAACAGTGTCAGGATTGTGTTATATCAGAGCTTTTGATTTAGCAGTCACTCCAGACTCCCCAATATAATCCCAAGCACAGAAGTATTTTTTTCTTTTTTCACAATACGTCTCCTTAAAAAAAAAAAAAAAAAACAGCCATCTATAGTTTGTATCATGCTGTAATGAGGGGCCTGATTATCATTTGGCTGGCAGCATTAACGAGCCAGCTCCACTTTTTTTAGCCTATAAATCCAGAAGTAGGTCACGATCAGTCATATTAGATTATCCTTGTTAAAGAGGGATAATCGGAGTTAAAGTTTAGGAAAGTAAGACAGACCAATCAAGACTAATTAGGTTAAAAAAAAAACCAGCATACAGACACACACACACATATATATATATATATATACGTATATATATATATATGTATATATATGGATGCATAGAGACAGCCTCAGTGGGGGATGATGCGTGAGTGGTTGTCTTATTTTGTAATATTCAGGTCATTCTATCATCCTTAGTGCTGACAGTGTCCCATTTCTAAAAAAAATGTAAAAAAAAAAAAAAATGAATGTGGCAATGTTAATATGCCTCTAGTTGGTTTAAAGTCACCGATCAAACAAACCTCCATCCCTCTAGACAGCGAGCTCGACCCTCTGCTCCTCCTGTTAGCGCTCAGGTGACTGTGTCTTTCACTGACCTGGAAACACTCCTGAATAAAAGTCAGAGATCCGTCCTCACCCGAACGGCAGAAACGTGGGACGGAGAGAAGAAAGCTTGGCCTTCGCCCGCCTGCCCTTCCATCCATGAGGCGTGGAGGTGTTAGGACGCCCACAGCGCTCGCCTTATCACGTCTGAGGACGCAGCTGCTGTCATCTTATTTGGCAGCGTCCATGCTTTGATTTTTAAGGCCACTGGATACAGTTGAACCCTCTTGGACAGGCTGGCGTACAACTGTGAGCAGGGAAAAACCTATTTGATTGGCTGTTGTTGATCTAAATGCTGTTGTTGATCAATGTTCTCCTTTTTACAGCAGAAGATAAGGATTTGCAGAGTGCAGGTCATTTAAGATATCAAAGCTGGTTGAACAAAATTCTTCTTTGGGTTACACATATTTTAGTGTGTATTTTTGGCATTAATAGACTTAAAGGTGGCTGCATTGCTCAGGTCAGGGCGGTCCAACAGTACTTCATTCTCCATGGGGACTTTATTTCTGGAGAAAGACATACACTTGAGGTGCTTATGCGTGAGATCTATATTTTTCCCTCCTCTTGATTTAATGTGCTCAAGTGTCACTGCACTGCATTTCCAAGAGATGTGCCAATCACACAGCATGGGGGGGATTTTCTGTTAATGAAGCAGAAATTTGGGAGGAGGGAGTTATTTTAATGGATGGCAAACAGACAGGAAACGATATTAAAGCCTTTTTATTTTCAGCGGCTCACACCTTCGCCATGAAACACCCCCATCAGAGACTAGATGTTATTTATCAGAGGGTGTTATGTCTTTTGGAAATAGAAAAAAACTGATGTCCTGGTTAATGGGTTTGTTAGGTTTGTTGTTTCTGTTTTTGATTTTGATTTTTTGGCTAGCTGCCTTAGCAGCGCCTTATGACAATAGTGAGTTCATTAAAGTCTCATTATTTTTTTTACTTCTTCACTCACAGCTTTTAGAGTTTTTTTTTATACCAGCATCAGAAATGCTCACCAGTTCGGGGATCTGCGAGTATTTATATCCATATACCGACTGATACCACTTAACTTTTATAAACTGAAATATCTGTACAGAATTAGCATTATGTCGGTAATATGCCGTTATTCCACGCTGGAACGCTCATTATGCAAAAGCATAATGAAGCGGCACGAATGTTGCTAAATGTAACAAAAAGCAACCTTGTTAAGCGTTTAAGGAGCAATCGGATGAAAAGGGCACAAGGACTTTTGTTAAGTAGAAGGGAAAGACGGAGGAACACATCAGCAAACTCTGGAGTTTGCTTTTCATAAACTCCCCAAATTCCCCCAAAAAAGCCAGAGAGTCGCTGTAATAAAGGACAAAATTGTAGCCTTCATAGTCCTGGATGACCTGCCCCTGCTGGTCATTTAAAATGTCACATTTTGCCACGTAATTGAACATTTGGAACACGGATTCGTGGTTGGTGGCTGATACCCAAAGTCCAGGTGTGAGAGCTTCTACCTGAGAGTAAAGGGCTGTGTTTACTCTCGCAGCAATGTGTCGCAGTTAGCTTGTCGCTGGTATGCCGCAGTTACTTTTGATTAATGCCCAATTTTGAAGCGCGGTCTCCGCTATGTTATTCCAAGCCCCAACACAAGAGGGACAATCACGAACTAGCTAAACTTACTGAACTTATCTCTTGGGTTTTTCCACTTCCTCACCGTCTCGGCCGTATCCAGACCCACATTCATCGCTATCTCCCTCCATGAATTACTAGAATATGTGCTGTCTTTGTAGTGTGGAGAACAAGAATCGTACAGATGTGGGTACTTCCTCATTTCTTCGATGACGCGCTCTTTTCTACGCGGATGAAGAATTGACCAATCAGAGGCCTCCTTTCTCTCCTCTCTGCGGCACTGTCTGCGGTCACCTACAATTTTGGGGAGGTGCACTGGAGTGTCTGCGTAGGGTGGGGGGGCATCTCTGCGTCGTCTGCGTCACACATGCAGACGACCTGATTTCTGAGCATAAACCAGGTCTTAAGGGACGCTCTTTTGAAGGGACGATAACGTGCACATTTTTGACAGAAGAGACAGTTGGTTTGAAAGAGGAGTCAAAGGAGCCATGTGTGTCAAACGTGAAAAACCAACACTGAATAGAGGTGGGGGGGCTCAGATTTCACCGATCAAACACCTGCAGTGCAGACTTGAATCTCCTACCCAGAGGGCTTCACAACCATCCTCACCTTGATTCGTGTGATCGAAACTAGGTACACGAGTGTGACGACCCACAGGAATGATTTACGTATGACTTCACAGCTTATGAGCTCAAAACTGAATTGACAGTTCTGAAGACTTCTGAAAAGAAAGTTAAAAGTCTTCAAGAACAAAGAAAAAGAAGTCCATTTGCCTCGAGTCAAACCTTTAAGAGTTTCCACGACCTGGATGACTGAGAGTCCACACCAGCAACTCTATTTAAAAAGGAGGAAAATGTCATCAGAGCTTGTTTAACAGCAACCAGCCTAAACCTGAGTCTGCATCAGGATAGCATTCCTGACACATTTATGTACATTATCTGTTAAAAAACATAAACTATCGATAACTTAAAATGAATCAAAGTCAAACATACACGATGTACAAAAATGAAAAAAAAAAATCCCCCAAAACAGCGATTCCCAAAGTGTGGGCCGCGGCCCCCTGGTTGGCCGTCGTGGTACTGCAGTTGGGCCATGAGAGGTCATTAAAATTAAACAAATACGTTTTAAATTTTCGATCTTTTTTAAAATACACTGTAAAAAAAAATTAGAATATAACAGAATTTTACTGTCTATTTTACAGATTTTCTGTATTTTTAAGATACCATTTAATTTACAAAAATAGACTGTGATTTTACATGTCAAATGTAAAATAACATTAAATCACTGTAACTGTGAAAACACACAATATTTCTATTCTTTTACAAAAAACCCATTAAAAATACGTATATTTATTGTTAAAATACGTTCACAAATATGTCATAATTTCACAAATATTTGTCTGTTATTTAAGGGAATAAACTGTAAAACTGCTAGTGATCTGGCAGGTCCTTTTGGGTCTTTTCCCAGCATCCTTTGCAGCCCTGGTTGTTTAGGTGCTTATCTGTGTTTATTTGTTAGCTATTTGATTTAATGCTGCCATGTAAAGTCTATTGCTGGTTGTGACCCCCTGTTGATTCATACCCCTTACATTTAACATGTTAATTGTGTCACCCTGAGTTAAGTCTGTCTGTGTTCGAATGAGTACCTGTGAGTTTGTTTAATAAAGTGTGTAAAACAAAATTTGGGCTGTGCAAAAACAGGAAGTTGACAAAATACTCCTTTTGCTAGCGCCATGGCTGTCAGGTGTTGCAGACCAGGCTCCACTAAGCTACAGTCCTTGAAATTGTTGCAATTTTAAACCTAATATCTAGTTTTTCAACTGTTTTATGACATGTTTTGAAAGATGAATCACATTAGTTTTTGTGTCATATACTGTTATACATCAAACACAAATAATTATACAACTTCTTCACATAAAATAATGTAATTGAAATCAATTAATAACAGCACATTCCTGTAAATTTAAGCATTATCATTACCATAATTCTAGGTAATTTAATTGTTTTAAAATGTGAAAATGTTTCTAATTAAATGTTAAAACAACCTAAAAATAAGGCAAAATCTTGTTAAAATTACAACTACAAACTGTATTTTTATTATGGAAAAAAACTATTTTATGAGAAAGTAATTTTTTTTACAGTGTAGGTTTTAAACTACTGTAAGATATTCATGACATGGTTTGAAAAAAACATGAAGAAGTATTAAAATAAGCCAGTTAAGTGTTATTTTACTGAAATCTTAACTTAATATAACAAGTGTCACCTTATTTGTTGGCCCTTACATTAATAATGGAAGATAGCTTCTAGTCCTGTATGTTGATCACAGTTGTAATTAAAGGTTTAGGTGGGCCGCATGGAGATTTTTCCCATTTCAAATTGGGCCTTGCTATTCTGAAGTTTGGGAACGGCTGCCCCAAAAAACAACATCTGAAGCTTGGAGAAGTAAGGACATCGTCAGTTCCAAGCTGCTTCTCTCTTTACGATTCACTCCGCTTCTTGCAAATCCCTCAGACTCAGAAGTGCTATTCTACATTCCCACAGCAGAATAACTTCAAAAACCTCCATCAGTCCAAACCTGTTGTCAGCGTAATGTCCCAAAGTGAATCTGTACTCGCTCCCCGCAGTCAGATCTCTCAGCTCCCGCTTTCTTCCCTCACCGTGTTGTCAGATATGTTGTTATATTGAAAAAAAAGAAAAAGGAAAAAAGCCTCAATCCCTTCTCTGGTGAGCTGGTAATATCAATATAGCACGGCTGTCACATCCTGTAAAAGTGTCTGTTTTACAAAAGAGCAGGACGGTGAGGCGATGCGAGCGGACCTGGCGGCTGATCAGCAGCTGCTGCAGTATTTGCTGCGCGTTGCTTTATGTGGGATTAATATGAATCAGGTCCTGTGACTGTGATGAAGCGCAGCAATGCAGTCATTGATCTGCCAGAAACATCAGACGTCTCACATGTAACGTTTCCTTATTTCTGATTCTGCTTCCTCTAGGTCTTCTGTGAGACGTTAACATGATTGGCGGTAATCATAACTTTGTGTAAAAATAATTAGGTCCTTTTTTTTCAGAAAAGGAACATATGAAAGAGAACTTCTAAGAATAAAAAACTTCTAAGAGTTTAGTAACAAATGGACATGAAAATGGTGAAATTAATTGACAACGTGATCATTTTGGTATATAATGTACTTTTTAATTCAAAAAAGTTTTTTAATTTTACAGATAAGAAATGGGAGTAAATGCCTTGCTGAGAGGCATCTCAGCAGTAGTCACTGAAAAAAAAAAAGTTATGCTCAATAATTTTCATGCTGAGTGCTGCTTCTGCAAATCTAAAGTTACAAGTCAGCTATAAACATCTTTGACTGGAGTGCAGCCTGGAGACCCCCAAGGGTCCTCAAAAGGACTTCGGGGGTTTCCTGAAAATTGTGGATTAGTGCAATCTTCAAATTTAGAGCTCTCCAGATAAACCTCGGCGTCATAAAGGGGATCTCAAAGTACATATGTGCAGGACAGCCGACATCTCCGTCATCTTCCCTCCTCTGTTTTCTCCCCAGGCATCATGTTCACTACGTCATCCCGTACGATGGGGACCATTCCTTGGTGGACTCTTCAGAGAACTACTTTGTGAGTGACAGTGTGACCAAGCAGGAGATGGACTTGATGCTGGGGCTGCTGTTGGGTTTCTGCATCAGCTGGCTGCTGCTGTGGTTGGACGGAGTCCTACACTGCGCCGTCAGGGCCTGGAGGGCGAGCCGGTACTACGGTAAGCTGGAGTTTGTCTGTTGTATAACAGCTGCAGATTCGCAAGAACTCAACCACAGCCTCCCAAAAAAAAAAAAAAAAAAAGGACAGAAATCTTCATTTCATTTTAGTAAGTTGAACAAGATGGAAACAGAAAACGAACCAATGAAATATTCTTTGGCAAGTACCTCTGAAATGACCTCCCTTTGTTGCTCGATGGTCCATTTTTAGGTTTTCTTACTGATTTTTTTTTTTTTGTCTTGTTTGACTGCAACCTTTTGGAAAACTTCCAAGTGTATGATGATTCAACAACACCAGTTAAAGCAACTGAAATGTATCTGTTGGCCCGAGAACCTACAATTATTTCACTTGTTTTCAGGAAGCGACTCACACAATGGCACAGCCATTAACGCTATGGGCAGGTACCATGTTCTGAATATATCCAGCTCTTTATTCGTCAGTGACTTATACAACATGATCATACGTAAAAGACCACTGCTACATCGTAGATCTTTAGATAAAAGAAGTGACCAAGTCAAGTATGTGTCTTAGATGAGGGGCTACATCCGGCCTGCTGCAAACACATGATCCAAGAGGTGCTGAAACATGCAGTTCTGTAAATGATCACTGGGAGGAAGTGAGCTCCAAAAGTGAGTCAAAAATTATATAAATGCCACAAAATTTATGCACGATCAGTACCGTCTTTTTTAAGTGACGGCTACATTGTCAATGGTGAGCTGTCATCACTGTAGCTTCTCAGTTCCTCAGCAAGTTTGCTGGATTAAGTTGTGAATTAAGAGCGAAGCGACCGTGATCACTCTTATAGTACAGATGATAGTGCTGTTAACTGTTTGGACAGGCCACAGTGACCAGCTCTAGGTTATGGGCAGGGGGCAATCGGCCGACCGTGACCCATCTTTGCCCCTGGACCTTAGCAGGATGGCCCTGAAGGGTTGCGGTTGCAGTCCAACCGGCCTGGTCCAGGATGTCTGGTGGAGCTCCCCCAGAGCTCCAGCTGTCCTCGTTTCAGATGCTGTCTCAGTAGTGGGAGATTCCAGTCAGATTGAATGTAAAGGCAACATTAGTTGGGTTAATAAATCGCTACTATAAGCTCATTCACCCGTTTTTGGATTGGATTGGGTTGGAACCGTCTTCTGCCAAGATGCCTTCCTCATAGATCTATAAAAGTGGCTCTAGAACCGTTCCTCAGAAAGCTATGGATAATGTCCCACAGGGTTTGCGTTTCTCTCTTAAACCGAAGATCAAAGTTGAAATCCCCATAGATATTTACTCCATTTCCCCTTTCTTGTATAAAATTTGATGGCATACATTAGCGTAATCACCGGACTATATCGCTGAACCTTGATAGGACATTAAGGATTCGCCAGCGAGCCAAAGAGTTGAGTTAGCATTGAACCGATGTCCCTCTGACAGCTGATGGCAAGCAAAAATCATTTCTCATTGTGTTTGGTTGGATCACATTTCCACAGTTTTGATTAAATATCAGTTTAGGTTTTGTGTTTCTGTGCATATTACCAGTGGCAGATCCAGAATATATGCATATATATTTTTTACCAGACTGACACCATCATTGTCACTGGGTTGGCTCAGAAACTGATGTCTCATTATTGTTCTTCCTGCCTGACACATCTGTAAAGTATGTAGTTGACTTTTTTTTCTGCAAACTCTCATTAAGCTATCCAGGCCTGAGTGCCGTGTAGAAGTACATCGTGCACATTTAGATTATTGAGAAATTTCTAATGTTAAGATTTCTGAATTTATTATAAAAGTCTTTATTCATTTTATATGCAAATGTAAAACAGTTACAGTTACTGTTACTGTAACAGTTACATTTGGCATCATAACGTAAAATTCTCCTGAATTAAGTCAACTTGACCTTAGAAACTTTAAAGTCCTTTTTTTTTTTAAGAATTTGAACAACTGGATTGTCTTTGAACACAGCATATTTCAGCAAAATGTCTGATATATTGAAAAGGTTAAACATGGCAAACACAGCAAAGGGACCAACATGCTGAATGTTGCTAAGGTAGGATCATAGAAAATAATACCTAAATTGGAAAAGAAATCTAGTGATCAACACCCATAAATATATTAAAGCAAAGCACAACATTTAAAAGCAGAATGATTTAAGAATAAACATTCGGCAGGAGATGAATATTTTTATACAGGAAGTGTTGAAGTTGCCAAAAGAATGTAAACATGGCTGTAATTTGCATAACATGGACGAAAAAGTCAAACTACTTTATTACAATGGACTGAAATTTTGAAAAACATAAGTTGAAAAATCTTAAAAAGTAGCAGACTTTAGCTGAACATCTTTGCAGAATGTATCAAGAGTTAAAACATGTGAACTGAAGCTAATTTAGCTAAATGCTAAACACAACTAAGACAGCTAAATTCAGAGAAAAGGTTAATAGCAACAGAAGTTAATGAAAAAAACATTTAAAGTCCTTTGAAATCTCTCTAATTCTTGCAGCATTTTTGGTAAAACTGGCCTTAACAGGTTAATGATCACTGGGTTTCATTCATGAAATCTTCATAAATCTGAGAGTAGATTTGCACACAACTCACCTCTTTACTATAAACTTGTTCCAGATTCACTTATTCCAGATTCATGAACGCAGACTAAAACCCAGATTTCTGCACAGCCGTGAATTCCAACCGATCACGGGTTGGGAGCGCGCTCACACAGCTCAGGAATTAGCATAAACCCACCCCATAAGGAGGAACCCTGGACCACGGCTCTTCTGTTCCCCGTGCGACCAGAACTCATTGCAGATATTTCATGCCGTGTCCTCGGTCCAACGAAGCATTCAAGAGGTGAAGTGAAAAAGGCTTGATATTGGATGGAAACAAAAGAAAAATAATAACGCATTTCTCTATATCACCAAATCTCACTGCTGCAGACAAGTGCATTGTCTCTTGTATCAGAGAAATCTCTATCAGGAATCCACCACGCCTCCATGACTCTGTTGGTGCGCTCCATAATGGCTCAAGACGCTGCGTGGGCGTCTGTCACCATATCATGTCCATTTAATCAACCCCTTGACACGTTAAGACGTTAAGAAAAGGCCATCAGCTAAGATGAACGTGTTATATTTCAAATTTATTCTCATGATTAAAACATGTAATTTTAAAGCATCTGCATATTGTGAGAATAACAGTCCATATAAGGCAATGACACTGTAAAACTTTGAGAGCGACAGGGAATATTGATGAGCACGCCCCATTTACACATGATCTACACATGCTCGGACAGGAGGGGATGTTGTTTGTACCAACAAAAGTTGAGAACTACTAACATTTTCAAGAGTGCTGTAACATGTTAAAAAAAAAAGAAAAAAAATGAAAAAAAGTTTGCCCTATGAGATTTGATTTAATTCTCAGTCCAATCATGGCCATGCTTTGACACATCTGTCACATATTCTGAGTTAGGAGCCAAATCTAGGAGACAGGGAGGCAGGAGTATCCAACAAAAGTCTTTTAATGCTTCCAAAAGGGTGCAAAAAAAAACTTAACAGGGAAAGGCTGAGCAGCAACACAGGGTATAAACAGGACGGACCAGCAAGGAAGGCAGTGAAGGACAAGACCGATATATACTGACATGAGCTGACGAGACGCAGGTGAACATGACCAGGGCAGATGGGAGCAGGGAAGTAAAACAGCACTCAATACACAAAGGAAACAGGCTCTTAAAGTAAAACAGAAAGTAACAAAACAGGAGACAAGAAACACAGAAAACAAAAGGGAACCAAGACAAAATCCCAAACAATACACAAGAAACATCAAACAAGGCTGTGACGTGATCAAGTAGGGTCGTCCAAATTACATTCAAGAAATTCAGTCCTCTTTGTCTTAGTACCTTCCACGCATCCAGGTTCTTCAACTCCTTTCTCTGCAACCCTATCTTCCTTGACTTTCTTCTCTTCCTTTACATTGTCCCCCTCTTATCCTCATTGTTCCTCTTCCCCTGATGACTTCTGTATTTATGGAGACTGGTTAAGTTCGGATCAAGAGGGCAACAGCCTCAGCAGGGACCTGCCCGTCCCAGCCACCTCCTTTTTCTCTTCCGTGCAAATACCAAAGGTGCTCCCGAGCCAGTTGAGAGATGTAATCTCTCCAGCATGTCCTGGGTCTGCCCTGGCATCTCTGCCCAGTTGGATTTGACCAAAACACCTCCCTAAGGAGGTGCCCAGGAGGCATGCCAAGCAGATGCCCAAACCACCTCAACTGGTTCCTCTCGATGTGGACCTCTCAAATGGGACCTTGCAGTCGCTTGTATTCATGTACTTGTTCTTTTGGTCACTACCCTCAGATCATGACTGACAGTTCGTGAGGGTCTTGACTTCTGGCTCAACACTCTCTTAAGACTCTCTCAGAATTGGAGAATCTCATTCCTGCAACTTCATACTCAGCTGTCAACTACTTCAATGCATGCTGAAGATCGCAACTCAATGAGGCCAACAGGACCACATCATCTGCAAAAAGTAGAGCTGCACCAAGAAATTCGGTCCATGAAAAATCTGACTTCCTACCAGCAAGGTGGACCAAACTCTTGCTCTGTTTGTTTCGGGACTGAATGGCCTGAAGCAACGGATGCAGCGCCACATACTTCTGGAGTAGCCCTTGGAGAATAACACAAGGGACACAGTCAAATGTCTTCTCCGAGTCCACAAATCACATGTGGACCAGTTTGGGCAAAGTCCCATGGCTCCTCTAGGATCCTAGCATGGGTATAGAGCTGGTCCGGTGATCCACGGCCAGGACAGACCCAGCACTGTTCCTCATGAATCTGAGGTTTGACTGTCGACCAGACTCTCTCCTCCAGCACCCCTACGTAGACCTGACCAGGGAGGCTGAGGAGTGTTATTCGCCTGTCATTGAAGCACATCTTTGGGTCCCCCTTATTAAAACGGGGAACCACCACCCCAGCCTGCCAGTCCAGAGGGACATCCCTCAGTGTCCACACGATGTTGCAGAGACATGTCAACCAAGACAGCCCTACAACATTCAGAGCCTTGAGGAATTTGCAAGATTTCACTTATTTGTGGAATACTTTCGATTTAATGTTTAAGCATTTATAGAGAAAAACAATAATATTAAAAACACAGCACCGGAAAGAATAAACAGAATCACCTAAAATGAATTGATATCTTTATTTTCCATATTTGTAGCACCACATACCGACATGATCGGACCCTCTCCTCGGGTTGAAGGCTAGCGGAGCTCTCGTAATTTATGTGAGTTTACCAGAGCAGAAGTATTAAAAGGAAAGGCGTGCTGCATTGGGTCGTGCTTCCCAAGCACGAATGACGCCAGGGAAATGTTTTAAAGGGAGGGCAGGCCGGTATGATGTTCAATCAATATCAGTCAATTAGGTTAATCTATCAAGAAGCAGCACCGTTTTCCTACATTCAGCCAAGACAATCCAGAGGAAATAAGGACACATTTCTCAGTAAGCTGTTAATAAATGTGCATTTATGTCCCACCTTGCCACTTAAGTAGAGTGGAGACAACACCACACAACCAGAAACATGGCCTCCAAGATATTTAGCGCACCAGTAAACGCCGTCACTCCTTTAAAAGTGACTGTTTAGTCACTTTCCTTTCATTAGAGAAAGTTTTCTGTCAGCATCCAAAATTCTGTTACCAAAAGGAAAACAAGGACAAGAACTCCAAAAGGCTACAAGACAAGGGAAACTCCAAATTCCAGTTATGAAACATTTTGTGACGTTAGAAGGAAGCTGAGCGCTCATTAACCCACAGCGTGAAGAAACAAAGTAAAATCGGAAATAAGATGTTGGAGTAAAAAAGGTGCGAGGAAAAGGTACACATTCTTCACCAGGGGACTTTCGAAGTTAAATCAATCTAAGGTCTATTAAAAGAAGGTAATCTGCGTAAACGATTGTTAGCGACCAAAACAACGGAAAGTGAAGCAGTTTTGAGTTAGAATATATACAAGTGCAGCGTAATGGATATTGCTGTAATATTAGCCCAGAGGAGAATCAGAGACATGAGAATAAATAGCTGTTTTTATCCTCTGACTCAAAAATGTTGTTACGCTTCAGTAATAATATGTATAGAGTAACCCACAGATGAACCAAGTTATTTTTAACTTTGTATTTGAACTAAAGTGTATTAAAAGGACTGCTGGCACAAAAAATGTCCTTCCTGCTCGCTGCTATGTTGTCATCAGTCTGTACAAATCGGTTATAAAGAGAGGAAAGAGGAGGAGAGTTCATGGTCTCTGCTTCCACAGAACTGGACCAGTACTTTTTAGTACACGTTTTATTTATATTCTAAGCTAAATTAACTTGGTTTATCTGTAGGTACCCTTTTCACACAATGTCTTTAAGTGAAATCACATATTTATACCATGTCAGTTGCTAAGAACAGAAATTTAGCTTCGATGTCGCTGCGTGCCTTCGGGGCTCACGTTAACAGCTATTATGCCAAAAATGCTTTGGATCTTGTCGCTTTGCCCCCTAACAAAAGTTCACATTCGTTACCATCTAATAACAAGCTGAGGGTTGATTTAACTTCAGAATAATCCTTTAAGTCCAAAGTCCCTTTGTTTTGACAGCAGGGACTGTTGTGGCAATTTTTATAAATTGCACAGAGTAAAATTATAGATTCTTAACAAAATGCAACAGCAGAGAGCTCGAGATTAACCAGGTTAATTTTAGCTGAGTCAGTCATGCATCACGCAGCAGGCTGGATGGTTGAGTCTCCAGCAACATGCAATTACACTTCTTTTAAAGCAGACTTTTAGGAAATCTGCAGGAACTGACAATGATCATTCAATACACATTTTTGTAGACGACTTAGGAAATCTGGTCGAGCAAAAGGCAGGAACTGATAATGGTTATATGGATGTAAATTGTGGTCGTCTGCCCCCAACATATGGGGTGATAAAAGGTGTCGGCCCTTTTATCTGTGAGAGTCTCTCTTTGTTGCACCTAACACCTCCTTGCAAAGGCAACTGGACTTAGATTAGTCTAGAAAACGTTTCGCCTCGCATCCAAGCGGCTTCATCAGTTCTCAACGCATCGGTCTGACTAGTCCGATTAAGAGACTGAATACTAAGGACTGCCTTAAACTAAACTCATGTTGCTCAAAGAAACATAACGACAGTCGTTCACTGGTAACCACACCTCATGCCTAACGACTGTTGTCCACCAGTGGCCCCACTCACCCCTAACGACTGTCCTTTCACTGGTGTGATCTCCTGACCCAAACAAAGGGTCCAGCCAAACTCCACTAATGAAGTATTGTCTTTGGAAAGTGGTGGGTGCACACCTCCACAGAGGTTAAAAACCAGAGTCATACTCCACTGTTTGTCTAACTAGTGTGGACTAGTCAGACTGATGCGTTGAGAACTGATGAAGCCGCTTGGATGAGAGGCAAAACGTCTTCTAGACAAATCTAAATCCAGTTGCCTATGATTCAGTTGTTGCAAGAATGGAACTGACCTGGATAAATGAGAATATCCACAGACCTCCTTCCAAAGCATGCTGTATTTAAATTTTCCACGACAGGACCCAACAAAGATCTCTACTCCTCAATACAGTTCTAGTGGTTGAAGTCCCCCTTCAGACTCTGGAGCTGCCACTGCAGCACCAGAGGTGTGCAGCAGGGCTGAAACACGCTGAAAACCTTTGAGATTTGTTAATGGTTTCCTGCAAATGGAAGAGGTGGGGGTTCTGGATGCCGTCATGTCTGTTGATATTGGAAACAAAACATCAAAGAAACACAGATAGCTACCTTCTCCCTTCCCTTCCCTCCACAGCTTCCCAGCAAAACACAATCCATGATGAACTCGCCCAAACCATCTCCACCCTCCCCCACTTCATGTGCATGAGAATAAACCCTCCCCCATTAAAAGAAATAAAAAAAAGAATAAAATGGGCCGCTAGCAGATGGTGTGAGATAAAGTGTAAAAAAAAAAATGCTTAGAATTGCTTACCCTACCTTTAATGGGTATAATGGGTATTTAATGTATTGCAATAAAAGAGGCAGAAATCTTTAGCAAACAGGAGCAGGAGGCACGAGATGCCTCAAAAAAGTGAGAGAGAAAGTGACAATAATAATGTGCAGAGTAAATACTTTGCCGGCATGTTTGTAATTTTATGCAGAAAAATGTGTCTCATTGTTTTTTTAACTTTGGGTGAAACTGATTCATTTGCATTCATTTCTCTTCTGAATTCCGTTCTTGAAGTTAAAGAGCGCCGGCAGTTCTAACCAGGAATGTAGGTCTAACAGCACAAAACAAAGTTGGGAGTCGAGTGAGGTAGTCTGAACTTTATTACTTATGCCTGAGTAGCTGCATGTCCCAGAAATGTCAAAGATTAAACTCTTCCAGTGCCGCTATGAAAAGATCCAGACTTAAACTCTGTGAACGGAAATAGGTTAATGTGATTGTGGTGTATAACATGAGCTGAACGTTTAGTGTCAAATGCAAAAAAAAAATGTATTCAGGTTGTGAACTTTCTTTTTAAATAAGCGTACTGATTGTGTTATAGCCAAAAGAGAGAAAAAAAATATACGAATACACATTCAGTAGTTTCTGGAAACCAGACTTGAATCACTGACGTTCAAATCCAGTAAAAGGCATGTTTACATGAGTCACATGACCGGACGGTTAGTTCATAGTTTTTACAGTCAGTGCATGTATTAAAACCCCTATTAAAATTATATAAATCCAACAGACAAAAATGAAGACAACTTGCAGAAACAGAGTCTGAAAAAAAAGAAACACCCCATGATTCAGTCGTTTAAGCTTAACTTGAACTTCTATTTGACTTTACCAGTCTGTCTCATCGCTCATTGAGGTTTGGCGCCATCTGTTATTAAGGCAGCGTCATTTTGAAGTCTTTGACTGCGTCTTTGCTTTTCTTTTTCAGCCACTCTGTTGCAGAATCTGTCCGTGCATTTACATGCACAGTTGTTTAATGGGACTCCTTTCTTTGTCCCAGTATAAATGTGCTTGTGAAGGGAATCAATTTATTGACCCAAGTAAGTCACACTCCACCTCGACAGGTGGCAATCGTGCCCACACTAGCACTGGCCTTTTCCAGTTGACCTATTACACCACACACCAGATAGCTCAGCAGGATTACCTATTGCAACAACACGTCATCAGTCAGGTAAAACCAACCTGTCTGAACCCAGCTCACGTACCAATTACACCAAAACGTCAGCTAAATCTTTGGTTTAGCAGGTGGCAGCAAATAGGAAAAATTGCATATGGAGAACTGGAATATTTACAGCTTTCTACATTTCATACATCCTGTACACAGCTTTATTTTCTTCTCTTTAACCGCTACTCTATCACCTTCCTGTAGCTCGTCTGTGTTGAAGCCCGGGGTGGGAAATGTGGAGTCTGCGCAGGCAGTTTCAGGCACCGTGGAAGAATTACACGCAAAGATCAACCTTCAGTCAGATTATCCGACTACGTGAGGTTCAGATTGGTTCAACTTCAGTCAGACAAATTCTTTCACATGGATTTTGAAATTATGATTTCAAATGGACAGATGCAATAATTTGATTCTTTCTAACGTCTAGTAATTGGTGGTGATCGCCAGCCAAGCTCTAGCTGTCAGACAGGTGATTTGATTCTAGGACACTTTGCGTATTTGAAGTATACATCCGTATCATGCATAACATGCTCAGCTCTATGACTGTGACTCTATGACTCTATGTGGAGTCTGACTCATCGCCTCCACTGTGCTTGACAGTTGGCATGAGGTCTTATCTGTTTTACAGTATGTGGGGTTTGGTTTTCACGAAACGTGTCGCTGTGCCTCAAGGACAAACATCTCCCATCTCTCCTCGTGCTCTGCATTATCTCCATCAACCTCCACAAGTAAGTTTAAGAAAAAAAAAATCAGTCAGCAACAGAGGAGCAAAGTGACAGTAGTCCTTGATCTTTTCACGTATAGCTGGGCCAAACTCTCCCGTCCTCCAGAGCGAAATGTCACCAGTAAAACAGCTGTGATTGCTTCCATTCTGATCTGTTTACGTCCTACTTTAATCAAATCTCCCACTTTAATATCCCCTCACAAATATGACATTTAATGTTGTTATTGATGGGGGTGAAAGGAGAGCCGGAACCGCCTGGAACTGTTCAGAATTACATTTATCTTCTATCAAGCTACTGCAGCTAATCCAGATCACCTCCTCTTCTGCAGGACTGCAGCCTACATACGTAAATGATATCTCCCAAGTAGTGACTTCAGAAGGTCGGCCATTTCTCAGTTCTAAGCAGGCAGAGTCTGGACTTGGCACACTTGGAAGTTCGTACTTGGGGAGTACCAGTTGGTAGAACTTACTTCAGAGTCACAGCTCAGCTAGTAGGCTGGCATGAATGTAAAGTTGAGGGATAAAATAAAGATTGAGCACTTTAATCCAACTCAGAATGGACCGTGGACTCCTTTAGTGTGTATAATGGTTTTAAGTAGTTTTATGCTTTTGTATTTCAGCCATGTTATACGTAGAGTTGTTGGAGGTAGAAACAAAAAAATCTGTAAACATCAGAGGAAGATTTCATATAGGCTCTATCTTAATCAATTAACCATAAATGTGACCTCAGAAGAACTTTATTCAACCATGAAAACATCTTTAAAATACATCCCCTTACACAACAACAAAGTTACAATTTTCTATTTTACTCCTTTCCCGTCTGCCGTTGCTCCTGCTTGTTGATGTGAAATGCATTCTGGGACACTTTGTTGTCTCGTATCTACAGAGAAGTCTCCACTGGATGCGTCCTCGTTGAAATGGGAGGCACAAGAACCCACCTGAAGATTTAAAATATACTTATTTAGACGTGGAGTTGGAATGGTACTTCAGCTGACACCGATGACGTTTCACAAGTACACAAGTACGAATATTGAGAAACAGCTTTTGTGAAAAAGAGGAAATTGTATCGGTTAGAGTAGCTAATAGTCACCTCGTCTGTTTGTAGAACAGATGTGAAAGTGGGAGCTGTTGGTTGGTTCCTGAATCGCCGGGTTAATTATTTGAATTTTCGTGCGGAATCAGGAATCACGAGGTCTCCATTAACCAGGATTGTATGAGTCCTCTGGCTGGCTGGCTGCTAACTACGTACACAAGGTGAGTTAGTGGACTCATGGGAAGACAACGGACTCAACGGAAACACCGCCGACTCAGATGATTTGGTTGAATCTGATCCCTGACTGGAGTTAGTGGACTCAGGAAAAAAAACAGTCTGATGCAAAACACTTGTAGTTTTGAAGGTGAACTGTCAAGTCAGATCTTTACCAAAATTTTACCAGAATTGTAATGGATTTGGACATTGAAGCTAGTGGTGTGAACAGAGCTTCTCGGTCCTGATCGTACACCTCTCACTAGCCGCTACCCGCAAATTACGGGTTTAGGAACCTCCGCTAACCGCTAATGCAATCTTCCGCTCCCTAAAGCCACTACCCTTTATGCCATCTCCCTTACTCACTTTGTAGGTGTGGCAATGGGCGTGTCTTTTGCCCTTTCCGCAAACCCCCAACCTGCAACCCGCATGTTGGTGCATACATGAGCGCGTCAAATGTGGACTCAATGTGCGTCCACCTGGTCACATGCGGACGTGCACAAACAGCTCTACCTCTCGAATTAACTCTTGAATAAAAACTGTGATTTGGCCTCAGTTAAACCCCTGAAAAAATGGCAGAGATCGTCTTAAACGGCTTGCTCGCCAGTTAAACCATAGACGACCAGAGCGTGTTTACTGGGAGGACACTAACTATCTGGGACTTTCAGGTAGCTGACAGGAATTGTCTGTGTAAAAATATTTATATGTATATATCCAATCTGGATGTAAAGACGCTCCATAGCGGTTTGCGGGTAGCTCAACCTGCTCTTAAAGGCAATGGCTGCTGACGCACTGATTGGTTTAACAGGTGGAACGCCCTAACCACTCCTATGCATAATGTAGCAGGTAGTGCAGGTGGGATATCAGGTTTAACAAGGTGGAAGATTGCTTTCTTTGCGGGGGAACGCCACTCCCGCTTCCTGCTATCCCTAAATAGCGGCTCTAGGAGGTCTGGCGGAAGATCGGGCCCCTTGTCTCTGTAAAATCTATCCATGATCCTTTTAGAAGGACGAGCATCCAAACAAGCCAGACTTATTCAGTCTTTAAATCATATTGAGAATAGTGTTTAAAACCTTCAACACTCCAGTTACTGGAAGTAGTAAAGATGTACTTGTTTTTTTTCCACACTGTTCCACAACAGTAAATGATGACATGTAGTCATGTATCATTGTTGTTATTCAGGACATTAATATGTCCTGATTTGTAAAAACCTCGGAGTCGAAAGAGCATCGACTTTCTTTCCACATGACCACTTCATTCGCACCATCCGATATTCTGCGGCCAACGCCACAATCCCACAAATTGTGTTTAAATCCGACTGAGGGCGATAGTTGATTCTTAATTTCCTGCCTTCTGTCAACATGGCCCCTCTGAAATATCTGTTTCATTTCTTTTCCCATCTCCTCCTGACAGATGAGGGATGCGCCTTATTTTAGCCAAAGAGAAGGACTGCGGTGGATTTAATGAGACAGAACATGTGGCGTCTAGTTCACCGACATGTGTGGCTGTTTTGTCAACAAGACGAAGGAAATAAATGGCTGAGCAGCAATTAGACACGCGGGTGAAACGCCTCAGAGCCCGGGACTCTCTGGCACGCCGACCGCAGACGACACGCAGGATTTATCTGCGTGCAGCGGGAATGTGCTCACCGAGGAGCTGAGGGTTTTTCTTTTCTTTTTTTTTTTGCATCCTGTATTGCAGTGTTTCTCACGGTCACGGTGGCTTGTCAGGCTGCTCCCACTGCGCCGGATAAAAACCCTGGCGAGGAAACACCGACGGGTCCTGACCGTTCCTTCGGCGCGCTTCGGCTAAAAATTCAGAGAAGCTTAATGTTGAAACAAAGCAGTTAAAAAGAAAAAAAAACATGAAGGAGGGTACTCTGTTTGGCTCTCTGCAGTATTGGGGCACGTCTGCGACGTGGAGGTGGCCTGGATCTTCAGTTTTAAGAAATAAAGTAGGTGTTATGTGACCTGGATAGCGCAGCTGCGATGGAAAACCTCCTCGGGCGGGAAGGGGAAAGTACCAGTATCAGTGAAAATGGAGAAGTCACCAGATATCATCTCATCTGCTCTAATAAGCAGTAGTAATTGCTGTTGGCAGCAAGGAGACAGCGGTGTTTCCTCCATTGCATTACGACAAAGGGAAATGAATCATTACTGTAAAAAAAAAAAAAAAAAAAAGCAGAGTAGAAGGAACATCCATATTCATTTGCCGCACTTCCACGGTGGAGGGTATGGAGGTGCTTTTTTATGCGCTGGGAGGGAATGCCCCCGACTTCTGCGTGAATGTGTGTGTCGCGGTGACGTGGATGCTGAGATGAGGAGGGAAGGTGAGGCTGACGGAGCAGGGAAGAGTGTGTGTGTGTGTGTGTGTGTGTGTGAGCAGGATGGAGACACACACACACACTCTTTCTCCTCTACAGCTATAAATAGAACAGGAGAGCAGCTGGAATGGCAAGTAACACACACACACACACACATACACACACACACAGGGATGCGCATTGATTCCCACTGCTTTTTTTTCTTCTCCTAATTCTGTCTTTTGCTCCTCCCTCTCTCCCTCCTCCCTCATTTATTGAATCTACTCCTGGCCATTTCCTCTCACGAAGCTTCCTGCCGCAACAAGATTTTTTTTTTTTTCCTTTTTTTTGCCTATTTGGAGCTAACATCTGGTGCCAGTATCTCTTTTTACGAAGTGCAGAACTCAAAAAAAAAAAAAAAAAAAAGATAAATGGAGAAAATGAGCGTCAGCGTTTCCTCCTCCTCTGGATCCCCTCTGCTCTGAAACAGTATAACAGCTGTTCCTCTGCCTCCCATTTTGCGCCTCTCACAGTCGTCCCTCCCGACTCGGCCCGCATCTCCATCCTTTTATTCAAATGAGAGAAACCCGTCTTCGTTGCCCTTTTTCCTTTGGATACCCTTCAGAGCAGTCCTTGTGGACAGCATGCCCATTCACAGCTATAAATAACTCTCTCTCTTCTTCCTCACCCCCATCCCCCTCCTCTCCCCACGCCTCACCCCCTCTCTTCCCTCCCTGCCATTCCCTCTTCTTTCGCTCATCCGACAGCACGGCCATTTGCTACCGAGCTCATTTCCCGGGGCTCCCCCCCTCCCACCCCCAACCCACCTTCTCTCCCCGCTGCTGTCTCCGTGGACCTCCCTCCGTCTCGCAGGACTCAGTTTATAACCTGTCAAGCACAGATCTATGCTCTTTCATTCCCCATCTCACATTGTACGCCCGTCAGTCATGACATACCACCGTATGTTTGATAGACGCCCCCCCCCTCCATCCATCCAACCCTGCGCATACTGTATGTAAAGCAAAAAAAAAAAAAAAAAAAAAAAAAGAAAGGTTGGGGCTCAGCCTTCAAACACTTTTACTGAACAGAAATAATGCCAAAGCTCACTTAGTGGCTTGTGCGGCTGCCCAAACACAAATGAGTCAAGGCCAATGCCGCTGTGTACTTGATGCCATTTAACGTCCTCGTCCAGCACGTCAGTGTTTCACTCTTTTATCCCCCCCCCCTCTGTCACTCTGCCCTCAGTGGCCCTACTTACCAAAATTACAGCGGACGGTCAGAGCTGCGTAGGAGCCGCCGGGGGACGAAAATATCGGCTCTTCCACTCTGTGACCTGCACGGAGCCCATAACTCACTTTAAGGCCTGTATTTACTCTTGCAGCAATGTGTCGCCGTCAGCTTGTCACAGAGATGCCACCGTCACTTTTGATTTATACACAAACGGTCTCCGCTATGTTATTCCACGCCACAACGCAAGAGCGACAATCACGAACTAGCTAAACTGACTAAACTTATCTCTTGTGTTTTTCCACTTCCTCACGGTCTCGGCCGTATCCAGACCCACATTCATCTCAATCTCCCTCCATGAATTACTAGAATATGTGCTGTCTTTGTAGCGTGGAGAACCAGAATCGTACAGATGTGGGAACTTCCTCACTTCTTCGATGATGCGTTCTTTTCTACGCAGGTGTAGAATTGACCAATCAGAGGCCTCCTTTCTCTCCTCTCGCCGGCATTGTCTGTGTCGACCTACAGTTTTGGGTAGGTGCACCGGAGTCTCTGCGTAGGGAGGTGGGGCATCTCTGCTTCGTCTGCGTCACCTGGACGTTCAAGTATAAATCAGCAGTGTGGACGGCGAAGGCCCGTTTCTGTAAAAACCGGTGCTCCTCGTGTGCGGTTTGTTCGCCCAGCTCCTGACTGGGTGGACTCACCGGCCGGTAATCCAGGGAAAGCGATATTAATGATGGTGATGTTTTCCCAACCTCAACGGTGCACTTTTTGATGTGTTACGGTGACAACACAGTGATGTAATCCAAAAACATAACATCCCAGGGTCCCTCTGACTTCTAATTTCATATTTTAAGCGACTTCTTTTGTGTCTATTTCCACAAAATGCACTGACCGTGTAATATTCTGCGCAGGAATTTCCGTGTCTTTTAGCGTGAAAAAACACGGAGAATCCCTCGTGGAAACACCACCAGGCAACGGATTTAGTAAATACGTCACATTCTGCTGAGGCGAGGTTGAAATAACGCCGTATTGTTCTAATTTACAGGTTAATAATTTAATCTGGCTCTGTGATGGAGCGGTGGCATGTTCAAGGCGCACTCTGCCTTTCACCTGATGACAGCTGGAACGGAAAATAAATGAATGGATGGACGGATAATTCCATTTTTGCAGACTACTCAATGAGGTTCACATGCTTTAATGTTCAAAAGCACTTTTCCACAGCAGCATTTCTGACCCTCTGTGCTTTTAAGCTGCTGATTTTCAGATCGAGGCGTCCAGAAGTTGCTGCTAAGGACATGCACCGTCGACATGTTACATGACGTATATAAGTGACCTGAGAGGAGCTGTAGATCTCTTCCGGAGATCAGGAACCACAGTAAAAGGTCTTTGCAGACCTTGTCAGCATCTGCCTGACAAGTGTGCTCTTATCAGAGCATCAGCTGCTTAAAACAGTCTCAGAAGTAGCAGGTGGATGTGGCTGGTTTCAGTTAAGGCTTGGCCACACGGTGACGTCCCACCATCCGTGCACGGTGTTAAAAGGTCGCGGTGTAATGACCTAAACTGATTAAACATTGATGTAATGATGAAACATCCACTGCATTGAAACAAAGTTAAAATATCAGCAAGCACATGTAATTGTCGTCAATACATGATATCAGGTGGCCTTTTGTAGTGTTTTTTTTGTTTTTTTTTTAATTAAAGGAACAGGTAATTTTTCCTACTTAAACCAGGGGTGTCAGACTCATTTTCACTGAGGGCCACATCAGCATCATGGTGGCCCTCGAAGGGCCAGATTGACAGCATGAACGTAACAAAATGCAATGTAAATCAAAATAAATTAAACTACACTTGAATATATTGTTAAATAACGGTTTCTGTATTTATTATGTATTCAAGTTTCAAATATTTAACTCATTATTATATTAAACTCAGGGTTTGTGGTTGTAAACCTACTCTGGAACAGGTGATGTTTAAAGCGTCCGTTGCCATGGTAACGGACAGAAGCGGAAGCGATTCTTTGTTTTTCTTGTGGGCTAAATTAAATCAAAAATACTTTATTAATCCCAGAAGGGAGATTCAGAAGAAATTTAGCATACTTAGCTCCGTGTTTGCTGTCAAAATACCGACTGACAACCGCCTCATAACACAAAAGACATACTGTTATTTCACCTTGAAACACAAACTTGTATTCGTCCCATCGTTCATGAAACTGCCTTCCTTGTGCATCAATTTTTCTTTTCTTGGACATGTTAGGGTTAGTTTGTAGAGGTTTTTCTTGTCCATCAGTTCTGAAAATCATCTCGTTAGTCGTGAGATACCGTTATCATTGTGGGTAACGACGAAATGCATTGTGGGAGATGTAGTTTATTGTCAATATGCGCTTTGAAGCGGCGTAAGCTTATATTAAGTCTTATAATATTGGTCTAATATGTAAGCCAATAATGCACAAGCTCTCGAGGGCCACATAAAATGATGTGGCGGGCCACATTTGGCCCGCGGGCCTTGTGTTTGACACATGTGACGTAAACCATTTCATTTTAGCAACTTGCTGCAATTTAATACAAACGAAAGTGATCGCGTTCAGTCAGGACACGGTACTTTGTGATATTGATGAACATCTAATCATCATCAGGTTTATTGATGTCATTTCGTACCACGATGAAACTTTTGATTTACGCCCCTGTTGATAGGCCGACCCTAATAAAGCAGAGGAAACGCCACTGATGATGTGTCGCCCGTCCGTCCGAATCACTTGCAAGGACAAAACTCAACTTCTGGCAGCTACATCTACCGCTAAAATCATGGTTAACAAAAAAAAAAAAAAGTGGTGGACGTTCTCATAACACTTTGGCACGAAGCATAGTTTTAACATCTTATCCTTAGTTCGTTGGTTTCAGTTTGAACATCTGTGAACATCCTCTTTTATCAGGTAATAAGTCCCATCAGCTCTGAAACACACGATCACATGGAAGAAGGAGAAGAGGGGAATCTCCAGCTGAGCTTCACTTCGCCGGGTCCAGTCAAATAAAACGTACAGTTTATATGGTTGCCATCTGCAATGGCCACGAACCATACGCACATACGCAACGTATCCGTTGCACATTACGTCGTGAAACCGAGTTGGAAAAGCAGCTTGTGGAATGACGCCTCCGCCCGAGCTGATCCAGAACAGAGACGAGATCAGAGAAGCAGCAGTTTATCACCGTCCTCGCTCTAAAGTCGTACATATTACAGGACAAACTCTGCGACAGAGACGTTCTCAGGCTCATTTGCAGTTACACTGAAATGGGCACTCCAGAGTGCAGAAAACAGCCGTCCACGTTGCTGGATATTAATAAGCCTCGTCTTCCTCTAACTGGATTTTCAGACAAAAACCCAAACCGAGAAGGATTTTGTGCCACTGTGTTGTCCTGATCTCATGAGTGTATTGTCCAGCTGTTCAGCTTTGGGATCTTCCAAGGACCTTATTCCATTGTTTTCCTCCGGTCTGCGCAACACAAGAGGCAGAGCGAAACTTCCCTAATTGTCACTTGGGTAGTGGGAATTAAGAATGGGAGCGCGGATCGCGTCACTGTCTCCGTGACATTTTGAGACTGTGACACAGCGCTGATAAGGCGTTATTGCTTTATGTTGCGCTGCAGTTTTATTTTAACACACGAGCCTTTTAAAATGTGGGTAGCACTTTAGCAGAATTGCTCCGAGGTGATCTTAATGCAAATGAAGGAGGCTGTCATTTGGCTGAAAAAACCCAACAAAACAAAACAAACCCAGCATAATTCTATAAGAGAGATTGGCAGCAGCTTAGAGGTGAGCGAATCCACAGCTGGAGGATTCACAGACAGAAATGAAGCGCTGTTGAGCGCCGCAGCGTCAAAAGCCCCGGAGGACCATGGGAAACTACTGAAGTGGATGATCACAGAATCATTGTCTTGGTAAATCCCGTATTTTTGTCAAAGCGCCAACATTAAAGTTAAAAGTCTGCACGGTGCAAACATCTTGATTGTTGCATTTCGGATCCCTTGTGGTGGCACGTAAAGTCCAACTTAAACCCAAATACTCTGTTGTTGGAGGCTGAAAAGTTTTACGTGTCCTTTTTATCTGGTGTCGAGAAGAGACTGAAAGCAAAGACCAATAGAAAGTTTAATACACAAGCATTAATACAAGCTTTAATATGCCATACAGAATATTTACTCGGCCGAGTGATACACTGTTCTCAACACCACAAAGGTTCTGGGGACAAATGCACGCAGAAAGTTGGACTGTCTTTCTTTTAAAAATCCAGATGACCGGCAGCTTTAAATCACAAGTCCAGACACATGCTGTTGATTGTCTCAGTCCAGGAGCCAAAAATGTCATTCAAATGTGTTTATCTGTGCAATTCCACAAACTTTTGGAAGTCAGCAGGTCAGGAAGTCAGGACGTTATAAAACCGCAGAAAATTGGGATCACAGAGTGTGGACACTGCGACGTTCCTGAGGACCATAAAAGTTTTGTCTTTAACCGGCTAATGTGCACTAAACGTTTGAGCTAATTATGAAATCCTAACAAGGCCTAAAAGGTTGGAAAAAGTGCTGTCTTCACATCTTCTTGTATCTGAAACCGTGTTCACAACAAAAGCAGTCAAATGAAGAATTTGGAGCAGAAAGTGCAATATCGTCCTCTCAAGTGTTCTCTCAGGTGAAAACATGGTACCATCAATGTACAGCAACCTTAGAAGTGCTTTTCAGTACAATAGTGGAGCAGTAGTACATAATTACCACTGCGGACAACTGGCACACACCTTCAAGATGATTAGTGTGAAACCTAATCAATGGGACGTTAAGACAGAGCCAATAATGCATTTAAAGCCACGCTGTGAAGGAAAACCAAATGTTGTGACATGTTGCAGATCTCGTACTTGTCTCTATCCTGTTCTTGAGTACTTGAGAAACGTCACGAGTCGTCGCTGAAGTGCTGCTCTAGTTCAGAGTCTGGAGGTTGGAACCGAGGTGAAGATTTGGTGCAGTCTGTTGGGTTTCTTAGCTTGGAGTGGTTTTTTTTTTTTTAATGAATTGGCATGAACAAGTTTAGAATTTTGAACTCAACTGGAATGAACTGAATGATGAACGGGATTATGAACTGGAATGGATTATGAATTAATTACAGCGAGCTGGAACTCAAGTTTTCAAACCTTAGAATGATTTTATTTAAAATGCCTCGAGGCAACTTTGTTGTGAATCGTTGCGATGCAAATAAAAACCAACTGAACTGAATTCGACTGGAAGTAAAGTCAGATTATGCAAATATTTTATTCAAGAACTGTGATCAAATACAACAAGTACGCCGCTGTTCAAGTTGCAGACGGACCGAATTGCGTCTTTCATCCTCCAAAGCACGTTCTCCTGGGTTGTACTTGTCATGTATGGACTACACCAGGGGTGTCCAACTCCAGTCCTCGAGGATCCGCTGTCCTGCATGTCTTAGATGTTTCCTCGTTTCAGCGCTCCTGATTCGAATGAATGAGTCGCTAACAGACTTGTGCAGACCTGGTTGACAAGCTGATGGTGATCTGTTCAACTGAAACAGATGTGTTGTGCCTCGGAAACATCTAAGACGTGCAGGACAGCAACACCCCTGGACTACAGAGTATTAAGGACTGAGCTTGTTGTACTTGGTATTGACAGACAGGCTCAAGTGTCAGCTCCTGGGGTAAGAGACAATTAAGGACACCTCTAGTGGGACAAAGTGGTCCCAAAGTGGTCTTGTCATCTTCCTGTGGTCAGAAGTGGCCTTTAAACGCTCCAGTTTATAAAAAACCGTTCTACGTTCTCTTCAGTTAGTTAGAAGTAAAGGAGTTGGTTTCATTTTGCTGATAGATGTGACCATTTTCTTTTTCTTTATTATTTTTTTTAAACCGGGGAGCTCTAGCCTTGGAGTTACCCTCCGATTCAGGTTCACAACATCTAATCAATACGTGCTTCCTCTGTCCTCCCTGCTGCCTCCCACCCCCCCCTCCTGCAGATACTCCGTCCTGGTCGTGGCTACCGCAGTTTTGCAACCTTCGAGACCTCCGTCGCCGAGCCCAGCTCCGACAGCTGGAGGACTCCAGTGGCAACATGGTCCACATCAAGCAGAAGCTCTACCACAACGGTCACCCCAGCCCACGGCACCTCTGACTCTCAAAAGAAAAAAGTAACAAATAACGTAAAACAACAACAAGAGGAACGTAAAAGTTAACTTAGACATCCAAACCCCCCCCCTTAAAAAAAAGTCTTTCTTCTTCCCTCTTTTCCGAAACCACCATCCCCCCCCTCGACCCCTTCTACCCAAACTGATCCAAGGTCAGATGTTGCCTCAGAGACTCTGGAAAACTGCCCTTCTGCTGTTCATGACGTGGTCCCGGTACCTTCCTCTGACAGGAACTTTCTTAGGACTAAACCCTGTCGCTGTCAGCACTTAAAACTACAACAGCAACAAAAAAAAAAGAAGAAAATAAAACCCAACCTGAAATGGAACAAGATGACGATTATTTGTTGCCTCTGAAATCTTTAAGTCCACCTGTAGGACGAAGAAGGGGGGACGGGGGGTATTTTTAAGCGTGCTTATTTTATTTTTTAATTTTTTTTTCCCCCTGTATAAAGACATTTTCTGTGTTCATTGTTAAACTCGGCATGCTCTTTTAGAACAGGGTCAGATGTTGGCAGCAGGGATGCGACGCAGGTGTGTTTTTTCCTTCTTTTTTCTTCAGTTGTTTTTTTTTTATTCTATTGGGTGGGGTGGGGTGGGGGGGGGACTTGGATGGGGCAAATGAGAAGTGCGGGTGAGGGTGGGGGTGGGGGTGGGGGTTGTGACAGTTAGGACTGCTGCTTCTGTAAATAGTTATAAATACGGGGAGCCGGGATTTAACGGTCTTTAATGGGGAGGGTGGGGGTGGGGTGGGGGGGGGCATGGAGGGATTTTTGTGTGAGTTGTTTAACAGTAAAAAAAAAAAAAAAAACACCAAAAAAAAAAAAAAATCCACTGAGTAATGGACCGTGTGGGTAAAGATCACCAGAGTCTGACTGGAAACAGGGTGTGAAAACTGGACGTGAAACCGTGTGATTTCTGCTAAAAACACAGATTAATTAGCTTTGTTACTTAGTGATTTAACTGAATGTATTAATTTTTTTCTGTAAATATGTGAGGGGGGGCGGGGGCACGTGTGCGGTTGAGGTCGGGGTTCTCTTTGCTAAATTTTCACCGTACAGGAGACACGGGAGAAGAAATAAAATGCCAGCCGAGATGAGTCAGTTACCACACACACACACACACACACACACACACACACACACAGTCCCCACGCTGCGTTATCCAATTCCCTCTCACTTATCAGGAACAACCAGCCTATCAGTGGAGAGAACCCCTACCCAGCAACCCCCACAGCCCCCGCCCTCTCTGTCCAGACATTGCTGTTGTGAGGATGAAATGTCTGTTTTATTAAAAGTGCCATTGAAGCACAACAGTGACCTCCGATGTTTGATTGTGTCATTCCAGTTGTTTGAGCGGTGACGTCAGCACGGGCCCGGCCCGAGGGGTTGTTTCTGTCGGGTTGTGAGGCAGACTGGAAGGACCCAGGCGCAGGAGTGCAAAAAAAAAAAAAAAAAGTAGCCGTCTCGGTTGTCATCCGGGAGGACGTCTTCCCACCTTCGTCTCCCGATTCTGTCTCCATTGTGGCCGGGGAGGGTCCTGTACCCCTTCAGGAGGAGGTCCGGACTATTGAAGACATCTACCACCGACTCACGTCGTCCCTGAAGGGGTCGACTGACATGAGTCGGTGGATCTTTGTTTATGACCTCCTACTGAGGCATTTGACCCTCCGGCCCCAGCTCCTTCACTTGCCCGAGTTACAGACTATATACGGGGACCTTAAGATGATGAGGGAGGAGCTGGTGGTCCTTAACCCCTGTTCCAAGGCGGTTGACGCCCCTCAGCCCGATTCCGTTTCCGGGGAGGTCAATGCTGACGCTCCTTAGCCCGATCCCGTTTCGGAGGGGATTGACATTGACGCTCCTCAGCCCGATCCCGTTTCCGGGGAGGCCGACGCTCCTCAGCCCGATCCCGTTTCCGGGGAGGCCGACACTACTCAGCCCGATCCCGTTTCCGGGGAGGTCGACGCACCTCAGCCAGGTCCCGTTCTCAAGGTGATCGACGCACCTTAGCCCGGTTTTGTTTCCGCGGTGGTCGGCGCACGCTCTCCCAAACCCGTTTTAGAGGTGGTCGACGCACGCTCTCCCGATCTTGTTTCCGAGGTGGTCGACGCACCTCAGCCTGGTCTCGTTTCCAAGGTGGTCAACGTGCCTCAGCCCGGTCCAGTGGTAGTCGACGCACCTCAGCCCGGACCCATTTCCGAGGGGGTCGACGCCGACACGCCTCACTTCGCTTCCGTGGCGATCGACGTGCCTCTACCTGCCTCCGTGGTGGTCGACGCACCTTCCCATGTCCCAGAGGCAGTCTCGGGTGAGGTAGTAGGGGTCAAGTCATCCCTACCTCTACCTTGGCCTTGCTACCCACGGTTGCAGCAGGAGCTGCAGGTAGCCATGACTCTTCTGGCGCCTCGTCGCCTCCTGGCTCCTCTCCGGCGCCGCCGCTGTCCGCCTCGTCAGTTCCTGGTTCCAGCCCACCACCGCCGCGGCCATCCGCCTCTTCAGTTCCTGGTTCCAGTCCGCCACCACCGCGGCCGTCCGCCTCGTCAGTTCCTGGTTCCAGTCCGCCACCGCTGCGGTCGTCCGCCTCATCAGTTCCTGGTTCCAGCCCGCTGACGCTGAGGCCGCCCGCCTGAACTGTCTCGTATCCTGTAAGTACTCTGCTGGTTTTTGGTCACTTGTTTTTCCTCCATGTTCTCTTGCCTGGATACCTGGATTACTTTTGTGGTTTCTTTTAGTTTTCTTGGACTTTTGGTTTTTGTTTTGTTGAATAAATACCTTTTTTTTTTTTTGCACTCCTGCGCCTGGGTCCTCCATTCTGCCTCATAACCTGACAGTTTCAGAGCGCCCAGTTACGCAGCCGGGTCCTGCCGACGGCCTCGGGTTGGTTTATTAAAACAAAATTCACGCGGAAGTTCAGAGAACTTCTGAAGTGACTAACGACGTCCTCATGGAGCCCAGAGCATCTCTCCATTATCATCCAGTGGCACATAATTACAGGTTTCAGGGGCAGCTAGAGCGTTCAGGATGAGCGGTTTTTACCTTGAGAGGAAATTCTTTAGAAATTCCATGATCCGCAGTCGTCAAACCGGGGTCAGAGTTTCTGTGGACAGATTGTGAAGCGGGAGATAAGCGCATCTCCAAAAACACCTGAAGTTTGAGGGAAATTAGTTCGTTGTTTTGCAAAACTGTGGAGGGAAGTGCGGAAAGAAGCGCCCCCACCTCATCTGAGCTGCCCCAAACTGTGCGAAGATCTCAGACCGCAGTTAAGATTGTTAAGGCCTGTCGAGGAGAAGGCAAAATAAAAGACAGAAAGGTATAAAAAAGCTGCTTGTGTGGTTGCTCCAAAGGCAAAACACAGCGCCTGTTCGAGTCCAAAAACTCCAAGCGGACTGATCGGACTGATCGGAAAAACACGGTGCTTTGTTCTGCCATGCGTCAGCATCTGGACACATGTGACAGCTGTGGAAGACTCTTTAGAGGAACATCCTTTCCACAAAGCCACTCGAAATGTCCAAATAAACTCCTGGCAAAATAAATCCTGATGCATTTTGAAACGAGACCCATGTGAAGTCCATCCATCCATCCACGGGGATCTGCTGGAGTCTATTCCAGCTCTCTTCAGGTAAAAGGCAGGTAAAAACCTAGACAGGTCACCAGTCCATCACTGGGCCACATGTAGACGAACAACCATGCACGCTAACAATCACTCCTACGGGCAATTTAGAATCACCATTTAACCTGACATGCGTGTCTTTGGACTGTGGGGGGAAGCCGAACCCGCCCAAGCACCTGGAGAACATGGAAACTCCACACAGGAAGATCCCGGCAGAGGTTCGAACCAGGAACCTTCCTGCTGACCACCAAGCCACCAATGAGCCAAAGGAGCGTTTGGAGAGAAAAGGATGGAAAGTTAAATGAAAACCCGTTAAACAGATCTTGAGCAGTTATGATTTGACCTTTTGCTGCTGCCAGCAGTGTGAAAAAAAAATAGCTTCCCTGGTCCAGCGGAGAAGGGAATCAATTTAAAAAAAGAAAGAGGAAAAAAAAGTTGAAGATAAAGAGGAATGGTTATTTAAAGGGATTCACCTGGATTTTGTGAATTAGCTAATTTGCCATCAACCCCAGACTTAAATACACCATCCTCTTCTCTTTGCATGATTTGACCTTAACCAGGTCAGATACCCCCCACACCACCACCACCACCAGCAATCCACAAATTAAAGGTGACAAAATAAACTGCTGCAAAAATGGTATTTGCATGTTGGAGCATTTACCTTGTTTAGAGATTACAACGTAAAATGAGAAGCGACATATGCCGGTGGAAGCACCGTTACCTGGGTGCCGCAGCAGCACTGTTGCCAGGTAGGTAGCACACGATCACAGCGTCTGAGAAGTCCGTCAGCAAGCCAGCGCAGGGTTTACTGTCAGGACCTGAGCAGCCTCAGTGAAACAATAAATTAATGATCATTCTCGATATCGGCGTGACGTTTGTTTTCCCCTTTGGCCTGGTTGCTATGGCCTGCGGATGCCAGTGGCCCGGATGTTCGTGATCGAGAATAGGCCAGGGCAGTCTTGACAAAGAGATATTCAGTCTCCAGAGTTTTAACCCCCTCCCTGGCAAGTTTTTAGTGTCTATCAACATTTTCCAACCGTCCTGCCAGGCCAGACTTCCTCTCCTGGACATGCCATCAGCCTGCTCAGTCATGTTTGCACGCCGGTTTTCCAGCCTCATGTTGGGTTTAATCACCACAGGTCCGTACAGGACGCGGGCTCTGAGCCGGAGCTCGTTTCCTATAATCAACGTCCACGTTGGCGCTGACCGAGGCGCCCCCGCCTGCGTCCTGTTTCTGAATGCCATGTCATAAAAACAATGAGCAAGGCTCAGACACCTCTGCGGTTTCAGTATCGAACACTTTACACACACCATTATGCAACTTGAGCCCTGCAAAGTCGTCCCTGGAGACCAGTGTTTTCCTTGGCGGCGGTAAATCAACTCAGCGACGGAGCAGCGGTGCCTCCATCTTAATACCACGAGGGTTTACTTCCCATCTCCCCTCAAGAGGCGGACAGCACTAATTTGTTGAAAATATTCGTGCACCGGTATCACCGCTTGGAATTAGTCAGTGACTTTTCCTGTTCAGTCCAGTTTATGTGTCGCGCCATCTCGAAACGAAAGTCATACCAAGGCACTTTACAAAGAATGCAGTTCTTTATATTCAAATAATGCCAATTCACTTAAAAAAGAGGATAGAATAGCTTACACAGAATTTTCAGTTTGACTCCTGAGAGGCAGAAGAAGAGGAGGAACTCTGAACAGAGGAGAAGTATAGAATCTACAGACTTTAACCCCAAACATGGTCCTCATCTACTGCACAACTGATCTGGAGCATGTTCAGGGTCTGTTTTTGAACTGTAACATGATTTAAATCCTGAGTTTAAGCTTTTGAACAAATCATTTCTGGGCTAATGGTCAATAAGTACATTTGTAACCCCCCCACACACACACACACACACACACACACAAGAACTTTACAAATATAAGGGGAAGATTTACACGTAATAAAGCTTATTTTTCTCATCTGTTAAAACATCTATTTGCAGCTGGAACTGAAACTAAACGCTTTTTTCTAAAGGTTACGTTTTAAGTCGAGAAGCAGGAGTGCAAGTAGCTTTATTTGTCAGATGGATGTTGCACAGAGAACCGCAGGAGTGAAATAGTTGCAATTCTCACATGATGCAAATAAGTGAAAAAAGTGTTTTACCATTAATGATATAAATGAGGAATTATTACAAATAACTAGGGCTGGGCAACGATTAAAATTTTTAATCGCGATTAATCGCATTATTTCCCTGAATAATCACGATTAATCCCATTGTATATGCAAAAGTAGTGTAAAATGCACTTTTATTGAAATGTTCTGCTGCCATATGAACTAAAGTGTTATAACATTTGTTGTTCAAACACTTTTAACATCAGCACTTGTCAGTAACACATATTTAGTGTAAATCTCATCTTTAAAAAGGTAGAATTAAATAAAGCTTATTGCCACTGCCAGGGCATTAATGTCATCCTGTTTTTATAAAAAAATTTAAAAAAAAGTCTACAAACAAAATCCAACAAAATGATTGTGTCTCAGCACAATCAGAACATTAAAAGAGGTAATTTCTGAGGTAACAGCAGAAACTTTTAACGGGGAGTTCAACTTGGCAGTTGTTACAAATAACCTTGTTTCTGTCAAATCCTCCGTCTGGGAGAACTTTAAAATGAAAATGTCCATGTTAAAGTTCAGTAACTTTACCAATCCATGTATCATCCATTTTCAATTGTCAATCAAAAATAAAAAAGAATAAAAAGTGACATTTTATTACATTTTTCGTTTTTTCAATCTAACACAAAAAAACAAAAAAATGCCTCTTTTTTTAATATTACAATTTTTGACTTGAATCAAAAATACAAAATGAAAAAACGGGCCACAGAACTGAATTTGTTTTATAATCGAGGGCTGGACTTTCTGTTGTCATTACACATCTGTGCCACTAGATGGAGCCGCACTGCAGTAACCAGCTAGAGAACAGCAGGACAGTGAACACATGGAGCAGATCTGATGTAACATGGAGGAATGACACGAAAGTTTTGTTGCTGTTCAGAATTTTTTTTAGACAGAATTGTTAATATTGCTACCTGAGTTGCTACCTGAACTGTAAAGTTCACTGATTTTTACCGTTCTCCATGTCTGTTTTAGCTGCTCCATGTTTACCTGCCAATTGTTTTCCGGTTCCGCAGCAGCCAGTAACAGACTTTTCAAAACAAAAGCATGTGAGCAACATGCGTTAACGCGCGATAAAATAAATGTCGGCGCGATAATAACGCGTTAATTTGCCCAGCCCTACAAAAAAACATATCCCATTTACACAATAGTTACTACGTCTAAGTAGATGAAGAGCCCTGAAGGTATGAGAAATATATTATAGATGTCATACAGAGCAAACAAAGCTGGGTTGTGTTGGTGTGAAAGTTAAAAAAAAACAGGAAGAGCTCTGTACTTATGGCCTGTGCAACATAAAAAAGTGTCTTTGTAGAGCTGCATGTAGAATAAGTCTTGGAGTGGTAGTGTTTATTGTATTTATGGCCTGCAGAGAGAATCGTCATTTGAGAAGCTCGGTTCTGGACGTCAGCAAGCAGGAAGTTACCTGCTGAAGCAGCGTATGGTCGGGGTGGTGAACGTCCTCGAGGATCCGTTGTGCCCTGGACCTCCATCGACTGATACAAAAGTCAGGCGTTGTGGTCTTGGCAACGCATTCGGACCACCCTGCTCAAGTCTTTGCTGCTGTGCTAATCTTGAAGAATGAAAGTGTCTCCCTCCCAAACCCAAACTGAGAGCCACAGGAGGAGCCTGACAGCTGAGGCCTCCAGTTTTACTTTTGGAAGTTTAAGGATTACATTAAAGTACTCCAATGAAAAAATACGACACTATGCAGTCTTTCAGATATGATGAAACCTCATTGAGAGCTTTACCTCTGAGGAGAAGGATTCGAAAGATGTGTATATCCTAGATTTCAGAGAGAGACGACGAAGAGAAGCTAAAATTGAAGAGGGATTTCTCCTTCTAGTTCCTGTCACAACTCTGTTGATGCAGCAGTTTATGTCAGCTCGAGGTGAGAGAGTTTTTGGAGCGTGACTAATTTAGAGTAGCGGAGCTGAGAAGTAACAAATATATGCTCTAGTTTTTCTACCTCACTTTGGGAATGGAGGTTGTTAGCCCAACTCTTTGTTGGAGCTCAAGGACGGACGGGAGACTTCTCGGTTCAGAAACAGAGCGTTTATTATGGTCACAGGCAAAGCATGGCGGCGCTAGTCTCAAGGTGACGGAGTGTCTCGCAGGATCTCGGTCAGAGTGAGCATCATTTCTGGGAAACAGTTCACACTTATCCTCTTGGGCTGGGTTTGCCCCGTTACAGAGGTTGGACTCATACGCGACCTACTGTAAGTGGCCAGTTGCCAGTGACGTAGGCAGGCCAACCACCGTCCACGCCGTGTTCTTGGAATAAGATAAATGAAGTGTGTCGGACGTTGTTTTCTAATCCACCACACCTAAATGGATAGGAGAGAGCATGAGTCATGTTATCTTACTGTTCCCCCTCAAGAACGCAGCATGTGCTCAGTGAAACAAGAGCATAACAATGTTCCCAGTTTTGTCAACAATTCCAAGGTCAAAGACAATAGTTCTAGAAACCTGGTTTAGACTTGAAAAAAAAATAAATTCCAAGCCAAAAGTGCTTCCAAGGTTTCTGACAGCAGATTTCTGACAGCAGAACTGGAAACCAGAGGAACATCACAGTTACTGTGTTTAGGTTCACAGACGACGAACAGTTTCCCCTGAATTCAGAAGGAAATTATTTTAAAGCAGTCAAGACCTCCATGTCTACAGCACAGCTGTGTGATCTAATTAATGTCATCTGGCAAGAAAACTACCAAGTCTGACATTGTTTCGTCAAAATTACACACCAGTGCAGCATTGATGTTAGTGACCTCCACTTGCCAGACAACCAGTAGTGATCATAACCAGTAGTCATTACAACCAGTAGTGATTATAACCAGTAGTTATTACAACCAGCAGTCATTACAACCAGCAGTCATTACAACCAGTAGCCATTTCAACTGGTAGCCATTATGACCGGTAGTCATTACAACCAGTAGTTATTATAACCAGTAGTCATTACAACCAGTCATTACGACCAGCAGTCATTACAACCAGCAGTTATTATAACCAGCAGTTGTTATAACCAGTAGTTATTATAACCAGTAGTCATTACAATCAGCAGTCATTACAACCAGCAGTTATTATAACCAGCAGTTATTATAACCAGTAGTTATTATAACCAGTAGTCATTATGACAGTAGTCATTGTAACCAGTAGTCATTACAACCAGTAGTCATTACGACCAGTAGTCATTACAACCAGCAGTTATTATAACCAGTAGTCATTACAACCAGTAGTCATTACAACCAGTCATTACGACCAGTAGTCATTACGACCAGTAGTCATTACAACCAGTAGTTATTATAACCAGTAGTCATTACGACCAGCAGTCATTACAACCAGCAGTTATTATAACCAGTAGTTATTATAACCAGTAGTCATTATAACCAGTAGTCATTACAACCAATAGTTATTATAACCAGTAGTCATTATAACCAGTAGTCATTACAACCAGTAGTCATTACAACCAGCAGTTATTATACCCAGTAGTTATTATAACCAGTAGTCATTACAACCAGTAGTCATTACAACCAGTCATTACAACCAGCAGTCATTACAACCAGCAGTTATTATAACCAGTAGTTATTATAACCAATAGTCATTACAATCAGTAGTTATTATAACCAGTAGTTATTATAACCAATAGTCATTACAACCAGTAGTTATTATAACCAGTAGTCATTACAACCAGTCATTACGACCAGCAGTCATTACAACCAGCAGTTATTATAACCAGTAGTTATTATAACCATTAGTTATTATAACCAGTAGTCATTACAATCAGCAGTCATTACAACCAGTAGTCATTACAATCAGCAGTCATTACAACCAGTAGTCATTACAACCAGCAGTTATTATAACCAGTAGTCATTACAACCAGTAGTCATTACAACCAGTCATTACGACCAGTAGTCATTACGACCAGTAGTCATTACAACCAGTAGTTATTATAACCAATAGTCATTACAACCAGTAGTTATTATAACCAGTAGTCATTACAACCAGTCATTACGACCAGCAGTCATTACAACCAGCAGTTATTATAACCAGTAGTTATTATAACCAGTAGTTATTATAACCAGTAGTCATTACAATCAGCAGTCATTACAACCAGTAGTCATTACAACCAGCAGTTATTATAACCAGTAGTCATTACAACCAGTAGTCATTACAACCAGTCATTACGACCAGTAGTCATTACGACCAGCAGTCATTACAACCAGCAGTTATTATAACCAGTAGTTATTATAACCAGTAGTCATTATAACCAGTAGTCATTACAACCAGTAGTCATTACAACCAATAGTTATTATAACCAGTAGTGATTATAACCAGTAGTCATTACGACCAGTAGTCATTACAACCAGCAGTTATTATACCCAGTAATTATTATAACCAGTAGTCATTACAACCAGTAGTCATTACAACCAGTCATTACAACCAGCAGTCATTACAACCAGCAGTTATTATAACCAGTAGTTATTATAACCAATAGTCATTACAACCAGTAGTTATTATAACCAGTAGTTATTATAACCAATAGTCATTACAACCAGTAGTTATTATAACCAGTAGTCATTACAACCAGTCATTATGACCAGCAGTCATTACAACCAGCAGTTATTATAACCAGTAGTTATTATAACCAATAGTCATTACAATCAGTAGTTATTATAACCAGTAGTCATTATAACTAGTAGTCATTACAACCAGTCATTAAGACCAGCAGTCATTACAACCAGCAGTTATTATAACCAGTAGTTATTATAATCAGTAGTCATTATGACAGTAGTCATTATAACCAGTAGTCATTACAACCAGTCATTATGACCAGTAGTCATTACAACCAGTCATTATGACCAGTAGTCATGACAACCAGCAGTTATTATAACCAGTAGTCATTACAACCAGCAGTTATTATAACCAGTAGTTATTTTAACCAGTAGTCATTATGACCAGTAGACATTACAACCAGCAGTCATTACAACCAGTCATTATGACCAGTAGTCATTACAACCAGTCATTATAACCAGTAGTCATTACAACCAGTCATTATGACCAGTAGTCATGACAACCAGCAGTTATTATAACCAGTAGTCATTACAATCAGCAGTTATTATAACCAGTAGTTATTATAACCAGTAGTCATTACAACCAGTCATTATGACCAGTAGTCATTACAACCAGCAGTTATTATAACCAGTAGTCATTACAACCAGTAGTCATTACAACCAGCAGTCATTACAATCAGCAGTTATTATAACCAGTAGTTATTATAACCAGTAGTCATTACAACCAGTCATTATGACCAGTAGTCATTACAACCAGCAGTTATTATAACCAGTAGTTATTTTAACCAGTAGTCATTATGACCAGTAGACATTACAACCAGCAGTTATTATAACCAGTAGTCATTACAACCAGTAGTCATTACAACCAGCAGTCATTACAATCAGCAGTTATTATAACCAGTAGTTATTATAACCAGTAGTCATTACAACCAGTCATTATGACCAGTAGTCATTACAACCAGCAGTTATTATAACCAGTAGTTATTTTAACCAGTAGTCATTATGACCAGTAGACATTACAACCAGCAGTCATTACAACCAGTAGTTATTATTACCAGTAGTTATTATAACCAGTAGTCATTACAACCAGTAGTCATTACAACCAGCAGTAATTATAACCAGTAGTTATTATAACCAGTAGTCATTACAACCAGTAATCATTACAACCAGCAGTAATTATAACCAGTAGTTATTATAACCAGTAGTCATTACAACCAGTAGTCATTACAACCAGCAGTCATTACAATCAGCAGTTATTATAACCAGTAGTCATTATAACCAGTAGTCATTATGACTGTAGTCATTTTAACCAGTAGTTATTACAACCAGTTATTACAATCAGCTCTTGTAGAGCTGATTTGGTTGAACTCTGCCTTTATCTGTTTCCTGACCTTCCAGTTCTCAACCTGCTGGATGTATTGGGCAGTTGTTATTTTCCCCCTTCTACTTTAAGGAGTTAATTCTCCTTTCTACCCTAGGTGGCACTGTTTCCTTCCAGTCTTTGTATTACACTTTAATCCTTATTTGGCCGTATTATTATTTTAAATTTTGTTTGCTTTAAGAGAGAAAATATGCCTTTTTTTTTGGCATGAGGATTGTATTTCAATTTTATTTATTATATTTTTGAGGATTATAGATATTCTAGAGTACTGTAGAATTTATTTGTATCTTCTTTGTTCATATGAGAGTTATAATTAGTTGCAACAGTAATAGTCCAGCTTATCTATGTACTTTGATCAAGGTTATGTATGTATATATGTCAATGCCAATCCACAGTTACATCTATGAAAAAAATTTGAATAAAATAAATTAAAATTAAAATTAAAATTAAAATTAAAATCAAATAAAAGAAAGATTTACCTTTTGTATCGCAGGGAAAATATAGGATTTTAGAGATACTGAAATTTTGCTTAATGTTTGCAGGTGAGGATGCTAATTGTTGTCTGGGCTGTTTTTCAGATAAAAAGCGGCGTTTTTATTACAAATCCTGATCAAAACAAAGAGCAAAATCCGCAAAATACTGGTCAAGGGCACATTTAGTAAATAAATAATAATAATAATAATTAATAATAATAAAAAAAATACTACACAAGTCAAATGTGCATTATTGGAGATATTATACATATTAAGATGCATTGTAAGGAAAAAGCATTATTAGATACTAATGATAATTTATGAAGGTGAAAAAAAATGACCAAAAAATTAAACAAGTTTATGTTCCAGACAAAAGGATTGCAGAGAGAGGCTAAAACCAGAAATTCTAATAGTTATATTCATTATTAAGTTGCCTGAATTACATCAACCACCAGCATAACATTGGCAGCTATCATTAAGGACAAAGTATATAACTGACCCTCCACTACAGCAATGAGAATTGTGAAAGAGCTTCATACACATGTTGCCTTCAATGGCTTTTGGACATATTCCCTATCAAAGCACGGATTTCTTATATAATTACGACGCAGTTACGTCTTAAAGTGTACTTTTTTATATAAAGAAACACCAGTGATATATTAATTTCTGGAACTTATGTTATTAACAGTCCCCTCTAACAGCACACAATATGTTCACAAAGCGGGGGGCTTGTACTCTGATACTTGGATGACCGAGCTGTGGGGGTACACGCGAACGCAACAACGGTGACGTACACCCTACGTGGCCGTACATAGCGGGCGCGGCTTCGTTTTACAGCACAGACAAAAAGTGAGTCAGCTCCCTCCGCTGTCACCAGAGAGTTGTTACTTTTAAAGTATATATAAATATATCCAACCGGGAAGATGTCCGTCGTTTGCCTGAGCCGAAATGTCTTGGCCTTTAGGAATTCTGGAATGATGGTGGTAAGTTAAAAAAAGATTGAAAAAAATAATATTTTTCATCAATATCTGAGCAGATACGCAACATGGCAAGCTGATACTCACAACTGAGTGTTTGTCTTGTTTTATGAACTAATGAGCTTACGAATATAACAGGACAGTTCATTAAGGAAACAAAGCCTACTTGTCTTTATATGTTTTACCGTAATATTTCATAACAGTCTTATCTGTTGTTACAGAATGAGCTGCTGGGTAGCTTCACTCCTCTTTAAAACTTATACTTAAATATGTTTTTGTTTTTTTAGCAGAGGATTTATACTATATCGACAACTATCTGTGGCTCAAAGAAGCAGAACTACTTAAATGAGTGTTTTTAAGTTCATCTTTCATTGTCCTCGAAGAGTCAGTTAGATAATCTCAGGACTGCTGTGATGTAACACTTCCCTGGCAGTTCGTCCAATGCGCCACTAGGGGGAGACTCAATACCCTGTTATGGAACAGGTGGAACAAACTGGAGATGGATAGTCTCGCATTTAATTATTTCATCTTTCTTGTGTGTAATTCTGTGACCCCACTTTGAGATTAAAAAAAAAAAAATATATATATATATATATATAATAAATTGTGTAACATGGATATTTGTTGTAATTTGCTTGAGATGATCTAATATCATAAGACAAAATTATCAAGGACTTATTTTAATCTTGGTTGACATAACCAACACCAGGGTCACATTATCATGTTTTCCTTTCTACCTGCTAGTGTTTGCTTCTTTCAACATTGAAAAAAGGTGTTTCAGTTCAAGGGATCATATAAAAAAAAAAAAACACACACATTTTGACCTTTTTTTTCATGGATACGTAACTCCATCTCTCGTTCGTTCTGTGTTACAGATGGTGCGGTACGCTCAGACTGCAGCTGCTCCGGCTCCTGAGCCCAGGATCAAGAAGTTCCAGGTTTACCGCTGGGATCCTGATACAGCCGGGGACAAACCCCGAATGCAGACGTATGAAATTGATCTCAACACGTAAGTAAAGGCTGGACCAGGGGAAAAAAATGGTGATGAGCAGAATTTTGTTACGAATCAACTCACAATCTTCTGTCTAACTGACATGCTCCCGTGAACACAGTTGTGGTCCAATGGTTCTGGATGCCCTCATCAAGATCAAGAATGAAATTGATCCCACGCTCACATTCAGACGTTCATGTCGTGAGGGTAAGATCTGCACATATTAGTGTAAACGATGCCCACTTAGATCATTAATACAACCCTCGTTCCCAAAAAGTTGGGACTCTGTGCAAAACATAAATTTAAAAACAGACTGTTATGATTTGTAAATAGAACATAAAGAACACATCAGACGTTTATTATTGTGAAAACATCTGGGAAGTGAGGAGACCAGCTGAAATGCTCCTTTCATTCCCAGTCGTGTTACTGACCTGTTGCCAGTCAGCCTAATTAGTTGTCAAATGCTCCTCCATTTGTTTTTGATTTACGCCAGTTACTTTTCCAGCCTTTTGTTGCTGCTGCTCCAACTTTTTTTGAGTTGTCTTGCTGCCATCAAAGTCAAAATGAGCTAATATTTTCCACGAGATTTTTTAAATGTCTCAGTTTCAACATCTGATATGTTCCTAATGTTCTATTTGGAATAAAATGTGTTTATGACATCTGCAAATCATTGCATTCAGTTTTTAATTATATTTTACACAGTGTCTCAACATTTTTAGAGTTGGGGTTGGAAAAAAAATTGAATAAAGTCTATGAATTAGCTTTTTTTTTCTGGTCAGATTCAGTGATCCAACATTTGTGAATTTCTTCAGGTATCTGCGGCTCTTGTGCCATGAACATAAATGGAGGAAACACGCTGGCATGCCTCAACAAGATCGACACCAACACGAGCAAGCCCACCAAAATCTACCCGCTGCCACACATGTACGTCGTCAAAGATCTGGTGCCTGTAAGTTCTGCAAAAACGTCCACAGGAGCACGTCGATGAATGAAATGAGAACTGAAGGCACGTCTATGTGAGGCTGTGTACAGTTAACATCTGCATTTCTGTCGATTCGTCCACCAGGACATGAGCAACTTCTACGCACAGTACAAATCCATCGAGCCATACCTCAAAAAGAAGGATGAAACTCAGGAGGGCAAGGAGCAGTACTTCCAGTCGGTGGAGGACAGGCAGAAACTGGTAAACAGACCTTATAAACCTCCCCAGCCGTCACAAAATAAGTGGTCAACATGATTAAATATGAAAATTCGATACAGCGTCATATGTGACGGAGAGCTTCCTCCTTTGTACGATAGATTGACGAGTTCACATCAGTGATCACCATGCATCACCTGTGGAGCCGCAGGGCAGAATAAGCTGATATTTGACTGTTTTAACTCTACAGGACGGCCTGTACGAGTGCATCCTCTGCGCTTGCTGCAGCACCAGCTGTCCCAGCTACTGGTGGAACGGAGACAAATACCTGGGACCTGCTGTCCTCATGCAGGTGGGTGAAGACAGACTCAGGACATCTATACTTTCTGTTTAAGTGAGAAGATTTAGATCCCAGTAATTGAAATAAGAGGGCAGCACGATGCCTTGGTGGTCAGCAGTGTTGACTTACAGCAAAAAGGTTCCTGGTTCAAACCTCAGCAGGAGTCTTCCTGTGTGGAGTTTGCATGTTCTCCTTGTGCCTGCGTGGGTTTCCTGCAGGTCCAAAGACAAGCAGTTCAGATTAATTGGTGGTTCTAGAACAGTGGTTCTCAACTGGTCTGGCTTCAGGACCCACCATCACCCTCAATGACTAGCCGTGACCCAAATCAAGGAAAATTTCCAACTTCTCAAATATATTGAATGAAAAGATCGTGTAGTTTGAATCAGAGATAGTAGAATAGAATATCACAGAATGCCAACAGAAAAAAATAAGTTTATTGGTGAACCAAAATAGCAAAAACCAAAATAGCATAACCAAAATGACTTCAAGTGGGAAATATTCCCTTTAATGCTCAATTAGCATTTTAATTAAATCCAAAACACTTCACTGCAGTAACTTCAGCCTTTTTTAACAGACTCAACATGCACAAACATGAAATAAAACTGCAACCACTGAGCAGTAGTTTCAAAAAGAACTCAATTATGTAGCATTTGCTGAGTATCCACTTCCTGAATATATAACAATTTCCTATTAAAACTATCTAGTCACTTATTTAAGCATTAATCATAAAGCTGACATAACAATCAGAACATTTCAGTAACAGCCATTTTTAAGACTCAACAGTGCTTTTATGCATAAACATGAAATAAAACAGTGCAACCACTGAGCAGTAGTTTCAAAAAGAACTCAAAATATATAGTTTTATCTGAATAACCACTCACTGACCTTTGTCTTCAAGATAAGAAAATCCATATCTCATATATTCTTCGTTGTATCTGTGTTTCACCTGCTCAACATATGTAATCAAACGCTGCAGGTCTTTTTCTATGGTGTGAACTGGCGGGTGTCAACTCGCATTACAGGACATTATCGCCATCTACTGTTAAGGAGTATGAATACACACTTTTTTTTTTTTTTTAATTCCTTCCCGGGCAAAGGCCCACGACCCGCTGAAAATGGGTCTGAGACCCACTTTTGGGTCGTGACCCACCAGTTGAGAACCACTGTTCTAGATTGCCTGTAGGAGTGATTGTGAGTGTTGTTGGTCTACATGTGGTCCTGTGATGGACTGGAGACCTGTCCAGAGAGCTGGGATAGACTCCAGCAGACCCCCATGACCCGTTTGGTCCCCCATGATAGGACCAAACGGGTATGGATTTTATTTTTTTATCTTTTATAAACATGTATTTATTGAGCTTTAACAGTTTACAGAAAGGAGATAAAATTTTAATACATTCAACAAAACTTATATTTATAACTATAAAATATTCCACTCCCCCCACCCAAAAGTGACTACAAAACAATAAAACAAAACAAAACAGAATAACGACAACAGATGGTCACACACAGCTTAGCTTCAACAGTTTAGTTATCAGCTGTTTGGCAAATATCACCTTCCACTTCACAGTTTTCCAAAAATGTAAAAAAGGGGTTCCAGATCTCTTTGAATTTGGCTGATTTCTTTTTTATTGTATACGTTAACTTTTCAAGGATAAGACATGAGGATAGTTCTTTCAGCCAGCGACCAACATCTCTTAACAGCATAGAGAAATCAAACGTCTAGCTTGTACTAAACATAAGTCGTCATTTTCTTCTCTTTGCTGTTGAGCACACAGTCCTTTGGATATAAATTAAGAATATAAAGTGCAGGGCCGTCCGGTACTGGATTACATGTCATCTGAGAAATGCATTTTATAACTTCTTTCCAGAACTTTTGTATCTTACAACAGTCCCACAGACAGTGAAAAAACATCCCCTTTTCAACCTTTAACACAGATATCAGGAATATTTGGATTCATCTCATTTAATCTATCTGGAGTTATAGAAACTCATGATCCATTTATATTGAATCAGTCTGAGATGGGTAATTATTTTTAGAAGTGGAGCTTTTGAGCATAAATCTCCAGTCCTCTTCTGAAATATCTTTTGGGTATGGATGTTTTGAGTTGAAGCTGTATTTTTCAAGCTCTGAGCTATCCTGTCAGATTTAGACGCACGATGGAGATCTACCAAAGCTGATGAGTGCCTTTCCAGATTTAAAAACCAAAACACTCAAGTCTCTGTTATTCGGACAGGCGTACCGGTGGATGATCGACTCCCGTGACGAGTTCACCGAGGAACGTCTGTCCAGACTTCAGGACCCCTTCTCTCTTTACCGCTGCCACACGATCATGAACTGCACCAAGACCTGCCCCAAGGTGCTTTAACTCTGTCCACTGGCACATTTCCTCACACGTTTGATGTTTTCAATGTCTCACCGTCTGCCTGACAAACTGCTCTACAGGGTCTCAACCCGGGACGGGCCATCGCTGAGATCAAGAAAATGATGGCGACGTACAAAGAGAAGAAAGCAGCAGCTTCATGAACGACTGGAAAACGAAAGTGGCTCAACGTCCGTTTCTGATACCTCAAACAGCGTTAAGAAGACAAGAGCCAGCCTCAACCTTTTTGCTACATTAGCACTTTCTATTGTTTTGACGGGTGCCTGAGGTGTCTGTGTGTGTGTGTGAGAGAGTGTGTGAAGGGAATGGTAAACTGATAATTGTGAGTAAAGTACTCAGAATATATATTGTGCTGCAACACAGTGGACCACAGTTTAGTCTGTTTATCTGCAGAGCTAAAACATAAGGCTAACATGACATTGTAGACACTGTAGTCAGTCTGGTATCAATAAGTTATGCAACCATTAAATATCCGTGGAGCTCTGTATGGAGGTAACATGCACATGGTTTAGATAAAGAATAAACTGCTCTTGTCTGCTGTTTCAAATTATATTGCAATAAATGTAATGAAGTGTCTAACAACATCTATTTTATTTCTCCCCCAACACTGTCATCAGAGCAAGTTTCAGATCTAGTGCCCCCGCCTCCATACGATTGGTTCGGTACATTCTCTACCGGCAGAAATGGCTTTATAACTGAGAGGGGTACCAGACCATTTTCATCAAAGCATATTTTTGCAACGTGAATGGGAACTTCCACAAGTGATCAATATATCTGTTTTGACGTGAAGGCATTTAATCAATTTTTGCTGATGGTGTGTAAAGTTTGTATTCATCAAAATCAGTTAATATTGCCAAAAAAAAGTCACAAAAAGCTTTACTAGTTAACCTTTAAAGCTCCTCACAGAGCAAGAGAACATAAACTATCTATGTTCAAATATGATTGAAAAATTGACATTGTGATGACATTATTGATACCAATTAGGTCATTCTTATGGTAATTTTATCAAAGACAGTGTGAACAGTAAAGTGAAAATGTGATGTCACAGATATTACACGTTTGAGGGATTTTCTGACAGCCAAGAAAAGATTTATGATTCATAATCCCTTTTAAAGAAAGAAAAAGGAGGAGACCAAGTTACACGGTTTCTGTCAAACTAGTGTACAGAAAGCATTCAGATTTCAACTTTAGGTGCTCACTTTTATTAATGTGCACCTTTCCAAACAGTGCACACTAAAATAAGCAATTTCTGGCTTGCATGTATAAAATTGTTCTTAAACTTGGATTAAAGTTACCATGGTCATCAACTTTCAGAACCTATAACCCATATCAATTATTTATATGATTTATAGTCTTTGAAATACTCATTTAATGACCATGTGTAATCAATATACGCGTGTTTCCTTTCACTTATTTCAAAATATGTACTCTCATTTGAAAAACAACCCAGTTTTAATAGTTAAGGATATTTGCAACAAAAACACCTTGTGAATGATCTATGAGGAGGGCAAAAATAAATAAAACGATCCTAAAATAATCGCTCATTAATCGTAAATGGAAATCGTTTCAGTTAATGGCGATATTGATTCGGGCCCTGGAACATGAATAAAACTGCTCAATAAACCTGAATCGACGCGTTTAATTCTTTGTTGTGTATCAACAAAACTGAGAATTAAATCTTAAGGAGAAAATGATCCATTAACCCGCCGTCAACATCAAAACTGCAGCCTGACAGATGAGGGAGACACGACGCTGACTGTGACGTCACGGTCGGTCACGCACGTGACTGTTTTTGGACGGTTGGACTTGCCGTAGAAATGTGGACCTGCCGTCGCTTCTTGTTTTGAAGGCAGATTTTACGCCGCTCGGCGGTTCGAGGACGTGCCGACCGAGGAAAGGAAGTATGTGGAGGCTGCTGTCCTGACGAGGAGATGGACAGACGCGGTGAGTGTTTCTGAATTACCGCTGTTTCCACGGAGCGGGCTCGTGAGGTCTGATACCCGCTAGCTGCAGCGGTCAGCCCGGTCCAGTCACTGTCCTGAGACCCGCTCTTATCTGTCAGCCCCCAGATCAACACAGAACCCTTAAAATAACGGAACCCAGTCACCCAGCCGAGGAGACGGGCATACACAAATGATCCGGTTGAAAGAAGGTTAGTTAGTTAATTAGTTAGTTAGTTAGCACCGTAATTATACCTTAATTACCCTGATTAGGCAGGTTGACAGTAACTTGATCACTTTCTCTTCATTGAAATGACCAGAATTGCAAAAAGAAACACATTTTTCCATATTATTATTTGTGTCATCTTGTAAATGACTTGTAATTACACAGCTGACACAATACAAACACTTTACCAGGTCCAGTTGGGTGTTTTTGTGGTCAGCAGGGCTATGCAGACGCTCAAACAAACACTTATTTATAAAATAACTCCAATTTTGTCCAATAATCGTCCAGTTTGTTGTGAAATAACACATCTAAAAGAATCAGAACTTTTTAACTTAATCTTGCACATGTTTGTGTCGTGAAATATCAACCTTTGCAAGCTTTCAACTTTTTACATAAAATTATATATTTATATCATAAAAGCATAATTTATTGTTGTAAAAATGGACATTTTGCAGTTTTGTAACTTTGTAATAAAAAGTAAACTCTTGAAAATGTTTGTAGAACTGCAGATTTTTGTTGAAAAATTCCCAAATTATGTAGTAAAACTGCCAGTCTGTGACTTTTTCCCTTAGTTTATTTAACTTAATTTAGTTAGTTAATAACAGAAAAAATGTTATTATACTTTTTTTCTGTAAAAACAGTGACCTTTTTCAAAGTCGCAACTTTTTGGCATAAAATAAATGTTCTAAAATAACACTTTTTTTGTGCTAAAATTACAAATTTCCCAACTATTGCAACTTTGTCGTAAAAAAAAAAAAAAAACAACAACAGCAGCAAAAAAGGCCCTTTTTTTTTTTACATCATATCAGGGTTTTGTCTCATAAAACAGATTTTTTACGATATGGGAACTTTTGGAGAAAAAGATGCCAACTTTTTCTCATGAAATCACCACTTTTGTATAACTGTAGAGTTGATGTTTTTGTTGTAAAACTCCCATAGAAAAAACACACAAAATTGCTATTTTTTGATGTAATAGTGCTATTTTTGACGGTGAAAAAGCTGCTCTTCTGTTATTCTGCAGAAAGGTCACTTGTCAAGTCAGAGGACAAAGTGTCAGGCGCTTGAGCACCACCTGCCTGTGGGTCGGACCCTCTTTTTCCTTCAGAACTGCCTTAATCCTTCGTGGCATAGATTCAACAAGGTGTTGGAAACATTTCTCAGAGAGTTTGGATCCATATTGACATGACAGCATCAATAAGTTGCTGCAGATTTGTCGACTGCACATCCATGATGAGAATCTCCCGTTTCACCACATCCCGAAGCGGCTCTGTTGGACTGAGGTCTGGTGACTGAGGAGGTCACTGGAGTACGGATGAAGTCATTGTCATGTTCAAGAAACCAGTTTGGTGCCTCATCCTGGTGGAAGTAGCCATCAGATGATGCGTACTGAGGGGCTTAAAGTGCACCAAGAAAATACCCTCCACACACAATTCAAACCACCACCAGGAAGGATGGTGGTCTACAAGGCAGGATGGATCCAGGCTTTGGTTTTGTTTATGCCAAATTCTGATCCTACCAGCTGAATGTTGCAGCTGAAATCGAGACTCATAAGACCTGGCAACATTTTTCCAGTCTTCTGTTGTCCAGTTTTGGTGAGCCTGTGTGACCTGTAGATGCTCTTCAGCATAACTCGGTTTGCAGCGAGGGGTTATCTGAGTCACTGTTGCCTTTCTATCATCTCAAACCAGTCTGGCCGTTGTCCTCTGACCTCTGACAAGGCACTTTCACCCACACAGCTGCCTCTCATGGCACATTTCCTCTTTTTCAGACCATTCTCTGTAAACCCTAGAGATGGTTGTGGTGTAGGGAGGTAACGATATAGAAAATCTAATATCTTGATTATCGTGACCAAATTATCACGGTTTCCGATATTATCGCGGTATTCTTAATTGCTGTACAAATGTCCAAAAAACACATACATTTAAATAATTTCACAAAATCTTATGATTTTCTTGTCAAACTAAAACATCAGGAGCCAAAATCTTATCAAAATGAAACTTTCACATTAAAAGGGCAAACAACTGGCACAGAAAGAGGTTTTATTTTAAATGAACAAAATAAATAACAGGAACAAAGCTAATTTGTCCGGTGCAAATTTAAATAAACACTTTAACAACCATAGTTGGTCAAAATATGCAAACAATTATCAGGAACAAAAATTATAGTGCAAGTTCAAATGAAAAAAACATTGGACTTTAAGCTGAACCTTAAATACGTATAAATGTGCAAATAAAGAAACAGTTGTAAAGGAGCCAAATATGTTGTTCTGAATTGTAGTTCACTCTGTGTGTCTGTAGGTGTCGCTGTGTTGTTACCTGAGGGTCAGGTATGAAGGTAGCTGCCTGTTATTGGTTAGCTGTTTGACCCGGAAGGGCAAAAGGTTTTTGACCGCTGTAGCGCTAACTGCCGGCGTTATGGTTGTCGGATCAGTTAATGGAATAAATTAATGTTTTAACTGCATCAAAAGAACACCGTTCCGGTTCTTTAAAAAAAATATATATATAGTAAATGCCCAGACCGAGGATTTCGTCCTTTCAGTGGGTTGGTAAATGTCCTGCGTGCTATCACCACTTTCCACCATGCTAACGTTTTACGATCATAGGCGTAGTTTGACTTTTGCGTCAGGGGGGGCAAAAATTGTTAAGCACTTTCAACAAATGGGCGCACTCTCACGCGAACCGGCGCGCATGCACACATATGTGCAAACTTGCGCGCACATGATGGCACACAAGATACACTCACCACGAAACCAATGAAGTCCAAGATTAGATGATGTTCAAAACCAGTAGTTGCAACAGGATACAGTACACAGTAGATGTTATAAATGTTAATGTTAATGATGTTAAATGTATTAAGAAACAAAATATAACATGATTCATTTAACTGTCACAATATACTGCAGTTTATTTTGGACTTAAAAAGAACATTACGGTCAAAAACATTTATTTATTTTTGCCAGTTCGTTGAAAATGCAATTACATATTTCAGCCACCAGGGGGAGCAATGCTCCCCCTGCCCCCCCCGCAAACTCCGCCCATGGTTACAATGCCGATGTTACAAGCTACATATTCACGCGAGACACAGTCGCGAGTCGCTCGCAGACTTGAATGAGGCTGATATTACATATCCCGGTAATCGACCGCGATAATGAGATGAAGTCAAACATAAACGGTAATCATTATTGCGTAAAATTTTACTGCGCTTTACCGTAATACCGCTAACCGTTCCATCCCTTTTGTGGTGATTATCGCAGTAGATCAGCAGTTTCTGAAACACTCACCAACCAATCTGGCACCAACAACCATGCCACGCTAAAAGTCTCTTTAATCCCCTTTCTTTCCCGTCTGATGCTCAGTTTGAACTTCAGCGAGCAGTGAGTTGCTGCCATGTGATTGAAATTATCTGGTTTTCTGCATTGATCTACCATAAAATCTGATCTTATCCTTATTTAAGTTACAATAACAGACAAACACAACTTTGCTTACGCTGAAAACACACAGACAGCTATAATTTCTCGTTTCTTCACTGAAAGCAGCCAGCAAACATTCACAGTAGCGTAAACAGTAAACTGTGGCCTTGACAGTTGTGATGGACTGGCAGCCTGTCCAGGGTCTAGTTACGCTGCTGGACCCAGGGAGCCTGAATAGGATGGAGCAGGGAAAGATAACGGATGGATAGATGGATGGACTGGCCTTGGCTAATGTCACTGGGTCGGGGTGAGTTTGGGCTCCTGAACTCAACCACGTGTCCACATTACTCAAGCTACATGGACTGGAGGTCCCAAGGTCAAGATGGGAGATGCCTCCAAAGATGATTGAGAGCAAGCTGGTCAAGGTCCTGCTGGACTTCCTGACCCAAACTAGCAAACTGATGATGGTTAATCAGCCTGGATAGACATCAGAGGGTTAGGGTTAGGGTTAGCAACGGCAATATCAGAAAGAAGGAACATGAGAAGCTCAAGAAACACCGAGGGCTGAAGGAAGAGCTGGAGATGACGTGGAGTGTGAAGGCAGACAGCTGTGCCAATAGTGGTCGGGGCTCTTGGAGCTGTAGCCCCCAAGCTGGAGTGATGTCTCCAGCAGATACCAGGAACAACATCTGAGATCTCTGTCCAGAAGAGGGAATGCTGGGAACAAGCTTAGATCCTGCGTAGAACCTTCAGGCTCCCAGGCCCCTGGTAGAGGGCCCGAGCTTGAAGGATACTACAACCGAAAGTGTTTCAGTAATGATGATGCGACATTTAAACACTTTTCTGATATTTTCATATGCATTATTATGATGACTGCGTTTGCCGTTAATGTCATGTTACTTGGTTTTGAATTTAAATCAAAGGTGAACATTTATTTATTTATTTATTTTTAACCATTTCGATGAGGTTTTATGGGTTTGGCGGTGTCATTTTGCAGAGGTTTGTGGGTACAGTCATACTTTCTGGACATTCTTGGCAGCTTCTCTGTGCTTTTCATATTCCTAATATCGATAATGTATTTACATTGCACGGTAGTGCTGGGCAATATGACGATATATATCGTGGGGACAATATAAAAGTGTATATCGTGCCATTTCTCTTCTATCGTTTTCTATCGTTTCTATCGTTTCTAACCTAATTTTATCAATTATTACAGCAAATATGTAATTAAATAACCTGCAATGATAAAATTGATAGAATCATATCTACTTCTACAAAGTAGCCTTTTATGTTTGCACTTTTATTCATGGTTAATGCCTTAAACAGAGTTCTCTTCAACCCTGATGTTTTACTTTAGACACTTTATATTGGTTTGCAAACTTTGCACTACAAGGTTACAGATTTCAGAAAGTTAAAAAAAATTAGTGTTTATTTTTTATAGCTAAACTTCAGTGCAAAAATGTGTTTTTCCTCCCAGAAACTGTTGTGCACTTTAAAAAAAATGTGAAAGGTACTGTACCTACCTGTTTTTGCTGCACTAAAATGTATGTTTGTGACAGTTCAGCTAAATGTCCTTTCAAAATTAAGTTGAAAAGTAAGCAATGAAATTTTTGTCAAACTTTTCAGAGAATAACTGAAAACATACTTTATTATGGTATATCGTGATATATATCGTTATCGTGATATAAAATAGTCCATATCGTGATATATGATTTTTTTCCATATCGCCCAGCACTATTGCACGGACCACCATTAAGAAATATGTTATGATATACATTTTGTTGTCCATATTTTCAAATAGGGATGCACATTTTGGATTTTTTTTTTTTATGACCGTTAACCGACGGCCTTTAATGGTTAATAACCGTTAACCGATAAGTCCGGGAGGGTTAGCTGCCGCGATGTTGTGCGTGTTGTCGTGGACGCATGCGGACACTTCCCCGTGTATACTCTCGCGGCAATGTGTCGCCGTCACCTTGTCGCAGAGATGCCGCCGTCACTTTTGATTTATACTAGCACGGTCTCCGCTACGTTATTCCACGCCACAACGCAAGAGCGACAATCACGAACTAGCTAAACTTACTAAACTTATCTCTTGCGTTTTTCCACTTCCTCACCGTCTCGGCCGTATCCAGACCCACATTCATCGATATCTCCCTCCATGAATTACTAGAATATGTGCTGTCTTTGTGGTGTGGAGAACCAGAATCGTACAGATGTGGGTACTTCCTCATTTTTTCGATGACGCGCTCTTTTCTACGCGGATTTAGAATTGACCAATCAGAGGCCTGTTGCACCTGTCGATACGCCCCCATGAGTTGATTGAATAACATAGCTTAAAAACAAAACTGACCGTTAGTATTAATTGGTTAGAGTTACTGTTATCGGTTAACGGTAAACGGTTAACCATGTGCATCCCTGTTGTCAAACTACGACAACATCCAGCCAATCAAAACCCACCAGCTGCACGCACGAGAACAAAGGCAGTTCAGATTAAGCCCAAATGTGTCTGCTCTGCCATGTCTTGCCAATAAATACCAGAGTTGTGTCATTTGGGGTTGAGGATTGCTTTTTGCATCATCAGCTCAGATGACTGTCTTGTGGCTGCCTCGTCATTTGTGCAAATAGTGCATTTCTCTGTTTTGACAAAGCAGAAATTCGGCTCAGGGTAATAGTATGTTGGAGGGTAAAACCGAAAGTCTTTAAAGTTGAATTTTTTTTTTTTTTTTTTTTTTTTTTTTTTTGAAGCTACAATTGGGAGGTCCTCTAAAGAACACTACTGATTTATGTCTGGGTGAGGAGTGAATTGCAAGACTGCTTTCAGTGGCCTTGAATTCCTGCGGCTGTTCTCACTGTCAGTTTGGGTGAGGTTACTGGTTACAGGAAATCATGTGAAATATGAAACTTCCTTAGACATTAGTTAGTGTCGTATACAACAACAGGTCACTTGAAATGGTCTGACACATTTTAAACTGTGAATGACAGAAAAACTCTCCGCCAGAGGGGCCTGACTGCTCATCTGATACTTGTGGTGGAGAATGGCCTAGTTAGATCACAGCCAGCAGAAAAAGCTGGCTCGACAACTCAGCCCTGATCAACCTCCACGTGATTAGATCGTTGCCTTCAGGCAGAAGACTCAGCAGCTCTGTGAATGTACAGTCATGGCCAAAAGTTTTAAGAATGACACAAATACTACATTCTCACAAAGTCTGCTGCTTCAGAGTTTTTATATGTTTTTGTCAGGTGTTTATGTGTTATAATGAAATACAATTAGAAGCATTTCTTCAGTTTCAAAAGCTTTTATTGAGAATAACACATAACTCATGCAATAAGTCAATATTTGCAGTGCTGACCCTTCTTTCTCAAGACCTCTGCAGTTCTCCCTGGCATGCTATCAATCAACTTCTGGACCAAATCCTGACTGATGCCAGTCCATTCTTGCATAATCAATGCTTGGAGTTTGTCAGAATTTGTGGGTTTTTGATTGTCCACCCGCCTCTTGAGGATTGACCACAAGTTCTCAATGTGATTAAGATCCAGGGAGTTTCCAGGCCAAGGACCCAAAATCTTAATGTTTTGTTCCCCGAGCCATTTAGTTGTGACTTATGCTTTATGGCGAGGTGCTCCATCATGCTGGAAAAGGCATTCTTCACCACCAAACTGCCCTTGGATGCTTTTAATTGTATTTTATTATAACATAGAAACACCTGACAAAAACATATAAAAACTCTGAAGCAGCAGACTTTATGAAAATGTAATATTTGTGTTAGGGGTGCACGATAACTATCGGGCCAATAACAGGAAATCATGACGTCATTCCGATAAGTCAGATATCACGACGAATAGCCCCGATAACATATATATATTTCTGTCAACAGGGCAGTGCCTCCCTCCCTCTGAGTCTAAAATGACCGGCAGTGAATGTTATGTTCAAGTAACGTCGGCATAATCAGAAAAACGAATTCTTAATCAGGAAAATCAAGAATACCCCCTCATGCCAGAAAACAACTTAATTCAGTCATAATTTTGGTAGTTGCTAACTTGAATCGATATTCGCAGTGGTCCCTTCATGTTACACATAAAAAAGAAAAAAATAGAAAAGGCTGAAAGAACGACTAGCAAACGAGGGAACGAGGGAATTTACGTCACACCTTGAGTATTTGTGACAAATGCTCCAAGCGAATTCTACGAGGAGGGAAGCACAAGCTTTAATACGTCAAACCTGATCAGCCACCTACAACATAACAATCGCTTCCATGGAGTTTTGTAATCGCGCTAACGTGAGCTAATGCTGACGTGCACAAGCCAGCAGCAGTCTCTCTTCCCCTCATCTCTCATCTAAAGCTTCCATGAGATTAAAAAAAAAAAAAAAATCACTGAACCCCATTTACTTTAATTAAAGGTATTAATTTAAATGGAACCACAAGTCAAAATCCTTTAAATGTTAATCCTTTTCAGTTTGTAATTCTGATGCATGTATTCCCATCAGTTCAAGGAGCCTTTATTTTTTTATATCAGTCAGTAATGAACCTTATTTAAGTTAATGTGAGATATCAAATAGGTTTGTTTGATAGCTTTACGAAAATGTTTGAGAGGCTTGCCAAGTAGGTTTTCAATGGAAAAAATAAATATCTGTTCATTTAAAGAGTCCAAACTTTTTTTGATTTTGTTCATAGTATTGATGTAATGATCTTAGGTATATCTGTTGTGTTATCGGTATCGGCCTTTAGGAGCTGAAAGTTTTCAGTTAAAAAAAAAAAAACAGTTATCGTGCATCCCTAATTTGTGTCATTCTCAAAACTTTTGGCCACAAGGTGAGTCCCAGGTAGGAATACTTGTAAGGTACAGTCAGTACCTGAGTTGTGACCTTTACACCAAATATAACCTTTTTATCATGAGGTAAATGCGATCATTATGATATCAAACTGTCTATCCCGTGGTTTAAAGTGAATGTTTCTGGTGGCTTTGATAAAGGAGGAATGTGTAATTGTGGATGAACCCACCCAGATGTCTGCTCTCCCAGCTGACTGTCCGGTCTCTCCGGTCCCAGACGTGGCAACAACTAAACACTTTTTTTTTTATAAAAGAAAAAAAAAAAAGACACTCCGTTTCCTGCCTCTCCTCAGCTGATAAGTCTGTGGCGCTTTTATGGTTTGTTTTGCCGTCGGAAAGGCAGCGCTGGGTCGCGTCCAGGACCGGCTGAACAAGTGTGCTCTCGCGCTGTCTCCGGGGCTCGAGGCTGCGCTCGCGCGGACGTCAAGGTGGGATTTCTCGGCAGCGGCGTTCAAATTTACGATAAACTTGACATTTAAGGAAAACATTCACAGCAAACTTGCGGGTTCCAGCTGACGGTAAGCCCAGTTTCTCTCCCGAGCGTAACGAAGCCGGATTAGTTTCGGTATTTTTTTTTTAGATGATCCAAAGCGGTAGTTACCACTCGACCAAACAATACTTGATTTATTATTATTTTTAAACTGCACTTAAAAGTCTCTTTTATCCTCTCAGTTATTGCATATTGTCCAAACCTTGACTTTAACAATTATAGTCGTGAGTAAAACAAACATGCAGTGCTTTATGGGACATTTACTCTCCTCTCTGGGCCGATTTTAAAGCTTTTTAAAGTTAATGTTTTTCTTTGAGCTCAAAGTGTGGCAGTGAGGATGTGTTTACTGACCTCATGTCGGTTTATGGAGACTCTGAAGTCCTTCTTTAGTCTCGCATGTTTCTCTGGACTGTAGCAGGGTTTTGCAGTGGCGGTTCGAGCCCTTGTGGTGCCCTGGGCGAGACCCCATTCAGCCCCCCCAGCCATAGAAAATAAATACATGCACATGACTCACATGAGAATTTAGGGAAATTTGGCTTTTGAATTAAATTTTAGAATCCACGCCAAGGTTGCGCTATAACCTTTACAGGTGACTTAATTGAACCTTAATTTAGCATTTTTTTTAGGGATACACGATAACTGTTTTTTAAAACCAATACCGATAACCGATAACTTTCAGCTCCTAAAGGCCGATACTGATACTCATAACACACACATATACCTAAGATCATTACATCAATACTATGAACAAAATCAAAAATAGTTTTGACTTTTTAAATGAACAGATATTTATTTTTTCCAATTAAAAACTACTGGTAAGCCTCTCAAACATTTTCGTAAAGCTATCAAACAAACCTATTTGATATCTCACATTAACTTAAATAAGGTTCATTACTGACTGATATAAAAAATAAAGGCTCCTTGAACTGATGGAAATACATGCATCAAAATTACAAACTAAAATAGATTAACATTTAAAGGATTTTGACTTGTGGTTTCATTTAAATTAATACCATTTAATTAAAGTAAATGAGGTAGTTTTTATTTTTTAATCTCCTGGAAGCTTTAGATGAGAGGAATGAGGGAGAAGAGAGGGGAGGGGACACTTGCTGCTGGCTTGTGCACGTTAGCATTAGCTTCCGTTAGCTCACATTAGCGCGTGATTTCAAAACTCCATGGAAGTGATTGTTATGTTGTAGGTGGCCGATCAGGTTTTACTTATTAAAGCTTGTGCTTCCCTCCTCGTAGAATTTGCTCGGAGGAGTCATCACAAATAACCACCAAACTATCTTCTTCTGAAACATTAACGAAGTTCCACACCGCCATGTTTGTTGTGATCAGCGTGAGCACTGTGCTGCAGGCTGCATTAAAGGTGTAACGTAAATTCCCACGTTCCCTCGTTTGCTAGTCATTTTTTCAGCCTTTTCTATTTTTTTTTCTTTTTTTATGTGTAACATGTGGGAGAATACTGCAAATATCAATTCAAATCAGCCACTACCAAAATTATGACCGAGTTAATGAGTTGTTTTCTGGCATGAGGGGGTATTCTTGATTTTCCTTATTGAGTAATCGTTTTCCTGATTATGCCAACGTCACTTGAACATAACATTTACTGCTGGTCATTCAAGGCTCAGAGGGAGCGAGACACTGCTGTGTTGACAAAATATACGTTATCGGGGCTATTCATCGTGATATAGGAGTTATCGGGATGACGTCATAATTTCCTGTTATCGGCCAGATAGTTATCAGCCCGATAGTTATCGTGCACCCCTAATTTATTTCATAACATGCTGCTCTCTAACAATAATTAACCTCAAAAATCACATTAAGCATCTGCCCCATGTTCTGGTTCATTGGCGGTACGTATTGATACTGTCATCGTTCTGTTCACATTTTGACACGTTGAGATCAAGGTGACGTCTAACAGTCAGTCAGCAGCACCTGGACATGGCGAGGCCCCAGATGGGACGTTCTCAGAGGGAGGTTGCCACCGAGCTTCGGGTGTCATCAGCAGGTTGCAACAGAGAGACTGGAAGAGTCACAGAAAAGCATAGAAGTGGACGTCCTCTGGTCACGTCCCACGCTGATGACCCTTTCTTTGTAAACCGTACCATGGAAACATTTTTTTGTCATGGTATACCCACCACTGTCGTTAGGGTTTCAATGAACTGTTTGAGATGAAATGACCATTGCATGCTTCTATTTAAATTCCCTACTTTAATGACATATCACTCTAGAGCAGCGGTTCTTAACCTTGTTAAGGTACTGAACCCCACCAGTTTCATATGGACATTCACCGAACCCTTCTTTATTGAAAAATAAAATTTTTTTTTTTTTTTTAGATTCAATCCATAGGCATATGTTTTATTGGTGCACTGTGTTCAAAGAACAAATCCAGTGCATGAACTGCATGAATGACATACCTTGCTTATTATTTATTGTATTTATCATCATTTTCTGAACCCTGCTTTATCCTCACTAGGGTCATGAAAAATAAAATGATTGTTTTTTTCAATTTTTGACTAGAATTGCTTAACCTGGCATTGTAAATCATGCAGAGAGGACGCTGACTCCCATCATGTTCTGTTATACATGTGAATCCATATTGAACACAGTCGTCCAACCACTCTCTTTTTTTGCTCGACATAGTTAATATGGATTAAAATATCAAAGAAATCACATGATGTACCATCACGACAGTCATAAGTTGACTACTGAGCGCAATAAATTCCCTGCAGCACAGATTGGCTCAAGCAATATAACGTGATCACCTGTGATGGCCAAGCGGGGTGTGTCATCATGAGTCATATGAGTCAGGTGTCTTGACCTCGGCCGAACCCCTGGGGACTGACCAGAACCCAGTTCTTCATTTCCATAAATTCCACTTGAAACTAAATTATCAATAACTTTTTGCCAGTAGTGTGTGAGAGAACATATACATGTATCATGTAGATATTTATATTATATACAGAGCAATATTTACCAATCAAAATAGCCATGAAATATTGTAAGATGAGATTTATTTTTGTTTAGCAATTGTTTTTTAACCAAGAAGATTCTAAAAAAGAATAAGCCACCACAAAATTACATATAATATAATTGCTGAGCCACCAAAAAGTCTTCTTTTTACTTCATGTGACTTCCCGATCACATTTGCAATTGCATAAATTTAAAACCTACATTTGAAGTTGTAGGTTTTATGAGCACGTTTTATGAGCGTTTTATAAGTTACAACATCACACTCAACAGGATGTGGGCTGGTCTTCATCTACGCCACCGATGAGATTCAGAGAATCGGCCGAGTGGCATGTGATGTCAAACGGGGATGTGGGAACATTTTTGCCTTTGGGATGTTGTTTAAAGAAGGCTCGATGCCAGACAGCGACAGCTATGAACATGTTTCTGGCCTCAAACCAGGAATGATCAAATATCTTTTAAAAAAACAAGAAAACTTTCCAGTATTGATGCAGGATGTGTTGTTTTCAGTTAGATATGAGGTTTCAGGTAGTTGTACGTTGATACAGAAAGTCTGTGTCTCCCCTCAATCACATACAGTTACTGGGACAATGACAGAGTTTTTAGCATTTTAACTTTAATTACATTTTGACAGTTTTATTCCAATTTCACTGTGATGGTTTTTAAAGTGGAGACTTTGCAAAAGTGGGGCGTTTACAGTTAAGGAATCGCAGACACTTGAAGCAAACTACCCCCATTTTCAGGGGCTTCAGAATGTAGAAATTGGTAATGAGACAAAAGCTACAGATCTGTGCTGTGTGCTTTGTTAATATTGACTTTGAAGGTGTGTGTTGTGCAGAGGGTCTCTAAATAGCATGTATCCTGTTCTGCAGGTAGTGTGGTGGAGCCGCAGAGCGGACTCCCCTCACCCAGTCCTCGAGATCCCCTGCTCAGTCCTGACTCCCACATGGTAAGATCCTCCTCACCTTTTACCTGAAAGCAACTGCTAGTGTGGCAGACATTGTTTACAGTATCAACAAAAAGTTGGATGCAGCCGAAACGACCAGAAAAGAAGTAAAGGTGTCGGTTCTGAAGCTGTAATGGTGGAATTTGCTTTCCTGTCACATGTTGATGCGTTATAGACTGTCACATCAGTCCTTTTTTTCTTATAGTTGTTTTTTCTTCCACTGAGCTTTAGTTGTTGGATAGATGGCCTCGCCTGGATCAAGAACCACTTTAGTTTACACGGGAGTTTGTAACTGCTCTCATAGTCAAAGATTATAAGATGTGTCTGCAAACAAACCCAACTCATTAACCATGAACTGAAAAGATGATTTACTTTCTTTTCCACATGACTATATGTGTGTGTGAGCTCTGATAGGTTTATACGATTTATGCTAGGGCTGGGCAATGATTAAAATGTTTAATCGAAGATTAATCGCATGATTCCCCTGATTAATCACGATTAATTGCATTGTATACGCAAAATCAAATAATGAATTCAAAAGTAGTGTAAAGGTCACTTTTATTTAAATGTTCTGCTGCCATATGAACTAAAGTGCCGTAACATTTGTTGTTCAAACACTTTTAACATCAGCACTTGTCAGTAACACATATTTAGTGTAAATCTCATCTTAAAAAATGTCAAATAAAATAAAGCTTATTGCCACTGCCGGGGCATTAATGTCTCTACCAACAAAATCCTGAGCCACAATCAGAACATTAAAACAGGTCATTTCTGAGGGAACAGCAGAAACTTTTAACGGGGAGTTCAACTTGTCAGTTGTTACAAATAACCTTGTTTCTGTTGAATCCTCCATCTGGGAGAACTTTAAAATGAAAATGTCCATGTAAAAGTTCGATAACTTTATCAATCTGTGTTCTTTCGTTCTTTCCATTTTCAATTGTCAATCAAAAATTTCAAAAATTAAAAAGTGATCTTTTGTTTTGTTTTTCATTTTTTAATCTAACACCAAAAAGAAAAAACGAAAAAAAAAAGCCTGGTTTTTATATTTCAATTTTAGACTTGGATCAAAAATACAAAATGAAAAAACAGGCCACAGGACTGAATTTGTTTTTAATATTTAATTGTACGGTTTACGTGACCCTGAAATGGCTGTGTGCGGCAGTTCAGGTAGCATGGTGGCGCTGGAATCACATACTATAATATTTGCAATGTTGTAGGGGTGCTCCGATCGATCGGTGACCTGATCGGATCGGCCGATATGCATATGATCGGGATCGGTCAGAATTGCCATTAAAGCCGATCAAAAGAGCCGATCAAAAACGCTCTATTCTCGTGCGCATACACTGTGTATAGACCTTTTCGGGCCAGCCCCCCGGAAGTACCCCGTCCGCCATTGCTGGGTTGTGCTACAGAGCGACACTTTCACCGGCTCGCAGATTAACCAGTGTTTTTCTCTTTCTACAATTCTATATATTTTTATAATGTCGAGTCGGTCGAGTGGGAATACATGTTCCGCCATAAACTGTGCCAACAATGGCGTGAAAATTCAACAATGGAAGAAGAAAGTATGAAATACACAAGCCTTTACTGCACGAAGACTGCCTTGTTTGCAGAACAAGAAGTTAGGAAGACGTGGGTGAAAAATATCAACAGAAAGGACTTTGTTCCAAATGAATACAGCCGGGTGAGTTTTCGTTAACATTCAATCTCGTACTATTCATAGTCTCGCTGAGAGTCCCGGACGATTCTGGCCGAAAGAACAGCAGGATGAGGCTACTGTAGCCCTCGGCACTAGCACAAGCCTATAAATCAATGAATGAATGAATGAATGAATAAATAAATTAGGAGAATGATTAAATAAATTAAATATAACATTAACACATAGCCTAATTTACCGCTAGCGTTAACGTTACAGTAGCATAATCTTTATGGCTTGTTGACGTTAGTTATAGCCAGCGTTGCAGCGTTCCACAGTTTTTAGTGTTTGATTATGGGAATAGATCATGCTATTTCCATAACCAATCATTAAAAACACCCATAAACTACCTTCATCTGTAACTGGAGGCCACTGCCTAACATCATCAATCCAAGACATGTCTGCGTTATCTGTAACAGATGCTCCACGCTGCTGTGTTTGGGTTAGTTGGTGGAGCAGCGCACAGTCCAGTTATGGCGGAGCCACTAGGGGGCGCATGTCCACAATTTTCAAGTCGAAAAGGTCTAAGACAGCAAGAAACAAAGGGAAATAAATACAATCGGTGATCGGTCTCGGATCGGCCGATATTGATTTCAGTGATTGGTGATCGGCCCCAAAAACCCTGATCGGAGCACCCCTACAATATTGTTAAAATCTGAATGAAAACTCAGCTCATAAATAGATGAACCAAAGCCTCTTCAGGTCTGCGTCCTCTCCTCAGACCCTGACGAGCACAGAATCTTCTGATGCTCATTTCCAGCATTGCAGGACACCCATCTGCTGTTGAATAAATCATTGATCAAACTACTGTATTGGCCCAAATATAGGAAGATATTTTAAAGAAGAAGTCATATTCTCAAAAATGGGGGTTGTTTTATAATAATAGACTAGACTTTCTGTTATCATTACACATCTGTGCCACTAGATGGAGCCGCACTGAAGTAACCAGTAAGAGAACAGCAGGACAGTGAACACATGGAGGAGATCTGATGATAAATGGAGGAATAACGCAATCGTCTTGAACAAAGGGGTTTGAAAGTTTTGTTGCTACCTGAGTTGCTACCCGAACTGTAAAGTGCACGGATTTTTACTGCCTCCATGTCCGTTTTAACTTTTTCGCATGTTTACCTGCTAATTCTCTTCCGGTTCCGCAGCAGCCAGTAAACAGACTTTTCAAAGCAAAAGCATGTGAGCAACATGCGTTACCGCACGATAAAATAAATGTCGGCGTTAATAAATTAATACATTAATAATAATAACGCGTTAACTTGCCCAGCCCTAATTTATGCAAATGAATCTCTCTGAGCTGCGTCTGGATCTGAATGGACTGTCTGGTTATTTGCTTCACCAGGATGTTCAGGGGTATAAATGGGTGCGCTGGAGGATATGGCTGTGTCGTCTGGCTGCCCTGCTGTCCTTGGGTCTTCTCCTGATCGTGTTTCACTGGCGCCCACGACTCGCCGTCCTTGCCCGCTGCTGCTCCTGTCCTCTGGCTTTGGCAGACATCCTGCTGATAAGGGTGAGACAGCAAAACCTCCTTGACACCTGGTTTCACCACTGAAAGTGGACACGCGTCACCTGTGCTTCTCGTTTCGTTTTCACAGAGCATTGGGGGACCTGAATCTATTTTTAGCCTCTTAAGTCTTTGGCAGTTTTTTACAGAACTGGGAATTGTCGGTGAGTGAGGTTGAACATTACAAAAACCATAAGTGGGTTCAGATACGGTTCAAGTGCCCACAGATGTTTCAGTGTGGATGATGGACGAAGGAGGAAGGGCACCAACAAGTCCAGAATAAGTTATTTTTACCTGGAGTTATGGATTAGCTTGTTATCAACTCATAATCATTGTGCCATAACGTGCACATTGCAGATTGATGCTCTTTTAAGAGTTGGATGAAGTTCCAGATGTTGTAGATGTTTGTCCCCCTTGGGTCGTTCTTACCTTACAGTGACGAGTAACTGCATTGACAGGATGTGCTTATAAATCAGAAAAAAAGAGAGCGATTTCTCAGTCCTCTATGCTGGTTTATTTACAGACGTACGATAAAGTAAATAAAGTTGTGCTGACAGATGCATCCAATTAAAAATTCAGATATTTGAATGTTTTTAGTATGATGCGTTTACTGACCTTGGGGAAAAAAGATCTATTGGTGCCTGATTGGGCAGTCACTCATTAGAAGTCTTATGATCACCAGCTAATAAATCTGTGCATCTTTAGTTACTATCCTTTGCTCTAAACTGGATTATTCCATCTTTATCGTGATTAAATTCCCTGCATGAATGCCGGTTGGCCCTCTAGTCCACATGTTCCTGTTTCCTGTCCCGGTCAGTCAAGCGCTGCATTTCCAGTCATAACTAATGCATTTATTCATTTACGTATTTACGTGACATTTTCTTTTAGGACAGTTTTGGCCAGCAGCACGTGGTGGAGGTCCTTACAGAGGAGGATGGAGGAGGGCAGGTGAGCTTGAAACTAGAGCTGAGCAATTTTATCGATTCTGCGATATATATCGATATTTTATTTCCCCAGAGAGTATTGATTTTTCAGCCGCGGGTATCGATATTCTAAGCTCCTTTCGAAAACCCCCGTGTCCCACATAAAGTCCTCCAGCTACTCTGCTGAGATGGGTGCAGTTTTAAGGTGACTTAAATGTTGCTCCAATGGACTTGAATTTGGGATGCACATTTTGGATTTTTTTTAATGACCGTTAACCGATGGCCTTTAACGATTAATAACCGTTAACCGATAAGTCCGGGAGGTTTGGCTGCCGCGATGTTGCGCGCGTTGTCGTGGACGCATGCGGACACTTCCCCGTGTACACTCTCGCGGCAATGTGTCGCCGTCAGCTTGTCGCAGAGATACCGCCGTCACTTTTGATTTATACTAGCGCGGTCTCCACTATGTTATTCCACACCACAACGCAAGAGCGACAATCACGGACTAGCTAAACTTACTAAAGTTCTTTCTTGAGTTTTTCCACTCCCTCACCGTCTCGGCCGCATCCAGACCCACATTTATCGCAATCTCCCTCCATGAATTACTAGAATATGTGCTGTCTTTGTAGTGTGGTGTTGTGGCAATTTTTATAAATTGCACAAATTAAAATTATAGATCCTTAACAAAATGCAACAGCAGAGCTCAAACTTTTAACCAGGTTTATTTCAGCTGAGCGCAACAGCAGGAACACAGTCATGCAGCCTGCAGGCTGGATGATTGCGCCCCCCGTAATCCACATTTACATCCCTTATATAGTAGTCTGATAGAACAAAAGGCAATTTACATCTCTTACACAAGGAAGTCTTATTGACCAAATGGCAGGAACTGATTGATCAACAGACAGTCTGCAAGACCAAAAGGAAAGAGTTCATTTGATATGCGTTTTGGTAGGTGTGACGAAAGTTTCCCAACTCACATATGGTTAGCTTCCTCTCTGGGAAAATTGTCACAATACACTGATAAAGGTGTTAGCAACTTTCGTCTGGAAATGTTGATTGAAAAAGGAGCTTTAACACCTAGAAAGAAACATTCTGTATTCAAATTCTATAAGGACACTCTTTTCATCTGAGTTCTTTGTTATACTTAGCATTGTGTATTCAAATTTTCCACAACAGTGGAGAACCAGAATCGTACAGATGTAGGTACTTCCTCATTTTTTCGATGATGCGCTCTTTTCTAAGCGAATGTAGAATTGACCAATCAGAGGCCTGTTGCACCTGTCGACACACCCCCATGAGTTGATTGAATTACGTAGCTTAAAAACAACATTGACCGTTAGTATTAATTGGTTAGAGTTACTGTTATCGGTTAACGGTTAAACGGTTAACCATGTGCATCCCTAACTTGAATTACTGGCTGCCATGATTTGTTTTTACTTAACCTGGAGGCTAGAATGGCTAGTAGCTACCTCATATGTTCAGTATCAAGCCAAAAAAGCTGCCAAAGAAGGCCACTTGCTGTACTTTAACTCTTCATTGTGTCCTTACCTTTAAAAGCTTGCAAGCAACAATTTGCATAATTTTAAATAAATGAAACTATTTTTCTCAACACATCTTTTATTCATTTTGTCCAGCATTTGCAAGCTGCCTGTCAGCCATATAATGTGTAATTGATGCTTTCAGTTCAATTAATTCAAACAAAGTCATTGGAACACTCGCTAGATATCACCAAAATCACTTTGTCCCTTTAAAATCTTTCAGAAAATGATGTAAATGTATCTTAAGAAGAATATCGATATATGTCGCATCGTGAGCCGAATATCGTGTATCGTATCGTATCACAAGATTTGTGTATCGCTACAGCCCTGCTTGAAACCCAACAGAGTCACGCTTCTGTTTACTAAGAGACTTGTCGAAAGTGGCAAAAGAAAAACTCAAATGTTTCTGTCCAGTTTGGAGATGCTGGGACAGCTGGAGGACAATGAATGGAGAGATACGGTCCAGCTGTACCAGGAAGAGGTAAAGACCGTGAAGTCTGTTTGGGTTTTTTTTTTTAATTTGCAGAAGGATGCGTTGAGTGATGAACCTGGCGTTTTACTGTGTTGCAGAAAACCAGTCTGCGGTATTACCTGTTTGAAGGGCTGCGTTACATCTGGCTGGACAGGAAGGGGGCTTTCTGTCGCGTTAGGTAGAGTAACAGTTTTGACATGAGCTGCCTGACGACCACTCCTGAAGTTGTGCCGTGTGTTTGCTTGCTTCCCATACTCTGGTACAAGTAAAGTAGAACAGAAGAAAATACCTCAACACACAATCTTTTGAAAGATCTTAACACACTGATTGCTCCAGAGAGGAATTCCCTGATCATGTCTCCAACTCTCTTATCTCTGTCTTCAGTGTCCTCAATGAGGACTGGACTTGTAAAGACTTGTATGGCTTCCAGAAGGGGCTCAGCCCCCTGGAGCAGAGCCTGAGGTAGGACAGGACGCATGAGATTAGAGATTTGTAATCGCAGCAGAAAACACTGGTTAACCATCACATGTCGTGTTTCAGGAAGGCGCTTGTTTGGCGCCAACCTCATCGACGTGCCTGTGAAGTCTTACGTGAGGCTGCTGTTTGAGGAAGTGAGTTGAAAAGTCTCACGTACATGTGTGTATTTGTTTGAAGTGTTGGAATCGTAATTCATTGAATATTCAGTTTCTAAAATTCGATTTTTTTCTTCTTTAGGTCCTCAACCCATTTTATGTATTTCAAGTATTCAGCATCACCCTGTGGATGATTGATGCGTACTACTATTATGCCTTGTGTATATTAATAATCTCCATTATCTCTATTAGTATCTCACTATACGAAACTCGAAAGGTGAGTCTCCAGAGAGGCCACATTATCATATTATTTAACTGCTCTTTTAACCCTGGATATGATATAATATGTATTTATTTGACCTCACTCTGCAGCAAAGCGTCACTCTTCGTAACATGGCCCGGTCGGTTACAAATGTCACAATACGCAGAAATTCAGGAGGTGAGTTTTTGGAAATGTTTTCCAATCTTTATTGTATTTATTTCTGAAGTTCTCTGAATGTTTGAAGGCCTTTTATGTCAGATCAGTTTGACACAGTTTCATATGAATGTGTCAGAGCACCAGGAAATATATTATTTTGTGATTTTGCTCAGAAAGAGTTTTTTTTTCTGTTGTAAGAAAACAATAAAAAAAAAAACTGAACTGTACCTGAAAATACCGTTCATGAAAATGGAGGCCAACAAACACCAGAAATAATTACATTTGTATTTCAGTTTACTATCTCCTAACTTGCATATGTCTGGTGAAGAAGGACATAAATCTTATTGCATTTATCAGTTTCTGTATTGAAACAGCCGTGTTACCTGACAGGTAACAGTTACTGTTAACAGGGGAAACTCCTGCAGGCTGCATTGAGCTGCTCAGCTCTGCAGTCTGTGATGGTTCCTCTCTTGAGGAGGAACTATCGTACAGCTCGTCTGCCGCAAACCTATAAATAATCTGAGTTATTTGTGCATTTCCTCCTTGCATTCAGTTTAACAGCTGCAAGATAAAGAAATGTGAAATCCCAACTAAGTGGCGTATCCATTTTCTTTAATGAAGCACTGATGGACATAGAAATGAATGTTGGGCAGAAAACAGATCTGAGACTGTGTCTCATAAAGCTTGGGGAAGAAGATATTATTAACAATCTAATATTAGATTTTGGCTGGTTCATAGTGGTTTTTTGCGTTAAAGGGAGCCATTCATGAAAAAGAAAGTACTTTTGTATGCTTTTGAGAACTTATTTGGATGATTGAAGTCACAACTAACTCAAAACCTTGGACAGAAACTCAACCCAGTGATTTGGTTTGGGCCTGTTAAGGTCTGAAGATGCGTAGTTCTGTCAGTTATTCAGACTTCCATGGTGTCGTTACAACACAGACCCAGTTCACAGCAGAGTTTCCAACCTCACCATGTTAACTTCCAGTTACCATCTTCACCACAACTTCAAATCATGATGCGTTCTTCTTACCACGGAAAGAAAGGTTATGTGTGGGTGATGCCTTATCTATCCATCCATCCACCATCCATCCATCCATCCATCCATCCATCCATCCATCCATCCATCCATCCATCCATCCTCCCAGCCAGCCATTCATCTAGCCATCCAGTCATCCATCCTTCCATCTAGCCAGCCATCCATCCATCCATCCATCCTCCCAGCCATCCATCCATCCATCCTTCCATCCATCCTCCCAGCCAGCTATCATCCATCCATCCCTTCATCCTCCCATCCATCCATCTAGCCATCCATCCATCCATCCGCGCACCCAGCCATCCATCCATCTATCCATCCATCCATCCCTCCATCCCTCTAGCCAGTCATCTATCCATCCATCCATCCATCCATTATCTGTATCAGGGCCTTCAGGGTCTATTAGCTCTCTTTGGGCCTAGAGAGGCCTCTGAACAGGTCACCTGTTCATCACAGGTTCACATATAGGTGACCAACCACACACACTCGCGCTCACTCCAGTTTCATTAATTAGCCTGACGTGCGTGTTTATGAACCGTGTTAGGACCAGCTGACTCCTTTTAACCTCTAAAACCGGCTGCTGGGAACAGAGCAATGCAGATCTGGTTGTGTACTTAAATCTTGCAGTATTTAGACTCAAGAATGTCACACATTTTATTAAAAGATTAGGAAGTCCTTTAACATCAAAATCTTCGAAAAATGTTTCGGAAAAATGCAAGTTTTGAAATGTTAGTGAAGTGTCACTACTCTGATTTTATTTAAAACATTTGTTTAGGAAAGTAAACCGCTTCCTTGAGCGTTATTGGTCTGTAAAGTTGGACTGTTTTTCGTTGGGGTTATTGCGCATTAAACCCAGGCCCGTTCACTTGTTTTCTCAGCAGAGGACTATGTGAGCTCGGAGGAGCTGGTTCCTGGCGACTGTCTAATCATCCCCCAGGAAGGTCTGCTGCTGCCCTGTGACGCCGCCCTGCTGGCTGGGGAGTGTCTCGTCAATGAGAGTATGCTCACAGGTAATCAGAGGACCTGCATGGCCTTACTGAAGGAATTAATCTTTTTTTTTTTTCTTAACTTTAACGACAAGATTATTTTAAGTTCCTCCAGTTAATGAGGTGCCTTGACCACTGAGCTCGTGCAGGTTCTTTCAGAACTCCCAGAGTAATTTCTGATTTCAGGTTGAAAGTGCATGCCTTGAATAGGAACGTTGACCACTTTTAAGTTGGAGTTTCAGATTTTATTCATTGCTGAACTGAAAAGCTCTTCGTAGTTGTGGGATGAGCACGTAAACGGCCGACCTCCCTGTGTCCAGGTGAAAGCGTCCCAGTGCTCAAAACTCCGCTCCCGGCTGGAGACAGGACGTACAGCCCGGACTCTGTGCGCAGACACACCCTCTTCTGCGGTACCCAGATCATTCAGGCCAAAGGAGGAAGGCCAGGAGGCGGCGGCGCTGTTGCTGTGGTCACAAGCACTGGTTAGTAGATAAACTCACAGGACGGACGGATGCAGAAAAGAGGCAGCTCCTGCCAGTGATATTTTTGCAAATTTGTTAAGGAAATACTTGTTTTTAAGGCCTGAAAGTAAATGCAGATGTGACATTGACAGGAAAACTATGCAAGATAACAGTACCATTTTATTTTTTTTTTATTTAAGGAGTAAACCCAGTTCTGTTTTTGTTTTGTGTGCAGGTTTTTTCACTGCCAAAGGTAGCCTGGTCAGCTCAATTCTGTTCCCTCAGCCAATCAACTTCAGATTTTACAAAGATGCCGTCAAGTTCCTGCTTATTCTGGGTTTCATCGGTAAGCTTAAAGACTAACCGTCACTACGAAGCAAATGTCTCACTGTGATGTCTTTGTGAGTTTTTCAGATTTTCAAATTCAAGCTTGCTTTTTTCTAATATCCTTTTCGCTTCAGCTCTTGGTGGCACTGTTTACATTTTTTTGGTCCTCTTCAGAAGCAATGTAAGTGCTGCGCTGCAAGGACAAAACATTTTCTCTCTATATTAAACACGCCTCCGGCATATAAAGCGTAACCAGTGTGCTGTGGCTGGATGATTGTCCAGGTGACCTGGCTGGAGTTGGTCATCAGGAGCCTGGATATCGTGACCATTGCAGTGCCTCCGGCGCTGCCCGCTGCCATCACCACGGGGACCATCTACGCTCAGAACAGGCTGAAGAGCCGAGGCATCTTCTGCATCAGTCCACCGCGCATCAACGTCTGCGGAAAGGTTTCACTCTTCTGCTTTGACAAGGTGAAATACGTCCATAAGTTTGTGGAGCGGAGCGGAGTTGCCGCCACCTCACACGTTAACCTGTGCGGTGTAATAAGAGGACACCTGTTTCCCCCCCCCAGACAGGAACTCTCACAGAGGACGGCCTGGATGTGTGGGGAGTGATGGAAGGGGGACCTGCTGGTTTCTCAGAGCTGGTCCCAGAGCCAACGCTCCTGCCCCCCGGGCCGATGCGGTCTGGCCTGGCGTGCTGCCACACGGTTACGCTGTTGCGAGGTCAGCCCCTCGGAGACCCCTTGGAGCTCAAGATGATCGAGTCTACTGGCTGGGTATGACACCACGAAATCCATTTTTATCTACAGTCATGGAAAAAATTATTAGACCACCATTTTTTCTTCACTTTCTTGTTCATTTTAATACCTGGTACCACTAAACGTCATCATGTGACTAAAACGGACAGAAAAGAAAACACTGAATGCATAAAAGCAGTGTTTTTGGCAGTACAACGCCATAGCTATTGATGTAAAAACTTTTTAGTTTTAGGTTATAATCAAGAAAACCATGGAAAATGGTAAGATATCAGCTCTTAAATAAAACTCTTATAAGCAACCTTTGTGGTTATCGTTATGTTTGTCCAAACAAATGTACCTTTAGTTGTACCAGGCATTAAAATGAACAAGAAACTGAAGAAAACAAGGGTGGTCTAATAATTTTTTCCATGACTGTATTTCAAGAGGTGTTTCACCTGGAAATATTATGTGACTTACAAAGAGCTTTTGTCTTTTGCCAAAAGAAGCCAAAGTTTCTAATTAATTAATCTCATCCAAACACAACATGTCATGAACACATTTTGACCTCTAATATCAAAGAATGATGAACAGACTATGAAATCAGACTTTGTAAACATATGGCAGTTAATTCACTTATTTATATTCCGATAGTATTTTTGCACATATAAACTTTTATTATCTGTTACTGAACACCTTATTTTAACCGTAACATATCGTGCCCTTTTTTTCAAAAGTTGACATGAAATATCTGCAACATTCTGCTCAAAATATTTCAGGTATGCAGTAAAAAAAACAACCTTCTTTTCACACATGCATTTCAGCTCTGGTCATGGCTAGTTTAAGCAGGTCAAGTTATTGTCTCAGCTCCACCCCCCCACCCCCACCCCCATCCTACAGGGTCTACCTGTTTTGAAACAGGTGTTCCTGCTTTCCACCATCCACTTCACAAGTACAGCAAACGCAGCGAGAGGTGAAACCGGGGCAGCTAGATATTTCTGCTCTGATCTGGGTCTGTGATGTCACAGTGCGCTGCAAATCTAAACTGCTTGTGAATGGCATCTTTTCAAAGTTGGGTAGCTCAGAACAAAATGATTTTTTTTAATTTTTCAAGATACAGTCATTTCAAATACCCAAATATATGCTTTTGCACTCTTTTTTTTTTTCACATGTCCCCTTTAGAAGCTTCCGTGTTGCTCATACTTCTTAAACATGTCCCAACGCTGGTGTTTCCGTATTCTCTCTAATTGCCCAGACTCTACAGGAGCCAGATGGAGATGGGGATGAGCTGGATGCAGAATTTGGAGGCCACAAAGTTTTGGCTGTCATGAGACCTCCAGCCCAACAGGCTCCAGCTCTGGGAACTGTGAGTGTCCCTCCGTGGTTATGATATTGTGTTACATGCACCGGTTCTACTGTTTCTGAGCTTTACGTTGTAACGAGCCGTATGCAACAAGCCTTTAAAGACCTCGTGCATGTGAAATCAACTGTCTTGTAGCTTTTTTTTAGAGGAAAGTCATCATGGAGGGGGGGACTCCAGCCAAGCAGCAAAATTACAGTTTTTATTAAGTTTTGAAATCCTACATATGCCTGGAGCTGTGCCTTTATTCTGCTCCTTCATGTTGCTGTCAGCCCACCAGCGAGGCACTGGCCATCGTTCAGAGGTTCCCGTTCTCCTCGGCCCTGCAGAGGATGAGCGTGGTGACGGTGGCCTGCGGGGGGCGCTCCGCTCTGGCTTTCGTCAAAGGTTCCCCCGAGATGGTGGCGAGTCTCTGTCGAGCTGAAACAGGTTCAGTCGGGAAATCTTTCCTCTTTGATTTAGTAAACCGTCCTTTTTAATTACGTGTAATTCAGCCTTTTCATTTTTTTTTATTTTTTATTTTACTGCCACCAGTGTTTTTATATCTTTACACTGCGTTAATATAAATCTGGCTGCTTTGTGTTTGCAGTGCCGGTGCAGTTCTCCGCCACGCTGCGCAGCTTCTCCAGCGAAGGCCTCAGAGTTCTGGCACTCGCCTGCAAACAAGTAGATGTGAACTCTGACCTGAGGAACATCGATCGGTGAGAACACAGTCAACATCGTTGGTTTCTTTGCCGCAGAAAAAGGAAAAAAAACAACACAAACTTTTCTGTATTTACACCTAGTTTAGCTGTGTGTGTTGATCCAGCTGCTTTTTGTTGGTTTCCAGGGGTGAAGTCGAGAAAGACGTCCAGTTCCTGGGCCTGCTGATGATGAAGAACCTTGTAAAACCTGAGAGTGCAGAGGTTATCAACACCCTGAGACTGGCGCAGATTCGCAACGTGATGGTCACCGGTGAGAATATTTTCTCCTTATAGTTGTTTTGTGGTTTAAAAACTTGTTACAAAGCCATTACGTTACCAACAAAGTCCTTCAGCTGACGTCTCCTATCTTGTTTTGTCCTTTTTCACGTAGGTGACAACATTTTGACTGCAGTAAATGTAGCCAAAACCTGTGGCATGGTGAGGTCTGATGAGAAGGTGATTTTTGTCACTGCTACCCCCCCACACTGCCCAGTCGATGCCCACTCTGAGGTTCAGCCTGGAAGATGGAGGGGCCGTTGGCGCCGAAAGCCCCACAGATGGGATCCATCAGGTTGGTGAAGTCAGACAACCAGCAGCAGAGTTCACTTCAGGTTGATGTAGTTCAAGGGTTTTTTTTTTTTTTTTTGTCATAAGTTGGACCAGATGAACCCATCCATGCCACCAGCAGCCTTTTGTTGGGGGCACATTTACTGCCCTGTTTGAAATGGACTAGTATTACCTGGGGACATGTGGTAATCTAGAATAATTACAGAGGACGTCTCTGATATTGATCCAGTGCGACTGCGCCGTGTCTGGGATTTGTCAAGTAAAAATTCCACTGCACATTACCTACCCTGTTACCTTTTACCTGTTACCTATTACAGTGATCCCTTATTTTTTGCAGTTAATGGGGACCGGCGGACCGAAATCAAAATCCGCGATTTGGAGCCGGAGTCCCCCAAGCCTAAATAATGTGTTTAAAATATGTTTAAAAACCACAAAAAAGTAGCGAGGCACTGCAGTGAAACAAGACAAAGGCTCAACTGTGGTCTTTCTGTTTACCTTCACAGCCTCTGGTCTCTGAACGTAGTAAAGAAACCGCTGGTACTGTGCTATTTTTGGCTCATAATTAGCAGCTAACACGCTAACAACAACAAAAGAAAAAGTCCGGTTTTATCTGCATGGAACGGCATTTTATTCTGGCACTGCAGGAACTTGTAACATCACACAGGTTGTATTGTTGGGCTCCTGTCAGTTAACAGAGAATGTAAATCTATACACGCTGGGCTGCTGTTGATGCTCACTACACTTTTCATCTAACCCCGTTTTCATTCTGCCGTCCCACGACACACACACCATTACCCATAAGGCCACACCATTACCCATAAGGCCACCTTCTTAAAGGGGTCAGGCTGACTTACAACATTTCTTCGGTGTGAGAGAACAAGCACAACAACCTGTGATGTTTGGGTGATGCGTCTCGGCCAATCAGCGCACAGATTCTAGAGTTCTGGGTCGTCTGCGTTTCTCATGTTGCTTACAGGAGGCTGTGAGTCATCATTTGATGTTTCGCTGGCAGCTGCAGTCTCTCGTCTGCTGTGGGCTGGATTTTTGTGGAATTTTCACGATTTTTTCTTGATTTTTTTAAATCACATTATATATATATATATATATATTTTTTTTTTTTAAGATTCTTTTTGCCACTAGTGGCCTTTATTGATAGTGGAGTGAGACAGGAAGGGGGGCAGAGAGAACGGGGGAAGACAAAGGGTTGACGAGCCGGGAATCGAACTCACGACCAGCCGCACGAGGACTGTAACCTCTGTACGTAGGCCGCCTGCCCTAACCACTGCGCTACCAGGGCTGCTCAATCATATTATATATTTCTGAAAAATCCGTGAATAATTAAAACTGCAAACTTAAAGCACGAATTGGCGAGGGATCACTGTACCTACCCTGCCTCCTCAGTAATTCAGCGATTTGTGGGAATTCCTCTAGCTGCTTTTCTGCCTCGTTCCTGTTTTAATTACAGCAGCTGCAGGCGATATAATGATGTTATACAGCCATACAAGCCTTCAGGACAACTATAAAGCTCCAGTTACAGTTACCGTCCTGTTTCCTGTTACCATGGAAGCTGAAGCACATGCGTCACATGCCGTCACTGAAGTCCAGCTGTAGAGGGTATGATCCCCATAACTGCACAAATGAGCCAAGAATTCATATCATCATTCATTTGTTGCTAATTGTTTCATAAAACCCAAGACCAGGGGGTTAACATCGTCACTGACGCCGTTGGCGTGCACCGCACCAAACACAGATGTCGGGGTATCATTTTTTTAATTACTGCAGGTCCTGCTAATAATACTAGTCCTGTCCAAGTAGGGCACAAGATCGGTTGGCCAGCAAACGGTTGGTATTTCTGTACACTGTGGTGAAACACACAAGAACACTCAAAAAACACTCAGGTGTTGATTAGTGAGGACTCTGGTTCATTTGTACACAGCAGTGGCAGTGCTTAGCAATGATCAAGTAGACATACCATGAGATGCAGACTGTTCTTGTGATCATTGGAGAAGAGCAGGCGGACGTGGACCTTGGTGGTGTGACGAGGAAAAGAGAAGGTGTTCAGTGTAGCTGTTAGAGGGATTACAGCGGGCAGCAGAGCGGCGCCAGAATACGTGAAATAAAGTCCAAACGAGTACAGAGACGGACTGACTGATGAAGCCAAGTCTCTGATGGAGACGACGATGGAGTTTTTGTCTCCAGAGTGACCTGCTTTAACCAGTTATTTACTTTGTGTTCTGTTCTTGTCTCAAATGATTTTGTCCTCGGGGCTGTAATTATTTTATGGGTGACAGTTACCTCTTGCTGTTACGTAACTGTCGTAGCTGTAGTCATCCGTCCTCCACGGCAGTGTGGAAACGCCAGGCAGGTCAGTTCTGTGCTGTTCCAAACTGTACCAGGCCATAGCGCTCGGTGGAAACCTGGGTTAAGTCTGGGGTGGACTGTGTTGCTGAAATGTTTTTAAAAATCCAAGGGGAGCTCTGCTGAAGAGGCTCTCAGGATTAATTCGGCACATCCATTTCCTCTTCAAGGCCCTTTTGACCGCAGCTGTAATTGCATTACTTTATAATCGGTATCCGATGGGACGACATCATGTACACACATGGGTACGTGCAGGATTTTACTAACTAGATTTGGTGCATTCAGGGACATTGTAATGGTAAACATTACATAGTTTAGTTTCAAGTTTAGTTGCTGTTATAGCTGTTTTTCCTCACCCCTCAGGGTCTGTATCAGGGCGGCTCTTCCCATCACTTGGCTATTAACGGCAAGTCCTTTGCCGCCCTCTGTGACCACTTCCCTGAGTATCTTCCAAAGGTAAAGTAAACTACAATCCCAGCAGTAACATCCTGACAAGGGAACCCATTCATGTAATAAAGACAATTGACCTACTGGTATTTCAGGTTTTGATGCAAACCACCATATTTGCACGTATGGCCCCCGACCAGAAAACCCAGCTGGTGAAGGAGATGCAGAAACTGAAGTAAGTTTGCAGAAGAGGAAGGGTGGAGATGAGGCCGAGTCCACAAGGACACTGGTCTTTTGAGAAACCTTTTTCTACGTATTAAAGCCTCTTGTCCTCATGCAAATGCAGTTTCAGGCACTGAGAAGTAAGTTTAATGAAAATACCCTTGGATTTAAAAATGTTCACATGCTCTGACTGTAAGGTTAGGTTAGCTGGTAGGCGCTAACCTTGCTAAAAGGACTTTTTATGTCTTCACATAAATATACGGCTACTTACAAACTACATGAATGAACGGGTGTCTTTTTGTGAGCTGCTTCACCTGCACCTTCATCAAATCCTGCATGCATTTCTGCAGCTATCGAGTGGGCATGTGTGGGGACGGGGCCAACGACTGTGGGCGCCCTGAGAGCTGCTGACGTTGGGGTTTCCCTGTCTGAGGCCGAGGCTTCGGTCGCTTCACCCTTCACCTCCAAGACAGAAAACATCAGCTGTGTGCCGCTGCTCATCCGGTGAGGCAGCAAGACGTCTCGGAGCGCCGCTGACAGCAGAGAGGCGGTGCACGTGTGGAGGATGGCTCTGAATTAAAAAAAAAACAAACCACAACTGTCACGTTTGTTGCAGAACCTCTGCAGCAAGGAAAAAAAAATGACATCTCTCCATCTTGTTTTTTTTTCCTGTGCAGAGAGGGCCGATGTTCTCTCGTCACCTCCTTCAGTCTCTTTAGGTACATGGCACTTTACAGCCTCATTCAGTTCAGCTCCGTCCTCATCCTGAACACAGTGAGTAACAGCGGGGGAGGTCCTAACTCCATCAGGCTCCGCCTCATCCCTGGGGATTAAAGTTTAACATTCTGCACCAGTACTTTTGCTTTTATGTCGTGGGATGTGGTGTCCAGTGTAAAATACTTCCTGTTATTTTTTTGTTAACGCTGCCTCGGTCAAGGCTGGAGATCAGAAAACTAACAGCGCTTTTATGTTCTAAACTAATGTAGAAAGGGAAATTTTTTTTTTTCTGATTACTTTGTAGATTGAGGCACAGATGTAATTCGATATTGACATGTATAATTTTTCAGCTATTTCCTTGCCCATGCAAACCTATGAGACTCTTTTTAAACTTGGAAAAAGCAGAATAAATGCTCATGACGTGTGTGTTCAGGCGATGACGACCATGGCTGACCTGCAGTTCCTGTTTTGTGACCTGATTCTGGTGACTCTGCTGGCCCTCGTGATGGGGATGGGGGGCCCGAGCGAGGAGCTGCATGCCTGCAGACCCCCGCCAGTCTGCTGACCCTGCCCGTCTTCGGCAGCCTTTTCATCCATACGTGCACGATCGTGCTGGGCCAGCTGGCTGCGTTCTTCATCACCACCTCACAGCCGTGGTCAGTTAAAAGACTGAAGGCTCCAGTTTACTATAGAAAAAAAAGAAAAAAGTCCTTGAATGATTCGTCCAGTTCATTTTCTTCTGTTTGTGCGGTTTTTTTTTAGGTATGTTCCACTCAACTCATCAGTGTTTGGAGCAGAAAATCTGCCCAACATGGAGAACACCAGTGTATTTGCTTTGTCGGGTTTCCAGTACATCATCATGGCGGTGGTGGTCACCAAAGGATATCCTAACAAGAAACCTCTTTACCACAATGGTGAGTCATCAGAGATGTCCAGGAATGATAACAGCCCTGCGCTGTTCAAACTGTTCTTTACCGTCACCCTGACAACGCCCTCAGTTGTGATCACGCTTTCATCTCTCCAGTGGTCTTCCTCTGTTTGCTGGTCGTCGACCTTGCTGTGATGACCTGGCTGGTGTTGTATTCCGGGCCTTTCTTCGGCCGAATATTCCAGCTGTACAACGTCACTGACATGAACTTCAAAATGCTGCTCGTTGCTTTGGCTGCGCTCAACCTCCTCGTTTGTTTCGTTGTGGAGGTGAGTGGCGACATGGAGCTGTCACGTGCCCTCTGCCAGCAATTATTAATCTATTTTAATGTGGTTTGTTTTCAGCTTCCATTCAAGCACAGTTTATTACCGTCATGTAGCTGAGCAGGCTCGCACGTATTCTCAAATAAGCGGTCTCTTTCTTAGAGAGTGGAGTCGTCAGCTTCACAAAAATAACGAGTTAGAGCGAGACGGGTTTTGGTGAAAGCGGTGTACACCAGGGATCTCCAAAAGTCGCTTGTCTATTAATGACACAGTCACTTATATCAGGGTGTGAAGAAGGAGGGAAACATCTAAAACCTGCAGGACACCGGTCCTTGGTTGACCCCTGGTTTACACTAAGATGGCCTAGACCAGGGGTGGGCAAATCCAGTCTTCAAGGGCCGGTGTCCTGCAAGTCTCAGATGTTTCGCTGCTTCAGCACACCTGATTCAAATGAATGGGTCGTTAACGGTCTCATGCAGACCTAGATGAGAACCTGATGCCGATCCATTCATTTGAATCACGTGTGTTGTGGCAGGAAAACATCTAAGACACAGGTGTCAGACTCAAGGCCTGAGGCAAAGCATGTCTTGGATGTTTTCCTGCTTTAGCACACCTGATTCAAATGAATTGATCACCCCCGCCTTGTCATGCAGGTCTGCACAGGTCTGTTAACGACCCATTCATTTGTATCTGGTGTGCTGAAGCAGGGAAACATTTAAGACATGCAGGTCAGCGGTCCTCCAGGACTGAGACTGCCCCCCTCTGACTGAGACTATAGAAGTTTGTTTCTGGAAAAGCACAAGAGTTTAAAGCTAAAGATACACTAAATTGCCAAAAGTATTTGCTCACCCATCCACATTATCAGAATCAGGTGTTCCAGTCACTTCCGTGGCCACAGGTGTACTGAATTAAGGACCTAGACATGCAGACTGTTTCTAGAAACATCTGTGAAAGAATGGGTCTCTCTCAGGAGCTCAGTGAATTACAGCCTTCCCAGAAGAGTTGAAGCTGTTCTAGCTGTAAAGGGTGGAGCCACGTCATATTGATTAAGAATAAGATGAACTAAAGCTCATATGTGAGTCAAGACAGGTGAGCCAATACTTTTGGTATTATAGTGTGTTAGAATCCTGACCCACAACCCACTTGTACTGTTTGGTTTCTGCACTCTTTTTAAAGCCAGTCCATGTAGCAATACAACTACATATCAGCGTTCATGGCTATGTTTCAAATGGCGTACTTGTGCACATACACTTCCTATTCGAGCACGAATGTGTTCAGTCTGACAGTTCTGTGGTTGCGCAGTCCACCGTGGAAATACCTGTCTGGTGCAATCACAGCGGTCAGAAAACTGAACGTAGAACGCTGGACTCTTCATGCACTGGATGGCGTGAACGAGGATCTCTCATAAACAGGTGAAAGATTTGGACGCCCGAGGAGGAAAAATGGGCTCATTTGTTACAAACTGACAATTGACAAAAAGTCAAAGCTTAGTGGTAACTCAGGTGAAACAACTTAAAAGGAAAGTTCGCCATCTTCAGCCCAAGAAAGAGCAAAACGGCAGTTTTGTATTGGGACTGGGTTCATTCACATATAAAAACTACTTCATGCACCATTTGGATACTCACAAAAATATGGTATTTGGAACGTAGCTCTTGGTGTAAAGCCCGCTCGACTGGATTCAAGAAGAATTACAAGTTGGCCCGAAGGGTTTGAGATCATGTGACCGTGGCGCAGGAGGCTGCTCATGCAGAGACGTATGTCTCACCATGTCTCATTCATAAGCACAGTATCATCAGTGGCTCTTTATCATCACACTACACCTGTGTGCCCTCATGTGGTCAGAGGTGGTATTACTACATAGAGTGGCTTTAAATGCATGCTTGTAAAATGCCCATTGTAGTAAGACTGCTGCTAAATGTTTTATCACCCACACTTGACCAATTACAATCAAATATCCCATTTAAAAGGAAAAAAAAAATCCACTGTCATCCTCTTAGGTAACAAACACTTTTTTTTTTTTCCCTTCAGTTGCTGATAGATTTGGGTATTTTAAACTGCCTTCGGCTGCTTGGTGGGAGGCGTCCGTCCAAGAAACGGTACAAACGTCTGAAGCTCCTCCTGTCAGACTCCCCGTCCTGGCCGCCCCTTAACCAGACCCTGTCCCCCAGAGACCACACCGTCATCTCCCTGAGCTAGCATCAGTCCTGCCCTCCGCTGGAGTCACGTCAGTCAAGACTCAACGTTGGATGCCTGAGCTACCTGAGCTACACCCCCCCCCCAACACGACCAACAATGCACACTTATGTTTACCTGCTGGAATAAACTATTTTTTGTAATCAATGAGTGTTCTAAAACATTTGTTTGCTATCAAGTTAAAGAAAAACCAAAGTAATAAATGTCAACAAGTTACATTTTTAGTAAATCATTTTATTAAATCAGTATTTACAGTCTCTATTTTGAGCTTTGCTTAGCCCATCTGTTCCTCCTCCACTGAAATCTCTTACCAATGTTGAGAATTCCTTTTCAGATATTTTCAGTTTCTTGGAACTAAAACAATAAAAATCAACAACCAGGAAGTAAAGATGTGATACAGGAGGCACAAGCTGAATTCACCCATTAACATAAGAGTGTTTTGTCTTAACAATGTTGCACCACTAAATATGGCTTTGAGATCTCCTCTGAACAATTAAAGGTGAAAAACATCTATTTATCCCAATAATCTAAAAAAAAAAAAAAAAAGCTACAGCGAACTCCGCTCTGGGTCACATCTGACTGTAGCTTTTTTTTTTTTTTTTTTTACTTTTCTTTTAAGCGCTTGACTATCATTTGCTGGGCGGGCCTAAAGGGAGAGAAGTTACCGTTCTCCGATGTTCTCTGAGGATGCAAACGAGGACAAACAAAATCAACACACCTAGCATTCATTTATCTTGATACACTGACATTTCAGTTACAGTTTAACCCGCCGAGCACCGTTTCCGAGTGCCAACCCAAGCTTTCGTACGGACATCAGTCATCCGAGCAGTCAAACCCACTGGAAAAATACAATCTTAGTTCATTTCATTCATTAAATTTCATTTACATGGACCTGAGTTCCAACATGTACTTTGAAGGACATGAAAAGGTGGAGACATGACGTAGGCTTGTGAAGTACAGCAGTAAATTAAATCCACCATCTGACTTTCATTTATATTCTCTTCGACACCACTTTCAAATAATGCTATTTTACTTGGATTTTTTTTTTAATTTTCTTTTTTAAAAAGGGGCTTTTGGTTCATTTCATTAAAATACTGCTCTGACATTGCTGCCATTCTTACAAAAAAGGCAGAAAAGCTACTTAAAAAAATGTACTTAAATCCTTTTCCATTATTTTTTCTTTTACTTTTAAATAGAAATGATAAATTGACAGTCTAAGCAAGACAGTTATAAAATAAACGTAAACAGAACTTGTAAGATGCACAACTTGACAAACGTGTCCCCTACTGTCTGTTTAAAACAAACAAACAAAAAAAAAATGGCGATTTACATATTAGGGGTGCACTGATTCTTTTAACTGTTTTCAGCTTGAATGGTCTCTTTAGTGGTGCTGCAACCTGTGTTTAAACTGTATGAGGAAACCAAAATTTAACATTTTTGTAACATTTCAGCACCACATCGGGAAATATTCCTCTTAAATAAAAAAAAAATGCAGATGTTTATTTTTCAGCATTGATATCATAATGTGGTAAGACTTATAATTCATATTCATTAGATATCAGTGCATCCCTAATGTAGATAAAGACGAGCAAGAAAAACAAAAGACAAAAGTTAAAATGAATTTCTGAAAATTAAAAACATGAACGGTGACGTCTGGCATTATTGCTGGGAAGAAGCTGCTGCACAAGAACAGCTATCTAGATCTGATATGGCCCCTCTTCGTTATCTCTGAACCAATTCTTCCTTTGCTCGAGTCTTTGCTTCCGTCCTTTCTGGCGTCTTTTCCTCAGAGCCACAGGGGACAGACAGAGAGCAAACGAGTTGAGGGGTGTCTCTTAAAGGGCGGGGGGGTCATCACAGTGAGTCCAAAAGATGTCCATAATCACAGTGCCAAACAGACCGGAGTGGGGAGAGAGGAGAGCACGTTTCCATTTGACTTCCTTCTGGAAGTTTCTCGCTCCCTGACAGTTCCACGCGACTGCGAGGGGGGGGGGGGGGCAGCGGCGCCGCCGTACTCGCGGCCCAGCTGACACGAGGGAACTGGAGGAAGGAAGCTTTAAGAATACAGTACTGTGTTTGATCTCTTGTGGCCCTCGTTCTCTCTCCCCTCAAAGGCGGGGGTTGCCCTTGAGGCCCACTTATCTGTGCTGCTGGAACCCTTGGGTGCCATCTGGGCCAGCGGGCTGCCGGATAGTGTGATTGCTCGATCTGGTGTCCTCTGAAGGCAGTGTAGAGTTATTGCGCCCTGGCCTGGCAGGAGAGAGGAAACGGGGATCAATTAGAAATGGCAGCATTTCCCACGTGCCAGCTGCGAGACAGAAACTACCCAATTCATTCACTTCCAGTTGTGCTGGATGTATTTTTCCTTAACTGAATCCCTCTGGTCTCACATCAGTTATCTCTTCATGAATGATTTAGGAACTTTACCCGTGAAAAAAAGTATCAAAATGTAAATCCTAACATTGTCTAACCCAGTCCTTCTCAAATAGTGGGGTCCCCTTGGGGGGGCGCGGTGTGATGCCTGGGGGGGGCGTGTGTGACCCCGGGAAACAAGTCTTTTTTTTTTTCCGTACTGGAATAAAGTGTAATTGCACATATACTACAGTAGATGGCAGTGGCGTTCTCACTGTCACAGTGTACGCAGGGGGTATTAGCTATATTGTGTTGGGGTTTTTTTTTTTCACAGACATGCACACACACAGCACACTATGAAGCACACTTCATAGGAGATATGAAGTGAACAAACCCTCAAGAGACACTACGGAAAAATATTTAATGGGGATGAAGAGAAAGGCGGAGAGAAACGGAGATAACGAGACAAACGAAAGTCACCAGAAAGTTAATACGAGGAAATATGAAGATGCTGATGTAACGCTTGGACTTCACTGTGACTACGGTGGGATTGATGCACTTTAAATCTTTAAAGACTAAAAAACAATGTTTATAAAGTTATTCTTTGTTATAAGTTGATCTATATTTCTGTCTTTTTTGTTTCTCTTAATGTTAATAAGGATAAAGTGTTATGCAGAGGTGTACTTATAACAATTTTATAGACAAATTATACTATTTATAGTAGCAGTGGTAGGTGTGGGGGGGGGGGGGGGGGGGGGGGGGGGTTCTTCTTCCTAGGGGGGCGCAGCAGAAAATAACTGAGAAGCACTGGTCTAACCAATCATGTGACTTCTGTTCTTTGTATAGTAACGTACACTGAATTCCTTACCACAAATCCAAACCAATAACGCTCTTATCTCCCATTAAATTAACTTTTAAACATGTTCAGCACAGCCACATGAGAGGATCATTATCAGTCTCTACTTCCTGCAGAAACACCAAAAGAAAGTCTGTTGCTGTCAGCTTTAGTCAGATAATGAAAGCAAAAGCAACATGAGAAAGAGCAGAAAGTCAGACTTCGTACGACACTGCTGACATGTGGGCTGTTTGGAGGAAAAAAAAACAAAGTTGAATGACAGTATCACTGCAATAAGGAGAGGGAGGGGAAAAAACCCTCAAAATCTGACTTCATGAAGTCAAACACTCTGAGTTTTGTGAGAAAACCCTTCAGATCACAACAAAGATGGTGCACATCAGTGCACTCAATCACATGATCAAATTAAGACGGAAAGATACAGAAGATCATTCCTGCCAGCAGCCATCAGCCTCCACAACAAGACATAAAACCTACTATTTTTATCATCAATTAATATTATTGTTATTACTGTCATTTATCCGTTGTTAGAAAAAAAAAAAAAAAAAAGAGAAGAAGAGCCCTTGCTGCAGCGTGCGGAATTTCCCTTTCTGGGATTAATAAAGTATTTTTCATTTCATTTCATTTATACTTACCGGTGAGGAAACGGTTGATTTTAGCCCAAAAATCCCAATACTCTCATCAGCATTTGGACTTGAGGATGTGCTCTCCTAAACGGTCCTGTTCCGGACTGTTTTCGATCTTCACATTTGAGTTCGGTCCTGCGGTCGCTGCTGACATGCTACTTTTCAGATATTTCCCTCAATTTTATCAATCCAAGACTCTACAAAGTCAGAATTTCTGATTCTGCCCCACATTTTCGTCTCAAACTGGCTCTCATACACCCTTGTGAAGTTGTCCCGTTTTAGCCTATCTTTATGTTATTATTCGTCTTGTAGGATAACGTGATCGTCATTTTTTTCCATCCCATCTTCAGTCAGTAAAAACTGAAACACATACAGTCGTTACAGGAACCAAGGTGACTGGAAAAAGTATGGATTGTCTTCAGATACTTCTTTTCCCCACTCTGAATAATACTTGCACTGCTTTCAGACACAAAGCTTATTTGTTAACGCTGTTGTGACAAAGCAGGAGAGCAACGATGCTAACATTAGGACAGAGCTTTAAACCCTGTTAAATTAAGGCGATTTGTCCTAAACAAGATATTTAAGAACATCTACCCTCGTCTTTGTTTTGAAATGGCTGCTCCTGTCATCTGTCTCTTCAGTCCAAATTCTTGATCCAAACTCCTCCCGGAGCTGCAGGACTGTGGGCAGTTTGGATCAGGAGACGGGTCAGCAGGTCCTGAATGATATGGGTACTATATGTGTCAAAATGCGTCCAGCTCTCTTGCCCATCGTTGTCCTGCCCACGAGAGCTCAAGGCACAATCTCTTTCCTCCGCCTGTAAGAGTCGGTGCTGACTGGCTGACTGACCCACTGCTGCAGTACCATCCTGTGGGTTTGCAGCTGCTGAACTACCTGGTGGCTGAGGTCCCGTATTAAACTCTCTCTGGCCCAACTTAAGTGATGATAATCACTGATGTCTTTGACTTTAAGTAACTAATCAATTGCAGTTTTCTTCCATAGAGACTTCTCTTGCAGAGTGTTTTAAGGTCTTCCTTCCTTTTGTTTTTTTTTAATTCACCATAGATCAGTTCAAGTTGCACTTGCTCAACTTCAAAATGCTCTTCTACCCCTGTAGTCTGTATCAGCCTGTGATTAGGAAAAAAAAAAAACAGCTGGAAACACGAGTGGGTTGGATAAGCCGTACCAGCCTACGTCACACTGAACAGTAGCCCCGCCCCCAGAAAAACATCGCAGGCTGCAGGCAGGGAGCAGAGCTGATTAACGGGCGAACAAAGAGGCGTAACTATTCAAAAACATGGCAGAGAAAGTTCGTGGCTGTGCTGCTTGCAACAGTAACAAATCTACATTACAGGTCTTGCCTAAGAAAGAGGATCTACGGAAGAAATGGTTGGAATTTATTTTCTGAATACCAAAGCAAGGCAAGTTTATTTGTATAGCACATTTCGTGTACAAGACAATTCAAGGTGCTTTACATAAAACATTTGAAGCGTTACAGAGCATTAACAAACCCTTTAAGACAACAACCCGAGACGTCCCGCCAGTGGGTTGGTCCCATGTCGCTGGCCGTTATTACTATTTTTTTTCTTTTGTTTACTTTATAAATGATCCGTGCAATCAGTAAATCCCAAAACCAGCGGCTACGAAGCTTTGAATTATCCGTCTACCCCAGTCATCACCAGGGCAGGTTTTACAGCTGAACACCAACCAGCGAAATATAACGCAACTTTACTTGTGTGTTCTGATCATTTCAACCAAAGCGACTATTCAGATTACGGAGCCTGACAGTAGCGGATAAGTTGTGTTTAAAACCTGGATCTGTGCCATCACAACGATCGACCACCAGCTCACAGGCTGGAAGTAAAAGACCATTTCTTTCCAACTAGTTGTTGTTTCAGAAGCCTGTTATTCTACTCGTTAATAAGACTATAGCATCATGGACATTGGGACAAGCTGTAGCTATGGTAACGTTGTCCAGAACCACTCGGTAACTTCTACCCAGAGAGTAACGTTAGCTTGATAAATCTGTAATCTTCCAACATAAAATTTGATAACTTGGTGTTTACAGAGTTTTTTGGCGAGGATCAAAAGAATATGGCTGTATCTCTGAGGACATATTTTACGTGTTTTGCTGTTTGTTACCTGTTATCTTATCTAAGTCGACGGAACCCAACTGAAGGAGAACCCACCAGAGGGAGCGTCACAGTATTGTTAGCCAATCAGAAGCGAGACGTTTGTATATCATTAATATCAATAAGTATCCTCTCGTACTATCCCCACCCTCATTTTCACGTCACTAAAACAGCTAGAAACAAGACAACCGTAGCATATTTTTCATTGAAACCAACTCTCAGAGCATTAATTTAGACTAGAGACCACCGCACAATAATGAAAATACGATGGAATTAGACCTTTAAACGGTTTTATGGTACATGACCGCACTGGCATCACTAAGCTGCAGATAAATGTCTTCCTCTGTACAAGCAACCGACAGTTTCTTGATTTCATTGTCATATCTTTTTCCGAATGTATCATGTTCCTGAATAAGTGCCCTGATGAACTGTGATAGTTTGATATACCGCACACCGACTTTTATCACTTATTTAAGTTAAAGGCGTCTGAAAGGTGTGTCAGATGCATGCAGGAAGAATTAGTCAAAGGAACTAAATAAGGACTACTGAGCTTTGGACGAAGGCTACATACGTGTAGCTAAAGGCTATAAGCCAGCTAGTGACTGACCAATGATGAGCCATGGCTGGTAAAAGTGTGGTCAGCAGTGGGAAACATCAAGATTTTCTATGTGTGAGTGTTACCTGTCAGTGCTGGTCTTGTCCTGAGGGGTCTCCTCTGGGCAGGCGCTGCCCAGTATTCTCTTCCGGGCCTCGGCGTACTCTGCTTCTCGCTGCGCCAGAGACTTGACCTGCGGCGTCGGCCTGTTCTGACTCATGGGTGATCCCAGCGAGCCGTTACTCGCAGGCCGCTTCAGTATGCGTATCTGAGGTGGGGGTGCTGCTGGCAAAGAGTTGTCCTGTATCACCATGGCTGTCTTCAACAGAGAACGTGAAGAATTACTGGATTCCCTATAAAAAGAAAAAAGCAATGTAAAGGACGACAAACAACTCTGAGTTATGAAGTCGCTTCTTTCTTATCAGATTAATTACACGCCTGGTAAAACACGTCAGTCTCTGAATTTCTGACCCCATTTTCCAATTTGCAAAATGTAGTTTCTGTTCAGGGGCTTGTTTCAGGAAATCAGATTACGTCCAAACTAAGTATGTTGAACCTGAACTCAGGGAAACTCTGACTTTTTATTTCACAAAGCGAGGAAGCTTAACCCCGAGCAAGAAGGTTCAGTTAAGCTCGTTTCAGAAACACATTTCATGTACGTGTTTGTACCAGCCGATAGTTGCTCATTAGTGCCACCAACGGATTCTGAACTCATGCAGCGCTATGAAAATTGATGCATCTGTTCACTGGTGACGCCGCGACATATTTTTGACAGCGAATTCTCGCTTGTATCTTCATATTTATAATTAAGAAAACCACAACTGTAAAACTGCACTTCGTATTCATATTTTAAGCTAGTAATTATTTGAATCACATCCTCAAAATACAAATTAAAGATTTTATATATGGTTTTGCTCATGAGATTTTTTTTATTATTGTTTTTTTAAACGTATGTACAACTTTAAATGAATATGCACAAATGCTAACTTGTGCGTGTGCGTTGTTTCTGACAGCTGTCCGACTCCACAGATCCGAACTAACGCTTTACTAAACCCTACACCCTGTGGGGCTCCTTTCAGGAAGAAGGTTCAACAAACTCACTGTTAAAAAACTAACTCGGAGTCGACAGACACTGAGGAAAGACACTGAGTTTTTGGTTTCAGATCGGGGGTTTGCAGTTGGTTCTGACTCTGACCCGACGAAACTGTACATGGTGGCGGGACTAACTCAAAGCACAAGACACATTTGTGGAGCCAGCAGGAAGAAATCTGATTGGTTGTTCTCGGTATGACGAAGAAACGTCAGAAACACCTCCCCTGGAGCGTTGCTGCGACGCTGCTGTGTGAGTAGAGCGTTACCACGACTATTTAAAGACATCACCGACGGAGCCCCGTTACTGTGATCCACCATGGCAACACCACGTGGACAGAAGACGCTTTTATTCAAATCATGTGGTAAAACTGAGCACAACTCTCTGCAGAACCGTAGCACAGCTGTAGCGCTGAAGGAAAGGTGACGAAGGAGAAATTATAGAGTGGGTGAACGTGTCATTTAAATATTTACAGATGATGTTATTATGGGATGAGTGATGAAATGTGGGTCTATTATACTTAAAACTGGCTTTTCATGATCTAGGTGAAAGGTGAAATCCTGCGAACAAAAAAACAACAAACAAGCAAACTTTGAAGCAGTTGAAGTGTAAAAACAGAATCGGACAGTGCTTTCATAACATCTCAACCTAACATTTGAAAAAAATCATTCAAGGAACTTTGGCTGGAATTATGGGTGTCAACAGTACATCCAATGAAATCAAATCTGTTTCAGCTCTATGAAGGGGAGGAAACAATCAGAGTTAGTGGAACTAAACCTGCTCTTCACCAAGTTTAGCTCAGAGTCAGTTGCAGTGATAACGGACTCCAGGTTTCTGAAACGGGCTCAACTGAACCCTCTAGCTCGGGTTAAAGTTACCTCGCTTTGTGAAACAGAAAACTCCGGGTTTCACTGAGTTCAGGATCAACATACTCAGAGTTTGAACAGAACGCACTTTCTAAAACGGACCTCAGGGGGGGTATTCCAGAAAGGAGGTTCGACAAACTCCTTTTAGACACTCTTTTTTGTTTTTACGTGGGAGAAATTAAGGGCGAGTGAATGTAATCAAATCAAATCAAACTTTATTTATATAGCACTTTTCATACATTAAAAATGCAACCCAAAGTGCTTCACAAAATAAAACCAAACATTATTATAACCGATCCTGCTTCTTAAAAAAAAAAAAAAGATACTGAAGCAGTTGAAGATGAAGTCTCAGAACATAAATAAGATGGGTAACTGAAACATAATAGACTCAATTGTACTAATTTTAATAACATTTTTGCCCTAACAAAGGAAAATTATTCAAGGAGCTTTACTCAGGGGTGAAAGCAGGATGCTGTTTTAAAAAGTTTTTTTTAGGGCCGCCCCAGGAGTCTAGTGGTTGTGTACAAGAGACACAGTCCTCCTGGATCGGTCCCAGCCTGTGACCCTTCACTGCGTGTTCTCTCTTTGCCCTGATTTCCTGTCTCTCTCTGAATAAAGGCCACTAGTGAGAAAGGAAAACAAAAAGTTTTCAAATCATTATCAACTTCTAAATCATGTAGGCTACCTCAAATCCTAATGTACAAAAAAAAAAAAAAACATAGCTCAGCATAATGTTCCCACTATGTTCAGCATCACCATTGTTATTAAGAAAATCAACATTTGTAGATAAATAATAGCTAATAAAATTAAATATTTCAAGGGATTTAGTGTGAAGCTTGGTCATACGAGTGGTGATTTAGGATCATGTATACAGGTAATGTAACTGTATAAAACCAGTAGACCTGACGTGGCACCCTGAATATGAATGACAGCTGGCTCCACTGCTGTAAACTATCCATTTGGATCCTCAAAATACTTTTCAGGCGCAAATGCATCACGTCATCACGTCATTATTTGATCAACAATCTGATGAAATTGAACTTGTTTCAGTTTTATGAAACTGAGGAGACTAAGAGAAATACCAGTTACCTCCATTTCTGAAACGGGCTTAACTGAACCCTCTTGCTCGAGGTTAAGTTACCGCGCTTAGTGAAATGGAAACTCTGTTTCCCAGAGTTCAGGTTCAGCATACTCAGAGTTTGAACATAACCCGCTTTCTGAAACAGGGCCCCGGAAGCCACAAGAAACAAAAACGTCTTGAGTCATTTTCCTTCAGCGTTTTAACTCCTTACTTTTCTTTCTGGCTGATCCGAAGCTTCTCTTCTAACCGCTTTTCCATTTCCTGTGAGAGAAAAAGTAAGGTAAACGGGGGATTCATGTAAACAAACATCACATCGATTTGGGTCAAGATGAAGTGCAGCGGGTTGTGAAGCAGGACAGGATGGAAAGCAAGATTCAGTTACAAGCTATTTATACTTGTGAGGACAGCTGCCAAGTCATAACAGAGTGCTGTTCAGCTGGCCGTCATCAGACGCATGTAACCAGCGAAAGGTGACTGATCCACTGGCCAACCGCAGAAAAATGCCGCTATTAGTTCAGCCTGAGGCGTCGCTCTGACGTCACGACCAGCTTCCCGTCACTGTCACGTTCTCAACGAAATCGACCGTCTGCCCAAATACCGTGACGTTCCGCTGCTAAAGTCAGCTGAACGGAGACACTGACCAGTTTAGCAACACGACGAGCTCAACAACCCCTGGCACGATTTCACAACATGGCTGAAGTTGTTGCCGAACAACCGAGTCCTGTCAGCTGCGACAAGACACGCACGAAAAAGTTAATATGACCATTAAAAATGGAGCGGCTCTGCGGTTGTACACAACAAACCGACCTAGTGAACGTGACACCCTTATCTTCATTTTATTAAGAGAAAGCCGAGCATTTCGACCTCTTTAATTCGTCTACAGAGCTCGTATCGCCAACTGCATTTGCTGTTTAACTTTACATTTTCCACAGGTAAGCTCTTAATTTATCGCATTTAGCCGACACAAAAACGAGAGTAGGTCGTAACCATGGCTTCACGTGTCCAGTGGGAGGTTTGTTTATTATCAGTTCGTTAATCATTAAAGTCAGACACTTTCAACATTAAACTAGCATTCGAGCTAACGTAGCACTGCGTTAGCAGGCAGCTATCTTAACATTTCAACTCTTTCCCGGGGGTTTAGCTGCTCTCCCGTTATCTTATCCGTTCACTGGTCGCTGTTGGGTGAACACTGGTTTTGATTTATATCAAGCGAAGCACAAAAATAGCCGACACTCGAGCACATTGAGTCCGTGTGCGGCTTGAAGATGAAGTTTCTCGAGGCTAGCGTTAGCTTTAGCCACATTGTTGGCCCCGGGGAGCCGCAGACACGGAGAGACGCTTCGGAGAACTGCGGCGAGAAAACCCCCCGTTTTTATCGATTAGCTTCCCAACGCGTGTTCGCTTTCAACTAAATGTGTAATTCGCTATTTACCCCACTATCGGCAGCTTCCTCCCAACTTTCGGCGACCTCCTCATCCATGTTTCATTTTGCTCAGACACGCTGCGGAGCTCCTTCCGATCCGCCTCCGCTGTCAGCGGCCCATGACGTCACTCTGGCGGAGTTCCCCAGACCAGACGCAGCAGAACCACAGATGCGTAGAACCTGGGACAAAATGTCATAAAAACTTAGCAAAAAAAAAAAAAGTAGAGGGAACTTGCGTTTGCTGGATAGTTTCTTGACAATAAATCTCATACTATTGGAAAGTCTGATTATTTGTGTTTTAAATTGTGCTACATTTGTAAGGAGCATGATGAGCGGCAGAGCTGAGTATGAGGGTTGATGAAATATTCGCCAGATCTTCTCTTCTATATATGGTATTTTATTTGTATTCTATTTTTTATGTTCTACTGTTTCTGTTTTTTATTATGTTTTACTTTTATTCTCTTTATTTATTCTCTGCACAGCACTTTGGTCCACTGTAGCAGTTTTGAAAGCACCTTATAAATAAAGATGGCATGGTAAAAAGAATTTTAATTTTTGATTCATCCGACCACAGAACAGTCGTCCAGTTTGTCTCAGACCATTTTAGATGAGCTTTGGTCCAGAGAAGACAGTGGTGTAACAGACATGGAGAGCGGTAAAAATCAGTGTACTTTACAGTTCGGGTAGCAACTCATGTAGCAATATTAACAATTCTGTCTGAAAAAAAAAAAAAAACTTTCAAACCCCTTTGTTCAAGACGATCGCGTCATTCCTCCATGTTACATCAGATCTGCTCCATGTGTTCACTGTCCTGCTGTTCTCTAGCTGGTTACTTCAGTACGGCTCCATCTAGTGGCACAGATGTGTAATGACAACAGAAAGTCTGTTCCTTGATTATAAAACAGCCATTTCTGGGTAACGTAAACCAGACAATAAAATGTTAAAAACAAATTCAGTCCCGTGGCCTGTTTGCTAAGATTGAAATATAAAAAACAGGCTTTTTTTTTTTTTTTTTTTTTTTGGGGGGGGGGGGGGGGGGGGGGGGGGGGATTAAAAAATGGGAAAAAAAACAAGACAATCGAAAATGGAAAAAAAAAACAAATGATACACAGATAATTATGAATTGATAAAATTACAGAACTTTAACATGGACATTTTTATTTTAAACTTCTCCCAGGGGACGATTCAGCAGAAACAAGGTTATTTGTAACAACTGCCAAGTTGAACTCCCCGTTAAAAGTCTCTGCTGTTAACTCAGAAATGACCTGTTTTAATGTTCTGATTGTGGCCTCTAGATTGTTAGGATTTTGTTGGTAGACTTTTTTTATTTTTCATTAAAAAAAAAACAAAAAAAAAACAGGATACCATTAATGCCCTGGCAGTGGCAATAAACTTTATTTTATTTGACATTTTTTAAGATGAGATTTACACAAAGTATGTGTTACTGGCAAGGGCTGATGTTAAAAGTGTTTGAACAACAAATGTTTTCGCACTTTAGTTCATATGGCAGCAGAAGATTTCAATAGAAGTGACCTTTACACTACTTTTGAATTCATTATTTGATTTTTCGTATACAGTGCAATTAATCGTGATTAATCAGGGAAATCATGCGATGAATCGTGATTAAAAATTTTAATCGTTCCTAGCCCTAAACAAAATGCAATGTAAATCAAAATAAATTAAACTACACTTCAATATATTGTTAAATAGCGGTTTCTGTATTTAATATATATTCAAGTTTAAAATATTTAACTCATTATTATATCAAACTCAGGGTTTGTGGTTGTAAACCTGCTCCCGCACAGGTGATGTTTAAAGGGTCCATTGCCATGGTAACGGACTAAGTACCCATTACCTTGGTTTCAGAAGCGGAAGCAATTCTTTGTTTTTCTTGTAAGCTAAATTTAGCATACTTAGCTCCGTGTTTGCTGTCATAATGCTGACTAACACCGCCTCATAACACAAAAGAAACACTGTTTTTTCACCTTGAGATACAAACTTGTATTCGTTTTCTCATGGTTCATGAAGCTGCCTTTCTTATGTATCAATTTTTCTTTTTTGGACATGTTGGGGTTAGTTTGTAGAGGTTTTTCTTCAGTCCATCAGTTCTGAAAATCGTCTTTACGTCTCCTTAATGGTGAGATACCGTTATCGTTGTGGGTAACGACGAAATGCATTGTGGGAGATGTAGTTTATTGTCAATATGCGCATTAAAGCGGTGTAAGCTTATATTAAGTCTTATAATATTGGTTTAATATGTAAGCCAATAATGCGCAAGCTCTCGAGGGCCACATAAAATGATGTGGCGGGCCACATTTGGCCCGCGGGCCTTGTGTTTGACACATGTGTCTTATACAATTCTTTGCAAACTGGGGTTCCAAGTTTAATTCCTTTTTATATTTACACCATAAAGAGACAGTTAGACATTGGTTAGAGTAATTGGTCTTATCAGACTGAAATATCAAAGTCATACGTGCAGACGTGTGGGATCTTAGTCTGAGCAGACGTCTGCCTGATATGCATCTGCTCTCAGGAAGCCCTGCTCTATCATCATGGAAGTGCAGTATCTTAAACATATTGCTGATTTTCACAGTGTTGTAATTATGCAATAAAAATGAACCATGAATTTGGCTGATCAAGCAACAGTTTTTTACTTTTTATAGAACTGGATGCACAAGAATGCTGCTTTATTGCTTCCTCTTTATCAGCGAGCTGTTCGCAGATAAGATGCAAATGACATGTTTTCAGAGTGATTTGGGCCGGAAGCACCGGATCTGCTTAGGACAGTGATAAAGTTTAATTCAAAGCTCTCACTGATATGTTCGACAGCGTGTTCTTTTTGTGGCTGGAAATGATCCTGCTTATCTGCTGTACGCCTCATAACATTTTTTTGAATGGGCTGTTTTTCATCTTGATGGAACTTCCTCTCGTGATGTTGCTGTTAATGGTTATATCTATCAGCTCACTGGAGCGTTTTTAATTGACATCAATATTCTCCCCAGATTTCATAGAAATCTATTGTTCATAGTTAGCAGATTAGTAGCTATCATCTAACTCAGGGGTGGGCAAATCCAGTCCTGGATGGCCGCTGTCCTGGATGTCTTATGTTTCCCTGACACAACACACCTGATTCTAATGAATGGATCACCCATCAGCTGGTCATGCAGGTCAGTTAAGGACACATTCATTTGAACCAGGTGCCCAGAAGCAGGGAAACATAAGACATGCATGACGACGGCCCTCGAGTTCTGGAGTTGGACACCCCTGCATGTTTCCCTGCTGCAGCAGAATGAATTGGTCGTTAACGGTTGTGCAGACCTTGATGACAAGCTGACGGTGATCCATTCATTTGAATCAGGTGTGTTGTGGCTGGAAAACATCGAAGACATGCAGGACAGCGGCCCGCCAGGACTGGGATTGCCAACGCCTGATCGAACTCCTCAGCAGTGCAGTTTATGATAAAACTTTACCTGCTTTAAACTTTACATTGCATATGATACTCAAATATGAGTTGAAAACAAAGCATCGGGTTTGTGTGTAGGCCGCATATTTTCCGAAGAATTGAAGCTGAAATACCAGTTACCAGTTACAGAAATAAGTTACAGATCAGTTAACTTTGAACTGGTCTTTCATTCATTACATCAGTTCTGACCGTTAAACTCACCCGTACTATCATTAAACTGACTCATGCCCATATTTGATGCATTTTATAGTTTATTTTCTATTCTTCCTTTAGGTTGTGTTTTCATCCCCCTATTTTTATCTTTATTTTTCTTTCAGAGAAGTGATAAACCCGACCATCTTCTCTGTCTTGTCTGTGTCTGCCAGCAGAAATGAAATATGTTGAAGGAAGTCTTTAAAATCAAATCCCGTGTTTATTTTGAATGTTAGTGGGAGTTAATTGACAAAGAGTCTATGAGCATTTTCAAAACCAGATTCTACATATTGCACCTACAATACAGTAAACTGTTATAAATCATATTATATGATACTGAATGTTGTTGTTTGGGATAATTGATGATACTAAATCTCACCGAGGCTTCATGTACACTAATTATAATGTAATTCAATTTATAGGAGTAATTATAGGAATAATTGGTCTAATAAATAACTCGATCTCATTAAAGTCTGTGTAGCAGTGAGATAGCTGCTTGCGTTGTAAAAGTTGAATGATCCCTCGACTAGAAAGGCACAGTGTAAGCACTCTGTTGTTGTTGAGTAGGGGTGCATTAGATCACAGGATATTAAAGTCTGTGAGGTCGACTGGTCGAGCCGTTCATCCCTCTCCAATACTAAGAACGCAATCTTCCATCGCCACACCTACAAAGTGAGTAAGGGAGTCGGTGTAATGGGTAGCAGCTTTAGCGAGTGGAAGATTGCATTAGCGGTTAGCGGAGGTTCCTATACCCTGCAATTTGCGGGTAGCGGCTAGTGTTAACTGGTAAGGGGAAGTCTACGATTGGGGCCTAAGTTTGCTTCTTTTGGATTCGACTTTGATTTCCAGAGCGAAGTACCAATGGACAAAGAAAAAATTGACTCTAGATAGGCACCAGACAACGAGGCTTGTGACTGAGGCCGAGCGACAACCACATTAGTATGGGTCGAGACACCAAGAATACGATGTGCAGTGGGGTAGGAACAGCAGTGAATGTCTGTTGTCAGTTTTACAGTAAAAGCTTGTTAATCTAAGGTGTCATCAGCAGCCCCCTTTGGCTGTTTTGAATCGTGACTCTTGAATGCTCCTGTATGAGTCATGGTGCCCTGTTGGGACAAGTTCGGTATGCTCTGTTCCAGGGAGAATGACTGTAAATGGGAGGCGTACCAGACCCATTTCATGAGAGAGAATTTTTACAAGTATGGCTGACCAGACTGAAAATAGTTAGAAAATAGTTGTCCAGTCGTTTGCATACTGCATACTATGTACTACATTTAGGCAAAAATCAATACGCACTAGTTTCATAGTATGGCATTTTGAAAAGAACCAGTGTCTTTTCACTACTACTTGTGTCATCTTCAATAATTTTTAAAGATTCACCTAAGCATAAAATCAACCAAGAATGCCAGAATTAGTCTCAGTGAATTTTATTTATTTTCACAAGTTTCATTTCAAATGCTTCAGTGATTTAAAGTTGCATTTTACACCATTTTCATTGCTTACATTATTGTTCATTAGTTGTAGTGAAAATTTATTTCAGTATCAGGCATTACACATTTACTGCTGTCACATTTATGGATCTTACCTAAAAAATATATCACAGATACAAACGGTGAACAGAAGTGAATGTTCTTCATTAATAATAAAAGACATGACAGGTCTGAGAATGGCTCTTCTGTGAGGATGCAGTTAGTATTTTAAAGTTGCTCGAGGCTGCTGGTAGATAAACGGACAGCACAGCTGGTGGAGACATTAACACTAATCAGTGTTTCCTCAACTAACAAACCGCTGCAAAATCATCAACCTTTGGGAAAGCCTGGACTCGTCAAGGACACCAAGACAGATTACGCACTGCTTCAGTCGACAAAAACATCTCTCTTGTTCCATACATTTCTAAACTGGTAGAGTACATTGCTGCTGTATTATTTGACTGTATGTGCTATAATAATAGTGGGTGAATGAGGAAAATCTGTCTCGAGTATAGGTACACCAGTGAGATTAATATAAATCTTGTCTTGTGAATATATTAAGAGCAACATTCATAAACTGCTGTTCCTATTAATTCTTTATTAATGTTTTATTATTACTCTTTGAAATTCCAGCTGATTGTGTAATGTTGCAGGATTTTATCGCCACAGTACAGAAAAACCGGTATTCATCAAGACTTTTTCTTTTAATAACTTATTTTACATCACAGCATTTCACATGAGACCAAATTAAGGGCACTGAATTCCCCCCTAAATTGTTGAACTTTACCTGTGAAACTCTGTGAGAAGATTGGGTTGCATCCATTTTTACAAGGATAAAAAATATTAATCATTTCTTGGAAGCAGCTGGATCGAATTTGTTGTCATCTTGTGAAATGTCCATTTCTTTTTTTCCAAACAGGGTTTTAGGTGTCGCACCGATGGACGTAGTATCCCGTCACATATCCGATGATGTAAATGATCACCAGGGCAGCTACGGCTCCGACTGCTTTCACTATGAGTCCGGTCCTGCCGACGCAGAATCTGTCGTACATCCTGTGAGAGACAAGTTTTAAATGTTTCATTGCATTGTCTCTTAAATTTGACCATAAAAGCCTTACACATTTACCAGCACCCTAAACTAGTGGTTAACAGGCAAAACCCAAACTAGAAGGAAAGACAAGGATCCAGCAGTGAGCCAAGGAAACCTAGAGAACCTGAGGGAGGTAATGAATAATGTGATGCTGGTGTGGCAATTGGGGAGGAAACCAATTGGCAACCTCAATGCTACCTCATGCAGCAGCTAGAAAGGCCGGGATCCTCTGGTCAAGTGACCATTTTAGGATCCTTACAGGTTGACTAGCTGGAAAATGGGTTGCTGATTGCGGTGGTCAGGCCACTGGGTGACCAGTTGGTGACCAGAGCTCTGCTAGTCCACCTGGATGTCGCTTCACATAAGGATGGATAGACAGATCCAATCAAAATGAATGCAAAGTAACATTAAGTTAAGCTTAGTTAAGCTGAAACAGCTGAAATGTGGTAAGTGAGGTCAGTGGCCATGTGCCGGCCGGATGTGTTACTTGTTTCGCCCGTTTGCGTATTTTAGACATAACCAGGGTTGGGACGAATCAGCTCCAGCCAATATAGCTTCATCCAGAGCCCCGAAACTTTAGCTTCAGACTGCCTCTTCAAAGAACCTATGAGTGACATCACAGAAGGTATGTCCAGCTCTTCTCATATAGTCTATAGAGGGAACAGGGGCTACTCGAGTACAGCAAAAATGGGATCCACTAGGTGGCAGCACCAGTCAAAACTGGTCTCTACCACTGCATTTGGGGCTTTTGGAAGATACTAAAACTTCTGGTTTAAAAAAAAAAAAACAATATTTAACTTCTTCTGATTCAGAAGTAATGTTGACGCACTGAACCTCACAAGAAATTCCAGGCTAAGCAGGGAAAACGTCACCACTGACTACTTCGCCTGAAATAACCGGAGGAAGCAGCGAGCCCAGAAAAGTGCAGATCTGCAAAAACCCTGGAGGAACGTGAGTTTTTCCTCTCTACAAGTCATATTCCACGGCAGCTGGGTGGGCTTTATGTTTCATTAAATAAACCAAACAAAGCAGCAACACAACGGACAGTCCTGACATCATCTGCACAGTGATTCAACAACAGTGTCTTCAACCAGAAGCTTCTTCAGATCCACAGCAACACAGACCCACAGCTGGAACCATCGACAATGAAGAGACTTAAATGATGACAGCTACCGCAATAATTAATTTACCCTCGAGAATTAATCAAGTATTTTTGAATTGAATTGCAGTGAATTGAAACACAGACAAAAAGCAAAACTAAACAGATATAGGAAATAAAAGCGTCAAAGAAAAACTGACAATAGAAGAGAAAAATAAAAAAAGCAGACTGTACATCAAAACAGGGGACTAATACTAACTAAATACAGAATTTGTAAAAGCAATAAACATAAGACTGAAGGTAAACTTTAAAAAAAAAAACACAACCAAAAGATTCTGACAACTTTTGATTTCAAAACTAATTTATCTAAAAAAAAAAAAAAAAAATCAACATTTCCCAGCCCTGTTCATCATTCTAATCCATACACATTCGGTTCTAAGGTTTTATCTCAGCCACATCTTCAAACAAGTGTCTGAGTTTGCTCTTCAGCATCACGTCAAAAGCTGTCCAGCACGTGTGAGCCGTGCATTTGATCTGCATCTTCATGTCAGGCAACAGAACCATCTCACCTGCTCTGAAAAGTCTGTGAGGCCTCAACATTCATGTTGATGTTATTTTCGTTCCAGCGATCATAATGCACGCTGGCACCATTGTTGGGCTCCATGATGAATTTTTCTTTGTTTTCTTGTCTCAGCTGAGGTCAGTTGTCACTCGCCGCTGCCGAGTCTGGCCTGGACAACAGACAGCAGGGACAGTATTTGTGGGAAATGAGAGATACCAATTAAAACATCATAAAGGATCGTGAATAGAACAAATGTCATGAAACTTTGAAACTGAGAAATATTATTGCGATATTAACATTCTAATATTGATTCAGTTATGCTCTGTAAGTGTTAATTCTCCGTTCTCTTATGTTTCATTTTGCTTTACTTTGACTTATTCCATTACTTTATGTTTTGTCTTATTTTTGCGCCCCCCGTTTATTTTTCCACCCCTGCCCAGGGTCCTGATTATCCCACTGTTCTTGTTCCTTCCTGAGTCTAATCAGTTGATACTCACTTAGAATATTTTCCCTGCTTTTCATAAACCTTGTTTTTTTGTTTTTTTTTTTTTGTACCTGGCCAGGTTCTTTGCATCTTCCACTGTATGCAATCATCACATTTATTACATTTTCAGAACATCTGATGCTTGTAATAATTCTGCTTGTAAGGCTCATTAGTTTAAATGCTATTGTCTCTTAAAGCTGAATTCATGTGATAACCCCATATTTGAATAAAGTTATGTTTTACTCACCGCTTTGTGTCAGCAAAGTGCTTGGGAGGTTCCTCCAGCACGTCTAATCCACGACTGACAGAGCTGTGCTTCCTGCTCAGTCTTATACTTTGGTCACGGTGCACGCGTTCACTGAGTGAGCCTATCATTAACCACCGGCTGCTTGTATCTGCTGTTCTTTACCTTTATTATATGACTTCTGCTCAAGGCCAACTCAGTCCAGTGTTCTGATTTTATGGTTTCACGCCCAGTGCACACAGGAGACTGTAAAGCATTAAGAATTAAGTGTTGAAGATTACGGTGCCCTACCCTTATCCCTGATGTTCATATGTATCTTGTTTTTTTTGTTGTTTTTTTTTAAATTACTCTTAATGTTTTGTTTTATTTCTTTCATTTTATTTTATTCTGGTTGTGCCACAGAGGATTAACTGACCTTTAGTGGAAGAATTACTCGTAAAGAAGATAGAGTGACCTGTGTCCACATTAGGGCTGTAGTAATACACGATATTCGGCTCACGATACTATATATATCGATATTCATCTTAAGATACATTTACATCATTTTCTGAAAGATTTTAAAGGGACAAAGTTATTTTGGTGACATCTTGAAAATGTGTTCCAATGACTTTGTTTGAATTAATAGAACTGAAAGCATCAATTACACATTATATGGCTGACAGGCAGCTTGCAAATGCTGGACAAAATGTATAAAAGATGTGTTGAGAAAAATAGTTTCATTTATTTAAACAGAGCAAATTGTTGCTTGCAAGCTTTTAAAGGTAAGGGCACAATGGAGAGTTAAAGTACAGCCAAGTGGCCTTCTTTGGCAGCTTTTTTGGCTTGATACTGAACATATGAGGCAGCTACTAGCCATTCTAGCCACCAGGTTAAGTAAAAACGAACCATGGCAGCCAATAATTCAAGTCCATCGGAGCAACATTTAAGCCACCAAAACTGCACCCATCTCAGCAGACTCCATCGTGGATCTACCTGGATTCACCCTCATACGGTCAGACAGAGATACTAAAGCTAGTGCCAAGAAGAAAGGAGGGGGACTGTCTTTATTAGTGAACCAGAGATGGTGTAATCCTGCACATGCAACTGTCAAGGAGCAGATGCGTTATCCAGATATTGAATTATTGGCAGTTGGGTCGCAACCATACTATCTACCAAGAAAATTCAGTCATTTGATAAAAATACTTGTTTACAGTCCACCCAGGGACACAGCTGGAGTTCCATGTGACATACTACATGGATGTGTTGCTAGGATACAGACCTCCCACCTGACTGGATTTACACGGTTTGTTAATTGTGCTACCAGAGAAAATAAAACCCTTGATCTGCTGTTTGCCAATGTCAAAGGCTGCCTTAATACCACTGTTTTTTTTTTCTTTATATATTTGTGTTATTGATAAACTGATGAGATTTTTGAATTTTCCTTCCCTGGGGGATACATAATGTACATCTAATCTAATCTAATCTAATCCATCCCTCCAGCCATTATCTATGCCCACTTAATCCTCTGTAGGGTCATGCGGATCTGCTGGAGTCTATCCCAGCTCTCTTCAGAGGAAAGGCAGGGGTCCACCCTGGACAGGTCGCCAGTCCATCGCAGGGCCACATGTACTGTAGACAAACAACCACAAACATGAAAAAAAGATCTAAAATCTCAAAATAATAAATTGCTAAGTAAAAAAAATAAGAACCCAAAGTTCAATATTAAAACTTCAACTTTCAGTTTCAGATTTTTGTTTTTGAGTTACAAAACTTTTGACCCTGATTTAGCTCCATACAGGAGCTGGTACTGAACGATAAAAGCAAAAACGAACAGACTGATAAACAGCACATATACTACGGCTGTTGCAGTAATTAATTAACACTCAATGGTACACCTCTTTTTCACAAACCTGTGTAATTTTACGCGCTGTCTAATATGATATAATTTAATATAAGTTTCACACCGGAAGTTCTACAAAACGGTGGTGACGCGTTGAGACTTCCGGTAAACTGTAACCACTGTGCGTATTTCAGGTATGTTTTCACCGTTTGTTGTAGCCGGGGAATAATTTAACCATTCTTTGATCCTAGCTTTTCTATTCGAGCTATGGATACTGGTGTGGGTTACTCGGGTTGCAACTATTACAACAGTATTCATTATTTCCATTAAAAATAATGTAGTGAACCGCAGAATTAGTTTGACAGAAGTCACCCATGCTAGTTCGGCTAACGTCTGCTAGCCAACGCGTTAGCATCAGCAGCACACCGCACCGCTTACATCTGGTTGAAAACTAACCAACTCCTCATCTATTGTGCTCTTTGTGCCCGTATATTGCTCTAACTCGTGGTTTATTGACAGGGTCTCTTAGAATCAAGGAAGCCGTCGGGAAGATTAGCTTAATTAGTTTAGCTTTACAACTGGCTTCGAATCACCGCGATGTGGACCGAACATAAACATAAATATTGATGAACTCGGATAAACTTCACCTACAGGACCTTACTTTTAATCCATATATGACACAAGCGAATGAGATATTTGTGGCATGACCCACGAAGGCTCTTATTTTGATACGTCAGTGACTAGTCTTGTGTTTAAACAGCTCCGGAGGTTTGCTGCAGCTCATTGAAACGTGCTGGACGTCAGGAGTCGCGTAAACATTTCAACATCCCTGATTTAAAAAGGTCTCGGTCACTTTCTGGTGGACGAGGGTTTGCATAAATAAGAGGTCCATTAATGTGACAGAACAACTTTGAAACCTTTTAAAACTGACCTTAAAGTGGTGGTGTTGTTGTTGTTTTCTTTTCTGATGAAGCATTTCCTATAATGTGTGAAAAACAAAATGTAACACTTTGCAAAGTGTTAATTTGCAGATGATGGAAGTCTATACTGTGCTGGAAAATCTTTGTTATTTGTTATTATTATTATTATTATTATTATTATTATTATTATTATTGGGAGTTTCAACAAATCCATTTCTGGCAATTTACTTTCATTCAGACTCACAAATATGTAGTTCTTTATGTCAAGACTATTTAAAATTGACACGCGTAGATGTAACCTCAAAAATATGAGGAATACGCTCCAATGCAACAAAACAGGAGTGAGGTTCCTTCACTTGTCGATGAAACATGAAACATACAAATATTAAACTGTAAACTAAGCTCTTTTCCTAAAGCATTTACCTCATTTCCTGTTCAGGCGAGCAGGAAGTGGTGAGACAGTACAAACCCACTGGAGCCCTTATTTAAGGAAATATCCAGACTGATAATAGATTATTTGTAAGTCCTCAAAGTCATACTTTTTGCTATAAAAAACACAAAGTAGCAGGAAGATGAGAGTTTCTTAAAAGGATTTTATGATAGTAGGTTTATTTTTGACGGCTTATTGTAAAAATACATTGTTTGTAAATTGAATAAATAGTGGCCAACAAGTAGTAGGTTATCTTTGTAATGGTCAGCTGTTATGATAATCAGTTTCTAGATAACGATTGATTTTTGTACAGGTTAATTTGTGTTATATTCGTTTTATGTTTTACTAAGTTATACACCGTTATATGAGTTGATAATGATGATTTACTTATAACCTTAGAACTAAAGAAAAAGACCAGAGATTGTCTTGAGAGAACATAATAATGTGATATGAAAAGAAATATATGCTGTTTTAAAATATAGAATTTATTTAGTTGTTATTATTGTGCAAATCTGTTACAGGTCACCTTCCATACGGCTTTTACAACTGCATCACTGTTTTGTGTTTAGCACAGTGTCGTTATCAAGGTGACCTGAAAGCCTCTGATGAATCCTTGCTTGTGTGTGCTTTTGTCTTGTGAAGCAGACGGTGGCGAGTGGGCGCCGATGGGGGACGAAAAGGACACCTGGAAAGTAAAAACTCTTGATGAAATCCTACTAGAGAAAAAACGCAGAAGAGAATTAGAAGAGAAAACAGATCCTAAGCGCCAGAAAAATGTAAAGTATCTCAAAGATACAGTAATGTAATATCCATATTAAACAGCTGCCTCTGTAGTTGAATTTCATTCTTAGTGATTCTATAACATTATGCTTTATTTCCAATGTAATTTTATTAGCAATCTTGTACTAAGTGTGTCATTTTGTAAATGTTTTTTTCAGTAGCTTTTGGCAACCTGTGTAACACAAAGAGATAGATCTGTGGGAGCAGTTTATTTTTAATGTAACTCAAGGTTTGAATCAAACCAAATGGACTTTTTTTTCTTTGTGCTGGTGTAGACTCTCAGTCATCCAGGTCATGGAAACTCTCAAAGGTTTGAATCAAGGCAACTGGACTTCTTACGTAGTTACGCTTTGGCAAGAAACTAGTTACAGTTATTAGCTGTAGCTACATTCTTTATGCTCTTGAATATGTTTTGACTTTATTGTAGTCATTATTTGACGCTGTTTTAATGATATCTTACCCAAAACATCTGCTCTTCTTGTTTTACACAGTTCACACAAAGCCTTGTTCCACAGGCGAATGATCGGGAAACCAAACGAGACACTCCGGAGGAAGGAGAACTACGAGATCAAAGGATGGAAATAACAATTCGTAATTCCCCGTACGCACGGGAAGACTCAATAGAAGACAGGTAATTGCAACAATGAAAGACAAGCTTGGTTACAGTAAATAACTTATCTGATAATTTGAAAAAGAAAAGTGTTTTTCTTTAAAAGAAAAGCTGGTATAAATGTTTTTCTCCCTCTGTCAAGTCTGACAGTGTTTTCATTATGTTTCTGTCAGAGGAGAGGAAGATGAATCACTAGCAATTAAGCCTCCTCAGCAGGTAGCAAGGAAGGAAAAGTCCCACCACAGAAAGGAGGAGAAGAGAAAAGACAAGAGACGTCATCGCAGTCATTCGAATGAAGGAGGTGAGGGAGTGGTCCTTCAGTCACTTTTACACTGAAATGGCTTTGTAAAGATGTAGTGGTGGTGATCCCCTCTTCCCTCCACCCCCCCTCTCCTGCTGCGCGTCCACACTGACTGCTTTATTCAGTCAGTGCTGGGGGGGGAAAAAACACACATACAAATAAAAACCTGGTTGTTCCCGTGGGATGCACACAGCTGTGGTGGCTTCAGTTTCTCTGTCGCTGATAGAGTTTGCAGCGTTCCTCAGTTTCAAGAGGGAGATGCTGGCCGGGCTTCAGCTGGGGGCTTCCCCAAGCTGCTGACCACACGAGCATCAGGGTTCGCTGCGTAGCTCGTACCCCGAGTTCAGCGACAAAGTTTCAAATGTGGCCTGTCCAGCTGGTCTCTGCCTCTCTGACCACAACATCTGTGTGTGTTGGTGTGCTTTTCTTTCCCCCTTTCCTCTCTTAACTGAATGCTGCTGTCAGACAGCACACCAGGCCATGTCTCCCCATCCGCATGATGATTCGATCTTACCCTCTGCATTGAGCCTTCAGTCAAACTCGGGTCCCCATTATGCATTTCCAAAATGCCAATTCTCCACAGTATTAATTTCACAGTGTTTTGGCTCTGTGATTACGTCCCAAGGCGGTATAGCTGCAGAACAAACTAGAAAAGCACTCAGAGAGCGCAGACCTCAACAATTCCCCCATATTTAGCGATTTACAGATTACAATCAAATCCGCCTTCTGGATCAGATCCGGATCAGCCTTTGGAAATTTGATAGAGGTTCCCATCGTCAATCCCTGAGTCAAATGTCATGAGTTTTGGGCAATAATTAACGGAGATATTGAGAAACAAAATTTTTCGGCCCATTGACCGCAATGTTATCGAAATTTGAAAGTGATCCAGAATCCAGGATTTCTTCTGGATCACACCCAAAATGAAATCAGTTCTTCCATTTCACATTTCAGACAACTTCTAACTTTTTGAGTTATCTTGAACACAGACAGACAGATAAATGCAAGCAAAAACATGACCTCCTTGGCAGAGGTAAATATAACACGATTCCCCCCCGTACCATACACACGGCTGAGGGTGTGGAGGGAAAAAGGGCCTACAGAGACGGGACTATCTGTGAATGGGACTAGAAAGGGATGTTTACGGTCAAATCAGATTTAAACACCTTGTTTTAAGCTCCACTGGCACTCATGATTTTTTACCAAAACAGGAGGGAAACACTCCCGAGCCAAAGATAAAGAAAAAGAGCGCGAGAGTGATCGAAGGAAACGCCAGTGGGAAGAAGACAAGGCCCGGCGAGACTGGGAGAGGCAGAAACGAAGGGAACAGGCCAGAGCACATTCACGCAGAGAGAGGTGAGCAGCAGCCCTGGAAACGTATTGATCTCATAAGAATGGAGACATTTGACTTTGACTCTTGTACAGTATTTTGAATGTTGTTGGATTGGATCACCTGTGCAGAACATAACATACATATTTTTTTTTCTTTCCAGGCTGTTTAATAGGAAACTTGTTTCTATATTTTCTTTACAATATTAATCAGATACGCATGCAATTTTCAAAGCATCAAAAGAAGGATGCTTCATAAAGTGAAAACCAAAATTACACAACACTGATTATCTCCTTCACGTTACAGTGATCCAACTAGGGCTGGGGCGACGCGTCGACGTAATCGATTACGTCGATTAGATAAACACGTCGACGTGAAAAATTTGCGTCGACACGTCGGACCAAAACAAAGCGTAGCGCGAGTGACTCGCTGGACTCCTCCGAGCCACAAACAAATAAATCACACGCACCCCTTTAAAGTATGAGAATACTTCAAGTTCCATGGAACTGATTTTGTCATTTGTAGTTTATGTAAGATGCAGCTGGCTTATCATTCAAGCACAACGGCAATGAATGAGCACCTAAAAAGGAGGCACCCGGGAGCTACTTCTCAACATGACAAAACACCGTAAGTTTTCAATTTTTCCACTTTACCATATACTCGACATTAGACCATCACACATCGACACACAGTGTTTTTAGCCTAACATTAAACTTGACTGTCGCAATATTAACCTACATGTACCCTACCCTTACTGGCGTAAATTTAAACTTAAAATTGGAAATTTGAATGATTTCAAATTAAATATTGAATGAACACTGATGAATGCTAATATAACCTGATTGCAGTTTTAATTTTAAATTATTAGTTTGTACGAACAGTTTTATTTAAGGAATGTGTTCAGGAAATTTTGAAATTTGATAACAAATCAGTGATTTTTGATAAATTGGATGTGTAAATGTGTACATTTCTATATAAATCAGGTAATAGGAAAATAGTCATCGAAAAAAATAATCGTTTAGGTAATCGAAAAAATAGTCGTTAGATTAATCGATGAAATAATTAATCGTTTTGCCCAGCCCTAGATTAAACAGCTGTGTCTTTTTTTAGATTTACTGCATTACAGATCACTTCAGGAAACATTTCCTGCCCACAAGAGTAACAGAGTAACGTACTACCGTGATTCTTTAAAGAGACTCTTAATATTTACAGTCAATACAACATATCATTTCCCTTTGGGGATTAATTAAGTATCATTGAATTTAATTGAAAGTGATGTTGCATAGAACAGAAGGGTAGAGTATCAAAGCATATTACATTTCCTACTGATCCAAGTTTCCTGTCTTGTGTTTGCTCTTACAAGCTAATGAAGTAAAGGTGACCTAGATATTGTTTAGTAAAGCTGATGCTTCAGGATGTCTCGTCTCTCCCCTCCTCACAGGGACCGTCTCGAGCAGCTAGAGCGCCAGCGCGAACGGGACCGAAAGCTCCGCGAACAGCAAAAAGAGCAACGGGACATTAAGGACCGAGAGAGAAGAGCTGAAGAGCGGCGCAAAGAAAGAGGCTCTCGTCGAGATGGTGAGAGACTAGATCACCTCACTACAGAGACCACGTCACAAAATATGCATATTAATGTCATTTTACCTGATAAGAAGGGAAAGAAAGTCGAAAATAATTTTAGTCAGAATTTTGTCATGAAGAGTGATTTTTTTCTAAATGTTTGAATGCTAGATCTGATTCAATATTGAATCACTGATTTTCTCATCCACAGTGCCGTCTCATCATCGAATGCTACCAGACGAGTATGATGACAAGCCAAAACAAAGTCACCGCAGCCGCAGTCCCGCTCGTGTTCCCCAGGGAGAGGTCAGAGCACAGTGAACCACGGAAGAGTGCAAGTGAGTTTACTCGCTGTATTTGTGTCTCTCAAAAAAAAAAAAAAACTCTTCAGTTCAACCATGGCTACAGAAATTAATTTATTTTTTCCCTCTTCAGCCTCAAAGGAGGAGAGACCAGACATCAAAGACCTGCTTGCAGATCTCCAGGATATCAGTGACACTGAGAGGAAGACCAGCACTGCAGAATCCTCCATGGGTAGGTTATTATATAAGCTACACTTTTAGCAACTCATTGACAGCTTTTCAAAGTATGCTCTAAGACCATTCTACAGGAAAATTAATTATGTTTTTTTTCTCCCATAAACATTGATTAACGTCCTAAAATGAATCCTCTTTTCATTAGAATGACATATGTAGATTTGATCTCTGTGAAAACAGTCTTTTTATGCCTTTTTATGTAACTAGGTAACACCTACACTGTGGACCAGTAACTACACTTTTGCCGCATTTAGTTGAATATGGAAATCAGTTCTGCATCAAGTACCGTGATCTGCCTGCAGCTCCTTTCACTAGAATTTGTGATTTCAGTTTTGCAGTTGAGTTGATATACTTGTTAAATTTTTTTTACTAGACTGCACTCATGTACTTTCCATCTTGTCTAGCATCAGGATCGGGCTCAGATGAGGAGGAGGAGGAGGATGAAGGAGAGTCGAGCAGTCAGAGTGAGGGTGAGGAGGAGGAGGAAGAAGAGGAGGGATCCGTTTCAGGTTCAGGACAATCTGAGCAGAGCGCAGGTAATGCTTTTTAACTTCACTGCTTCTGATTGTTGTATGAGTCCAGTAGCTCAGGGTTAATGCGCTCACATCCCTTTCAGAGGATGTGAGTGAGGAAGAACAGTCGGAGGAAGAATTTGAAGAGAGAGAAAATGGAAACCACATACCTGCAGGTGAGTCAACCGTTGATGTGATTAGTACTGTAAAATGTTCATTCCTCTCCTCCCTCCGTACAAGCCCTCTGCACACAGTCAACCAGTGCATGGAGGGGTGTCAGTTAGACGTGCTAGATGACCGACCCACGTGAAACACAGTGACCATTACTCCTTGATCACCTATCGGAAAAAGAGAGCCTAATCCTAATAAAATGCTAAACTGAGATTAGGACCAAGAAGAGGAATTTGCATTGTTTCTAGATGTTCTGCTATAATTTATGTAAAAGTAATCGAAAGCAGCACAGAAGCATTTTCCTTATGTGAACAAGTGAGCACACTAGGGATGCATGATAACTGCTTTTTAAAACCGATACTGATAACTTTCAGCTCCTAAAGGTCGATACCGATAACCGATAACACACACATATACCTAAGATCATTACATCAATACTATTAACAAAACCAAAAGCAGTTTTGATTCTTTAAATGAACAGATATTTATTTATTCCAATGAAAAACTATTGGCAAGCCTCTCAAACATTTTCATAAAGCCATCAAACAAACCTATTTGATATCTCACATCAACTTAAATAAGATGCATTACTGACTTATATAAAAAATAAAGTCTCCTTGAAATGATGGAAATACATGCATCAGAATTACAAACTGAAAAAAATGCATTCCTAAATGACAATAAAAAATAATGCACAGGTCATAATGTACTGACACAAGTTAGACTTGTCTGTGTGAATAAACTAAAAAAGTGCACTCCATAGTAACAAAGAAATTATGTTTAAAGGATTTTGGCTTGTGGTTCCATTCAAATGAATACTTTTATTCATATTTAAATAAATGAGGTTTTGTAGTTTTTTTTTTTTTTTTATCTCATGGAAGCTTTAGGTGAGAGAGATGATGGAGAGGAAAGGAGAGGGGAGGGGAGCAGAGGGAAGACTTGCTCCTGGCTTACTCACGTTAGCTGATGTTAGCTCACGTTAGCTCACGTTAGCTCGATTTCAAAACTCCATGGAAGCAATGGTTATGTTTCAGGTGGCTGATCGGGTTTGATGTATCAAAGCTTGTGCTATTTTCTCTCCTTCGCTTGGAGCATTTGTCACAAATAACCAGCGAACTATCTTCTTCTGAAACTTTAACGAAGTTCCATACAATCGCTGCCATGTTTTTTTGTTTTTTTTTTTTTTATCAGCGCACAATGCTGCATTCAAGGTGTAAGGTAAATTACTCCGTTCCCTCGTTTGCTAGTCGTTCTTTCAGCCTTTTCTATTTTTTTCTTATTTTATGTGTAACGTGGGAAAATACTGCGAATATCAATTAAAGTCCGCCAACTACCAAAATTATGACCGAGTTAACGAGTTGTTTTCTGGCATGAGGGGGTATTCTTGATTTTCCTTATTGAGAAATTGTTTTTCTGATTATGCCGACGTCACTTGAACATAACATTCACTGCAGGTCATTCAAGGCTCAGAGGGAGCGAGGCACTGACTGTGTTGACAAAAATATATGTTATCGGGGCTATTCGTCATGATATTGGACTTATCGGGATGGCGTCATAATTTCCTGTTATCGGCCCGATAGTTATCGGGTTGATTATTATCGTGCACCCCTAGAGCACACTGCAGCTAGATGACAGACACACATCTGAAAATGTTGAGTGCATATAGCCGTATTTGTGAGGAACTGAGGGATATGCTTAAAACAATAAAATGTCAATGATAAGTCATTTATGTTGGTGGTGATTAGTTGGATCGTCTCCTGGTATTACGACTTCCAGACTGTAATTTTTGCTTCTGTTTAGGAACTGAACTTTGAGCTGACCAGTTTCACTCTCCTCCTTCGGGAGAAAATGCTGTTCTGAGACATTAATCACATCAACAGACAGTAATCCTATCTTTTGAAATAAAGCCCTTCATTTCAAAGTAGGGGCTTGGCAAGTAAAAAATATTATTTATGGCATTAAAGTTTATTTTAAAATGGAATTATAAAACTTACGATAAGACATTATAAAATATGCAAAGGTTTGGAGGAATGTGGATTGAGCCAGATACACACTCAAACCATTCTTCAGTTATGTAAGAAGGATTTGGCAGTCAGCATTGATCGATGAGTTGTCAAGATGCATAAAATCTGTTTGTGTCAGAAAAAGCTTTTTCAGTTTGTCTGCTGTATATGCTGGAGTTTTATTTATGCCTCCACTACTGAAGGTTAATAAAATGCAGGTTTATTAAATGTGTGTCCTCCTGATGACTGATAAAGATAACTTGCAGTTTAGTTTAATCTGTGATAAATGTAACAGAAATGATGGTACTATAAATACTGAATAAGAGATATAACGGTGACACTAAATGCAGTTCACAAATGCAAAACATCCCTCTTTGCCTCACAGTCCCAGAATCGCGTTTCGACCACGATTCAGAGGAAAGCGGTGAGGACATGGAGGATGAGGAGGAGGAAGAGGATGAAGGGGCAGAGGGCGAACCCACCCCACACTCTCAAACTCATTCTCGCTCCCCCACACCTGAGGAGAACTACATCCCAGACTCTCCTCCAATTTCGCCCGTCGAGCTTAAGAAAGAGCTGCCCAAATATCTTCCAGCTTTACAGGTGAGTGAAAAAATGACATAAATACTCCTCATATCACACACACACTACAAAAACTACATGTACAGTGATCCCTTATTTTTTGCAATTAATGGGGACCGGCGCCCCGCGCGAAAATCAAACTCCGCGAACTGGAGCTGGAGCCCCCTGAGCCTACATAATGTGCTTAAAATATGTTTAAAAGCTGCAAAAAAGTAGCGAGACACTGCAGCGAAACAAGACAAAGGCTCAACTGTGGTCTTTCTGTTATCTTCACAGCCTCTGGTCTCTGAACCGTAGTAAACAAACCGCTGGTATTGTGCTATTTTTGGCTCGTAATTAGCGGCTAACACGCTAACAACAACAAAACAAACAGTCCAATTTTTCCCTGCATGGAACGAGCACTTTATTCTGGCACTGCAGGAACTTGTAACATCACACAGGTTGTATTGTTGGGCTCCTGTCAGTTAACAGAGAATGTAAATCTATACACGCTCTGATGAACCGTCAGTAAACGATCCCACGACACACACAACAATTACCCATAAGGCCACCTTCTTGAAGGGGCCAGGCGGGCTCACAACATTTCTTTGCTGTAAAAGAAAGGACACAACATCCTGTGATGTTTCCACATTTTTTTTGTTTTTTTTTAGTATTATGTATTTCTGAAAAATCCGCGAATAACTAAAACCGCGGAACTTAAAGTGCGAATTGGCGAGGGATCACTGTATATGTTATTAGTTGGAGCCATTGAGCAGTATGATGTTGCACTGAATTACATTTTGTGCTCAGGGTTGCCGCAGTGTCGAAGAGTTTCAGTGTCTAAACCGAATAGAGGAGGGAACCTATGGTGTGGTGTACAGAGCCAAGGACAAAAAGACTGGTACCAATAAATCAGCTTTTTAATAATGTGTGCTTTTTAGGCTTTTCTGATGTGCTTATAGATGCTTATATCTCGACTGCAGATGAGATTGTTGCCTTGAAAAGGCTGAAGATGGAGAAGGAGAAGGAAGGCTTTCCAATCACGTCTTTAAGAGAGATCAATACGATTCTGAAAGCTCAGCATCCAAACATAGTCACAGTGAGGGTGAGTAACCTGCTTACAGAGTCTACCCAAGTGTTTGAGGTCCATCTAATCCTTCTGTTTTTGTTGCACCACATTATCAGGAAATAGTTGTTGGAAGCAACATGGACAAGATCTACATTGTGATGAATTACGTTGAACATGATCTGAAGAGTCTGATGGAAACAATGAAGCAGCCCTTCTTGCCAGGTAGTTTGACTTATTGTTCAGCTGTGATTCATCTCTCCGTCTGTATAACTAGAAAAACGCTCTACTCTCTGAACATGTGAAAATGGTTTAACCTTTCTGCACCTGGCAGAGACCCATGAAAAGCTGGACCTTTTTCTTTTTTTTTCTTTCAGGAGAAGTAAAGACTCTGATGATTCAGCTCCTTCGAGGAGTCCGACATCTCCACGACAACTGGATTCTGCATCGTGATCTGAAGACGTCTAATCTACTGCTGAGCCATAAGGGCATCCTTAAGGTATGCTGCGCTGCAGTTTTCACTCTAAAATAAAAGCATTAACTTTCCTCAACCATGGCAGAAACCCCACTTCTTCTAAATTCTGACGTGTTATAATGGAGACTAAAATGTGTTTATTTTATTTCATATCCACATTGGTAGATATAGTTTGATTGTAAAGTATAATTACCAATTGGCAACCATCCCACTTCCAGATTAAAGCTCATCCAGGGAGTACATTTTGTGTAGTTCCTCCACTGACCACCAGGTGGCTGCAAAACAGATTAAATCCCCATTGATGCCTGTGGTAAATGGTAAATGGACTGCACTTATATCGCCCTCTCTAGACACCGTCAAGGTGCCCCCAAAGGGCTTTACATGTGCCTCCCATTCATACACACATTTACACACCAGTGGGTGGCTGCTCCCATGCAAGGGGCTGTCAGACCCACCAGTAAAGTTTCATTGTCTCGCCCAAGGACACTTTGACATGTGGACAGTTGGAGCCGGGGTTGGACCGCTAACATTACAGTGACTGGACGACCCGCTCTATCAACTGATTCACAGCCACCTGATGTTAAAAAGGAAACATTTTGCAGCAACTTTGCAGCAGATTTTAATTTTGTACCATCACCAGGTACAATTTTTTTTTCTTCTCCCAAATAGACCCAGATTCTGCATCCATGACATCTGTACGGGGTGGAGGCACATCAGATAAATTCAGATAAATGTATATGAAGCAATAATAGAACATTATTTGTCATTGTTTGATTGATAAGATAGCCATTCGCTCTGCTGTTGGCTTAGACAGCTAGCCTTTGATATTATGATTTTAGCAAATTAGCTACTTAGTATAATATTGACCTCTAAGCTGTGAATAAAAACCTAACACATCATGCTCATACTTTAAAGATAATGTTTTCTTGTGCTCTGCTCCTTTGCCGACCTGAGGCCCAGAGTGCCTTCAGCTGGGCCGGGCAGCAGCCCGATGCATCGGACCAGCATTTATTCTTTTTTTTTTTTTTTTTTTTTTTTTTTTTTTTTTTTTTTTTACAAAGCTAAGCCAAAAGACAGAAGCAGCGTGTAGAAAAACCGGCGACAGCCCTTGATTTAGTCGCTTGTTGAACTACCTTAATTTGCAAAACTTTCAAGTAATAAATTTTCTGTCTAATGTCATCAGTCTCTAAAATTGCAGTGGAGCAATTTTAGCGCACTCATCTTCACAAAGTTTCTTCACCTCATTGAAATTTGCAGGCATTTATTTATGCACACCTCTTTTCAGATCAGTCAGGTTGAAGTCTAAACTTTGACTGGGCCGTTGCAACACTGATTCTTTTATTTTTCAGCCAGGATTTAGCTGTTGGACAGATGACCTCATGTCTGGCTCAAGGATACTGTTTTACCAAGAAGTTCATGGTCAACTCAGTAGCTGCGATGTGCCCAGGCCCTCTGCCTTAAAAATGAGCCCAAAGCACCACATTAACACTGTGTTTGACAGCTGAGGTTTTTGTGCTGAAAGTTTGTATTTAGTTCTTGCCAAATGTAGCTTTATGCTTTATGGAGATAGATCTCCACTTTGGTCTTGTTTGTCCAGAGGACATTGTTCCAGAACTCTTGTAATTTATTCACATGAAACTTTGCAAATCTAAGCCAACCTGCCATGCATTTTTTTCCCTTTCCCTTTGCTATTATTCCAGACAAGCCATGCCTTTTCAGTCTTTTTCTAACTGTCCTGTCATCAACCTGAGCATGTAATATGCTAACTGTGAGACCTGTAGCGTCTGAAATGTGTGTGTATTTTTTTTTTTTTAACAATTTCTCTGAGCATTGCAGAGTGAACTTGAGGTGAACTTGCAGGGATTTCTGTTTGTGGGAAGACTGACAACTGTCTTGAATGTTTTGCACTTGGGAATTATTTTCTCTGAACGTTGGCCTCGCAGGCCGTCCCACGTTCACGGGCATCAAGAGTCAAAAAGGTCCTTGCTTATTTCTAATCTGTTTGGCATTGTGTTAACAAACATCTCCAGACCATCAAGATACTAGAACTTTAGTGTTTTGTAGAGATGGTCACGTTTACTGCTGGTCATCTATTTAAGTCGTTTGATAAACAGCATCTCACTACTATTTACCCTCTTGGTTTTAGATGGTTTAGTTTTGTGGAATGAATAATGGACACAGTGAAATGTATCACATGTTTTTTCTTTTGAGGATGTATTAACTAAAATTTAAGACTTGGTAAGAATCAGATGATTTTTTTGTTCTAATGTAAAACTAAGGATCGACTGATATATCGGCCAGCCGATATATCGAGCCGATATTTGCATTTTTTTTTTTTTTTTTTTTTTTTTTTTAAACTTTTTTAAAACTTGAGATCTGTAATATTGTTATCATTGTGTCAAATTAAGGGGCAATCGTCGCCAAATATGGGTTAAGGCTGACGGGGAAAAAAAAATCGGTATGGGCTAGGGATGTCCCGGTCACGTTTTTTGGGTCCCGATCCGATTCCGATCTTTTAATTTTGATGATTGGCCGATTTCCGATTTTTCCCGATCCGATTTCACTTTTTTTGAGTGGGCAAACAGAGTTTAATTTCCCATGCATTTTATTCCCTGTGTACATTAATAAATAGGCCTGCATCCAAGCTGAGATTAATAGCTTTTATCATCTGATAAAATAAACAATAACTTATTTAAACACTCTTCTTTCTTTCTTTTTTGTTTAGGAGAATTATTGTAAAACACATTTAGTTACAGAACAGTGACTGTTCAACAGTCTCAGTACCAAAGAACATAGCACTTCATTTAAATAGCAGCAGGTGAACTTGGCTAGCAGTTTAAGGCAATGAAAACACTAGCAGAAGTCTTTGCAATCAATGAAATCACATCAGAATAAAAATAACATAAAATATTAACTTAACTTCTTTCAAGACCCGCTGCACATGTTCGCGCACCTTTGTGTCCTTTTGTCGTTCATGTAATGACGGGAACGAGGCTCGAGGTAATTAATGAGCCGGTTAAATGCCTTGTAAATGGGCTGGTCGTCCTCAGTAATACATTCTGCGATTAGCTCGGGGATTTTTCTGTATTTCTCTGAGTCTTTCGGGAGTTTGTCCTTTCCTTTAAAAGTTTCACAGAGCGTTTGCTGCTGTAGTGCATCCGGCTTCAAAGCTGCTGCCGACGCCTTAAAGAAGGCATCCTGCTCGGTGCTGCGTGCTTTTTTAAGTTTCTGATTAAATTGGTGGTGTTGAAAACTCTCTTCTTACTTACCCCTCATGATATATCAGCCTTCCACACGTTGCAAGTCGCAGTCGAAGCGTTGGTCTTTGTAATTTTATAGCGCTGCCACACAGTTGACATGTTTGCTAAAGTTTAGCCTGACGCCGCCGGTCTTAAAACTTTTAAGGTGGATACAAGACAGCGCTGCTGGGAAACCTCATTTCAGTGCAAATTATTAAATGTATATAGTTTAAAAAATATTTTTGTTTGTGTTATATGATAACTTTATTAATTTGTGTTAATCAGGATCACTTTTTGAGGAAAAGAATAATGAAAAAAAGATCGGCGTGTTATAATAATGTTGATCGGCCGATCCGATCCACCTTAAATTTTTAAGATCGAAGGCCGATCCGATCAGGGGATCGGGATCGGGACACCCCTAGTATCGGCATCGGCCCTAAAAAAATCCATATTGGTCGATCCCTATGGAAAATGGAATAGAAAGAGGGTGTGCATTTTTTTTCGGGAGAAGATTGTAATATTAAATGTGAAGTCTATGGCCTGTTGGAAAAGTCAGGGTCGATAAAGCAAGATGACTCATAGACACCACTGATAAACACAAGTTCTTCTTTCAAAGTGAAAGGGCTTTGAGTTTCTCACATGACTTCAGATGTTTTACCCAAAAGTTTAAAAGGAATGAAAAATGAGTAGGTTTAAAAGGTTGTCAGTGACAGCACAGAAAAGGGCAAGTTCCTTTAAAATAAAAAGAAAGAATAAAAAAAATAGTCTCATTTTTACATTCAGAGAGTTAAGAAATTAATTGAATTCACCGTTTCAGCACTCACACAAATCTGGGAATATACTTTAATAACTATGTAGGACTCTGTGGTTGTATTATTATTGTTGTTGCTGACATTTATCTGTGCAAAGCTGCTGCGAACTTGGATGAGAAAAGAGTATTCACACTCCAGTGGTGGAATTTCTCATTTCAGATATTGCTGTACCCTGGCGCATTATTTTATTTGAGGACGATATAAACACCTTGAGGATAAATCGTATTGAGACATAACCAAAATAAACTTTTGTGGTCTAACAGATTCTTTTTTTTCCACCTTCCCTGTGCTTTAGATCGGTGACTTTGGTTTGGCACGAGAGTACGGTTCTCCCCTGAAGCCTTACACGCCTGTTGTGGTGACCCTGTGGTACCGATCACCAGAGCTGCTGCTTGGAGCCAAGGTTAGAAATCCAAGTTTACAGTGCCTTCCCAAACCGCAGCCGCCAGTCGAAATACCTTCGCAGGGGCTGAAATTACGTACGTTGAGATGATTAACTTTCACTGAGGTGATTGCATCATCTTGAATCTCACTTTATTCTACAGCTTTATTTCCATTAGAATACAACATCTGTGAATAGTTTGCTTTTTAAGATACCAAATACCACAAAATGCTACTGAGTTGTCGAGAATATGAACAGTCCAGCCAGATGGCCGAGGCCCAGCAAGCTGTCGGTCCACATCCACTTTGACGGACGGGACGAACTCGAACAGAAACGTGCCAGGCAGACTGTCTAGCGCTGTGTTTGCTCTTCTCTCCGCAGGAGTACTCCACAGCTGTGGACATGTGGTCAGTGGGCTGCATATTTGGCGAGCTCTTAACCCAGAAACCTCTTTTCCCTGGAAAATCTGAAATTGACCAAATTAACAAGATTTTCAAGGTAAATGTTGTCATTTGCTCTCAAGAAAGGAAAAAAAAAAAGATTACAATGAAGAGTAAAAATCCCCTGTTCACTGCCTGTAAATCTAGAGAAGTGAGAGTTTTCACCGTGCACTTCTGCAGCTCATCTCAGGGGGGAGCCGTTGGTGGAAAGTAGATAAGCTATGAAACTGCAAAGCACCAAAGTGGGTTGAATGGCTTTCAGTGGCTGTTTCCAGCAGTTAGGTGAACTGATATCATTTATGCCTCCAGTGTCAAATTCTTAACCACTGATCAGTTAAATTGGCTCATGAAAACGGCAACCAAAGTAGTAATATTTCACATTCATCTTTATTTTTTACTCAAAGTATGTCTGGTTACTCCTGTTTGCGTGTTGACTATAGGATCTGGGGTTCACCGAGCGAAAAGATCTGGCCTGGCTACAACGAGCTGCCTGCTGTGAAGAAGATGACTTTTACAGAGTATCCCTATAACAACCTGCGGAAGCGTTTTGGAGCACTACTATCAGACCAAGGCTTCGACCTCATGAACAAGTAGGATTTTTTCTTTTTAAAGCAATTGAAAAGATTACAAGGGTGACACACAGAACTGTAATAACTACAGAGGTTTAAAGCTGATGAGCCACACACTGAAGACCTGGGAAGGAGCGGTGGGAGGGAGGTTCAGCAAAGTGGTAATGTTTTGTGATCAGCAGTGCGCCTTCATCCTCAGAGCACAACAGATGCAGCATTTGCTTTGCAAATACTGATGTGAGACATATAGAGAAGCTCAGAAGAACTTGAGCTGTCCCTTTGTAGATTAAGAGACTGCGTACAACAGGTTACTGAGAGAGGAATTGTGGTATTGCACGAGGAAGTCTGGAGTGGAGGGTATGTGAGAAGGCAGTAGGTGGGGAAACCATCCATCACTGTGACAAATCTGTTTGCCGTGGTGATGGATAGTTTGACAGATGAGGTCAGACAGGAGTCTGCACAGACTAGGTGTTTGCAGATGACATTGTGATCTGTAGTGGGAGTAAGAAGCAGGTGGAAGAAACCCGGAGAGGTGGAGAATAGCACTTTAGAGAAGAGCAATGGAGATCAGTAGCAGCAAGACAGAATACATGAAAATGAAAGCGAAGAAGGTAGAATGGTGAGGAGGACAGCTGAGGAAGGTGTGGGAGTTTAAACACTTGGCTCAACTCTTCAGAGCAAATAAGGAGTGTGAAGAAGAGAGTGTTGGGGTGTTGTGGGTGGAGAAGAATGTCTGGAGTTATCTGTGACAGAAGAGCAGCAGTGGTGGTAAAGGGAAAGGTTTGCAAGACTGTAGTGAGACCAGCACTTCTCTATGGCTAGAGGATGTCAGCACTGATCAAGAGACAGGAAGCAGAGCTGAAGATGTTAAGATTTTCTTTGAGAGTGGCAAGGATTAAGAATGAGCACATCAGAGGAACAGAGTTGAGCTTCTTTGAGACAAAGTAAGAGCGGCTAGGTTGAGATGGTTTGGACACAGAAGGAGGAGGGACAGAGAATAGTGTGGCAGAAAGATGCTGGAGATGGAGCTGACAGGCAGGAGGAAAGGAGGAAAGCCAAAGAGGGGTTTCCTGGATGTGGTGAACGATCATACGCACTTGGTTGGTGTGGCAGAGTGAGATGTAGAAGACAAAGTCAGATGGAAACAGGTGATGAGCTGTAGCCACCCCACAAATAACCAGCAATTCATACAAACACTGCATTAGATATTCACTGCAGCTGATTAATCTGGTATTCCAGCTGGGGATGCACAATAACTGTTTTTTCAAACTGATACCGATAACTTTCAGCTCCTAAAGGCCAATACCGATAACCGATAACACACACATATACCTAAGATCATTACATCAATACTATGAACAAAACCAAAAACAGTTTTGACTCTTTAAATGAACAGATATTTATTTTTTATAATGAAAAACTATTGGCAAGCCACACAAACATTTTCATAAAGCTATCAAACAAACCTATTTGATATCTCACATCAACTTAAATAAGGTTCATTAGTGACTGATATAAAAAATAAAGACTCCTTGAACTGATGGAAATACATGCATCAGAATTACAAACTGAAAACATGCATTCCTCAATGACAATAAAAAATAATGCACAGGTCATAATGTACTGACACAAGTTAGACTTGTCTGTGTAAATAAACTGAAAAAGTGCACTCCATAGTAACAGAAAATTATGTTTAAAGGATTTTGGCTCATGGTTCCATTCAAATGGATGCCTTTAATTAAAGTAAATGAGGTTTAGTAGTTTTAGATGAGGGAGACGATGGTGGTAGGGGGTTGACTTGCTGCTGGCTGGCTCATGTTAGCTCACGTTAGCGCGATTTCAAAACTACATGGAAGCGATGGTTGTTTCAGGTGGCTAATACACCATTGCCGCCATGTTTGTTTGTTTTATCAGCGCACTGTTCCTTAATGCTGCATTCAAGGTGTAACGTAAATTCCTCCGTTCCCTCATTTGCTAGTCGTTCTTTCGGCCTTATCAGTTTTTTCTATTTTTTATGTGTAACATGTGGGAAAATACTGCGAATATTAATTCAAGTCAGCAACTACCAAAATTGTGACCAAGTTAACGAGTTGTTTTCTAGCATGAGGGGGTATTCTTGATTTTCCTTACTGAGAAATCATTTTTCTGATTATGCCGACGTCACTTGAACATAACATTCACTGCCAGTGATTCAAGGCTCAGAGGGAGCGAGACACTGCCGTGTTGACAAAAATATATATATATGTTATCGGGGCTATTCGTCATGATATCTGACCTATCGGGATGACGTCATAATTTCCTGTTATCGGCCTGATAGTTATCGTGCACCTCTAATTCCAGTTGTGCTGTGTGTGTGTTCATCTAAATGTGCATAGATGATAATGCTGTTTTACCAGCGCGGCCTAATGAGCACAGAATTTGAAATATTTGTGGGTAATACAAAAAAACTAGCAAATTGTCTGTTTCATGCCATTATTCATTTCTTGAAGTGTTGAAGTATGAATAACATCTAAAATATCCACATAGGTGGTAGTTATTAGTGTCCAGTATTCAGTAACCTCTTCTTTCTTAACAGCATGTCTTTATTACATGAGTTACTGAAATCCATGGGTTTGGTAACAGTCACCTTGGTTCTGACTGTCCACGAACAAAGCATGTTATTATCTGGCCAAATTCTGATGTTATTTCCACAGTTTGTCATTTAGACAGCGCTTTCCTGGCAAATTGCATTAAAACACGACAACAGTAGTAGAGTGGCAATTCATCAACGGGCCTCAGCATTCACATGTTCCGTTTCACGCTCCACACCACAGGAAAATGTTTTTCGAGAACATGCATTTCAGTTTCACATATGGACTAATGGGTTCACGATTCTGTCTCACACTGTTCAGTCGCCGCAAGGGTGAGCCTTTCAACTCTCAACTTTGATCCTTTGGTCTTCTGTCTACACCTGTAATGACCAAATCAAAATGCTCACTTAGGTGGTAACAGCACCTCCACTGTGCTGCAGGAGGATCGCAGTTCACAGTGGAAGTCTGGCACCTTTCCAGCGCTGCTGGAGCCTTCCAGCTGTCGCAGAACTCGCAGAGCTTTCAATCCAAGGACACATTCGGAGCACAGCAGGCCGACATGGAGAGACGTTCTGTTTGAAAGGCTTCAGAGCAGCTCAGAAGGTGTTTGGCAGGCAGACATCACAGAACTGCTTGGAATATCACACCCCCCCCTGTGTAGGAAAGTGTTTGAGGATTGTGGTATTTACTATTCAGCTTTTGGAGTAGCTTCAACACACGAGCGATTTCTGAACCTGCTGTTTTTGTAATCTCAGACTAGGGCTCGGAGGAATACCGGCATTTTGATATATTGATATATTTTCACAGGGGATTTGTAAATCCAAACGTATATCATGATATTGATACATCTGGACCCAGACACCTTTGTCACATGCGATGGGTTATCAGGGCTGTTTGAGGAAACAAAACTGTGCAGTGGGATGTAAGAATTCTAGGGGAAAAAAGTCAGAATTTTGATTTATAAAGTCAAAATCATAGACTTTAATAATGCAGAATTCTGCTGGACCATAGGTCTGTATTTTTTTTTAATACTGACTAATTATTTCCAATTTTTTAAATGTTTTAAGGTTACCCTTCAGTCTTACAGATACTGTGTAGAAAGCTAAAGCATTTTACAATATATGTGAGACACCAAGTTAAATTTTCCTGTTTAACCCAATTTATATGAAATACTGATTCAGCCTAAAAAATGCCAGGATGGAAATGTTTGTCCATATCACCCAGCACTATCTCAGAGTGTCAAAGTTAAAGCAGCAGAAAAGAACTGTCACAGTTTTTTTTTTTTGTTTTTTTTTAATCTCTTTGGGGCCCCCTACAGCGCACGTGTCAAACACAAGGCCCGCGGGCTAAATGTGGCCCGCCACGTCATTTTATGTGGCCCTCAAGAGCTTGTGCGTTATTGTCCTAAATTTTAAACCAATATTTTAAGTCTCAAAACAAGCTTCTAAAGCTTTAAAGCACATATTGACCATAAACTGCATCTCCCATAATGCATTTCATCATTACCCGCAACAATTTTCAGAAGTGATGGACTGAAGAAAAACAAACTAACCCCAGCGTGTCCAAGAAAAGAAAAATTAATGCACAAGGAAGGAAGTTTCATGAACTACGGGAAAACAAATACAAGTTACAAGTAAAAACAGTATCTCTTTTTTGTTATAAGGCAGTCTCAGTCGTCAAAAAGTATAATTGGCATTTTGACAACGTACACTGAGCTAAGTATGCTAAATTTAGCCTACAAAAAACCAAAGTATTACAGCAGACTGCAGTTGCACCAGAATGTGTTCACTAAAGTTTACCGCTAAAAATGATGCAGCATCGAAAGCTAGTTTTATTGTGACTGTTTGTGCCTTTCAGCTGTGCTGCTTCCTTTGCAGATGTGCCAGCTGCTCCTTAGAAACTGAGTTTTCTGTTTCACAAAGCGAGGTTACTTAACTCCGAGCAAGAGGGTTCAGTTTGGTTCTGAAACCAAGTTTAATATAATAATGAGGTAAATATTTGAAACTTGAATACATAATAAATACAGAAACAGTTATTTAACAATATAATAAGGTGTAGTTTAATTTATTTTGAATTGCGTTGCATTTTGTTACATTCATGCTGTCAATCTGGCCCTTCAAGGGCGACCATGATGCTGATGACAGTGAAAATAAGTCTGACAGCCCTGATCTACAGGCATGGCTGTTTAAGATTGACTTTGTTTGGTCTCTTGGTCTGTCATTCTCTCAGTTTTCTCTTTCATAGATGCTTTCTTGAGTCAGTTGCTTCTGCCAAGGAGTCTTCTGCTGCTCTGTGGGTTAGCTTCATCAATGTAAATGTCAAATAAAACGGTGCATAGTTGTCCCACCGAGACAGGAGCCAAAAGTTACTTTGGCTGATTTTTTTGTCACTGGCTCTGACGAAAGATTGCTAGAGTTCCCCTCCCTTAAATTAAGCAAATATTCCTGTTGAATGAAATTGAAACTGATGTTTCAATGTGAACAAAAGTCCTTTGTGCTGCATCAAGGCGTCCTGATTGAAGCATTCACTCTAAAGACCCAGAACACGACCGGCTTTCTGTCCAGCTAAATAACTCTTTTCAAATACCTGGAGTCTCAGGTACACACGGGTTTATACCGCTCAGATGAAAACCAGCTGGGTGCTGAGGGTCCAGATCAAGAGCAAGGTCACATTTGCAGGAAGAACACACAGTTCCCAAACAAAACCAAGGATTTGGATGCAGTACGAGTCTTCGGGCCATATGTTATAAAGTTAACATCAGTATCAGCAGAGTTTGTAGTCCTCAGAGGTTTCTCACAAATAAAATCAAACAATATATTTGGTTTAACCACACACACCTCCTCCCCCAAACATAATGTACATAAAGTAAATAAAAAAAAAAAAAAGTTTTTCATGTTATTTTGTCCGCACTGCTTTTTCTCACAATATTCAAGGTTGACATTTTGACATGTTTGGTTTGAAGGATGTTTTTTTCACAGTGGTGCAGCTCCACCGTGATTTACAGCGTCGTCTATAATTAGATTTCCTTGAGCAAACCCGCGATCCCTTGTGTCATCGCTGCATCTCGGGTCCAGACTATCTGTCAAGATGCAGTTTAATAAAAACAGGTTACCTGCAAGTGTCATTACCAGACCTGCATATTTAAAATTTATGACTCATTTTAATGTGAAGTGCAAGCCTGGCAAATAATCTGTCCATATTTACGTTCCTTACAGCTATAGTGAAACTGATGTGCAGACCACATGTCCACTTCTACATAGATGCACATCAGGTAGAGCCATCAGACTTTGATCAGCTTCATCTTTAGTCGACTAAGAAGGATTCCTTGGTAGCTATTGGCTGCTCGAAGCAGCCTATACAGCTGTGTCAGCTGGGTCATTTCTTGTCCCTATTTTTCTGCCTCTGGCACAGAAAGTTGACTCCTGCATAGTTAATCCCGCCTGCTAAGGCCTGATTTTGGGGGAAACAGACCTCAGTGAGCTAAATGCCAGACGTGTTCGAATCAGCGAAAGAATCTGAGGTGAGAGCAGCCACGCAGACGCCTGGCACCAGACTGCGCCTTTGCAGAAAACGATTCAGATCGAAGGTTAATTATTTGCTCGGGTTTACACAACAGTCTGAGCTGTTCGGGTACCCCTGCCTCGCTCATTAAATGCAAATGTGGCTGGTTTTTTGCAGATTCCTCACTTACTGCCCCAGCAAGAGGATCTTATCGGATGAGGCGCTCAAGCACGAGTACTTCAGAGAGACGCCGCTCCCCATCGAGCCCTCCATGTTCCCCACCTGGCCGGCCAAGAGCGAGCAGCAGAGGGTGAAGAGAGGCACCAGTCCCCGTCCACCCGAGGGAGGCCTGGCCTACAGTCACCTGGTAAGGACATTAGGCTCCTTTTTCTCCATTACATACAGCTACCAGGCTTTCTGAATGCTGTCTGTGTTAAATAGATTACAGACATGAAGGCTTCTGCTTTGTGTCCGAGTATTTCCTCCTTGTGTTTTCCAAAATGAACTCCCTTAAGTTCCTAATGTTTTCAGCAGTGCTCCTATTTGCCTGTAATCTCGAGTCTGATATTTATATTTTTCAGCAGCAGTGTCGGTATTTCCCACCCTTCCACACAAATTAGACCACGCCAGAGTTATTGGATGTTATTCTTCAGTTTTATTCTTATCAGGGCAGAGGAGCTTGTGAAACACATCACGAGCTCATGGAGACTCACTGAAACCCAGAAAGAGGAATGACAGTGTTACTAATTAACATCCTCATGCATGCTTATGTGGAGTAAACAATCAAAATGCCTCATTAAATTCAGGTTAAAGGTTTTCGTAACAGCAACCAGTGTAACATTTATCAGATAAAAAAAAAAAAAAATGGATAAGAAATGAAACCCACGTGTCATCAGGGGTGTAACTGGCATTGCATTTTCCACTTTGAACGTTGTTTTTCCTGATCTCTCTCTAGGGCGACGACGACCTGAAAGACACAGGTTTCCACTTGACGACCAGTAACCAGGGAGCATCTGCCGTCGGCCCGGGATTCAGCCTCAAGTTCTGAGGCTGTAGCTGCAGCGCCGCCGGCTGTCTGACAAGAGGAGCACGGAGCACAGAGGTCTCGGACTTGTTTGTTTGAAGCCGGACGGTTTAGCTCTGCGGGCCAGACGGGTGTCTGATCAGCATCAACTGCTACCGCAGTCGGGACTGTCTCACAGCAAGACTGTGGCCTGAGTTTCTGCTTCTTCTCTGTGTTTTTAAGCCATTTGACCGTTTCAAATGTGACCATTTTAGATCCTCGAGAGGGGGAACCCCTATATCCCTAAGTTTTGCTCTTTTTATTTTTTTTCTTATACATCATAGGAGAGGACCAGACTTTACGACTAGTTGGTATTCACCTGGTTACCTGAGCTGTGGTATAATGACGCAGCTCTCAACCAACAGTTAGATTTACTTTTGAATGCCAGCTCACAAAACGGAACGGGAGACTTTTTTTTTTTTTTTTTTTTGCTAGAAATAAAGTTTGAAACTTTGTTTTGTCTGCCATTTTCCATGTATTCATAAACTCTGTCCAAGCTACGCAAACACAACTGCATGCTGCAGTTGTGAATCAAAAAGAAGGAAAGACGGGAAGTTGAGCCTAAAAGCAGTTGAGTATTCAGCCCAACTTGGAAGTCGCTGTCCAAAAGTGATGTAATTCTTTGCATTGAACACTTTGTCTCGGTGCTTTGTTCTCTCAGGCGAAAAGAGGCCCCGACTTCGCTCTGCCTTTGTTTTTTAAATTGGCTGCGGAATTAAACCAATAAATTCTCTGATTGTGAGCCAAAGCAAAATAAACAGTACAACTCTGGTCCCTGCAAAGCCACGCAGCGCTCTCACTGAACCTGGCACAGAAAGTTCCCCTCATCCCGGGGCTTCTATAATGGAAATATTCATTAATAAGTTTTATCTGTTTCCACCAGTGGCCCTTTTGCAGATTATTACACCCGATGTGTTGAATAAGCTTGGAAGGAAAGCTGCTAGTGGAACTGGACCGCTCTGTCTCTGGAGGAAGGCTGCTGGCTTCGCTGAGAGGCTAGTAAAAGCAAGCTAGACGTCTGAGGTTCTCCATGTGTGGGTTAGGGTCCAAATAGCTCAAAAGGCTGCAGACAACATTGCTTATTCTGGCTTTAGTGGCTTACTTGGTCAGTGTGTAAATTATTCAAACGGACATGCATCTAAGCGAGGGTTTCTGTGACTTTTTCGGAATCATAAAAAGCACATCGGAGGCATGGATTTTTTTTTTTTTTTTCCATTTTCACGAGGACCGATTTTGTAAACTTCCTCAGTCAACTCCTCCAAAGGTAGTAACTTAGACAGCCGTTATAAAATAAGGCTACCTTCAGACTAGATATAAAACCTGTGATTATAACACTATAAAACTATCTGAGCCTCATGGAGTTGCCTCAGAGCTAATAGGTGGCCTCGGACCTCATGAATCCATGAGGTTTTTGAAGAAGCCCATTCTGGAGGAATCCAGAGAAGATGCCACCGACCCAAACTGCTCACAAGGGCTGCTCAGAATTTTCAAATAAAATGCAAACCGCAGTGTCTGCCGTGAACTTGGACAGAGTCGGGTGATATCTTGCAAAGATTTTACAACCTGTCGTGGATTTTTTTTCTTTTTTTTTTTTTATATGCCATTCTATGTGAATGATACAAGGGGAAATGTTTTGAAAATCTGAAATACTATGTGCCCTTGTGCCGCACTGGAGCCGGCGAGGTCTTCAGAAGCGCACGCGTACCCTCCACGAGTAGTTGGTGAGGACTTTGTCTTTTTTCTTCACGATACACGTGTATGTGCCTTCGTTGATGGCGTTGGCCACTATGGTGATGTGGTCGTCTTTCAGGGCGATGTAGTTGGGCTGAGAGTACTCCAGCAGCTCCCCGTCTTTGTACCAGCTGAAACGGGAGTCACATTTCAGACACCGCTCAACAGAATCGCAGGTTTGTCAAGCGAAGGCCACGAGACACTCACTATACTTTGCCTTTCTTTGACGCGATTTTCTTCCCACAGCGGAAGGTGAGCTGCTTGCCCTCGATGACCAGCTTGTGTTTGGTTCTTGGGGGAGTCGAGGTGGGAGCGACGTGGGGAAGGGGAACTCTGAGGAGGATTGAAAAGAGAGATTGTAACGGGTGTGCCACAGAGGGAAATCTGATAGACACGTAAAGGTCTTGGACTGATGACGATTTAATGATCATCAAAGAGGGGAAAGAAGTCAAGAGATGCGAGGTTACTGTAAGACCCCAGTGATTTTCTTGATCTGAAGTTGTTGCATCTTTCCCTCAACACGTCGTTCCTAGAATATCTAAAAGTAGATTTGGAGGACGGGCCTTCTGCTACCAGGCACCTTTATTATGGAACCACTACCAATTTGGTTTCAGGAGGCTTACACCACCTCCATCTTAAAACCAAATTGAAAACATTTCTGTTCAGTAAAGCCTCAGTTAGCTAAACTATAGTGTTAAGGGCTATAGTTATATAGCTATAGTTGTATTAGCTAAGACTAGAGTAGCTTGTCTTAATCACAGTTCGTCATAGCTATGCGCTATAGGCCTAGCTGCAGGGGACACCAACATGATCTGCTGAGGGTTGTCTCCATTGCTTTTCTCCTTTTCCTTCCCTTTCCTCCTCCCTTCTTCCTCCTCCAGCTCATTCATATTTACTTGGGAGCACCTTGTCACTGTAGCTCTGCTCCTTTCTTTCCTTTCCTTTCCTTTCCTTTCCTTTCCTTTCTCTCCTATAGTTGTAGTAGCTAAGACTAGAGTAGCTCGTCTTAATCACAGCTTCGTCATAGTTATGCTGCTATAGGCCTACGCTGCAGGGAGACACCAACATCTCCCTTTCCTTCCCTTTTCTCCTCCCTTCCTCCTCCTCCAGCTCAACCCATAGTTAATTAATTAGGAGCACCTTGTTACTGTAACTGTGCCCCATTTTCTTTCCTGTAGTTTGTTGTGCTGTTTTCCCCTCCTTTTTTCTCTTTTCTTTCTGTATGTTTGCTGGACAGAGTTTCCTGAGTTTTATGCTGACTTGCAGTTCCCTCCTCTGTCCATCCCAGCGTTTACCTCCACCTGTGTGTAAATGTGTTCAGGGTGTCTGCTGGTGTGGTGACCGGTGATCTAGTCCTCTAACCATCTCACCTCAGTGCTGCTACCTGCATCTGTTTATACAGTCATGGAAAAAATTATTAGACCACCATTTTTTCTTCACTTTCTTGTTCATTTTAATACCTGGTACCACAAAACGTCATCATGTGACTAAAACAGACAGAAAAGAAAACACTGAATGCATAAAAGCAGTGTTTTTGGCAGTACAACGGCATAGCTATTGATGTAAAAACTTGGAAAATGGTAAGATATCAGCTCTTAAATAAAACTCTTATGAGCAATCTTTGTGGTTATCGTTATGTTTGCCCAAACAAATGTATCTTTAGTTGTACCAGGCATTAAAATGAACAAGAAACTGAAGAAAACAAGGGTGGTCTAATAATTTTTTCTATGACTGTAAAGTCATTTCATTCAGTCATTTGTGTGCTCTCCTCTCTCTGTCCTCCATCCTCTCTCTGTCCTGTCTCTCCTCTCTTTTTCTTTCTTTATCCAGCTGGTCTTCGTCCGGAAGGTCCTCCCATATGATCCAGGTCCTGCTCAAGGTTTCTTCCTCTTAAAGTGGAGTTTTTTTCTTGCCACTGTTTGGCTTAAAGTTTTTTTTTTTTTTTTATCCCTCTGTGGGAGTTTTTTTTTACGTGCCTTGATTATATTTATAATAATTATAATTTTAGTTAATGATATTTGCTCGGGGGTCATGCTCTGGGTCTCCGTAAGCACCTAGAGACAATTGACATTGTAACAGACGCTATACAAATAAAATTGAATTGATTACAATCAAAGATTTTGAGGGAAACCTCAACACATCAGACACCAGATGTGCTGACCTGCCTGTACTGGGACAGTCTTATCAATGTGATCTCTCCCATCCTGTTTCTGGGGGGGGGGGTCAACAGGCCAGCTTGTGATCAACTCCTGAGTTTGCCTAAGAATCAGTCATTCTCATTAATTCAGCAAAACTCCAAATTGACCTTGTGTGTCTCTAACCCTCAAGCCACAGTCTGAAATTCCAGCGGTTTGGAGTCAGTCAGGAATTTTCCACAGCCGTATGTCTCCCAATCAACAATGAGGAGCAGATCACTGCGAGCCAGGAATCATATCCTCATGGCTCTCTCCACACTGTCCCTCGTTGCTGACAAAAAAAAAAAAAAAAAAAAAAAAAAAAATCTCAGAAAGCCACAATAATCTTTGTGCTGTGATGGTCAAGAGGAGACATTTCCTGTTGCGCAACAGGAGAGCTCCGCACCGGAGCATCCTGCCGTACACCTCAAGAGGCCCAGACAGCCAGACTGCTGATGTGTCAGGCTTTAGTGTAAAGCAGCTGTCATTGAGACGTGCTCTGCTGGGCCTCCCTGGACACACTGATGTTTTCCAGAAATACAATGGAAAAAAAAAAAAAAACTAAACAAAACACAAAAACTCCTCCATAATCTCCCCCACAAATGGGATTCTTGAAAACCTCCATCACAGCTCTGTGTGGCTGGACCTGTTGGCTCCCGTTGCTTCATTGGCAAACGGTTCACAGCAGCTCCTTGTGCTGCTGCTGCTCAATTGAGAGAAAACTCTTTTTTTTTTTTTTCTTCTTCTTTTTTTTTTTTTCTCCCCCGTGTGCTGCCGTCGCTTTCTGCTGTCTTACCGTAACAGAAATCGCAGCTGGAGGGGCAGTGCTTCTGCATCAGCTTGCGTTTGCTGTCGCAATAGCCTTTCCGAGCCCAGGCGGGACAGATAAATAACCGGTCCAAACATCCTGGAAGAGAGCGGGAGACGGAGTGAGAGGGAGGACCAGACTGCAGCTCTCAGTCAGCAGCACGAGAAACTGGATCCCCAATCTGCGTTAGGTGCCAGTGAAAATGACTCACTGTAATACACGCTAATGATGACTCATGGCTGCTTTATACAGTATTCATTAATGCCACGTTGACTTGCAGCGTCAGGCGTCAACGCTGTGGTCACTTCGGTTGCCTCTGACCAAATGTGCATCGCAGAGTTTGCACCGCTGGTTCTTCACAAGTGCATCGAGGCGTAATTCCCTTAATCACAGGATGAGGTTACCGAATATTTTTGTGTTTTGTCATAGTCACGGTGTCAGAAGAGACCATCGCGTTAATCCCTTAATTCTCACCCCTGGTTTGACTGAATGCTGGACTGCAGTTTAATAAGATTTTGCCATCTGTCATAACAGCTGATTGGGCATTTGTAGTCACGACTGCTCCCAACGTTCTTCCACTTTCACTTTAGAGCACTTAACAGCCTCACGGAGTCTGTCATTAAAGTTGTTAAAACCAAGTGGAAGACAGAAAAAAACTAAACATAATCTTTCCAAGATGTCAAAGCGTGGCCGTCAGGTGGTCTGATTCCAGCAGGAGAAAAACACAGGACTTCCTCCTGAGGTTATATTTTCTAAAGAAGCTTTTATATGAACTACAAAGGCCACGGTTACATGATGTTTTTTAATTCGGAATTAATTAATCTGAATTATATAATTCAGAATTAAACTATTTTCCTTCGAGTTTACATGGAAATAGTAATTCCTTATTGAGGTTTGCATGGAAAACACGTTTGATCGGCTTTTCCAATTCTGCTTTAGGTCTGGGGGTTGGGAAGGGTTCTGATTGGATAGGGGGGCGGACGTCTTTACGTATTTACGTCTACCGGAAGAAAACAAACTTACTCGATTAGCAACAACATGGAGGACTACATTATTAGCATCTTTTTTGGATTTGTTTAGATTTTATTTTTGAAGCAGCAGCGCGACAACATCATATCAATGATGTTTTGTTTTCGAAAACAAGCCCAGCGCGGAATATAAGCGTCAACACGACAGACGGACAAGGGAACTAGCATGCGCAGAAAACTCGGAATTAATTTAAAGCGGAATGAGTGTAAACATGACCGGAATTATTCTATTCGGATTTAAAATCAGAATAAACCAGACTCTTACTTCGGAATTAAATTTAATTCGGAACGGACATTTTCATTCGGAATTAGGTGTTTACATGGTAATTTTTTTTTTAAAATCGGATTTAATTTTAATTCTGAATTAAAGAGGAATTAAACTTCCCATGTGAACGCACTGAGTCCAGCATTTTCTAATTTCTGATTTCTTTACAAAAATAAGAATTTTGCTTGTGTCGGGAGAAGAACGTTAGAAGCTTCGGAGGGGGGGGGTCACATCCTGCTTGCTAAACTGTCACCATTGCAGAGACGGTAATATGTGCAGTTCCTGGAATGACCACTAGGGGCTGGCCCCAAAACTGAGTCCGTTTCCATCTGCTCCCCCTCCCATGTTAAAATGTCCAACTTTACAGAAGGAATACCGTATTTTCCGGACTATAAGCCGCTACTTTTGTCCAACACTTTAAACCATGAGGCTTATACAGAGATGCGGCTTTTCTATGAATTTTTCTTCAGCCCTCAGGGGGCGCTCTAGCAGGAAGTGCAAAAACCAAAAAACAAACCAAGTAGTTAAAGGCTTCTCTATTTTTTGTTAAGTAGCGTATGTTGGCTATGCTACTCTACATTCATTTTGTGAGCATCAATACCAATTATTAATGGACAAACTGATTAATCCAGGTGAACATTGTAGCTACTCGGACACACCTGGATTTATCAGTTTGTCCAGTCAGTTTGTTGGTTCCCCAGTGGATTTCAGGGTTGGGGACCTGCCGCGGAGGTAAGGTTTTAATCACAGATGTGGACCGGACGCAGCATGGAGCCAGCAGGTCCGTGATCCGGCTCCAAGGCGGTACAGGTCCGTTTCGCGGAAAATACATATATATGTTTATATATATTTCCGGATGTCTTTGCTATGTGGGGTAGTTTCAGTACACAGGAGGAGGAAAAATAAAGCAACTTGGTTTTAGTGTACAGGAGGAAAATATGAATAAAACTTTTCTGTTTTGTTTGATCAGCACTTTTACTGCCATGTTACAGGTACTGTTCAGAAACAATCAGTTCAGGTATATGAATAAACACTTATGGTAGAAAATCTTTCGATGTAAATATTTTATTTCTTAGCCTGAATACCGGCGGCTTATAGTCCGGTGCGGCTTATATGTGACAAAATATATATTTCGTTTAAATTTTAGTGGGTGCGGCTTATATTCAGGTGCGCTTTATAGTCCAGAAAATACGGTAAACATGTTACTGAAATACTAGAGTGCAGGTGTTGTGGTTTTTATCTGACGTACCATAGAGGCGGTGCATACCCCACACCTCATCCTGCGTAATTAGCTTGCGTCCCGTCAGAGTTGCGTTCAAGTGCATTATAGCCTTTGGGTCCATGGAGTGCATGAGACCAAGGACGTGGCCAATTTCATGCGTCGCCACATGGACGAGATCAGTCAGCCAAACCCCTGCAACAGAGACGCAGCTGGTTATTTTCTCTCGGGGCGCCGCATCAATCACAGCACGGGTTAAAGATCAACAGATTTCAGCGAGCGCAATGAAGATGGATGCCTTTCTTCCAGCTGAAGCGCATGTTTCCCAGAATCCAGTATTCGTGGTCGTCAAAATGGATCTCGCCTGTCGGTGGGAAGAAGGCGTGGGCCAGTTCCCGTGATGCCGTCGAAACAATGGTGCAAGTAGGACTGCAAGCAGTCTGTGTGGTTGGCTGGGTAGAAGCCTGCCAAAACAAGGAGAAAAACCTTTAACTCAGCGCCGAGGAGGGAAGCCCTCTCTCCTTTTTATTTTTTTTTAATATTCTTTGTAGACTACAGCAGGGAGATGATGGATTGCAAAAGACAGAGAGCTCTTTGCCGTCACCCTGCAGGATGACAACCATGCCTCTCACTGTCACTGAGAATTTAATGCAGGACTGTCGTGTGCACCTGGAGGGACAGTTACAGCGTAATTTTGATTGCTTTGCCATCGGCCGACATGAATGGAAGTTGTCGAGCATTCACTTTCTTTTTTTTTTTTTCATCTAAAATTATGAATCATGCTCGAACTTCAGCTTGGTAATGCCGTCCCAGCGGTGTGATTTAACGATACTGGAGTCAAATACATTTTGGGGATGACAGCATGGAGAGAGAGGAGTGGTAACGACATAGCAGAAGTCTGGAGCCAGGAGCCAGGCAACATCTGTCGGGGCCCCTGATGCAGCCGCGTGCAGAGTACCCACCAATCTTAATGTCTGCCTCCTCGTCGGCTGGCACCTCTCTGAACGTGAACGGCGAGACGTCGCTCCACATGCTAAAGGCCTTGGCGATGCCGCGACGCGTGTCGCTGGCGTTTATTAGGTTTGTCGGGAAGGAGAGCAACCTGTCAAGAAACAACAGTGTTGTGTAGTCAAAGCTCGTCTCCGTACGCATTCCTCCACAGCCGAGGAAACTGCCAAGACACAACGGCTACTGTTCAGACACACAAGAATTCCCACAAGCCCCGCAAGTACAGCTCCATTACCGAGAGCTCATTTTGTTGTATATGTTAGACGGAGTTAGGTTTACACTGACAGTTTTTGCCCCCCCCCCCTCTTTTTTTAAGAAATAAGGGGGCACTGCATAGATCAGTTTCCTTCCCTCTCGGTTGAGAGCAATTTAAATTTGTTTTAAATAAGGTCGATCCAACAGCGTTAAAAGCTGTCCACTTCAGGTTGTTGGATTAAGAAAATTCAGTAAGTGAGCCCCTCTAGTTCAAACCGGTTTCCCTATTAAAAGACTTTATGGGTTCATTTTACAGTTCCAGAAAGAGTAAAGTTGTTGGATCTTTCAAAACGGTTAGTGCTGCGCAGACAAATTGATTTGAAGCAAAGCGTCTGCGTTCTGACTGCAGACGTCCCTGGTATGCTCTTTAATTTCCCTCCTCTCCTCAAATGGGACTGCGGAGCTGCGTATGGTGATCTCTGTTGGGAGGGGACCAACCTTCGGCGGACGACCTTGATTGTGTGTCTTGGAACGAGATGGCACAGCTTTTGAATTTTGAATAAATTATTCTTTTTAAAATGCAGCTAAACCCCATCAGCAACTATCAGACTTGTTAAACATTTGCTTTAAAAAAAAAAACAACAAAACCCTCCTTTGACTGAGTATCTGAGCTCGTGCTCTCCGTGTCAAAACCAACATCAATCAAGCGCTCATCTCCTTGTTTTTCCTCCCTAAAAAGCACAGAGCGTTTGTTCTCCCTTTTAAGGAATATATATTTTTAAACAACTGTGCTGGCCGTGACAGGTGGAGAGACTGTGAATAGATACTTGTATGTTAGCTTGAACTTGTCCCATTTGAGCTGCTCGGGGGTCAGCGTGTAGCGCTTGTTCCTGGACAGGTGAAGCACTTGCGAGCGGGCCTCTTTGCGGATCCCGATGAGCAGCACAGTGGTGTGAGCTTCTTCCTTGGACAAAGCAAAAACCTTGAATGAATCATCTCACAGTGTAAAGTGAAGTCGGGGGGCCCTGATGCCCCCCACCATCTAGAGAGGCAAAACACAGCTCATGCTTCCAAAGCACTTCAAAGTAGAGGTCTCCGGAACTATCTGAGGTTCCGACCCGAATCGGGTCCCGGGTCCATTCAAAAGACGTGACTTCGGGTCGGAATTGGTACAGTTACTCGAGAGTGGTAAAGATATTGGCGGTGGCAGCCAATGTCAGGACTCGGGGCAGTTTAATTAATTATTCATTAACGTGGCGTGTTTGTCATGAAACAACCGTGTTGCCGTAGTGTGTTATTAGCAGTATGCCCGTTAGCTGTAAAGCACAACGGATCGCCAACATGACAACGCTGGATGAGAGAACATGTTTACGACACGTCCAAACTGGTGTAGGCTATTAGCGTTAGCAGTTGCTACCAATAGCATCTGTATCCACAAAGAAAATAACGACTTGGATTTATTGTTGTTTACATCACGTAGCCTATGTAGCAACTGAACCGGGTAGAAGAAGACAACTTTAGGTAAGAAAATCAAGTTTTATTCAACGCTAGACAACTTTTAACATGAGCAACTATGGGCTGTATTGTCTCGGTTCTATTCGGGTAAGTGTTGTGATCGAAAAACTAATGACTCGGATCGGGCCGGTTCCGGGTCCAAATATTTCAGGTCCATTCGGGTTCGGACTCCCGGACTTATGATAATAGCTCGGGTCGGGTCAGTTTCGGGTCAAATTTTTACAGGTCCATTCGGGTTTGGGTCCATGAAAGTGGACCCGTGAAGACCTCTACTTCAAAGGCATATATTTACACAGTCATGGAAAAAATTATTAGACCACCCTTGTTTTCTTCAGTTTCTTGTTCATTTTAATGCCTGGTACAACTAAAGGTACATTTGTTTGGACAAACATAACGATAACCACAAAGATTGCTCATAAGAGTTTTATTTAAGAGCTGATATCTTACCATTTTCCATGGTTTTCTTGATTATAACCTAAATCTCTTAAGTTTTTACATCAATAGCTATGGTGTTGTACTGCCAAAAACACTGCTTTTATGCATTCAGTGTTTTCTTTTCTGTCTGTTTTAGTCACATGGTGACTAAAAATGGTGGTCTAATAATTTTTTCCACGACTGTATATATATATATTATTAGAAAAAAAGAAAACAATTGTAACTTTTGCAGCTGCAGGTGCTATACAATGTTTGCTGTCTTGACAATCGAAGCTGTGACTTCTGTGTTGTGTATTTTTTATTTTTTTTTCCTGAGAAAGCTGGATATTTGATTTTCTCATGAAGGCGTTCCATCAAAGGAAAGTGATCAGCAGTAAACGTGCTACAGTACGTGTGAGCCGTTACGCAACTCCGCCGCGGGCGATATCTCTTTGGGGATATGCATCCCATCTCCGAGTCTGTACTTTCGAAACTTCAAAAGGCTGATTTTTTGGGTTCTTTTCTTTTTATTGATTTGATACATCTGTAACTGTTTCTTTTTGGCGATGGCTTTAAGAAATAAATCCTCTTTTCAGCAGCGCTCGAAGGGGTGCAGGAATTCTGATCAGAAGGAAACGGCTCCGTGGTTAACAACAGGAATGTTTCTTGTCCTGTCCGACGACCAGAAATGATTATGAAATACGCCGGGCAAGAGCTGTTCTACGTGTATCGCATCTCGACGGGAAGCTTTTAGTGCTCTTATGGTAACAGGACGACCCATCTTCGTTTGCTTTACCGAACTCTCCTCTGCTCTTATCCCCACCACCTCACAAACACACAAGTTCATGCAGCGATCCTCGTTTGGACGTTACACTGGCTTCATTTTGTTGAGCCGAACCATCCGGCGAGTAAACGTCCGTTGACCCGTTGCAACACCACTGTTGACGAAGTTCAGAAGTTCACAAAGCTGAGCTTCGCTCTTAATGTGATAACAGACCCTTGTTTTCACAGCAGCACTTGAAAAGCTAAAATAGCAGTTAAAACTTAGATCACAAATGAAAGAGAGATAAACGAGGGAGATTTACTGCCTCCAACTGGATCTCTTCAGTTGACTTTAACTTTTTAAATCCGACGAAAACAAAACTCTAACTCTCCTCCAAACTTCCTTCTGTCCCACTTTTTCTGCATTGACAAAGATCCTTGTGTCTCCTGTAAACCACTCCAATCTTATTTCCTGTCTTTCTTAATCCCCTTGTTGAGTTTCCTGCTCCAACCTTAACAGCTTGTTCTGTTTCTTCTAACCTTCTGTCCTCTTGTCCTAAACCTAACCTCTGTCCCTGTCTCCTTCTCCTAAACGTGGCCACTTTCCTTGTCTTCTTCCCGCTAAATTTAACCATGAACTGTGCTCTTCTCCAAAACCCAACCATTGTCCATCTTCTTCCCCTGAACTCGACTGCCTTCCCTCCCTTCTTCTCCAAAACCTAACCACTTCCCCCGTCTCCTTCTCCTAGATTTAACCAACGCATGCCTCTGTCTTTGTCTCTGAGCTTCCAGTCTGCACACACTGACCACAAACCTAAGCAGCCGAGAAAAGGGTTCCCTCTAGGCACCAACCGGATCGAGTCGGGTTACTGACAGTTTGCTGCACAGCACTCTCCACTGACGGTTCCCCGGGGTCGCCCAAGGGCCCACTAAACCATACAAGGCATAAACGGAGAACTCTTTGCATTAAATCTCGAGTGATGGTGCGTTTCCTTCGATATTCAAACACTTGGGCAGCTGTCAGTAAACCCTAACCTTCAACCATCACCAGGGTTTTGCAATTAAATATTGATTGACAGTTGATGTCAGAGCTTCTCTTCTCCCTCATGTTCCACATCGACCCAAAATGTACAAAACCGGTCGGCTTCTACCTGCAAGAAATATACGGTAAAAACCCATTTTCCTCTCCCATCTGGGGAGATTGTGAGAAAGCGTATGCCAGACTGCCGAGGGACTAGACGTGTGCGTCATCTCGATTCCTTTAAAACGCTGCAAATCAAGTGCAGGGTACGTGACGACGAACGGAGCCTGGCAGTCCGGTAAAGGTTCAGATACGTGTGACGGCTTCGTCGGGTTGAGCTCTGACAGCACCAGACGGGTCTTTTCAGGGTCTCGGAAGCGGTCAGAAGATATGCTACGTGCCCGTGAGTTTGAACTTCTCACGTTAACTGAAGAGGTTGACATTTAATAGAACTAGTCCGGTTTCACTCCCTCCCCCTCTTCAAATGCACCCAGATATTTGGTTGTTTTTGAAGGTTTAGTTTAACCTTGAATGTGCACACGATCGGGCCAGATTACACCTTTTGCAATTCAATGTGCTGCTCAGCCTAACCCTGAGGCTATAAGATGAAGATGGAAGGCAAATATCAAAGCTGTTTCCTTCATTTTGTATTCTCCACCCTGTTGTCTGGTTCCTGTTCCTGCTTCTCCAAGTTAAGACTAATAAAAACAGAACTCCCTCATTTCCTTCCTAGAGGAGTGAAACGGGCCCAGGCAGTCTGCTGCTTAAACTGATATGGCCTCTTGATATGATATAAAGAATAATGTTTCTCCTCTGAATTGCATGTCCACGCCAGTTTTTTTTTCTTTCCCTGACCTCAAGCAGACACACAGGAGTGCTGCGTTCAGACACGAAGCGTTTGAACCATCAAAGCCAAGTCTTTCCGTGTCACCTCTTGTTATATTCACTCCACATCAACTCTCACGCTGTGGCTAAAACTGACATGAACCGCAAACCGCGAGGACCGGACCGGTTCCCCCGGGACTAAACCTGGAAGCCAGCGGTGAACGCTGACTTGTAAAACAAAACATCTCAGGACAAGTCTCCGAGGACGCTGCACGGAGTCTGGAAGAGTTTAACGTTAAACCGCTAAACAACAGATTATCATTTTCATTCTGAGTCTCAGAAAAACAGAAGGGTCGGCTCAACCGAGGCCGTGAATGGAATATAAACGAAAACAAAAAAAAAAAACGTCTAACTTTTCAGAAGCGGGCGAATGTGCTTTGCGAAAATGAACACGAACTTTCTGAATGACCGTAACTAATGTGACGCGCCCTTTGCATGTGGGGAACTACTTGGTTGGGAATCGTGAAAGTAGCCCGTCGTTTCCAGTATAAACCAACTTCGTTTAATCCCTCTTAAACTCCACTCTTTGACACGTTTCATTTCATCGTAGAAGCCGTGTGAAAAAGAAAGTGGGCTTCCACTTTCTTTCAGAACTAATGTTTTCTCTATCAAGAACATCACTTAAAAAAGAGAAAAATAAACATCTGTTTCTTATCAGGTCTTTTAGGCAAACTAGGTAAATACACTCTCATGACATTATTTATTGAATTTTTTTTAACTCGACAACAATAATATGTCCTGCTGCAGGACTGTTGATGTCGTTCCCTCTTGGCATTGTGTTAACACAGATCTGGACGCTCCAGACCAGCTTATCTACCCATAAATATCTGCTTTATGAAGATGCTCACACCTGCTGATCAGTGGTAAACTGTTGTTATTTTACACACTACTGCTGCATTCTTCTTTAACTAATTATGATACGGTGTTAAAAAAAATTAAAAAAAAATCATGCCTTGTTGTTCATCTGAGGCTGTAGTCATCTGACTTTAAGACCCGGTAAGGGCCATATGGTTTTTCTCACATGTAAAAGTTTGGAACAGAAAGAGGGTGTACTTTCTTTTCCACATGACTGCAGTTAAGCCATCCCCGCCGGCAGCCCTCATGATTGACGTGTAATGAGAAAGTGCGGCAAAGGGAACGACATAAAGCTATCCCTCAGGCTCTTCATCACAGTGGGTGGTTTTGCAATGACTGAAGTGTGTGGAAGACACATTTATCCAATTCACTGGAGATATTGCTACAGAGGTCCACTGCGTAGGGCCACGGCTAATCTCTGGTATTCATTTCATTTCACTGAAGATCAACTGAATCCTGCTCCTTTTTTGTCGTAAATAAGAGATTCCATCAGATTTTTCACTAATGATACATTCAAAGACAATTAAAACCTCGTGAATAGCAGATTCCTTTTAGAAGTATTGTACGAATCATTGCCATCTACTTTTATATGCGCGTATTAATTTGATTCTTCTGCTGTAGCTCACGCTTACCCAAACAATCACGTGGTTGTTTAAAAAAAACATTCTCACATGTACAGCAGCTTCTGAAGGTTTTAGGTGCCCCTGGTCTTGTTTTGTCACCTTTAATGAAACCCAAATTTAAAGCCAGTCTATGTAATGATACCACTCCTGAACACATGGGGGCGGTAGACCACAAGAAGATCCTTGTATGGCCCCTGGCTTAAGACAGAACAAAGCGCACCGCTAAGAGGACATAGGCTGCGGTTACATGATGTTTTTTAATTCGGAATTAATAATTAGGAATTAAATAATTCCGAATTAAACTATTTTCCTTCGAGTTTACATGGAAATAGTAATTCCGAATTAAGGTTTACATGGAAAACACGTTCGTTCGGCTTTATCCAACTCCGCTTTAGGTCTGGGGGTTGTGAAGGGTTCTGATTGGATGGAGGGGGCGGACCTCTTTACATCTACCGGAAGAAAACAAACTTAGCTAACTTGGTTAGCAACAACATTCCACTTATTTTTGACCTGGGTGGCGTCTCTATCTGCGAAACCACCTTCATTTAACCTGGCCGCTTTGAAAAGCTCACAATTTTTATGTTTCCTGCCATCTGTTCTTTTAATTATTTCCAGTTCCTCCAAGCTATTTATTAAATAAATCGTCTCTGCTCTTGAACACCTTTTACTGCGTGCTGCCATTTTAAAACTTTGTTTTGAAAACAAGCCCAGCACGGAATATAAGCGTCATCGCGACAGACGGGCAAGAGAACGAGCATGTGCAGAAAGACGGGAATTAATTTAAACAGGAATGAGTGTATACATGACTGCGGAATTATTTAATTCGGAATTAAAATGGGAATAAACCAGCCACTTACTTCGGAATTAAGTTTAATTCGGAATTGACATTTTCATATGGAATTAAGTGTTTACATGGTAACCTGTATTCGGCTTTAACTTTAATTCTGAATTAAAGAGGAATTAAACTTCCGATGTAAACGCACTGAAAGTGGTATTTTAAGGCGAGTTGTACCCCCCCCCCCCCCCCCAACCCCCACTCATTAGCACAGTATTGTCAGTGGCTCTTTTGTTGGTCAGTTGGTTTCACTCCAAGCACAAGGTTGCTGGATCGTTCCCAGCCCTGTCAATTACCGAACCTCCTTGAGCAGGCCACCGAACAGCACACTGCCCAGCCTCTAAGGGGATACAAGTCAGCGCTCTCATGGTGCTGGTTGGGTCACGAAGGCCATTGTAAAACATTTGTCCAAGCAATACGGAGAACATGATGATCCACTGTCGCGGACTCTAAAAGAAAAACAGCTGAGAGAAGTCGCTTCTGTCAGCAGCTCTTTTGTCTACACAGAAGAGCTATATGCCCTCATGTGGTCAGAAGGGGTATTACTACACAGCGTGGCTTTATATATATTATTATTTCTCGTCTCTATATGATGGCAACAGAAAACTCTTTTAAACCAAAACCCTAATTAATATAATTGCAAGGACGTGTATGGTATAGTCGCAGTAAAAAGAGTTAAATCTGTGCTTTGGTTCTGAGGGATGTCACACTAAATACTGACTTTATTTTGTTCTGAACATTGTATGGTTTTATTTTGTGTACATATTATCATACATACATATTATTAAGAAATGTCTAATAATTACCAAAGGATTAGTCTATATCAAAAAATATATTGTACTTCCTGTTTTTATCTTCATAAAGAGACTGAAAAACAAACATGGATGGTCATATAAAGCCATCCTATACAACAATACCACACCTGACCACACGGGGGCAGAATATCACAGGAAAGTAAACTCTAGTGGGACAAAGTGGTACTACAAGACAGAATTACAACAAATATTCAAAGCTTTGTTTTCTCAGGGAGGTGGGAGTGGGAAGCATTTTGTGTTGACGCAGAAAGAGCATGCAAGACCCAACCAGGGAGGTCCAGACGCACTTCACCGGGCAAGTGGGACACCGGACGAATGAGGCTGGGCGTGAGAGATCCTCGGCCACTCACTCTTGGACTTCACTTTCCATCTGGTGCGCTTCTCTTGCACCAGATGGATAATAAGTGCCACAAAAAAAAAAACAAACAAACAGCTAAAATGAACTGAAGCATCACTGAAGGTGACATTCACGACTGCCAGCGAGAGCGTTTTTCTGGGAAAAGAAAATCAATCTGGATCATCAAACCGAAAACCAAATGTCTACCTAACAAATAAATATCCATACATCTGAGTATTCGGGTCCATCCCTGCTCAAGCACTGTATTTGCCAACACAGCAGATCTGTATGCCCCCATGTGGTCAGGAGTGGTATTGCTACATAGAGTGGCTTTAAATGTGGATCAAAACCACAAGAGTAGGAGTGCCTAAGACTTTTGCACAGTGGGTACAAAACACATAATATTACAGGTATCATCACTCAAACTGCAATCACTCTTAATGTGGGTTTTCAAATAGTTTTAAATCCCACATCTCACTCTTAGATTGTGGGGAAAGAGTTTTAAATTTGCGCTCGAAGCTTTGCCACAGATCAGGAACAGTATCCCACCTTTCCAAAGATGACAAGTACATGAAGTGACTAAAGGTTGGAGAGAAGAGCTTTCAGTGGAGTTTGGAGGAAAGACTGACATGTTCTTGAAGTGATCACAGCATACCTCTAACCTCCAGGAGGGAAACGCCGCGGTGAGTTGCATCCCTGCGAGCAGAAGGCTGAGCATCGCGGCGGCCAGCAGAGGAGCGGAGCCCCCCTCTCTGCTGGAAGTCCCGGAGCGCACCATGGCTGCGATATCACACCTCCGCCGGGGGGGTGGGGGGAGGGGGAAGGGGAGGGGGGAGGGGGGGGGATGAAATAAATAAGTCTTAAAATCGCTCTGCGAAAACTACTTTACCATGAATGCCCGCCGGCAGCTACTGGTCAGCCATGGCTCGTGTCAGTGCGGCAGCGCAATCCAGCCCGCGGACCGGGTGTAAGAGCGAAAGCGGCGCAGTCTGCACATCAGCTCTGCTCGGCTCCCTTCCGCGCGGCGCGGCGCGGCGCGGCTGCCAGCGGGCGGGCTTCACACCCCTGTAGCTGGGGCAGGGGGTCAGTGTCGAGACGACATAATGAGAACCAAACGCGCGCCGTCCGTCCCGCCACTTGTTGCAACCGCCGGAGCGCAGCGCAGCGCGAGGCAGAGTCAGGTCTGTACATGATTTGTTAAGGTTTATGTAACGCAGCTGAGAGAGAGAAAGAGAGAGAGGGAGAGAAAGAGAGAGAGAGAGAGAAATCTGTTTAGTCTCCTTTTACCACTGTGTCATGCACAGACGCTGAGGCAGAGCAGAAAAAGTTACAGTTTGCCCCCATCCCCATCTACTCCAAATGACCCAGATGTGAATAAAACAAGAAAGTATGAAAAATGTTTTTTTCTTTCTTTATTTTCTGGTCTGGACCAGAGCATCACCACAACTATGGGGGTTCATTGGATTGGGTCCACCTTCGGATAAAGTTTGTATCAGGTTAGTGCGGACAGAGTACAACCCAAATTTAAGAATAAAAATAAGAAAAGTTCATCTATGTGTTGCTCTGAAATGCACCGCTGACCAGTAAAAGCTGTAAAGATTATGGATGGAAACTAAAATGGAACAGGGTTTTTCATTTTTCAATCTGATGCCAGCAACGCATCTCAAAAACAGTTTGACATCGGCAACAAATGGCTGGAAAAGTAAGTCGTACTAAAAAGGGACACCATCAAGGAACATCTACTAAAACTTTGACTGGCACCAAGGTCAGTGACTTGATTAGGTAAAAAAAAAAAAAGAGCGTCTTTGAGAGACCAGACTCTCTTTTAACTCAATCACATTTTGATAGGATTTTTGGAAACCACGGCATCCTCTGGACTGAGGAGAGGGACCATCCACTTCTGTGTTTCTGCATTCATGATGGATGCGTGGAATGGACGGCTTGCCATCTGGAAAGGAAATATCATCCCTGAAGGGCAGGCTGCAGGTTTTAGTCCAACACATACCCTCATCCACATGTCTTTTTCAGGGAAAGCCTCAGCAAGACCACACTACACCAAAAAACGGCATCCATTACAAAAGCATGGCTTCGTAGACGAAGAGTCTCAGCTGACCTGCCTGCAGTCTGGACTGTTCAGCAGTTGAAATCATTTGGTGCATCGTGAAATGAAAAAATATGACAAGCAAGACCCAAGTCTGGCGGCTCGAATCCTATATCAGACAGGAATGTGGGAACATTCCTCTCCCAAGGGTCCGTCTACTGGTCTCCGCAGTTCCCAGACATACAAGGACTGTTGTTAGAAGGCTAGAGAAGGCCACACAGTCGTACACGTCACCGTGCCCAGACCCTGTTGCTGTCATGGGATTCAAAACTGACTTATGTTATTCCTCAGATCAGCCATTCCTAAACTTCAGAATGCCAAGGCCCAATTTGAAATGCGAATAATCTCCGTGGCCCACCAAAACCTTTTATCACAACTGTGATCAACAACAAGACTAGAAGCTATGTTCTGACATTAATGTAAGGGGTCACCAAATAAGGTGTCACTTGCCATATTAAGTTAAGATGATGGTAGAATAACACTTAACTGGTTTGTTTTGTTACTTCTCAATGTTTTTAAATTATGTCGTTAATATTTTACAGTAATTAAAAACATATTTAAAAAAGATAGAGGATTTAAAACATATTTGTTTAATTTTAATGACCTCTCACGGCCCACCTGCAGTACCGCGACGGCCCACCAGGGGGCCGCGGCCCACACTTTGGGAATCACTGCCTCAGATGGTACATTTGCACAGTTCAAACATTTGATATATTGTTTTTGCTCTACAGCAGGGGTGTCAGAATCATTTTCACTGAGGGCCACATCAGCATCATGGTTGCCCTCGAAGGGCCAGATTGACAGCATGAATGTTAACAAAATGCAATGTAAATCAAAATAAATTAAACTACACCTGGTAAAATAACGGTTTCTGTATTTATTATGTATTCAAGTGTCTTTAACTCATTATTATATTAAACTCAGGGTTTGTGGTTGTAAACCTGCTCTCGCACAGGTGATGGTTTTTCCTGCAGGCTAAATTTAGCATAATTAGCTCCGTGTTTGCTGTCAAAACGCCGACGTAGATTAAACTCTGACACACATTACACAAAAGTTATACTTTTGTGCATCTATTTTTCCTTTTCTTGGACATGTAGGAGTTAGTTAGTAAAAGGTTTTTCTTAAGTCCATCAGTTCTGAAAAATCGTCTTGCTCATAGCTGCCGTTATCGTTGTGGGTAACGATGAAATGCATGATGGGAGATGTAGTTTATTGTCAATATTAAATTCCGAATTATCTATAAAATCCTTCTTCTCACTTTCAAGGCTATCAATAACCTCGCTCCCCACTATATTGCTGAGCTCCTCCACATCAAAATTCCCACCCGCACTCTCAGATCCTCCTCCTCTATCCAACTCTCCATCCCACCTGCTCGCCTGTCCACCATGGGGTCAAGGGCCTTCAGCCGCTCAGCCCCCCGCCTCTGGAACGCACTGCCACTGGACATTCAACACTCGGACTCTGTCACCACATTCAAATCACGCCTTAAAACTCACCTTTTCAGACAAGCATATCTGCAGACTGATTTATCATTGGACTCATAATCTCACTATTACATTTTCTTGTTTTGTACTGCATTTATATTTTTTAACTATCTTGTTTTTACTAATTATTTTATGGATCTTTGTACGGTGACCTTGAGTGTCGTGAAAGGCGCCTCTAAATAAAATGTATTATTATTATTATTATTATTAATATGCGCTTTAAAGCAGCGTAAGCTTATTTTAAGTTTTAAAATATTGGTTTAAAATTTAAGCCAAGCTCTCAAGGGCCACATAAAATGACGTGACGGGCCACATTTGGTCCGCGGGCCTTGTGTTTGACACATGTGCCCTGCATTGAAAAAAATAAGGGTTTACGAGCTCTGCAAATCATCGTATTCTGTAATCGCATTGGAGCAGCATTTCTGTTCCCAAAATGCAAAGCTTCGTAATCATAAAACAGGGACTGCTCGGTGATGTGCCGGTTACCGCTGTCAGCTCACAGCAGGAAGCCTCTTCATTTCAATCCCAGCTGGGGCCTTTCTGGTTTGGAGTTTACATGTTCTCCACGGTTTTGTCCTCCCAGTGCTCCGGGTTCTTCCCACAGTCCAAAAACATGCCTGTTAAATTGGTGGTTCTGCACTAACGACAGGTGCGCGGCCCTTTGGCGGGCTGGGAACCGGTCCAGGATGTTCCCTGCCTCTCACCCTGTGACACCTGGGGTAGTTTTCAGACTCTCTTATCACCATAAGCAAGGAGAAAATGGATGGAGAAGTGGGTGGATGGATGCACGGATGGATGGACTGCCATAAAGGATGATAAATGGTCAGCATTTACAGAGGATCCATTCAAAGTATGCAAAGCTGCCTCATAAGCAGCTCGCCTGGCAGAGCCTACTTTATGACTCAGTCTTGCTTTAACACCTGGTGGACACTGACATGTCTGCTGAACGGTTAGGACTGCAGAGCACGAGGACATTAAGGAGTAAACAGATTATATTGACAAACAGGCACCGAAACAGAGCCATGAGAAGAAGGTGAAAACGTCAGAGCCCCTGAAGAACTTAAGCAAAGTTCAGACACAGAGAAGTGAGAGAGGCTGGTTTTGATGCAGCGAGGCCGCTCTTAGTTTTGTTGCTCTGTCAGATGTTTAACGACATCCGTATTTGTCGACAAATGTCTCGCCGCTAATTCTGAGTGAGTTCACGAGCCCAGAGTAGATGGGAGATGGCCTCTGGTTGCAGTTTACGAAAGCTGCAGCTAATGTCAATAGCCGATTTGAATGTGACCAGCAGATGTAAACAAAAATATGGAGCTGTGCAAAACCAAAACGTCCCTACAAGCAGAAAGTCAGTATTTAATGTGACCTCCTTCAGAGCCAGGCACAGATTTAACAGCAAGACGGGGCTGTGCAGACATAATATGTGGTTGGAATTGGATGCAAATGGAAACAAGTTTATATTTAAAGGCCACAAAATGCTTTTGATCAAAATTTAGAGTCCTGCAAAATGCACACACCAGACATTCAGCTAAAAGCTGGACTTTGGTCAAAAAAAGATGTGCAAAAAACAAATGTTAGGTTGAATCTATGACGTCTCGAAAACCTGCAAATCTTGAACGGCTCCCTGAATTAGGCATTTTCAGAAGAAGGTTTCCCGCAACTGAGTCAAAGAGTCGTGTTATGTCAGTGTTTGCTTCAGACAGCCGATAAAACGCTCTCAACTGCAGGAAAAAAGCAATTAGATAAGACTTGGAACCCAGCCGCCACATTTAAGGTTGGAAAGTAAAGCTGTGACACCGCTGTGCTCATCTTAAACATTATCATAATCACTGGACGTTCTCCTGTTCAGGGTTAAATCTGCAGGCTTCGAGCTAAATTTAGAAGCTCTTTGTATCTTCATACGTTGTAGTTCCTGATTCAGATAGTCACCAAACTTTCTCATCAATGTTCTGAATTACCAAGAGCTCATTGTACGTAGAGCTGAACGATTTTATCGATTCTGCGATATATATATCTATATTTTATCGAGTATCGATTTTTCAGCCACGTGTATCGATATTCTAAGCTACTTTCAAAACCTCCATGTCCCACCTTTAAAAGCTTGCAAGCAACAATTTGCACTGTTTAAATAGTTGCTCCAATGGACTTGAATTATTGGCTGCCATGGTTCGTTTTTACTTAACTTGGTGGCTAGAATGGCTAGTAGCTACCTCATATGTTCAGTATCAAGCCAAAAAAGCTGCCAAAGAAGGACACTTGCTGTACTTTAACTCTCCATTGTGCCCTTACAAGCTGACTCTTACAGCTTGCAAGCAACAGTTTGCACTGTTTAAATAAATGAAACTATTTTTCTCAACAAATCTTATATTCATTTTTTCCAGCATTTGCAAGCTGCCTGTCAGCCACATAATGTGTAATTGATGTTTTCAGTTCAGTTAATTCAAACAAGTCACTGGAACACTCACAAGATGTCACCAAAATCACTTTGTCCTTTTAAAATCTTTCAGAAAATGATGTAAATGTATTGTAAGATGAATATCGATATATATCGTATTGTGAGCCAAATATCGTGTATCGTATAATATCGTATCACGAGATTAGTGTATCGCTACAGCCCTAATTGTACGTCTGCAAGAAGTGGTAAAAAAGTGTAGAGAATTAAAGAAAATTGTCGTATTGAAGCAAAGTACATGTACGCTGGTTTTATAGGTTGTACATCACCTCTGCTTTCTGTTCTCTCTATAACAGTTCCAGTCCCGGTCTTACAAATGAAGTCAACAACCTTTATCTGTTACAGTTCATGTAATATAGTAATAAAATACTGTATATAGCTATAGTTATAGGAGCTAAGACTAGAGTAGGCTCGTCTTAATCACAGCTTCGTCATAGCTATGCTGCTGTAGGCCTACACTGCAGGGGGACGCCAACACGATCTGCTGAGCAGTGTCTCCACCGCTCTTCACCCTTTCCTTCCCTCCTCCTCCAGCTAATTCCATAGTTAATTAGGAGCATCTTATTACTGTAACTGTGCTCCATTTTCTTTCCTGTAGTTTGTTGGGCTGTTTTGCCCCCCTTTTTTCTCTGTATGTTTGCAGGCCAGTTTCCTGAGTTGCATGCTGACTTGCAGTTCCCTCCTCTGTCCATCCCAGCGTTCACCTCCACCTGTGTGTGTAGATGTGTTCGGGGTGTCTGCTGGCGTGGTGACCAGTGATCTAGTCCTCTGACCATCTCACCTCAGTGCTGCTACCTGCATCTGTTTATATAGTCATTTCATTCAGTCATTTGTGTGCTCTCCTCTCTCTGTCCTGTCTTCTCTCTCTTTTTCTTTCTTTACCCAATTGGTCTTCGGCAGGAAGGTCCCCCCCATATGATCCAGGTCCTGCTCAAGGTTTCTTCCTCTTAAAGTGAAGTTTTTTCTTGCCACTGTTTGGCTTAAAGTTTTTTTTTTTTTACTTGCCATTTTCCTTGTTTAGGATTCAATATTATATTTTTAGTTAATGATATTTGCTCGGGGGTCATGATCTGGGTCTCTGTAAAGCGCCTAGAGACAACTGACATTGTAACAGACGCTATATAAATAAAATTGAATTGAATTATATCGTAATAAAAGTCTTTTTACAGTTTTTTTTTAAAAAGCTATCTAAGAAATGACCGGTGTCACCTCGAGGCCGAAGTTCAGGGAAGGTCTTAAACAAGTTACATGAGCTTGATTTCAACATCCCCTCAAAAAGACAGATAACAAAATGACAACAAGATCCCCTTATGTGAAAAAAAGCAGCAATCCAGTTGCAGCATCATGCCATAATAACATTATGAATGAGTTTTTGGGTACAAATCTCACTTCATTTTTTACTCTGATACACAAGATCAAGTCTGGACTCATGACGTGTTTTCTCTGGCGCCGGAGCAGGAAAAGTATCGCTGTTATGACAAACACGAACGGTTTCGGTTGCTGCGCGCAAGCACTGGCTCGTCTTACGGGACACATAAATCCAGCAAATCCATCGTTAACGATTATTAATCCTGTCCATACTTTTACTTCTGCTTCCAACTCAAAACATGTGTCGAGAGAGTCGTCTTAGAAAGATTTGATACCTTTTTGTTGCAATTTTGCCAAGAGAAAGCGCCGTTGCACTCTGTGCTCAAAGACCCTTGGAGGCGGTGGCTCTTAAGTGGCATCCTGAACCTTCAGATTCTTCTGCTGTCGCTGAGAGGATTTCTGCTCTCAGCGCTCTGGGCAGTGGATCATCGGTCAAGTATGCACGCTGGAAGTCAGTCCGAGCCTATCTGCTGCTTGTGCTAGATAAGCTGTCAGAGCAGCGTTTCCCAAGAAAATGTAGAAGTCAGGTCACGGAGAAGTAAACTCTGGATTCTTGCTTGTGCCGGGGCCTCTCTGCTCCTGCCACGGGACCATGGGAGGAATAAAAAAGTGAACTTGTTCGGGGTGTCCTGATGGCTGTCGTTAGTAAAATGCACATCCTACTGAACGAAAGGCTTTCTAACACTTTCACCCCTGAGTTGACAGTTAAATCGTAAAAACTATATGACCTCCTAAAGACTTTCCTTGAGCACTTTTCCCTGACCCGTGTTGGAGAATCCCTTGAGGTCAAGCGAAGACGGTAGCAGACATTCATGGGGATTTTGGAAAAAAGGTGACAGCAATGAGAATCTGCCCAGACTTACTCAGATAATGGATAATATACTTTGGATATCAAAAAATGTAAAATACTGTTTCACGAACAACCTCTGCAATCTATAAACAAGGAAAGAAATGGTTTTATTGTCAAATGGGGCTTACGCTCTCTGTACATGTTCATCCGCGTGGATCCTCGTTAGTTCAGTTGTGTTAAAATAATCTGGTGTTGAAGTCACAAGGAACCATGATCGACTTTCTCGTCATCAAAGATGATTCAGTATATAACGAAATGCAAAGCGTCTGAGGAGCAGACACATTCGGGCCTAATCTGGGATATTTTAAGCACTAACAATGGCACTGGCAAGTGTTACGGACACCAGATGTGGCCAGCCTTTATCCCGAGCCAATCTTTGTATAATCCATGTGTCGAACTGGCAAGATGTTGTCCAGATGTTGTAAACTGACTTCGACAAGGGTGAAAACAAGTGATGACATTTGGAAATGTCACGGTCGACTTCGTTTCATTTTCCAACGGCATCCGGAGGGAAATTCTCCAGTTTAGGCAGTCATGCTCAGTTGCAACTAAAAACTGTGAATGCCGTTTATTTGTTGCGGCTGCCACTTGGATAACTCTGCGCCATTTCAAATATTTGGGAACCTTCCTCGGAAAAAACCAATACCCTTGACTGGCCCTTGATCCTCCCACATCAGGATCTGATACCTATTCCCCACGTGTCCATACCCCTAAATGTTGCATCCCGACAACGGAGGGAAGACAGGCCTGCTCAGTTACGACTTCATGAAGGGCAGAAGTAGTAGAAGTTACAGTTATTGTAAATGATCACGTGAGTGGTGCATGTTGTAAATCCCCTTCTCCTCAGCGCTTGGACTGCTGTTACTCAGTCTCTACGTGCTTCCTCCGGGTCAGATCATACATGACAACAATGTTGCTGACCACAGTTATGCAGATGACACTCAGATATTCTTGGCTCTTTCACCTAATGGCTCTGGTCCATTAGATTCACTCCGCCAGTGCTTGGAGCAAGTGAACAACTGGATGCCATCAAGCTTCCCTCAGTTAAACCAAGACGAGACAGAAATAATCCTCTAGGTAACAAAATGGAGTAGCCAGTTTAGACAGCCGGGGTGTCGGCAAACCAAGGCCCACGCTTTCGGCTGCCGCTCAAAACACATTGCACCCAACTCCTATGACTCTTTCTCAGAGTAGAGCCGCTGCTCCTTCACATCGAGAGGAGCCAGTTGAGGTGGTTCAGGCATCTGGTTAGGATGCCCCCCGGACGCCTTCCTGGAGAGGTGTTTTGGGCATGTCCAACTGGGAGAAGACCACAGGGCAGACCCAGGATACGCTGGAGAGATTATGGGCCTGATCTTCCGCCAGATCTCCTAAAGCCGCTATTAAGGGATAGCGGGTAGCGGGAGGGGCGTTCCCCCGCAAAGAACGCAATCTTCCACCTTGCTAAACCCAGTATCCTACCCGCGCTACCCACTATATTATGCATGGGAGTGGTTAGGGGCGTTCCACCTGTTAAACCAATCAGTGCGTCAGGAGCCATTGCCTTTAAGAGCAGGTTGCGCTACCCCCACGATCGCAAGATACCGAGTTTGCAGGAAGGGCAAAAGACACGCCCATTGCCACACTTACAATGTGAGTAAGGGAGTCGCCATAATGGGTAGCGGCTTTAGGGAAGCGGAAGCTTGCATTACCGGTTAGCGGAGGATTCCTAAACCCGCAATTTGCAGGTTGCGGGTAGCGGCTAGCAGAAGGTGTACGATCGGGGCCTATCTCTCAGCTGGTCTGGGAGCGCCCCGGGGTTCTCCCAGAGGAGCTGGTGGAAGTGGCCGGGGGGGAGGGAAGTCTGGGCCTCTCTGCTGAAGCTGCTGCCAACCGTGACCCGACTCCGGACCAAGCAGGAGCTGATGGACTGATGGATGGATGGATGGTAACAAAATAGAAAGAACAAATTTACTGCCCAGCTTGAATCCAGAGGGCTCGGGACAAAAACAAAAAACCCTGTTAGAAATCTTGGGAGTTTTAATTGAGAGACCTGAGCTTCAGCGGCCACATCAAGGCTGGAACTACAACAGCTTTTTATCACCTCAAACAAATACTAAGAGTCAGAGATCTGATGTCCAGAGCAGACTTAAAGGAGCTCATCCGACCTTCATCTCCAGCAGACGTGACGATTGTAACGCTCGTCTGTCTGGTTGTCCCAAGAAGACGATTAAACAGCTTCAGCTCATCTGCGACACTGCTGTTCTAACAAGAACCTGGCAAACTGAGCACATTGTTCCTGTTCTGAGATCCTTTCACTGACTACCAGTCACCTCCTGAATAGACTTTAAAGTGCTGCTGTTGGATCAGTAGGGCTCTGAGAACCATAAGGTGCAGTCGGTTGGTCGAACCTCGAATTAGGATGCATTTAGCTATGGTGCTACACGCAGATGGAATAAACTGCCTGGTCATATTAAATGTGGAGTTAAAAAAGTTCAAATGAAAACACTTGACCTTTGTTTAGTCTAATTTTATGCTGCACCTCCTACTGCACTGTTTTTACTTATTTATTCTTAGAATCAGAATCAGACTCAAAACTACTTTATTAAACCCCCGAGAGGAAAATTCTTATTGTTACAAGCTTCCCAACAGGAAAAATAAAAGTCTAATGGAGTAAAAAAAAAAAACCATCCAAATGCAATACCCACCTCTCAGAGTGAAATATATGAAGACCTAAGCAAAAACAGATTTACAAGTGTAAACCATGTACATGGCATTTTAAGAAAGAGGATGTATATTCAAAACTAGTGAGTGTGCAGAGTAGACACTGTCCAGGTGACTCAGAGCTCAGAGTTAAATAGTTTGATGGCGACAGCTGGGAATGATTTCCTGTGTCTCTCAGTGGATGAATCAGTCTGTTGCTGAACGAGCTCCTGTGGCTGATCGGGACATTGTGGAGAGGATTTGAGGGAAAGTTTAGTGTGGTCTTTATTTCGGACAGCATTCTCCAACATGGCTGTCAGAGAGTCCAGTTCACCCCCAGCAGCGTGGTCGGTCCTGATGATTATTCAGTCTGTTAGTGTCTGTCGCCCTCAGGGTGCTGCCCCAGCAGACGACAGCATACAGGATGTCACTGGCCACCACAGACTCATAGGACATCCGCAGCATCGTCTGGTACATGTTAAAAGACCTCAGCCGTTTTAGGAAGTAGAGACGGGTCCGGTCTTTTTTATATATGGAATCAACATTTTTGTACCAGTGCAGTTTGTGATCCAGATGCACCCCTGAGTGTTTGTACTCATCCACCCCCTCCACACTGACCTGTTGGATGTGTGTGGGTGTTACTGGGGCCTTCGTCCCCCTCGGGTCCACCACCAGTTCCTCAGTATTTGTCACACTGAGCTGTTGGTGGTTTCTCTTGCTACATGTCACAAAGTCATCCATCATTGTCCTGCACTCACCCTCATCAAAACCAGGAAGACATCAAACCACTGAAGAGCCACTGGAAAACGTCTGAAGATGGCAGGTCTCTGTGGACTAACTGAAGTCTGTGGTGTGGAAAGTTAGAATGAAGGGAGGGCAAGGTCTCCCGCAGAGCCCCGATGTTGACATACAGCACATACTGTTGTCTTATATTCCTTTTTTGTTCCTATTTCTTTGTTCCTATGTTCCTATTTATCAGTTTTTTGTGATTTTTTTTATTATGCCATTTATTTGCATTCTTATGCTGTTTTCACTCATCTAATTACTTTTTTCTATTATTTTCATCTTAATACCTTTGTAAAGCATTTTGAGTTGCCTTTCTGTATGATGATGAGTAGCAGTTCACCTCTATTTTAACTGCCCTATTCTTTTAATTTCTGTATTTATACATACAACTTTATCATCTCTTCAATTCTAATGCTTCAACTTTTTTTTTTTAAGAGTTGCTTCTACGACTACCATACAGGAAGGCTGATTCAAGGCGGAACCTTCGTGCCATGTGTGGTTTCTTCGACGCGCACGGTGTAACACCCGCGGAGGAAATGGCGTCCGTCAGGTGCAGCGGGGCTTTCGGTGTCCAGTCAGTCACGTCCAAATTGACACGTAATCTCTGACAGCGTTTCTCGGTTCCTGGTTCAGCTGGCTCTGAAATATGTTAGTTGGCGGAATGAAGGCGACAGTACGTCGGATGCCGAAGACGTAGCAGGTAAGAGCTCCCGCTGTCAGACGTTTGTTCCCGTCTGTCCCTGAACGCCGGACCTTTAGCTCCGCGGCTAGTCTTCTACCTTTAATCCCATAATCTCAGCAGGCAGGTCGTCTCTCGGTCTTGGACTCGGTTTCTCAGTGGGGAGCTTCTTGGCTCCTCCTTCAAGTAGTTTATTTGGGTGGTGTTTTTTTTTTTTTTTTTTTTTTTTTTTTTTTTTTTAGGGTGGGGGGTATCAATTGAAATGCCACGTGTACTGTCAAGATTAACGGTTAGCTAGTGTTTATCCTCTAAACCACACACTTTGAGCTCACTGAATTTAATTTGGGTTTGTGGCAACAACATTTGGCACGTGCTTAGTTGACACTGTAAAGTACTAGGAAAATGACATGGTGCCCAAGGGCTCTGGAGAAGAGTTTAACAGGGACTTGTTTAAAGTAGTAGTAAAGTCAGAACTGTTGATGAGACCAGTAGAAACAAACCCAGAAGATCCTGAGGAGTCTGAAAGATACAAACCCAGTTTATCAAATCCCCTGAATGTGGCACAAAAGGAGTAACAACATACTGAAACTGATGGCACGTATGTCAGTATGTGAGTGACATCTTAGAACATAAAGGTTAGTATTTGCAGTTCTGTATCAGTTCTTCTTGTCGTCTTCATCAGTGTTGCATCACCAGTCCAGCCTGTTGTCCCGGCGACGACAGGAGCATTTATACTCCTCCACCACATCCTCTTCTCCTCCTGTGAAGGAAACTCAGAACTGATTGCTACTTTATCAGTTTATGTATGGATGACAAAACAGAAAACGGCCTCCACGCGGAGCTGTTGTACATTTGATCGCGAGCTGAACCTTGTAAAACTCTTCTCATAAAACGTAGGGGACATTCGGCTTTCGGATGACATTTCAGAACAGATGGGCTGTGACCTTTACAGGCAACCTTCATTCGACCTTCTCTAAACTTTTGACTGAAAGAGGCACAGAAAGGCCGAGACGTGGTCGTCCTTCGGCCACGGTCTCCCGCTGATGACCGATTCAGTGTGAGCAGCACCCTGCGGGGATTCTCAGCAGTTTATAAACCACCACGACTGTCAGCTTCTGTTTCAGAAACAGTTTGAGAGGAAGAAGTTACTGTTTCGTGCTTCAGCCTCAATGCTTCAATAATATAACTGCAGCATGAACGTTTACAGTTTTCAAAAAGGGTCACCTGAAAGTCAAATATCCCCAACTTCTTGAGAGAAGTGTATGAACTCTCTGTGGAAGTCCCAGTGCAGTCTTTAGGGTAATATAATAGAATATAAATGCTGTAAATACTGAGGATGGGTGATTTTGTTTCAATCCAGGGCCAAGTAACACCGGTATCAATACGCTTTGTTGTGTTCACAACTAAAGATCATAGGCTGCTTGTCATTTTTATGTTGAAATCACTTTTGAAAAAATGCACAAAAAAGCTTATTTTAAATAAATTAGTTTGTCTATGATTTTTTTTTAGAAACTTCTTTGTTGTTTTTCTTTTTTTTTTTAGAAACAAAAATAGATAAAACACGGTTTATTCTTCAACATTCAAACAAAAGTCCTGAACTGTGGAGCAGCAGGTGACTCACAGAAACGGAGAGATTTGCTCTAATTCTGTCGGTGTCTGTTAAACTTCACCTGTTCATGAGAAAGTGACAGAGGAGTGAGACTTATCTAATCTGCCACCGCACCATGAACAGGTGAAGTTTAACAGACACCTGTTCATGAGAAAGAGAAAGAGACAGAGGAGTGAGACTTATTTAATCTGCCACCGCACCATGAACAGGTGAAGTTTAACAGACACCTGTTCATGAGAAAGAGACAGAGGAGTGAGACTTATCTAATCTGCCACCGCACCATGACAATAGTTCCATGCAGTAAACGTTCATATTCTACTTTAACAACTCTGTTATCATCGTATACCTGGATAATTCCTGCCTGTCTCAAACGCCCCAGTGAACTGTGGGTATTTTTTTCCCCCATCTCTCCTCATTTCTCATCGTGCTCTTTCCAGTGATCGTTTTTAAAATTTGTCAGGGGGTTTGTGGTGGCCACTTCGTCACATTAACCACATTTTGAATCATTATGATTTCCCGTGCCAGGATAACTTCGCACGTCTCTATTTATGTCCCGTCGTTCTGTCAGCGGGACCGTCTGGGACAAACTGACGGACTCGTTACAGCCGGTGTTTGAAACTGAGGGAGAGAGCGGGAGGAAAAGTAGCTCCTATCTGAACTAACCGTTCAAAGACAACAAAAAAGCTGGCTAATATTGTGACATAAAAAGAGTGAAAGTGGACCAAAAGAAAAAAAAAGTTAGTCTTGGAGTTATTTAAGGAACGGTGGAAGAGGCAGGTGATGAGAATGAGATGGGACCACGTCCTCTTCTCTGTGGTGCTGAAAGATCGACCTGACTGATGGGAAGAAAATGCTTTTTAATTTGAAATAAAGCCATCAGTTCAGTTACATGCTATAAAACTATAAGTTACACAAAATGAAGCTCTAATTTGCTTGCAACACACTGATTCATGATTCTCTTGAGTTTGTAATAACTGATGTCCACTGTTCTATTTTTGTTTTTTTGTTTTTGTTTTAAAGTGAAGATTAGGCCTGTATGACATCAGGACAGCATGTGATATAGTTGATATGATTTGTGATCTATAAACCAGAAGTCTCACGTCTTTCTGCTTTGCAGCTAAAATTGACCCCTGACAGTAAACGGACTACGGAGACTAGTGCTGGGCGATATGGAAAAAATCATATATCACGATATGGAAAAAATCATATATCACGATAACGATATACATCACGATATACCATAATAAAGTATGTTTTCAGTTATTCTCTGAAAAGTTTGACAAAAATGTCATTGCTTACTTTTAAACTTAATTTTGAAAGGACATTTAGCTGAACTGTCACAAACATACATTTTAGTGCAGAAAAAACAGGTAGGTACAGAGGTACAGTAGCTTTCACATTTTTTTTAAAGTGTACAACAGTTTCTGAGAGGAAAAACACATTTTTGCACTGAAGTTTAGCTATAAAAAATAAACACAAATTATTTTTCAACTTTCTGAAATCTGTAACCTTGTAGTGCAAAGTTTGCAAACCAATATAAAGTGTCTAAAGTAAACATCAGGGTTGAAGAGAACTCTGTTTAAGGCATTAACCATGAATAAAAGTGCAAACATAAAAGGTTACTTTGTAGAAGTAGATATGATTCTATCAAATTTATTCGTTGCAGGTTATTTAATTACATATTTGCTGTAATAATTGATAAAATTAGGTTAGAAACGATAGAAACGATAGAAGAGAAATGGCACGATATACACTTTTATATTGTCCCCACGATATATATCGTCATATTGCCCAGCACTAACGGAGACACCAAAAAAATGAAAATTTCCAGCAACACGGTTTTATTAAATGCACATAAATGAACAGAAAATCCCATCCTGCATCAACAACAAGAACACTCTTCATGCAGATCAAGGATCTAAACCAGGGGTGGGCAAATCCAGTCCTCGAGGGCCGGTGTCCTGCAAGACTTAGAAGTTTCCCAGCTCATTCAAATGAATGGATCGTTAACGGTCCTGGGCAGACCAGGATGACAAGCTGGTGGTGATCCGTTCGTTTGAATCAGGTGTGTTGTGGCAGGAAAACATCTAAGACATGAAGCCCTTGAGGACTGAGATCGCCCACCCCTGATCTAAACCGGCAGCAAGGCTCCAGCTGACTGGTCAAATAAAACTCCTGTTCATCACAGCTTTTACTCCAGATGCCCGTCCTGACTCAAGCAGGATTTGAACCTGGTACCTCCCAGGTGGAGGACGACAGCACTCCCACTAAGCCACCAGGGTGGTGTTGATATTTCTAAAGTCTGAATGCATGGCATGGGGAAAATAACCGACTACCATTTATGGCTTTTTTTTTTTTTCCTCCTTCAATGTTTATATTGCACGTGTTGATGTACATTTTCAATATACTCAGCACACCTAGTGAAGAGTGGTCAGAGAGAAAAAGGGGGGGGGGACATGCAGCAGAGACTGGGGCTCGAGTAGAGCAGAGACTCGTCTCAGCTGGGTGTTAGATTTTCTTAACTCCTCACATGAAACTCACTCGTAGCGCCTCCTGGAGGAGAGCCTGTGGTTGGCGTCACGGTTCAGAGCGTTATCACTCAGCAGTGTCAATACTTGCATTGTGATTGTGATTGTCAGGGCTGCTGTTCTCGGTGTGCACAGCCCTTTACACACCGTCAGGTGTCTGTCCTGTAACCCTGCTGCTGTGTTTTTACCCCTGCAGGAACACCAGACTCGTACTCCGGGAGTGTTGCTCGCGCTGTAGACCCTTGGCAGAAGAAATGGCTCAAGAACAGAGGCAAAGCAGGGCGGAAACATTTGTCCTGGCCGGATCAAATGGCCACAACGGCCAGCAGTGGCAGACCGGCCTGCGTAACTCGTCACAAAGTCCCCCCGCCGCCCCGAACCTCGCGTCGAGGATGGCCGGCGTCGCCTCAGACGTCCGACACAAATGCGCCGCCTACGTGCTGGCGCTGAGACCGTGGAGCTTCAGCGCCTCGCTCACGCCCGTGGCCCTGGGCAGCGCCTTAGCGTACAAACTGGAGGGCTCGGTGGACTTGATCATCCTGATGGTCTGCGCGGTGGCTGTCCTCGTGGTCCACGGCGCAGGCAACCTCGTGAACACCTACTATGACTTCTCAAAAGGAATTGACCACAAGAAGAGTGACGACAGGACTCTGGTGGACGAGATTCTGGCACCGCAGGACGTCGTCATGTTTGGTGCTTTGTTATATTCTCTGGGGTGCTTGTGTGCCACGCTGCTCTACTTCTTGTCAACACTTAGGCTGGAGCATCTAGCCCTTATTTACTTTGGGGGACTTTCCAGCTCGTTTTTATACACCGGAGGTGAGTAGAACACACACTTCATTTTCTTTGAAATCGCTCACAATCAGTCAACTCAGTGAATATAAACTTAAATCTTGCCTGAAGGATCAGTGCATGTCGACCATGTAAACTGAGCGAAGCACATTCATATGTCGTCACGGACGGGACCGGGCATCGAAAATCCATCCCTTTCTGGTATCAGTCGAGATGCTTCGATATCATCGAGAATGGAAAAAAAATCTGATACCTGTTTTTGGTTTCCTGTAGCGGCGCCACCATCAACAAAAAGTAGCAGTCTTGCAAAGATCAAAACTCGAAGACAAAATGTTGCTTTCTCATGAAAAAAGTTCAGATTTTTCATAAAAATCTGATGAGTATCTCTGTGATTGTACGGTTGTAAAAATCAATGGCTGCGGTTACATGATGTTTTTTAATTCGGAATTAAAATTAGAAATTAAATAATTCCGAAAACAAACTTAGCTAACTGGTTAGCAACAACATTTCACTTATTTTTGACCTGGGTGGCGTCTCTATCTGCGAAACCTCCTTCATTTAACCTGGCCGCTTTGAAAAGCTCACAATTTTTATGTTTCCTGCCATCTGTTCTTTTAATTATTTCCAGTTCCCCCACGCTATTTATTAAATAAATCGTCTCTGCTCTTGAACACCGTTTACTGTGTGCTGCCGTTTTGAAAACAAGCCCAGCGCGGAAAATAAGCGTCATCGCGACAGACGGGCAAGAGAACGAGCATGCGCAGAAAGACGGGAATTAATTTAAACAGGAATGAGTGTATACATGACCACGGAATTACTTAATGCGGAATTAAAATGGGAATAAACCAGCCACTTACTTCGGAATTAAGTTTAATTCGGATTGACATTTTCATATGGAATTAAGTGTTTACATGGTAACTTTTATTCAGCTTTAACTTTAATTCTGAATCAAAGAGGAATTAAACTTCCCATGTAAACGCACCCAATGACTGCTTGATTCAAACATGTTGTGCTAAATGCCCCCGTTTCTCTGGGCCTGAACCCCCACCCTCCTAAAGATGTCAAGGAACGATCATTTTATTACTTTTCATGTCTTTTTAAAGGGAAATCAAATTTCTCTTGCTGAGTTTCAAGACCTGTGATTTGTCTGGTGTGAATGAATTGGGGCTCACAGCTCAGGAGAGAAACTCTGACGAACCACAAACAGAGTTTAAAGAAGTCGACGCAAAACTTCAAATTGGAAAAAGGGTCTTAAGGATTGTGTTTTTTTTTTTTTTTTTCTGCAGCTGGATCCATCGCACCTTCTTTCAAACACCGGCCGTCCTTGTTCACATAAACTGCTTAAATCTACCAGAATGTTCTTTTCCTGTTAAATATTTTTTATTTTTTTATTTAAATTTTGCCATGTCCAACCTTTATCTTTATCTTTAATACATGCTTTTAGAAATTTCACTTTAATGCAGCATTAAAAAAAAAAACCAACCCAAACATAACACTTTTATTCACACAGTGCAAACTTTCCATTGGAATTCTTCTAACCAAACCAAAAGGAATGTAGTTTGTTTAATGTGCGTGTTTTATCTTAAAGTGTGCTACTGATGTGAATTCCAGCATCACTGTAAAAGTTATTTGAGCTGCTCTGTGAACGGTTTCGCCGCTGTCTTCGGTGACTCCGGACGTGTTTTATCAGGAGATGGCGGAGATGTCATTAAATATGCAGCAGAAAGGCCTTTTTTTCCTCGTGCAGGAATGTAGAATCAGAAGGAAGTGGGGCGTCCGCTGACAAGCTTCCATCTTTACGTGTTGTTGGAATTTAAAGTTTAAATCTGGAATTCGTGTGAAAACGTCATCCTGTCCCACTCTGGAAAAAGAGCTCATTCAGACAGGTTTCTATGGTTGCATGAAAACAGTTGAGCTTTAGGAACCAACCTGTGAAAACTGAGATTACACCTCCACATCTCCGGGGTTTTTTGACACCAGGTTGACACCAGGTTGACACCAGGTTAAACGCGCCTCCCTGTTTGCTCTCTCCTCCAGGCATCGGATTCAAGTACGTGGCCCTGGGAGACGTGGTGATCCTCATCACCTTCGGCCCCCTGGCGGTCATGTTCGCCCACGCCGTGCAGGTGGGCTACCTCTCGGTGCTGCCTCTGGTGTACGCCGTGCCGCTGGCGCTCAACACAGAAGCCATCCTCCACAGCAACAACACGAGAGACATGGACTCGGACAAGCAGGCGGGCATCGTCACCCTGGCCATCCTCATCGGCCCGACCCTGTCTTACGTCCTCTACAACCTCCTGCTTTTTGTCCCCTACGTGCTCTTTTGCATCCTCGCCACCCGGTACACCATCAGCATGGCGCTGCCTCTGCTCACTCTGCCCATCGCCTTCCCCCTGGAGAAGCAGTTTAGGAGTCGATATTATGCCAAGATCCCCCAGAAAACAGCCAAGCTCAACCTCCTTATGGGACTTTTCTACGTCTTCGGGATCATTTTGGCGCCTCCCGGTAGCTTGCCATTACTGTAATTGATTTAGATTTGATATATCAAACTTTGTTTTGATACAGATTAGTTTATGAACCTTTTATTGTATTTGTACAATGCTATCTAAAGGGCTTTTGCTGGCTTTAAATTATTGTTTAACTCATAAGATGAGCAGATTTTAGTTGAGTTGCCCCTCTGAGTTTACCAGCTGGCTTTCTTTGCAGTATTCAGCCCTCAACCGTGTGTTGGTAAAGTAAGAACTGTGTGTGGCATTTTAAAGTTGCGGGCAACATTTTCATCATTGAAGGACAAAGGATGAACCTGCAGTTGACATATTTGTTGTTTAAAGGCCTAATATATTACATGGACACTTGAAAACATGAATAAACCATCATCCTCAACATTTCATTTTCTCTATGTCTATAGTATATGAGGTTAATTTGGTCACTGATTTTTTTAATTTTTGAGAGCCAAGATGTATTTAATGTTACTGTATTAAAACTCACTGATGCTTATTTGCCATGTTTTATTTTTTGAAGCTAAGAATATGAAGAACCATGCTGATGTGTTTGTGTTTTACACATATAAAGACATTTCAGAATATTGACATGGCTTCGTTTGAGATCTCCTTAATTGTGTCATCTTAAAAACTCTCACTTCCATTTGAACTGGCACTTTAAAAATGTTCTAAGGCGTATTAGATGGGATCAACTCGGGTTTTTGGTAAGCTAGAGCATGCACTTAGAGACGTTTATAAGTCATAAAACTGACACCGACTGAGCTGCAGATTTATAAAGGTGGCATTGGACATATTGTTTAAGAGAAGAGTTCAAATGTTTATGATCTGTGCATCCATAATCAAAAAAAAAAAAAATACATCTTCAGGCTCTGCATGATATTGATACTGGGGTATGCTTTTTAGTTTTTATTTTTTGTCACATGTTAATCTGAAACTTGATTGCCCCTTGTGCAATTAAAGAAATAGTCTGTTTATTTTCATTTCTGCAATTGTTTTTTTGCATTAAGTTTCTATGGATTGGGCGAACTGTAATATTTAGAGATTATGAGATTTCTTAAACGCAAATATTTTTTATAAAATCACTTCTCTCATAAATCAGCAGGTGGCAGTATTTAACAACTGTTAAGACCACCCGGACAGGCTGCCGTTGTATTTCTGTGTATGTACAGTTGGATTCTCTGACACCAGATATTTTTGTTCATTTGAGTTATTCAGCTCTTACAGCTGTTGCCCATAATATTTTATTCGTACGTCCCTGGATTTTACAGATCAAAGTCTGCATTCATACCGTGTCTGATTTGTTGTAGAACAATTGCCAAGATTTTGTGTTTCTTTGGAGCCCATAAACCGTCTTCTGGATAAAATTATTTTAAAAAGAGAGCAGTAACCAGAGCGACCGCATGATTATCAGAGATTATGGTTTGTATTTTGAGCAATTTCTATTTAAATCAACAAAATTCTTCTCATCCATAGCACCCAAGTCCCCATCTGTCTGTCAATCCAGTCAGTGTTTTCATGGCATTTAGAGCCAACAATGCATTTTAAGTCACGTGAGCAGACAGAACCGCAGCCCAGACCCCCATTTAAGCTGAAACAACCATGATTATAATGTAAAGTCACCTCAGTCCTCACAGACATGGTTGTGAAAGTCGCTCATCAAAGTTCACGAGGAATGAAGAAATATAAGGACATGTGTCAGGCAATGAACAAGCCAGTAAAACAGCTGACGCCCCTGATAAATACCTATTTTAGTGAACACCTGAGTACATAGAGACACGTTTTTGTGCTGCTTTTATATCTGCACTTTACGTCGTTTGATACTCAGTTATTTAATAATTTATTTCACTTATGATTTTATGATTTAGTTGGCACAGTTTATATTTTCTGTGTGACGTTTCGTGGTTTCACGAAATTCTAAAACATTGCAATAATCAGCTCTTTATTGAGTTCGGAGCGGGAAAAAAATTTGAAATAAGAATTTGCGTTCAATACTTTTGTTTCACGTATATGTCAATTTCATGATACATGGGCTGCATAATGACACGGTTACTGCTTTAAGACTTTATGAGAGATTTGACATGTTTCGTACAACAACTATAAAGTGATTGTTACATTTATTACGAGGAGTGCTTGAAGGCAACATTAGTAGTGACGCAATGCCTGGGCGTGTTGTCATGGCTGTGTGCTGCAAAACCTTTCAGTCTAGTAAATACTTATATGTCACAAAACAAACCTTGTCAGCGTTCGGAGTTGACAGCAACATGGAATTTCATTTGGCCACAAAGTAAATATTCCTGACAAATATCCGGTGAGTAACTGTGCCATGTAAGAAGTTGTTTCTATGTCAGCACAGGGGTGGCCAAACAGTAGTTAGCCAGCTAGCGTCAACGTTAGACAAGCTAGTGCCGCCGTCCTCATAAAGACAGGCACGATGTTGCTCACTGTTCACCATAACAGCGTCGGCAAATGTCACAACACACAGGTGACGATGTGTGCATTTGAATGACACGTTCCTACCAGCACTTTGTAGCTGGAAATGTGAGCCGTTTCATGTCGGAAATGGCTCATGAGCGCAGTAATAATGTAGTGGACGGTGGAAAGCTGCTTGAGCTAACGTCAGCTGTTAATTTTAGAAACGGGCATTAGCGCTATAAATAGGCATGCATTTTGAACTTCCCTGCGTTTTTGCCTCTGAATTCACCCAAAAAAGCCAGTCACAGCTCCTCAGATCTATGCCAAATGTGTCACTTTGCCGGGATCCTGCTTTACCTGTTGTGTGTACCTGTGCTTTACATTCGCGTTGCGTTGTCGAGATATTTACTGTCAACTGACTGAATTACTCCATAAATAGTATGTATTAACAGAAATGATATGAGCACTGGTTGAGCCTGGACTTCACTGGGATGTGCGATGTTTGTGACATTATAAACTAAGCACAAAAAGGAAGGAAATTCGTGCTTGGTTGATAATTTTCTTTGTTGTAATAGTACTTCTCAGCAATACAATTTTTTTAGTGTTCTTTGGTGGATTGGATGACTGAAGTCTGAAGAAACAAGACATATTGGCAATTTAACAATTTAAATGTGTTCATTTAACAAACAAGAGTCTCAGTAGCATGTGGAAGGAACACACAGCCAGAACAGCCTGTCACCTCATCCTCATGCTGGGAACACACTGGTGTGGGATGGCGTCCCACTCTGCAACCACCAGCCAATGTGGTTGTGTTAGTCACTCTGGCACAAAGGGCATGCCCGAGCTGATCCCACAAGTGTTCGATGGGGTTTAGGTCAGGACTGCTGGCAGGACATCCTATCTAGGTGTAGTCTCTGATGAAAACCCCCTCTGTGAGGAGCAAGCGTTGTCATTTTGGAGGATAGTTAGGATCCAGACTGTGGAGATACTGGGATGCAACTGGTTGCAGAGTTTCATCGTGATATCTCTCTGTGTTGAGATCGTCTCCAATAATGAGAAGCCTAGTTTCTTTTCATTGACCTACTTTTAGAGCATAGTCATCATCATCTGTGGTGGATCTTTCTTAGTAGGTCCACAAAATTACTTTAAAGTGATGAAGATTGATTGTTTTAATCAAATGCAATCAACTGAGCAGTTCTGTTTCACTATGCCTCCAATCATTTCTGTGATGGAAACAAACTGGAAAATATTATTTGGAAAAAAAAAAAAACCAATTGTGTGTAGAACAAGTGTTGTAGAAAGTTTTAGGGATAATCTATGAAAGACCCGCCCATGATAGTCATGTCACATCACTTTTCAAAGTGATACTGGACCGGTGTGATATTGAAACGTGAATCTTGACAACAGATGCCGCCATTATAGTTTTCAAGAGAGGTAGTTGAACTGACCTCATACAAAAACCAGTTACAATGTAGTTATAGTTATAATGTAAAACAGTGGTGCGCAAACTGTGGTACGTGTACCACCGGTGGTACCCGAGCGCTCTCTGGTGGTACGTGGGGACGTCATGACTTTCCACATTTTTTCCACATTTTCACTTAAAAGAAAACCTGAAACATACAATGCATTATAAATACACAGTTTCAAATGAAATGTGTAGCTTGAGATAATTAAAATTGTGTCTTAAAAAAATTTGTTGCATATTCAGTTGCAGTGCAGATGTAACAACCTTTCAGTGTGTTTATTTTGCTCTGTATGAGAGTAAGAGTATGTGAGAATTGTTGGACAGAGTTGTAAATGTCTGTTTCAGTAAGGTAACAATTGAGGTAACAATAAATAATAAGGAATAAACATCTCTGCTGTGTGTTTAAAGCTAATTGAGAAGGCATATATAGCTATATTTTAAAATTAGTCATCATGGTGGTTATCAGAGAGCTAAACAGTTTCTCAGGTGGTACCAGTATTAAAAGTTTGAGAACCACTAATGTAATATAATGCTTAGATGTAGATGGAAGAAAGATTTCTAACAAAAAAAAAGTAATTCTTCAGGCACTAGTCCCGTTCTTAGTATGGGCAAGGTAACGCAAACAACCCACCTCCCTGTGGTGGATGAACTGTTTGGACCAGTTTTTTTTTTTTTTTTTTTTAAATAAGTTTAAAAGCATTTCAATGTCGAATAAAAGCAATATTCGACAACAGTTTTCTAAAACTTGAGATTTTTCTCACCGTTAAACTGTTCAATAAAGCCATTATAGTTTCTCTGAAAAAAAGTAAAAGTTTGATTTAAAAAAAAAAAAAACTTTATTTAACTGTTGAACTTTTGATGTAAATTGTTAACTTTACCCTGATATTCATCCATCAATCCATCCGTTATCCTGCTTCGTTCTATTAAGGGTCACTGGGTTTTGTCTGCTTAATATTTATCAATACATTTTATAAAAAAAGAAAAAGTTAATGAGCCAAAAAGCTTGAGAGATAAAAGCATGCTATTATCACTCCAGTCTGAAAGGAAGATACGTGCACTTGTTACATTCAGTCTTAATGGCTTAAATGACTCGACTCGCTCCTCTTGCGTCCAACAGCGCTGCTGCCAGCATGATAGTGATGAATAAACCTCTAGCATTTTAAGGTGGTGATTCTTGGAGTCTGAAGCCTTGGTTCACCTTCAGAAAATGTTGCTTTTTATCCTTTGTTTTGGATCACAAATGATGTTAGTCTTAGAGAAAGAGTTTTAGTATCTCTGCGTCTTGTTTATGTGTCATGGTAAATTAAAGCATGAAATGTGAGAAATGTTTTGGTTAAAATTTTTTAATGGTGATTGAAATAATTAGAGTTGGGATACTGTAATTGCTTCCTGGTTTTCCTGTAGGAGCTGCTGCTTGCTTTTATACTTGTTTCATACTTCCACTGTGACCATCAGAAAACCGATGAATGGATGATACTAAAAATAGTCATCTTATATCCGTCATATATCCGGTATCGGGTAACGTACATCTGCTGTATATCAAAAAATGCAGCCATTTAACCTTTTCAAGTAGCCTGTTACAGAAGTTTCAGAGGAGACACTGTCGTTTTTATCCATCTGGACACAAGTCAGTCATTTAATAGTTAGAAGGATGGCAGTTTGAGTTGCAATATACCATAATGATCCTGAGTGAGTCAAGCTCACAGAGCCATGCAGCTTAACATGCAGCTGATGCTGAAGAAGCATCTCTGATCTCCTCAGAATATTTGGCATTCATGGCAGCAAATAAAAACAGGAGAGATCAGAAATGCCTTACAGCAGAAGCAGCAGGTTCAAATTAGGAAACATGCTTTTCTTTAAGAATAAAAAAAAAGTTTTCCATAAATTCTATGAAGTGTTGGGAGTAATTATTGTAATTATTGTCTATGAGGGAAAAGACGGTATGATTCATAAATGGTATGGGTTTTAACAGAGCAGTAAGGATTTCTTTCTCGGAGTCGATGAGATATAAATAGAACACCATTTGACTCACAAATTTGATTTTGCAGAGCTAAATATGTTTTCTGATCCCCTAAGTCTTTTGTAATACAAAACAGCTCTAAATAAAGCTTTGTTTTATACTGGAATAATGTCTTGATTAGACACATGTTTGTTCCAGCATTTAGACTTTTAATATTTTATCCTTTAACAAGTCCCAACTTTTATCTACCTTTCCACCCTGATGGCTGAAACACTGTCAGTGTATATGAGAAGAGGAATTGTGTGAATGAATGCCTCCTTTTATATGTACAAGACTAACACGGCTATTTTTAGACAAGCAAAAGGCTTTGTGGACTAGATGGCCGAGTGATGTGATAAACTTCTTCATGAGCCCGTGTCTCAACCACTTCCTAAGCACCAGTTTATTCACTGGCTGTGCCCGTCCTGCCAGCTGTCCATTCATGTCTGTTTGCCAGTATCAGCAGAGTGGCATTATGGGTCGTATTTGGAACCATATTGTTGGCGTCTCCCACAGCTGTAGCCACATTGAAGGGAATTGTTCAAGGCCCAGAGAGCATGCACACACAATCTGCCTTATCTGTCTTTTTCCATGTGAGCCCGGAGGAGACTGGGGGGCTGCCTAACCTAACTGGGAGCTGCCTAACCTAACTGGGAGCTGCCTAACCTAACTGGGAGCTGCCTAACCTAACTGGGGGCTGTTTCTCAAGACAGGTTGCAGCTGAAAATGAGGACTTTGGCAGGTGTCCATTCATCTTCTCCAACCCCACCCCTTTTTTACTCCGTAGCAATCAGCCCCCTCCGCCTGTCAACCTCAAAAAAAAAAAAAAAAAAAAAACCAGACCCTGCCCCTCTGAAATGTATGCCCCTCCCCCCCTTCCCTCTGTCCTCTGCTTGTCTGCTCATTGGCAGGAGGGCGAATGGTGTCCCCGTGGACTGTGAAAGGGAGAGGGCTTTACATCCTTACGCAGAGCTTGATGCGCATGTGTTTGTACGTATTGGTCTTCAAAGACAGCGTGTCTTGATTCACACGCGTGGAGCTGATCAGTGATGGAATATTACATCTGAGGAAGCCTTGATTGCAGCAAAGCCCACTGGCCTGTTTTAATGCGAAAGCAGGAGAGCATCAAGCTGAATGCAGAGCTCGTCGGACAGCAACTCTCCCTGGCTATCCTCCTGTCTCTCCTCCTCCTCCTCCTCCTCCTCCGCCTCCTCCTCCTCCACGTTGGTAATCCATGCTGACACAACGCACAAAGGACTAAATGCTGGCTGCATCCTCCAGCAACAAGGCACTTGTCTTTGTTCCTGCTGATCTTTTCTCATCAACTTGTCAGTAAAGCAGGATGCTGTTTCTGTAAGAACACTTGCATCTGTGTATCACATCCCTGGGATGCCGGCCTCGCTGTGCTACTCCTCCTCCCCCCGTGTCTCCTCCTCCTCCTCCTCGACTGGTTCATTCAGAAGAAGCATCACAACAAGGCTTCAGCCGCGAAGAGGCATTTTTCTTTTCTGATTTCCTTTTTTTTTTTTTTTTTTTTTTTTAAATCTTGTTTGAAGCTCGTGGGACCAGAGGTTGCTTTTTTCTCTCCTTCATCTGATGCATATATGTAGAAGGAAATCAGGTCTGCTTGCTTTTCCTCCTGTTGTTGTCGATCTCTATTCATTCAGCTTCACGTCACTATACCGACAGGTAAACCAGGGTTATTTATAAACTGATGCAGATTTAGTTTTGGCTATCTGTGCAGCGTTAGCATGTGTTCGATATATGCAGTTATGCTATTCTTAATTTTTTTTTTGTTAAAACCATAGACATTTTCAGCAGTTTGAATCTTTTCAAAACAAATGACACTAACGTTTCAAAGAGAGACAATGAGATGATACGCTGCCCTCCTTGTTGAAAATGAAGCATGACCACCCATTTTCATCAGACTATCAAAGTAGAAAAATATGCAGATTATACTGTTTTCTTCCCAGAAAGATATAATGATCGAGTGCAGCGTAAACATGCGTGCAGTTGGTATGGATCCGTGCTACCATTGATGTGTCACATGCCAGTGCAGTCTGTAGTAAAGCTTGAAGGCGTGCTAAGTAAGCAGATATCGGTTCACCTTTACTGCTGTTGTCACTGTTTGCATAATGGACCAGTGATGATCAAAGAGGTGAGTCCAAACCTGCAGACCCTGCATCAAGGTAGTTGAAGGCAAAGTTGAGCTGGCAATTTCTTATTCTATTGTGTGGAGTGTTGCTAGTAGGTTAGCACCAAGGTTAGAGTTATTTGGATTTATTAGATGAGTGACCTAAATAAGGGATGTCTGTGCAATAATAACGTGAATACTGTGGATTTTGCATGAGAGCAAGCAATGACTTAAAAGAAGACGTGTGTGTGTGTGTGTGTGTATGTGTATATATATATATATATATCTTCATTGTCATGCTAAAGAGGCTATGATGAATAGATATGTTCATGTTTACAGTTAACAATTAAAATATAAGAGAAAAAGAATACTTCATTTGTTTAACATTAACGTGTCTTCTTCCTGTCCTAAAAACATTAGAAGATATTGTTGATTGGAAAGGATCAAATATTATTAAGATACTCTGATGTTACAGGAGAGGTATAGATAGATAGATGTACTTTGATTGATCCCAAACTGGGAAATTGCAGTGTAGCAGCAGCAAGATATAAAAACACAATATTAAATAGCAATATAAAAATAGTTGGGGGTCTCAGGCAATAAATGTGCAAAAAAAAAAAAAAACAGAGCTGAAACTTCAAATTAATTTTCATCCAACTCCAACACAGTCCTGGATTTTGTCCTGAGCAAGTACGTAAGCTCTTCCCTTTGTTTGGGTCGTCACAGTGGACCATCATGTTCCGTATAGTGGTTTTACGCCGGACGCCCTTCCTGTCTCAGCCCTCCTTGTTCGTCCGAGGGTGAGAGCGGCAGTATGACTAACTGGAGCAGTGGGGACAGTCTGGCGACAATCTGGGGTTCACTGTCCTGCCCAGGGACAACTTTGTCATGTGAGGGAGCTGGGATTGAACCAGTGACCTTCCAGTCAGCATGTAACTCTAGCCACTACTCCACGGTCACCCTGTCAGGAGGGGTTAATTTTGGGCCCTGCCTATTATCATAAATGAATCTAGGTAAGCACCGTTTGCTTGTGAATAGTTTTTTTTCTTTACAGCGACTTTTGCATATGATGACAAAGATAAAAAATACATATATATTGACGGAGGTATTTTAAGGGGCCATCACAGCCTTTGGTTGGTATTTAATTATATCATGAAAGCAATTACTTCAGTGCTTATGATAAAATGATTGACGATTATATTAAATGTCATATTTCAAGCACAGAAGTAAATGATCCAGATATAGCCTAGATAAGGCCTAAGTGATTTGTTTCTGGTAAAGCTGGTGCACGCTAGAAACAAATGTTCAAAAAACGTGTGACTCAATATTGACTTTTTAGTTCAGGTCTAAGCCTGGATGTGGAGAGCCCGATGAAGTGTTTTTGATCTTAGAGTTAGATGTATGAAGCTCCTTTCACAAGAGATTAGCCTTTAATGCAAGAAATGATCAAAGCGTCTTCTCATTGACGTTACGTCGCTATTCAAGGTTAATGTATTTACCTGAAACACAGTCCTGTCGTAGGAGCAACACTCCACCTTTGTTTGCCTTACACAGCCAGCATGTTTTTAAAGCCCAGATAAGGCATCAGGCTCATACAGTCCTTGACTCACAACTGCCAGACACAAAACGTTACCAGAGAGGAAAAAAAAACCCAATATGTTCCAAAGCAAAGATCAAAGTTCACAGCTAATCAAATACTAAGATTATGCAAGAGAGGGTTCACTCCCCTGATAGGGGGGTGACTGCTTTAAAGCCGTGGTGATTTTAGATCACCCTACTTGTGGGACTTGAGATAATATCAGAGCTACGTTTGTGTGGGGACCACAAATTGGAATACAGCAGCTGGCATGTTTAAAAGTGGACTAAAGATCATGGGGAGTGAGTATAATAACCATAACAAAGCAATTAGCCAGTTTCATCAGATGTAGCTTAAGTGTTTTTTAGGGATGCAATGATGTTTTGGAGTGTTTGTAAAATACTCTTGAAATTACTTATTTGAACTACTTTGTGACTATTAAGTTTTTACTCTTCGGCTGCACTGATTAAGCTCTGAAATGATACTTCTGGATAAAGACTAGATAAACACTTAATGATTTTAGTTTTGTGCATTGTAATTTTCTTATCCAATAGCTGCATAGTTGTTTAATTGTTAATAGTTGTTGAACAGAGCTGATTTACTGTCGGGCTTGACAGCAGTTGTATTTTTCAGGTCATATAAACTCTCAAAGGCTTGAATCAAGGCAACTGGACTTCTTTAAAATATTTATTTTCTATTTTGAGAAAGTAGTCCAGCTTTTTAAGCTAACAGAAAAGGAAAAGATCTTGTATTTAAAAATGAAATGGTGGATATAAACAAGTAAGATAACGTTTTAGAGCATTTTGCTGTTTTGTAGTTGTACATTTGTATGCTTTTCTTTTCTTTTTGATGCTCAGTGACATCAGACATCATCAGAGTGCAGAGCTGAATTTTCCTATTGGCTGGATAACGATTTTCAGATACGCTTTATCCACTCAACCATGAGTGCGTGTGGATCTTGTTCATCTGACATCATGTTTGCTGTCTTAGTTAAATTTAAACTCCATTATAGTGTTTCTAAAGCATTAATATAATCATAGACTGTGTTGCTTTCTGACCTTGTGGGACAGTTTCAGCCCCACTGCAGCACTCGTGTGAGCTGGCGCTTTTCATTGAGTGACATTTGGTCATATTTGTGGGGAAAGTGCTGCTCAGCTTTACACTGCAACAATAAATAGTCAAGTGAGACGGTCCGACAGTTGCATTTAGGCTCTACAATGTGTGTCTCGATATCTTTCAGGTTAAACTTTTTAGGTTTTGGAATAATGTATTATTTCAACACAGGAGACAGGTTTTTGCAAAATTGTATATTATTTATTTAGAGTAAAAATAGCACTACTTTCCAAGGAAAACGATCAATTGTTTTGCAGAAAAGGATTAAACAATACTAAATATAGTGTTTTTTTTTCCACTAATGTGACAATCATTTAAAAATCTACGTTCGTAGTTTAACTGGCGTGAATGTGGTGTGTAAGACATTAAAAACAAACTTTCAAGTTTAATGTTCAGCACCGTAGTACTTCCCGAGCATGTTTCTGTATCTGAATGTGTTTACAGTAAAGCGCGCGTCTGTGCTGCTGCCAGAAGATTGTTTCGTTGTTTGTGTGAAGGAGCTTGTCCTCAGCAGTGAGTGTGACGGAAGCCAACCCATCTGTTATTGCAGGCAGAGAGCTGTAATCCCACTCGTCTTAGCCCTCTGTTGCAGATTGGCAGTGACATTTCAGCAGCGCAGGTGGCCTGGTCATCTTTCTCACGCACACAAACATATGCACCGGCACAAACAGAAAAATGTCAGAGGAATGTACAATTGAGAGCCAACCTCTGGAACAATGGCGCTCATGCAGCAGCTGCACCTGTTGGGTCTACAAAGATATCAGTGGGTTAAAAAATTACATAATTAATTTGAAAGTGCAGTAGGGCCCTATGAAATACATTTTATTTTTTCTCAAATTCCGTTTTAATTTTTTTCATTTTCGGTGTTTTTTGGTTTTTAATTTTTGAGAATTCCGTTTTAAGCATTTTATGCATATATAACCCCAAGACAGTATATAAAGTAATGAAATATAAACAGTTTCATGCAATTATAACTGTAAACTCTAATGTTTTTATACATTTAAACATAGTGTCCAACAAAATATTGGGGTTTTTTTTTTTTACAAACAAAAAAAATCTTTTTTTCTATGTAATAAATGACAAGGAAAAAAAAACTCTGAAGTTAGTCAAGTAATTTAAAGTGCAAAAAGAAAGAAATAATCGTTTTAGTTTGTTAAATTTCTTTGTCAGTTTGTGTCTGTCATGACAAACTGTGCGTCTGAACAGAAAAAACTATATTTACTGTAGCTGATGTAGATACTATGAAATTGGTGCTTTTCATTTATTAAATGATCCTCGTTGGAAGACCACGGGGCAGACCAGGACACGCTGGAGAGATTATATCTCTCAGCTGGCCTGGTGGAAGCGGCCGGGGGGGGGGGGAATCTGGGTTTCTCTGCTGAAGCTGCTGCCCCCGTGACCAAGCAGGAGCTAATGGATGGATGGAAGTGATCCTCGCACGTATCTTTGCGTGCCCATTTAACTGTTTGCTGGCTAAACTTGCAGAACATTGAAGTACCTGGCAGTAAGACGCCAGTTCCTTCGCTTCTTCGCCCGTTTCTCAGGTGGCCGCTCAGCTTTTTTTTTTTTTTTTTTTTTTTTTTGCTCATGAGGAAAGCAGGAGCAGGATGGGACAGAGAAGCCAGAGTGTCCCCACCTTTTAGTGACCCCTCTTGGAACATTTTGTCAAAAGAAAAGTTCCTCTTAGTCCGGGAGAAAAACATACACTATATTACCAAAAGTATTCGCTCACCTGCCTTGACTCACATATGAGCTTTACTTCATCCCATTCCTAATCAATATGACGTGGCTCCATCTTTGCAGCTAGAACAGCTTGAACTCTTCTGGGAAGGCTGTCCACAAGGTTTAGGAGTGTGTTTATGGGGATTTTTGACCATTCTTCCAGAAGAACATTAGTGAGGTCAAACACTGATGTTGGACCAGAAGGTCTGGTTCTCAGTCTCTGCTCTAATTCATCCCAAAGGTCTTCTATCAGGTTGAGGTCAGGACTCTGTCAAGTTCATCCACACCAGACTCTTCCATCCATGTCTTTATGGACCTTGCTTTGTGCACTGGTGCACAGTCATGTTGGAAGAGGAAGGGACCAGCTCCAAACTGTTCCCATAAAGTTTGGATCATGGAATTGTCCAAAATGTCTTGGTCTGCTGAAGAATTCAGAGTTCCTTTCTCTGGAACTAAGGGGCCAAGCCCAGCTCCTGAAAAACAACCCCACACCATAATCCCCCCTCCACCAAACTTTACACTTGGATCAATGTAGTCAGACCAGTACCGTTCTCCTGGAAACCACCAAACCCAGACTCTTCCATCAGATCACCAGATGGAGAAGTTGTGATTTGTCTCTCCAGAGAACGTTCCTCCACTGCTCTAGAGTCCAGTGGTGGCTGCTTTACACCACTGCATCTGACTCTTTCCATTGTTCTTGGTGATGTCTGGCTTGGATGCAGCTGCTCCACCATGGAAACCCATTCATGAAGCTCTCTGCTCTGTTGTTGAGCTGATCTGAAGGCCACATGAAGTTTGGAGGTCTGTAGTGATTGACTCTGCAGAAAGTTGGTGACCTCTTTTCACACTATGTTCTTCATCATCCTCTGACTCCGCCCCCTCAGTTTAGGTGTCCTACCACTTCATGGCTGAGTTGCTGTCGTTCCCAAACACTTCCATTTCCTTTTAATACAGCTGACAGATGACTGTGGAATATTTAGGAGGAAATGTCACGACTGGATTTGTTTCACAGGTGGCCATGGAAGTGATTGGAACACCTGATTCTGATAATGTGGATGGGTGAGCAAATACTTTTGCCAATATAGTGTACATAATTTGTCCATTATGGATATCGTGACTGTAAACATGAGGCTGCTCTTACTGGTCACCCACTGCTGTTAATGGTGCAGTTTTATGATTCACTCATTCTTTCCTCGGGTGCTGATTGTAGAAGTCTTTCGGGCCGTTACCATTTGTCAGCATTAAAAATAGTGTAGGATTCGATAACAAGGCTGTGATTTCTAAATATATTTTGCCAACAATAAGCTGTGCATTGACTCTTTTTCTATTTTTTGGACTGCACATTTGTGCATTGAGGTTTTTGGAGAGACAGAAATATTGCATCTCTCAGTACTAAATGGCTACATGGGAAAGAGCCTTGTGCAGGTAGTCATGTCTGCTTGTCAGAACTGGTGTATTTAGGAATGATAAGATATCAGTGTTCACACTGCAGGAACGTGCATGAAGGGGGGTGTAGAGTGAGTGGAGCTGGAGGAGGAGGAGGATGTGTGGGTTTAAAATGTAGGTTGGAGGTTAGATTTTGGTGTCTACAGAGAAGTTCCCTAACCGGGGATGCTAGATTTATTCACAGCTTGATGCTTTTTACCCACCGCTTCAAAGTGATTTGAAATGATTGAATTAAAAGGATTATCCCGAGATTAAAATGTTGAGTCTTGTGGGTAAATTAGATCTGATTCATGATTGCTTCAGCCGTTCATTCCCATGTAAGTTCAGGGGGCCTCTCGTAAGCTGCTACTGGCCTTGACTGCTCCTCTGTGTGCACCTTGCATAATATTAGATAACTGGAATTCAATTTTATTGCTTAAAGGAGGCAGAGCTGCCATTTTGAACAGAAACTTGCGTATGCAGGTGCATCTCAAAAATTACAATATTGTGAAAGAGTTTGATATTTTTTTGTCACTCATTTCAAAAGGTGCAACCCACATATATAGATTATCACAGAGTGAAATATTTCAAGGCTTTATTTCTCGAAAGTTTAGTGATTGTGGCGTACAGATCAATGAAAACCCAAAATCCGGTGTCTCAGAAAATTAGAATATTGTGAAAAAGTTCAACGTTGGAAAGTCATGGTGTCACGTCCCTAATCAGCTAATTAACTCAAAACACCTGCAAAGATTCTCTGAGCCTTTAAATGGTCTCTCAGACTGGGTCAGTTGGCTACACAATCATGGAGAAGACTGCTGACCTGACAGATGCCCACAAGGCAAGTCATTGACACCCTCCACAAGGAGGATAAGCCAGAAAAGGTCACTGTTAAACATGCTGGTTGTTCAGCTCTATCCACGCACCAATCATAGAAAGTTGGAAGTCGAAGGAAAAGGTGCACCAGCTAAAGGGATAACTGCAGCTTTGAGAGGATTGTCAAGCAAAATCCATTCAAGAATTTCGTTGGGGCTTCACAAGGAGTGGACTGAGGCTGGAGTCGACACATCAAGAGCTGCTATCCACAGACGAATCCTAGGTATGGGTGACAAATGTCTTTGCAGGAAGACACATTCAGTCCTCCAGCTACTCTGCTGAGATGGGTGCAGTTTTAAGGTGGCTTAAATGTTGCTCCAATGGACTTGAATTATTGGCTGCCATGGTTTGTTTTTACTTAACCTGGTGGCTAGAATGGCTAGTAGCTACCTCATATGTTCAGTATCAAGCCAAAAAAAAAGCTGCCAAAGAAGGCCACTTGCTGTACTTTAACTCTCCATTGTGCCCTTAGCTTTAAAAGCCTGCAAGCAATAATTTGCACTGTTTAAATAAATGGAACTATTTTTCTCAACACATCTTTTATTCATTTTGTCCAGCATTTGCAAGCTGCCTGTCAGCCATATAATGTGTAATTGATGCTTTCAGTTCAATAAATTCAAACAAACTTTAAAATCTTTCAGAAAATGATGTAAAAGTATCTTAAGATGAATATCGATATATATATCATATCGTGAGCCTGAACATCGTGTATCGTATTGTATCGCAAGATTAGTGTATCGCTACAGACAGAAGCGTCTTACTTGGGCGGTGGAGAAAAGGAATTGGACTGTCGCTCAGTGGTCCCAAGTCCTCTTTTCACATGAAGGTGAATGTCTTTTGGAAATCAAGGTCCCAGAGTCTGGAGGAAGAGTGGAGAGGCACAGAATCCACTTTGCTTGAAGTCCAGCGTTAGGTTTCCTCAGGCAGCGATGATTTTCGCTGCCATGTGCTGGTGTCGGTCCAACGTGTTTTCTGACATCCACATTCAACACACCCATCCAGCTACCATGAAATTTTCGAGCACTTCATGCTGACAAGCTTTATGGAGATGCTGATTTCATTTTCCAGCAGGACTTGGTACCCAAAGCTGGTTCAATGACCATGCTGTTGCTGTGCTCGACAGGCCAGCAAACTCACCTGATCTGAACCCCACAGAGATTATGGGGGGTACTGTCAAGAGGAAGATGAGACACCAGACCCAACGATGCAGATGACCTGAAGGCTGCTATTCTGTTACACCTAAGCAGTGTCACAGCCGGATGGCCTCTAGGTCACGCCGCATTGATGCAGTAATTCATGCAAAAGGAGGCCCAACCAAGTATTTAGTGCATAAAAATTAACATGCTTTTCGGAAGTCTGACATTTCTGTTTCATTTTATGTAATATTCTAATTCTCTGAGACACTGATTTTTGGTTTTCATTATCTGTAAGCCACAGTCATCCAAACTTTCAGGAAATGAAAGCTTGAAATATTTTCACGCTGAGTAATGAAGTCTATATAACGACAAGATTGACAAAAAATATTGAAGTTTTTCATGAAACTCTGATTTTCTGAGATGTACCTGTCAGCAGTCTGCGTTCCCTTCCTTGATCCCTTCCCTACATCCTGTATAGTTTTCAAGCCTGAGCAGATGCCATTAATGCCAGGATGACCTTGTATTCTTGATAAGCATGCAACTCGGCTGCTTTCAGACATCTGTCTGCCTTGTTATTCTAATGTTACAGGCTGAACCAAGAGGCTACAACCTAAAAAGTCTGTTGGGTGTACAAAGATGAAAACTGGAGGCTGTTAGATAGGCTTGCAGATGTTTTCATAGAGATATTGCTTAACTTGAAAAGGACTTTTTTTTTTTTTTAGATGAAAGTGCCTGTCTGCGCTGGTATTTATAGGTCATATAAAAAAATCTCTAGCTTTATTTTCCTCATGATTGAACTGAATGCCAGCTGAAAAGTGATGGATTATCTGCTTGAGGAGTGTCGTCAGATGTAGTCGTCAGGTGGTACCTGGTTTCAGGTAAGAGCTGTCGTGTAACTTCACGCTGTCTTCTTTGTATTTTATCTGCAGTAGTTGGTGCTCTCAGTGTTGTAGCTCTTGTCTCTGTCCTGGTTGTGTTTACAGTTGCAAAAGTGTAAGTTAATGATTTGATTGGGGTTTATAGAGTCAGCAGTGGTGGTCTGATTATGATAGAGGGCAGGCGACCCTGAATTCTGAGCTTCTTCCTTCTTAATCTCCTGCCATCTGCGAGACATCGTTTTCAGAATCTTGTTCGCTACGGGAAACCGAAACCTACAGTCTGAAAGATTTGGATCATGTTGCAAGGCACACCTGGCTGGCTGGTCTTGTTAACAGTTGCAAAGATCTACAAAAAAAAACACAAACCTGTTTACAACATGTCTGATGTCACGTGAGACAGGCTCATGTGTGTCTGCCTGGTCCATTGCTGCACCAGCAGGGACAGCTGTGATTTGTTTCAAAAATCTTCTGTATTCATGGGAGATCCATTGATGTGACTCAGCATTTCAGATGCTAAACATTCATTGCCGGAAAGCAGAAGTCATTCAAATGTTTGTTAGCATAGTCAAAGCTTGAATTTTCTTCCTCTCCACTGCCACACATGATCTCATTTCAGTAGCGTTCAGGGGTGTTTGGTGTTATAATTAAACATAATCTATGTGTGCGTGAACTTGAGGATATATGGCTCACTTTTTGAGGAAGAGTGCATTGACTGTTTCCCTCTATGACGTTTGTGAAATATCAGCAAACTTTCTTCTTTTTCTTAATTGCAGTTTTTGGAAAAAAAAAGTCAAACGTTTGAGGCAGGCCTGTGTGGGCCACTGTTTAAAAGCCTTGGTTGTGTTTTAGGCAGAACATATAGAGAGGTGTTGTGGTAAGTGCTGGAAACTTTCTTTCCTGCAACTTTTTTTTTGTCATATAAATAGACATGCATATAATTGTATTAACAAACTGGCTTTAAATTTACGTGAAATCTTTTTGTGTTGGTTCAGATGAAAATCTGTTGTATGAAGGAACATTTGTCACATCTGATTAATGAGTGTAGTGAGGTGATCATGCGCTTCAGCAAAAGTTTCTTTCCATACTGCTGACTCAAGAGTCCACGTATTGTAAATTGTGCCTCCTTTCAGTATTAATTCCTCTCTCTAGCAGTGGGCAGCATTCATTAAAACCACTGGTGTAATCTGTCACGGCTGTGAAATGGGAGTACTTTGAATTCTGTCCTTGAGATGGGACTTTTTTTTTTTTCAAGTCAATACTTTTGATTTAAGATTTTAGATTCGGTATTGGAATCATAGAGCGATAGAAATTGACTGTGACTGAGCAAAGGTTTGGATTTTGTTTTGCCTGTCATTATAGTTGTGATTTCTACTTTTTTCTTTTGTCAAAAAATCCATGATTGAGGGGTGTGAGAGAATTACATAAGGTCCTTTAATCAAGTACAATTGAATAAACATAAGTTGCACTTGCACCTCATATGTGCTCATTTAGTTTAAAGGTTTGATTTTAGGGAAAGAATGAGGCCAAAGAGACCAACAGATCCTGCTAAGAATATAGACACGTTTGTGTGTGTGTTTGTGTGTGTGTGTGTTAGGTCAGGGCATGATTAGCGCAGCAGGGCATAGCAGCCACGTCCAGCTGCTCTCTCCAGAAGTGTGCCATGACACACAACAAGGCCTGCAGTGAATGATCCACCAGCAAAGAGAAGCTCTGCTTTAAAATTAATGAGACACATGGCCTGCTGCTTTATGATTGTCTTGCAGCCCCTGACAGATGCACGCAGATTGTGTGAAGCAGCACACAGGTTGTGCTATTTACTTGTTTAAAGATAGTGGAATGGAGCCAAAAGGGTTCACCTGGTTGTTTGCTAGAAGTGGAGGGAAGATGCCACTTTGAAGTGCATTTTAAAATTTTTATTTTATTGTGATTGCTATATTTTTTTTTTTCTCCTAAGGTTGCATTGAACTTTTGTTCTCTCATGCTTTCAGTCACCCCTGATCTGTTCCCGGAAACCACCCTGGTGCCATCTCTGCCGGCAATACCGTCGGCACGGTCCGACCACCGCACCTCAGAAGCCCCGGAGGCGCCACAGCAGCGGAAGAGGCGGCGCTGCCAGGCCCCGGCCGTCGCCCTCAGCCTGTAGGCCAGGCCCCTACCAAGGCAGCATGGAGGTGGGCATGCGTGTGGTGCGCGGCCTGGACTGGAAGTGGGGGAACCAGGATGACGGCGAGGGGCACGTAGGCACTGTGGTGGAGATCGGCCGGCAGGGCAGCACCACCACCCCAGACAAGACGGTGGTCGTTCAGTGGGACAGCGGCACACGGACCAACTACCGTACCGGCTACCAGGGCGCTTACGATCTGCTGCTTTATGATAACGCTCAAATTGGTAAGTAGCCAAGTCACACTGAAACTTTCAGCACTAGGTTTCAGCTTAGCAAAGTAATGCAAATGAACATTCAATAACTTCCTGCATATGAAGTTGATGCATTATTTCACCATTTTTAACATTCAATACATACCAGAATAGTACCCTGGAAGTAACTTGCAGATGGTTGTTGTTTCCTGAAAAATTGTTATAGTTGATAAAAAAAATAATTAAATGGACATTTCTATATATAAGAGTTATACAGCCCTGTAACTTTTAGCGCAAGATGTGTCACCGTTTTTACAACTTTAAAAATCTTTTTAAAAAGATTTTAAAAACAACAAACTCCTTGTGCACACATCCGTTAGCTTGGATGGTCATACATTTTTGGATCCTCTTGCACATTTGAACCCGTTTGTCATTGGTTGGGCTCGTGAAGCCTTCACAAAGCCCATTTTGAGTTGGCACGATGCAGTTAAGACCATCTATTCAGCTCTTTTTCTTTGGGCTTGAATGACACACATTAATGCAGGACCCATTAGTATTTTTGCTCCATTTAAAGCAACATTTTTCTGCCTCAAAAGCTTGCCTTTCAGTTAATGGAGCGAAAGAAGATGAGAAATGATGAAGAGCCGAGGGGATGGGAGCATTTTTGTAATGCTGCCTGTGCCGAAGTTCTTTGCCATCTCTTGATATTAGCCACCGTCATAAGTCACATCAGGCAGGATGTGACCTACGCTGTGAATGTTGCCGTCACTGCAGTTCGAGGACTAAATGGTTGCCATTTTATTCTATACCATGACTGGTTTAGAATAAAAATGGATCCATTAAAAGGAAAAAGAAAAAAGATTTGAAACATAAATGTTAATTTTGAATTTATGGCCCTTCTCACAGCTTTGTCTTTCCTTCCAGGAGTGCGTCACTCCAATATCATCTGTGACAGCTGCAAGAAACACGGTATCATGGGAATGCGGTGGAAGTGTAAGGTGTGCTTTGACTACGATCTGTGCACCCAGTGTTACATGAACAACAAGCACGACCTCAGCCACGCTTTTGAACGATACGAGACGGCACATTCCCAGCCGTGAGTACCACTCTGCCAGTTCACCAGCACGACTGATCATCATTCATACTGTAATTACACTGTTGTTTGTCGCAGCACGTTCACAGTGTGTGTACTGCTCATATCCAGTTTGACCCTTGGGAGGAAAGGCCTTATTAGTGTTCTTTCCTCTCATTTATTAATTAGTGAGTTGGATGCTAAACCCAGACCTCCAGATTCAGTCAGCATCAGTTAGTTTCACACTCAGGAGTCATATATCCTACGTTAGATTACAAAAGGGAGGAGGATCATATGGAAAGTAAAACATGATGTGAGTCGTGTCATCCTGTTGTGAGGCTGATTTACTACCTGTAAGACCGTTGGTGTTGGAATTTATGACAGAAAAGACTGCAAAGGCGTGTTGGAGTGACATGGTGTCAGCAAACCGGTTTTGAGGGTGATCATCTTGGTACTTTAACTGTTCAGTGACCCAAAGGCACATTCAGCAGCAGTAAAAAAAAAAAAAAAAAACGATTGAAAAGTAAAAGATAAATTACTTTAAACTGGATGGCAATGAGCCTTGACCCACATATCCCATTAAACATCTGAAGAGAGAGAGATGACATGTATCCCTGCAAAAAAAAAAGGACTCATAAATGTTGAAGAGCTTTAAAAGATAGCAGTGGAAGAGCAGCAGAAACCACAAGCTAACAGACGAAGAGGAAGTTCTCAGTGGGTATAAGTAACGTGGAGATACTTTTGTCAAGTTATTGTGTCCTGAGCACATTTTATCTTCACTTTATTTAACTATTGTACTTTTTTGTTTAGAAACCTTGAAAAGTTCAAAGTAAAGCAGCTCTTCCTCACATTTAAGGAGCTGTAACAGTCAACTAACAGATATTTCTGGCCTTACCATAAGCCCGTAGCCGTTGCTCTTCCGTTGTTGACTTGTCAGTTGTCAGTTCATTTCACATGCTGTACGAGTTACTGGTGCGCCGTCCTGTCTATGCCATCACCTCTTAGGCATTTCAAGCATTGCTTTTCTTCGACAGAATGACTTTTTTTTTGTCACAATTCAGTTATAAAATGCGTACTGAGTGAAACAAATGCGGTCAAAAATTGCCAATGCTGTATCCATTCCATTAAAATTGGACAATACAACACCTGAGGTCTGACAGAAAAACAGTGTGCACAAACCTCTTAACATACATTAGTAATAAATAATTAGATGCACATTTAAATTGAATAAAGGAGCAGATTTGTTTTGCAGTGGTCTGTGTGATCACTCAGTTCTGTTATTAAGTCAGTTTAGACAAACCTCTTGGGGCTTAGATGCGGATAAATGTTTAGTGAGCCGATTCCAAGTGTCCTACGTCTCCAGATTTACTGGAGTGAGTTCTCCCTTCAAAGTCCACTCTTCTGCATCAGCTCACAATCAAGCTCCAAACTGCTCCAGGCGCTGTCTGAATGTCAGCTGCATGGCCTGTTCTTATTTTAATGAGGTGATATGTATGACCCAGATTTCTTCTGTAGTTTAACCTGGTCCAGGTCCAGCTCAGTTCCATTTATTTTCCCGAGCCTGCTGTCCAATTAATGCTGCAAATAGGTGTCTGAATCGTGACTTACTGCTCCTTTCAGAGTGATTCAATCATCAGGTTGATGGTTTTTTTCATTAGAGGCTGGAAACTAGCAGCGGCACAGCAAGGATGAAAAAGTAAAAGTATCAACTCTCAAGAAGCAACTCTCTGAGTCCGCAAATTTAACTTTTGAAAGTTGTTTTCTGTTTAATATGTAATTGAAATGGTTTGATTGTTAAAATGTGAACCAGATTATAACTTCCAATACCCTTGACTTATCGATGGTTTTTTTGTTCTCGCTCCCTGCTTTTGATCAACTTGATTTCAGTCTCCTGAGAATCACAAATGTTCTTATTGAATTCTCATTTGGGATTGTGGGTCGTGCCCTATGCTTGTCTGCACCACGGATGGTGAGGATGATTACAGATTTGAGCTTTTAGTGAAATCTGGCCCATGCAATGATGATATAATAATCCTAAAATAGCTTCAATAATCTCATTGCAGCTCATATCCCAATGACAAGTCAAAAATAGAGGTTTTTCTTCTTTCTTTAGGTCCAAATGTTTCGTGGCTCATTTGCATCCTTTCATTAAGATGCTGTTACTGGTGGATCAAACATTACCATCTATTTATGGGGTTCAAATGTTGTATCATGCAGATAATTTTTCATTTTTGTAAACTGGACCAATTTTGCAACATGTTAACAAAAATATAATGCATCTTTTGAATAATAAACCATATTAAGTAAAGCGGACACATGGCACAAGGAACTTAATGAACAGCCAATAAACTGAAGCAAATTTACTTTGTTGATTAGTGTGTCTAACTTTGTTCTTTGTAGTAATTTACATCTTTAATCTGAGCTATGTCAAGGTTGTTTGTAATCCCAAACAACTGCAACACTTGCAATCCGAGTATGACATCATTAAGACTGTAACGATAAACCTAACCTGACCACTAGATTGTTAAATGTTCATCCTGCACAACTTTTGCACCAAGTATGCAATGTTCCATTTTTGTTTTTTGACAGTTGTGAACGTGGGATTTTATCGTAGTGTATTTTCAGATGTGTAACAGCAGCTTTTCATGCATCTGTTCCACCAGGCTTTCCTCAACTTGAACTTCCTCAAACCACATCCTATTTTCATTTACTCGTCCCCCTGGAGGTAAAACGAAAGTGAAATATCAGTTTATAGAAATCCAGTTTTTTTCTGATTTATCAGATATAAGGAAACATGTTTCGTTTCATTGAATAGGATACATTTAAGTAGACGAACTGTCAGGTAGGAAGTGTAGCAGGGAGAGAGGCGCAGTTGAGATGTCTAGACAGAATCATGAATGCGTTGTATTGTGTTTGTTGCCTGGCAACCTGCTGAGGCTGCATGCGGCACAGGTGAACTCTCTTAGTTAACAGCATGGATAGAAATGTGAAAATAACAGTTAAACATCTAGAATGCTGTGGGGCTCCTTCACAGGTCTCCGGGTTTATATCACCTGTTACCACAAGCACTCCTGCCCCACTTCTGCTGTCCCTGTAACATCCGAAATCTGAGCAGGGAGCCGCCGGAGTCCAGAACCTTCTTCTGTAGCCGCATATTAGAAAGCACAATACTCCCGCTGTCTTCCTGTCAGCACAGTTTGTCCATTGTACCTCTCAAGGATCTCATACCCTCCATGATGATCGAGAGAAAAACTGGTTAGCAGTTCTTACTTCTTGCGTTCAGATTTTCTTCTGCCCTTCATCCTTGACTTCCTCTTTTCAGCTGTCTGCTTTGAGGTCTCGTTCTGGCCATCGGTTCGTTTATGGACAGCTCAGTCAGCTTCTCCCACATGAAGACCCCCTGTCATCCTCATAACGGATGCTAAAAAGCGCTAAAATCTTTTCACAGAACAGCATCCAAACCTGCATTGAAAAGTGTTTCAAATCATAGTTATAACAGCAAAAAAGCTCAGGAGCAAAGAAAGACACAGGGCCTGATCTTCCGCCAAATCTCCTAAAATCGCTATTAGGGGGTAGCGGGTAGTGGAGGGGCTTCCCCCACAAAGAATGCAATCTTCCACCTTGCTAAACCCGCTATCCCACCTGCGCTAGCCGCTATATTATGCATTGGAGTGGTTAGGGCGTTCCACCTGTTAAACCAATCAGTGCGTTAATTGCAGGTAGCGGGTGGTCGGACCACCTGCTAGCCGCAACCCGCGATCGCAAGATACCGAGTTTGCGGAAAGGGCAAAAGACACGTCCACTGCCACACCTACAATGTGAGTAAGGGAGTCGACATAATGGGTAGCGGCTTTAGGGAGCGGAAGATTGCAAGGGGAGTTAGCAGAGGTTCCTAAACCTGCAATTTGCGGGTAGCAGCTAGTGGGTAACTGCTAGCGGGAAGTGTACGATCGGGGCCACAGTTTGACAGAACTGCCACAATATGAGTTGCGCTGTTGTTGAATTCAATCAGATTGATCCTGTGGCTGAAATTCTAATTCAATCTTTCTTAATACTGCAAGTTTTGGATGAAGTTAAGCTCTAAATGTTTTAATTTATTTTGGATAAAGTTCAGGTAAAGATTCTTAAGATATTGTTTAGCTATTGATACGTTTCCCACCTGGTTTGCATCTTTAATGAGAAAAATCCGTGCTTTCTGTTATTCTGGCCTAAAGATGTGTGTTTGAATTATTATAATTTTGTTTTTCCTCTTATATGGACGTTACACCATAAAACTCTTGTTCTTGGCTCGTAGAGCTGAAAAAAACATTTGCTTTTAAACTGTGCAAGACTTTAGTGATGGATTAAAAACAGATTTTGATTTTTGTTATAAAAACAGCCTTTGCTTCTTATATTACCATTATTTGATCAATTTATAAGTTTTGTCTTTTTAATCTTTTTCTAAGGGGGTTTGTAAATTAATCTTTTTATGATTAAAGGAGGAAAACGATGCCGTGGTTGTTTTCCAGCGCTGGAAGACAACCGTACTGTTTGGACAGCATCACATGAAACTCACTTCTCTTCCTGTCAAATGAATGAAACAAAGGAGCAGTCTAAAAAAAAAAAAAAAGGCTGCCTAGCACACTGCATCTTTATTTTCAGAACACATTGACCCAGATTTCACTGACAATATTTCAATGGACTGATTTATATTGCGGCAGTCATGGGACGCTGGTATTTGCCTGGATGGTCATATTTAGCTTGGTTTCATAATGTGTGTGACAAGCTGTGATTTATCTGAGGAAAGTGAGCATAGCAGTGTCATGACCGACTCCTTCCATGCGGGCGAAACATAGGTGGCACTTCATAAACAGCTTGGCAGGGTTGGTCTATTTGTAGTTCATGGACATGCTGTTAATATTAGTGTGCTGAGGGGACAATAAACTGCTGCAGCCTGCTGACACTGGAGCAGCATCACAAACATGGTGTGAGACTTGAGCCAGATCAACTGTGGCGGAGTGTTCCATTGAAATTACACCGGCTTTAACTGGATTAGCATGTTGCCATTCTCAGACGTGTGGATTAGCATTTTTAACTTCCTAGAAGGCATATATTAGATTATCGGCATTATATCCTGTGGAAGAAAATTCATTGTTGACAACAGCTATTGTTTCTGTGAGTGTATAGCTTTCACTTTTGCTATGTAATTTTTTGTTTTTTGTATATTTGTCCACGTTTTGGATATTACAGAAACCCCAAATTTAAATCCAACAAGATTTGTTTGAACCTTTGTTGAGCAAGCAAAAGTAGAATGTAAATGTTTCTCAGGGTTTCCCCCGACCAAAATAAATCTAGAATTTAATTTAATTGTCAGAACGGTTCATGGCTGGTGAGGGTGCCAGAATTGGGTATAAAAGCATCCATGGACAGTTTAGTTTTTCTAAGTAACTCACCACTTTGAGACTATCTCTGTCAGATAATCAGAGAACTGTTTGATCTTTCAACATCTTTGGTTGAAAGAATGTTAGAAAATTCTGGGGAAAGTCCAGTATACAAAAATGGAGATTTGAAACTACTGATGGACGTGCCCTCAGGAAAGGACTGCATAAGAAGCTGTCACAGCTCTCTTGATCTATATTGCTCAATGTGCTCAGGATCTGCATTGCTATTAAAGACAGACCGCCACCTCACCGCAGAATGTAACCTGAAATCTTATTATATTATGTATAGAAAATAGTTCTCTTAGCACAAGACAGTGCAAGTTTCAGCTTGCTTTTGGAAAAAAAAAAAGATGTTTGCTTCTACTGGTGAAAGATGAGAAAAACCATCAGGGAAACGTTAAGTGAAAGGTGCTAAAGCCAACGTCTTTAATGGCATTAGGGAGCATAGAGCCCCGTGACGTGAGTTGCTTGCTACTCGAGTTACTTTTGTCACACAGATTTGTGATGCTGATGAGCATCCTGAAATTTTAGAGAGACATACGCCACCGTAAAATAAACATCTTCTCCTGGGAGACCTGGGGTAAATTTTAGCAGGACAACGCTAGACCTTTTCCTTCGTGACTTACGACAGCGTGACTTTATTGAAACAAAGTTCATGTGCTTGACTGGCGTGCCTGCAGTCCTGAAAATCTACGACGCATCATAAAGAGAATCCGACAGCAGCCACGGACCGTTGAGCGGCTGAATTAAAAAGTGTAATTAATATTGAACACGGTGCTAAAGAGGCCTCTCTGAACGTTTAACATGTCCCTGGCTTTTTAAAAACTCCACAAGGTCCACGCTGTGCGTTCTTGGAATTGAGAAGCAGCCAGATTTTCTTGTACTTGTGTTCTTTTTGATAAAGCAATGAACAGATTTACAAGATAAGTTTAAATTTTTTTTTTTTTGCAGTTTGGGAAACTTTTTTTTAATAACTTTTCTGGAAATGGGGCTTGTGCATTGAAGCATCCGTGCTCATGCATGACACAGCTCAGGGCAGCATATGTGTGTAGCATGTGTTTACAGGAATGTGGTTTGTCTGCTGCTGGTTAATCGGCTCTTCCTCACAGAAACCACACACATGCACTTCCAGGGAAGTTAACCGTGAGAACTCGGTGCCTAATCCTTTTTCTTGTACATCAAGCTACCCTGCTCCCATTTGACGTCCTTTATTTTCCACCCAGTGCCGTCTCTCTTCGACTTGGAATCGGCGATCACAAACCCCAGACTGTTAGACGTACAGCTTCACTTTTTCTGATAGATGTCCCACAGCTTGTAAATGTGTATGTCCTGGCAGATTATTGTGTACTCCACTGCTTTTGTTTGGAGTAAAAAGCTTACCCTGGTCGACTGTTGACGCTGCCTGTGGGTCAGTAGGCATAAGTCTTCCGTCCTTGTGCTGTTTGTGTGCAGGGCTGACATTTGGTCAATCAGGATTACAAATCTTTATCCTGCGGAAGAACATGCGATGAGAAACAAATGTCAAATGCTGAGGTCATGTTCCTTTGTCATCAAACTGGGACATCTGTCACCTTTCATCCTCCCTAAACCTGAAATCATCTTAGAAAGTTTTTCTCTCTTAATGAGTTAGTTTTACTTGTAAACAGTCATTTGTGTTTGTTTTCAGTCCATCCAGTCTTGTGAACTAAATCTAGTTTGTGCTACTGGAAATATCAGCTCATGTTTTGGATTCCTGAGCGGTCTTTATTACTCAAACAATTCACGATACTTTTTTTTTTAAGCTATAAAAAACATGCTAAAAACAGGCACACAAGCAACTTCTATGCATTCAATCTCTAAATCTACAAGCACAAATATGTAGATTCACACATAATGGCTAGCAGCATGTGCGTGCTCTATGACTTCCTGTAAGGTAGCCTGCTTTCTGATCGCTCTGCTGTTTAGGATTAGGATCAAAGCTCTGCTCAGACACACACCATCAGACACGCAGACCTATTCAAGCTCAGTCCCAGATTTACTGTTAGTTGGCTGCACAAATAAATGCTCCGGCTCTGGAACCTGGAAGTAAGGCTAGCCGTGGTAAACCATAGGTGCGCTGGAGCAACCAAGTCTTCTTGAGGCATCTTAAGAAAGAGGAACTGGATTTTCAGTTTTGTTTTTTAAAGCCCCTCAAAAAGCTGTTTGGTTGAAATGGAAGTTGGAGCTTGATGTTGGGAGAATTATGGGAATAGGCAGCTCCTTTGCACCGAGATCTGATCAAATCTTCACAATAAGGTATGGCTGATTTGGAGGACATGACCTGTGTAGAAATCTGCATTCACCGTCAGCGATGTTGGTCATTGTGTTTTTTTTTTTTTTTTTTAAAGTACCGGTGGTTTTATCATTAGGATACATCATTAAGATACACTGATGGTTTTAAAGGCTGACTTTTTATTTTCTGTAAAACCAGGATCTGTAGATCCAGTGCCACTGGATCACTGTTTCATATACGCGTCACTTTCAGTCAACATAGCCGGTGGAATAACCGGCACCAATAACACGGGTCGCGTATTTTCACAGCAGGTGTATTTTCGTGTTATTTTATTTTTTTCTGGGGAAGGGCCAGCCTCAGACTGCCACAGATTCACAGCTGTTATGATGGTCTTTTTTTTTTTTTTTTTTTTTTTTGAGAATTACTGGCATTATAAACCACAAGCTAAAAAGTGGGGTCGCGTCTTTGGGATTTCGTAGCATAGATGGTGCTTAGAGCAGTTTGTTCAGCTGTGTCTCCGTACTCTTATCACAGAGTGAGCTTGACACCGAGGCAGAACCTCCCGCGGATCATCCTCAAAGGAATCTTCCAGGGGGTTAAAGTAGTTCGTGGACCGGACTGGGACTGGGGCAACCAAGACGGTGAGTGGTGTGGTGGAGGGGTTGTTCACGACATCAGCTTAGCAAGTCCTTTGTAAATCTTTTTTTTTTTTTTTTGAGCATGTAACTGTATGTTTTCATCATGTCTCACCGTTCATTCAACAGTCATAATATTCTAACCTCACAACTCATTAACCTGAATAATGTGATGTCAGTGTGTCCGCGTGTGCACTTATGCTGCCAGTGAATCATCTGTGCCTGCCTATTTGTGTCACCATCTTTATTGAGTCCTTGTTTTATAACAGCTATGTTTCCTGCATTTGTTTTTCCATCCCTGACATAAGCTGAATTGCTTCATCACCTCTATGATGCGTCTCTTGAGAAAAACGGACAATATTTCTTGTGGTGGTTTTGTGTTTATTGCTTCTTTGCTTGTTTGTTCCAAATTATGCAACAAAATGTTTTGAAAAAAATGACTTTTTTTTTTCTTCAGATACTAAAAGCCTGTTCTGATTCATATTTGAAATAGTTAAAATTTGAATTGAAAACAATCTTCCTCGACGGCGGGCTAAATTAGGTTTTAGCCCACATGCATGTTCCCTTTATAGAAAAAGGAAACGGTAAGATGTCACATCGTTGTCTGAGTTTGCTGTTGTGAGAGTAACAACAGTCCTGTTTCTTGTCAAGAGCGAATGAGTCAAAATGTCCTTTTGGTGTCTTTGAAATAACCGCCCTGGGGTTTGGTCAGCTCACTCATCGACCTTAAGTAACGTATGTGGGAAGTGAACATGGGACACTCTGAGCATGCTCGGGATCTCCCAGCCTGCCAAATTGTGATACGGATCACTGGTTTAGTTGGTGTTGCTTGGCAGAGCAACAGCTTGATGACTTTGGTTTCCTAACATGGATTTTCAGACAGGATGTACGTTAATAATGTGGCTTGGAAATGTAAACCACTTCTTTGTGATTACTGCTCTGTTCTTTGATGTAACCTTATATAGAGAGCGGAGCTGTGTTTGGTCAGGTGTTTGATTTATAGAGAAATCATGACTCTTGGAAACTGAAGAGGATGACTTTGACACTCTCCAGCTTATGTCCAAACAGGGATAATGCCTCTCTTACGTTCATGTCTGTGTCCTTATTTGTAGCATGTTTTGTGTTTATCAGAGGACTCCACGGTCGTGCATGTATCCAGTCTGTTCTGTCTTTAATGTGCTGTTATTCTTTTCTGTGGACTTTCCTCCACCGTCCCCCACTAACTCATGCACAGTTGTTTCTAGCATATTTTGAGTGTGTTTGTTTCTGTGCACTTATGTGTGTGTAGGTGGGGAGGGTAAGGTTGGGAAGGTAGTGGACATTCGCGGCTGGGACACAGAGTCTGGCCGCAGCGTGGCTAGTGTCACCTGGTCTAACGGCACCACCAATGTCTACCGAATGGGCCACAAGGGCAAGGTAGACCTCAAGTATGTGTCAGATGGCCAAGGAGGCTTCTATTACAAAGATCATCTCCCTAAGCTTGGTAAGACTTCACTTTTTATGCAACACGTCTAGCCATTGTAATACCTTTAATACTATCCTGGCCAGCCATCCTAATTCTTTCTTTCTTTCTTCTCCGCCGCAAAGAATTAGTCTGGTTCCTCTAGATTTGACTATGATTTCCAGGGGTTAGTACCAATGGACACAGAGGAAACTTCCTCTGGACATCATGGGATGGGCATAGAACCAATCTGAGAAACAAAGCACACGATCTCAGTAGAGCGACTGTCAGGCTCTACTAGACATCCAAGCAATGGTGTTGATCAAACGTACAGCTGCCCAGTTGTAAGGGGAAAAAAAAATAATAATCTGTTACTGAAACACTGCAACATTGAAATAATGACTGTTTAAATTTGATTATCTGCTGACTTCTGAAGCGTGCTGCATTTATTGAATCTGGCATTAAAATTCATTAGAATATTGAAATTTCCGTGGTAAACTTCAATTTCAGACTAAATATAAATGAGTCACGCTAACATGGCTAAAGATCACCAGCGTGACCTTGATATTAAGTAAGTAACTTTATTTAGGTAGCTAAGTGGAATCTGTGCCTGAAGAGTAAACAGCAAAATTATTATTATTTTTTTTTTGTGAACGTTGGGAACCAGAATTGAAATTGCAACTAAAATATGAATAATTGCACGTGCCATTTCTCAAGACATGTTTCGCTAATTGGATGGTGAGGCTGGCCAGGTTAGTGAATATTATAAATGCAGACTAATTCGTTATGAACTCAAAACTGTTGACGCTGATACGATGCTGATATCCGTCCATCCAGGAGAGCATGCCGAGCTGCAGAGGCAGGAGAGTGCCGACGGACACTCCTTCCAGCAAGGAGACAAGGTCAAATGTCTTTTGGAGGTGGACATCCTCCGACAAATGCAGGAGGGCCACGGAGGGTGGAACCCCAAAATGGCAGAGGTACGAAAAATATTCCTGTACAATACCAGAAAGCGTTTTCACAAGAAGAAGCTTTAGGCAACTCTTAGTCTCTAGAAAGCATAAAAGCACAAACTGTACTTTGTTCGTGTTGCTCTAGTGAGTTTGGTCTGTGCAAATATGTGCCACTCGTGTCCATAAACATGGCCTCACCTTCACAGCACGTGCCTTTAGTTCTTGGCACACAGTAAATTTATATAAGTGGCTCAGATGGGTGTACCAACAGAGTGAAAGGAAACGGCGCATCAGACTTTCAAATCCCAGCTGCTTAAGGGAACATTAAGGTCACGGCCAAGCTGAGAAGAGTCCCAGGGTGAAACGGTTCATTTTTAAATTTCTCTCTTTCAGTATATCTGCCGGAATTGGGACTGTTCATAGAATCACTGACAGAGGAGATGTCCGAGTTCAATACAGTAACAACATCCGCTGGACTTTCCATCCGGGTGCACTCACAAAGGTACCGGGATACAGATGAGCCGCTGCCAGAAGCTAAAATACGTTGCACATAATTTCAGTATCATATCAGATGGATCTACCTCTACAGATCTGATAATAATCGCTGTGCTTTTTTTTTTTCTTTTTTTTTTCTGACAGGTGAATACCTTTGGAGTTGGTGAGCTAGTCAGAGTTTTGGATGAGATGGAGACCGTGAAAAGACTGCAAGCTGGCCATGGAGAATGGACAGACAGCATGACTCCTGTATGCTCCTTTTTAGTCTGATAAATGATAACCTGATAATGCCAATTCTTAATTGGTGTCTTAGAGTAGTTTTTTTGAACGGTCATTGCATGTGCTGGTTTCGGGAACGCGTCGCCTTGAGTTACTTTCTTCTTCAGACTAACAGCAGATTGACTGCAGGCCGTGTCTTTGAACAATCAGCTAATTATTTGTTATTTAGCACGCATAACTGCCCACATAAAACTGAAGGAAGAAAGAACAGGTTCATTCTGAACACATTTTAACATTAAATATATTCGTTTCAGACTCTGAACAAAATGAAGCACTTAGATTGTCCTGATAATTTGTAAACAGTGTGTGTTGATGTCTAAATGTGGGACTCGACGCAGGATTTCTAGACTTATTTTTGTTTTGCTTTTGTTGTCCTTGAACAGTTCTCGACTGGTGCAAGTGGAGGCTTTCCACGAAAAGTAGTGAAAACTTCAACAGGACGTTATACTGAGATTTAGGTGTTTACATGTTTACAATGATGCAACCGTGATCGACACGCTCCAACGTCTTAATGCGATTATTGCTTACCTCAGTTATGATCTATTTAGATTAAGTCACTGTTTACATCGTAGAGTCTTAATCTGCTTTAATCATATTAATACTGGAGTTTTGCGGTCTATGTAAAGGTTCCGTGTGTGCGATGTTAACTGGGTCACCCAGCAAATGAAATAACAGATTTAGAAGACATCCCTCTAAATTAAGCGCTAAGTGTACTCCAGCAACTACTTCAGATAACTTTTAAGGAAAGGTCAAATGTTGCCTGACTGATTACTTAAAATTAAGGAGGACACACTTTGTCCGAAAGGCATGAAAAGGCCCTGGATTTATGTTTATTTTCCTGTGTGACTGCTCACTCACCCATCTGTGCCAGATCGACTTCACTTCCTCGTTTTGTCTGTAGGTGCTCGGCCATGTTGGGAAGGTGCTGAAAATATACGGGGACGGTGACCTGCGTGTGGCATTTGGAGGCCAGACGTGGACGTTCAACCCGGCGTGCCTCGTAGCCCAGCGCGTGGAGGTGGATGCCAACCTCATGACAGCCGAGAACCCCAACGACTCTGGAAGTAAGGACTCTGCTGGGACCAGGGGGCTCGCCTCTAACGCTGCAGCTCCAGCTTTACCTCCTGCCTGCATCCTCCTCATCCTCCCCTCGCTCTGACTCAAGCTCCGTCTCTGCCGTGCATGCTCTGTCACGCAGGCTGCTCCCGCGGCCTCGGCGGCCTTTCTTTTCTACATCGCTGTGTGCGCGTGTGTCCATTTCTTGCAGCGCTCTCTCCTGTTGCACGTCATGATCCGGCATGCTGACAGCCAGAGGCTTCGGCGGCTCAGTTGGACATTTTTCATCATGTCACAAGTTCTCAGCAGTCTCTCAATCACGACGTGCTCTGTGTCTGTGTTCACCTCAGTGGATGAAAGGGTGACAGTTATAAGTGTATGTTCAGATTCCACTGCATGGTTGGACATTTTGACTCATTCCTGTGGTTTTGTTCAGCTCAGCCTTGACACATTTCTGAAAGATTTCAAGATTTTGTGCCCTGCGCAGGACTCGAGTGGTTGCTGTTGGACTGAAAAAAAAAAAACAAAGTAATTATTTTGTCTTTCTTGTCTACCCGCCTTTTTACCAACCTACCCCCACTCTTCTTTTTCTGTGTTCCCATTCAGGTACCGTCATCTCGGTGTTGGAGAAGCTGTTGTCTCAGTCCACAGAGCAGGACAATCCCAGCCGGCTGGTCATCGAGGCAGCGCAGGGCAGTGCCAGCAAAGTGCGAGAGCTGGTGCAGAAGCATCCTGACAAGGTTAGTGCAGCACTGCTTCTCTTTGCTGCAGTCCCACGTCTGTTCCAAAAAAACTCTCTCAAACGGGGGGATGAAAACTGGGGTGGAAATTCTAAGGGGGCAAAATTGACTTACTAACACACAAAAAAGCAGTACTGCACATTGACATTTGACAGTCTAATGAAAAAAAATAACTCAGTAAAATTAAGTCACACAAACGTGGTTTTTATGACAGCTTGAATTCTTTAAGGCGCTGACCTCAGCAAACAAAAACAATATTCTTTATTGGTCAGATTCTGTCTGTTATAGCAGTCGGCAGATCTGAATTGTTAGGGTGGAGTGTTGTCATGGACCATTTCCACCATAAAATTTTCAGCCGGGCCGAGATCCTGACTTTTTAACGGCCACGTCGCTCGGTTGATATATATATGTTTTCTGAAGACAAACGGCTGAATAAACCTTCTCCAAGAATGAACATGTGTGTGCGTTTACTGACGATGACCTCAAAACCAGGCTGATAAATTGGTGCAGAGTAATTTGGTCAAGGAAAACTGGAACGCTTTCCCGCCTGGAAACAGTCGAGTAGAAGCAGAGACTGAAAACAGTGTCGCAAGTTGACGGTTCCACCTAATGGCACTGGTTTTATGGCAAATACCCGTTTACCTGAGTGTTTTTGAAAATGTCCTTAAACAGAAGCAGATTAACATCTTCTGAGGTGCTTTTCACATGTAAAATGTTTAGAGCAGGGGTGTCAGACTCATTTTCACTGAGGGCCACATCAGCATCATGGTTGCCCTCAAAGGGCCAGATTGACAGCCATGAATGTAACAAAATAATGTAAATCAAAATAAATTAAACTGCACCTTATTATATTGTTAAATAACTGTTTCTGTATTTATTATGTATTCAAGTTTCAAATATTTAACTCATTATTATATTAAACTCAGGGTTTGTGGTTGTAAACCTGCTCTCCCACAGGTGATGTTTACAGAGTCCGTTGCCATGGTAATGGACGCTGTAAACATCACTCAGAGTATCCATTACCTTGGTTTCAGAAGCGGAAGCGATTCTTTGTTTTTCTGTGAGGCTAAATTTAGCATACTTAGCTCCGTGTTTGCTGTCAAAATGCTGACGTAGATTACAGTGTACTCTTTCATGCCTGACACAGCCTCATAACACAAAAGACATTCTGTTTTTTTCACCTTGAGGTACAAACTTGTAATTGTTTTCCCATCGTTCATGAAACTGCCTTCCTTGTGCATCAATTTTCTTTTCTTGGACATGTCGGGGTTATTTTGTAAAGATTTTTCTTAGGTCCATCAGTTCTGAAAATCATCTTGATGTCTTGCTCATGGTGAGATACTGTTATCATTGTGGGTAACGACGAAATACATTGTGAGAGATGTAGTTTATTGTCAATATGCGCTTTAAAGCAGTGTAAGCTTATTTTAAGTCTTAAAATATTGGTTTAAATTTTAAGCCAATAATGCACAAGCTCGGGAGGGCCACATAAAGTGACATGGCGGGCCACATTTGGCCCGCGGGCCTTATGTTTGACACATGTGGTTTAGAGGGAAAGGTGGAGATATGATGTCTGCATTCTTCTTTCTTGGCTTTTGCCTTTCTTTATTCAGCCGTTCCTGTACAAATCTGTTGGTTTCACGTTTCTAATTAGCAGAACAAGTGAGGGCTGAGACATTTACCTGGATTAGCCTTTTCTTCCTGTTCCATACACATGATCACTGTCAGCTTCTGAGCGGTGGTTCTCGACCATCTCTGAGCTATATGTAGACTCTGCGAAACAAAACAACTCTATTTATGAGACACGGCTCCCAAAATAGAAGCCGGTTATTCTCAAAGACTTAATGGATTTGTTTATGCGACGCAAACTAATCACTGGTCGCAGATTTTCCGGTCATGACTGCAGTTCCTGTCATCAACAACAGCAGCTTATTAGGATTATGTCCACCTCGTGTAAGGACAAACGTGTTACCGTTCATGCACAGATTATTTCCAGCCAGTTTGCGTTCAGCTCAGTTAGCGTCCAGAGCCACCGTTGTCTGTGATGAACCTTCAAAGATGCTTGTGTTCCTGGCAGGTGGATATCAAGAACCAGGGCAAGACCGCACTTCAGGTTGCTGCCTCACCAAGGCCACATGGAGGTGGTGAAAGCCCTGCTGCAGGCCAACAGCTCCGTCGAGGTCACGGACGAAGACGGAGATGCAGCATTGCACTACACTGCCTTTGGGTGAGCGTGCATGCACTTTTCCCCGCTGGCACATGCATTCAAGTTCTGGCAAATACAGGAACATTGGCTGGTCCTTGTGTCTAGCAGACCCTTCAACTTAAATCATTCTTATCAACAGCAAATGACAAGTCAGGACTAATCTGTTTGTGCATGTATCTTCTTTTGGGTTAAGTAATCAGGCTGAGATTGCACAGCTTCTGTTGAGAAAAGGGGCAAATGTCAACCTCCTGAACAACTCCATGTGCACTGCACTCCACATTGCTGTCAACAAGGGCTTCACTGACGTGGTGCGAGTGCTCACCGAACATTCAGCTGACGTCAATATCCAGGTGAGGGCGTGTAGTTTGCCTGATTCTGCACTCTGACCATCTAGATGTTACAACTGCACAAATCCCAGCCTGTTTCCATTCGCTTTATTTGTGCATCCTATTTTTATAGCGTCAGTTCACAACAAATCATCCTCTGTGGCTTGGTCACCAGTGAATGTTACATTAGTCTGTAAAATTGCATCTATAGGCAGTAGTTGTGGACGCACAAATCTTCAAAGATCCCAGCTTCCCTTGAGCTCTCAGCCCCATTAAGACAATGTAGTGTCTTCTTTTAGTTTGATTTTTCAGATGGTCTAACATGCCTGGCAACTAGGCCTTGAATTCACCGACTAACTCGTTTTTTTCTGCTTGAATAATCTGGCTACTCAGCTAAAAACATGCCAGCCTGGAGTTTGTTTGTGTTTGTAAGGCAAATGTGCATATGGTCTATTTGTGTGTCTGTTTTTGTTCTTACTGAAAAATAACAAATTAAAACACATTCCAGTGAGCAAAGTCACGTTACACACATGGATCACCAGAACATTTGTAGAGAGGATTTTCTGAGATGTTCAGTAGGTAATGATACTATTTTGAAACTGAAACTGTATTTCTGGTTCCTTTTAAGTGAGCCACTATAATTTTCTACTGCTATGTTGTTTTCATGTATGTAAACCAGTTCAGTTTTAATCTACAACGCAGCTTCACCCGCTGTGCTACATGACCACTTTTACTCTCCTGTCCGTCAGGATTCGTACGGGGACACGCCGCTCCACGACGCCATCGCTAAAGATTTCCGTAATATTATTGAGATGCTCGTCGTCGTGCCCAACATTGACTTCACCCAGCAAAACCTCAAAGGCTTCAACCTTCTGCATCACGCTGCCCTCAAAGGAAACAAACTGTGAGTACGAGCAGGACGGCTAGAAACGCATTCATGTCTTAGGTTTGGGTTCATGTGCTGCAGAGGAGAGAATGGCAACTGATCACCAAAGTTAATGGTAAAATACAGTTGTCTTGTTTTGTTTTTGTTTTTTTTTAAGTATTTATTAGGGCTGGGCAAGTTAACGCGTTATTATCGTGCGTTAACGCATTCATTTATTAACGCCAACATTTAATTTATCTCGCGTTAACGCATGTTGCTCACATGCTTTTGTTTTGAAAAGTCTGTTACTGGCTGCTGCAGAACTGGAAGACAATTTGCAGATAAACAAGGAAAAGCTAAAACAGACATGGAGAACAGTAAAAATCCGTGAACTTTACAGTTTGGGTAGCAACTCAAGTAGCAATATTAACAATTCTGTCTGAAAAAAAAAAATTTTTTGGACTGCAACGAAACTTTCGTGTCATTCCTCCATGTTCCATCAGATCTGCTCCATGTGTTCACTGTCCTGCTGTTCTCTAGCTGGTTACTTCAGTGCGGCTCCATCTAGTGGCACAGATGTGTAATGACAATAGAAAGTCTAGTCCTCGATTATAAAACAAATTCAGTTCTGTGGCCCGTTTATTTAATTTCGTGTTTTTGATCTAAGTCTAAAATTGAAATATAAAAAAACAGGCATTTTTTTTTTGCGTTTTTTTTTTTTTTGTGTTAGATTAAAAAACGAAAAACGTAAAAAAAAATATCACTTTTTATTTTTTTGATTCACAATTGAAAATGGAAAGAATGAATGATATACGGATTGGTAAAGTTATTGAACTTTAATATGGACATTTTCATTTTAAAGTTCTCCCAGATGGAGGATTTGACAGAAACAAGGTTATTTTTAACCACTGACAAGTTGAACTCCCCGTTAAAAGTTTCTGCTGTTACCTCAGAAATTACCTGTTTTAATGTTCTGATTGTACTGAGCCATAATCATTTTTGTTGGATTTTGTTTGTAGACTTTTTTTTTTTATAAAAACAGGATGACATTAATGCCCTGGCAGTGGCAATAAGCTTTATTTAATTTTACATTTTTTAAGATGAGATTTACACTAAATATGTGTCACTGACAAGTGCTGATGTTAAAAGTGTTTGAACAGCAAATGTTATAACACTTTAGTTCATATGGCAGCAGAACATTTAAATAAAAGTGCATTTTACACTACTTTTGAATTCATTAATTGATTCTGCATATACAATGCGATTAATCGTGATTAATCAGGGAAATAATGCGATTAATCGTGATTAAAAATTTCAATCGTTGCCCAGCCCTAGTATTTATTTTTCTTTTTTAATAACTAGTGGTCTGAATATAACCCCCCCTCTCTTTTTTTTCCCTAAGACATTTTCAGAAAAAGACAGTATTATCACCAAATCTTGACATGTCTTAGCACGCCCCCCCTGCAGTGGTTTGTCTTCAGACACTGAGGAGCAGTGCTGGGCCAGACTTGCAGAGTTTTACACTGCAGCATTCACCTGCACCCGCTGAGGCTGGAGGTGTTCAACTCTGCTGATTTCCAAGGCTTTCCACTGAGTAATGGCTCAAATAATGACCGGTCTTTCATTTCCTTTTTTTTTCTTTCCCTGCGCTCACAGAAGTGGTTGGTTTTCTTACACTTTTGGCATTTTTTTTTATGTTGGTTTTAAATCGTACTGTGTGAGACCTATTTTTATTTCTTTAGTTTTTTTGCTGCTTGGCAGTGGTTTGTCAGTCACTCATTTGCTACCTCACTCGACCCACATTTGAAGTTTGAAGTGCTTTGTTTGGGAGCTAACTGTCTTTCTTTCTCTCAACCTCCCATCACTGTCATGACGTTATGATTAAAGCTCCGATTGCAGCGAGCACATTCACGCTGCTGACACTGCATCACCAGTTGTTGTAGATCTAACGGATCCAGCTGTTTAAAGGTCTCGGCCCTGAATACAGGACGACCTAACTGTTTGTGCAAAGTGGGAAAAAAAACTCTTTTCTTTTACGTCAATAGAGTAATTAAGTGTTTTTCTCAAGCAACTCATTAAAGTAATCACAATTTATGGGACTTCTGTAAAGACTGGGCTCATTACTAATGGAATTCTTAATTTTTGCTTCCTAAATACTGAGTAATTTCAGCCAAGTGTCCCCTTCTGTCGGATCACCCGTCCGCAACATCTCTGTAGTTTAAATGCACGTTTCTGCTGTGACCGTTGAAAATCACAGTTGTGTGCATGAGTGGGAGGAATCTGTCCTGTGGGTCCAAATGAGGATTTGAAGGTCGATTCTCAGCTATATCCGTTACAGACAGAGAGCTGATTTCCCAGATAAATTATGCTGCTGTCAGCGGGCTGGCGCTCAATATCAGGCACAGATGCAACAACATTTACTTTTACTTTGAATTGTTCCCAGACAACATTCAGTGTTCTTGTTGTTTTTTTTTAAAAAACAGATTTTGGATTCAGAAGAGGACAAAACTTCCAAAAACCCAACACTTATCAGTATGCCATGTAACATTAGATTCTGACATCTTTCTGATGGAAAAAAAAACTTTCCTCATGCGTGAATTTGACACAATAAAACTGCATTTCTGGTTCCGTTTAAGGAAGCCACAGATTTTCTACTGCTATGTTGCATTCGTATATGTAAACCAGTTCAGTTTTAATCTGCAACACAGCTTCACCTGCCGACAGCTTGCGTCACTGCTCGGCTACCTGAGGCCAAACATGAAAGATGCCTTACAGACACCTGTCACAGTGGCTCCCTTGTCTTTTGTCTGGTTGGTTTTAGTCCGGTTGACATTGAAAGCTCCTAATCACAAATTGAGCGTCGGCATAGCACAAACCAGGCAGGCAGAAACTCAGTAGATAACAGAGCGTTCTCACAAGGATAAGGTTTCATCCAGGCATGACACAACTGTTATGCCTGGCTTCTTTTTTTAGTGTGCCAGTGTCCTCCTCTGTCCGTGTTGCAGCGCATCACCTCCCACGCACCTTGGGCATCCTGGAAATACAGAAAAGTAGGGAATACATTAAGAGTGAATGATAATGCTTCTGAAGGACACTCCAGTCAAAAAATGAACCACCGCAGGATGACAGCTGTAACACAAAAGCATCAAAAAGTGCACTGACCCTCAGAGCCTTTTGTTTGGAGGTGATCACACAAGAGACTCCCACAACTTTTTTCTTTCTGGAAATATTTGTGTTTTTTTTTTTTTTTTTTTGACTTGGCTGTAATTCAAAAATGACACAAGACACGGAGCCAATATCTGTCTGACATGTGGCGTACATAAGTCACATAAGTTCTTATTGTCAGATGAGACAGTAGGCTGGATTCAAACCTTAGATCCTGAAAATGTTGGTAAGACATAAGTAATATTCTCAGTTAACTTATTTAGGTTTTAAACTTCCTAAGAGCTAATGTTTTGCTCAGTTTGCCTCGACTTTGGTGAGGTTTGTGCTTTTTTGCTTCAGGGGTTTTTACAACCTAGTATAAACTTTCCATTCCAAATATAACAAGACCATGTGATGGAAAACTGTCCCTGACTCTGTTAAAGTAGGTCCCACGAAAGAAAAAGGAGGCAGCGTTAAAAAACAAACGCATCACGATGTTTTTCCTCCCTAATGCAATGGCACATCATTCAAGGAGCTAGTTAGAGACTTTAAAAGTGTGTCTTATGTAATCTGGTGGATAACATCCAGGAAATTTAGATTAGAAAGTTTCGGAGCCCTGTTTTTGTCCTCTGTTAAGATTTTCACACTGAGTGCATAACCAGAGCTCAGCCTTCCTGTTGTGTCCCTGCATGTTGAACACTGTTTTGTGCAAAATTGATCAAAAGTGACTGTGTCTTCCTCCTCAAAGTAAAACTTTGAAGCTCCAGATTCTGTTCTGCATTTCTGTATCACTTAAACAGCCATGAACCTCGTGATCGCACTAAGAGTATAATCTCAGGACGGTCTTGGACATGAGTTCAGTATGTGGATAAATATCTGACCAGCGGGAGACAAAAGAAAAAAAACAAACCACAACTGCAAGTGAGAGAGGAAAAAGGAATAGTAGCAGAGGCCACAGCCGACAGTCCTTTAATAAACGTCTGATCTGTTCTGGCAATTGTCATATGTGCCCTTCTGGAGGTTAAAGCTGCAGTTTCTAGCATTTATTAAGGCTGACATCAGCGGCTGCAGCAGAACGAGACGACCCAGGATTTACAGTGTTAAGGATCAGATCATTCAGATATCATCAGCAGGCCTTCCACCACACTGGTACAGTCCAGGTACTCTGTTGTGCTGCGTGGTAACCTAGTTTGCTATAAACTAAATGCAAATTTTAACATACATTTGAACGTTCCAATGTATTGGATGATGTACTTAAGACAAATGCAGATTGTCCTCTTTAGTTTTCCTGGATGTAGAATTTTTTATATATAGTTACCGCAGGCTAAAACAGCGTGTCTCTTCGTTAGATTTATCCTCTATTAAGTAAATAGAAGCTCATTTTACTGCTCTGAAATAGTCCCTGAGAACAGCTGTGACCATCTGGTTTTTTGTTCTCTTTTTTTTTTTTCATGACAGAAAGACAAAGTAAGTTTTGTTTATTAGAGTAATTATTTATTTATTTATTGTGAGGAAATGGAAAAAGAGAGCTAGAAGCCAAGTTCTCAAAGAGTCCTGGGAAACTGGAGAACGAAAGCACGCTGCCAGATTTCATGTCGACGCTTTAGCTTGACAGAGGAGACCTAGTGGACACGCAGGACAGAAATGTGATGACTACAGATTAAGAACTGGATTTCCTCTTGTTTTCTTTACATTTCACGTTTTTAAAGCTTCTTTCCCTGCATCAAAGGGTGTAAAAGATTACATACGGCTAGACGTATTTATAAGAAAGATTTATATTATTATTATCTTATTCCTGCTGGTACAGAACGTACCAAACCAATCGCAGCGGGATTTGTACCCAGAACAGCCCTGATAAACCTCTGGACAGGGAGGTGTTGTTGACCCGCTGGTTGGGTTCAATGTGGCCAGGAGATGACGTCATCCAGCCGCCGCTGGAACGTCCGCTTCATTCAGCGCCTCCTTTCACGTGTCATCATACAAACAGCAAACAGAAACGCTACAAACATCTTTACCTCCTCCAGTATTTATATTGTCATTTTAGTTTGTGTTTCTTCGTTTCTGCCAACGCTTCCTTTTCTTTTTTTTGGCGGCTGACCAACAGCGAAAGCGGCGCGCCACCGCCACCATGTGGTGTGGAATGGTAGTTCACGTGCAGCCACTTGTGTTACTGTAAATAGAGACACGATGGCTGAAAGGACCGAGGAGGAGGTCGGACCCTGTTAAAATTTCAGCCTCCTCGTTTTACCCCGGACCCCCCCGCTAGTGGAAACGCACTTCAGGACGCCCGCCTTTCTCTGATTGGTTAAATGCCTTTCCAGTGGCACTCTAATGGGATGCGTTCAATCTGCTTTCGACAAGCTTTGATTAAGTAATAGGTAACTAACAAGGATGATTCAAGCAACCCAGAAATAAAATGATGACTTCAGTCCCCAGGAAAGTAATTACCAATGTGCCTGAGATGACCTTCAGCTGTCGTCTGTTTGTGTGTGTGTGTGTGTGAGAAGGCAAACATATGCAAAACTCCCTCAACACATGAGCTCAGGCCTGAATATTCATGAACACCCAGGTGTAATGGTTGTAGCTGTAAAGCAGGGAACTGGGAGCATACTGGGCGACAGGCTTCTTCAGTCCCACGAGTGAGCTATTAAATGTACCAGATGAGTTCTGAAACCATCTTGGAAGCAGAAATTGTTGTACAAGACCCTTCATCAATACCTCAACCACACACTTTACATGCACACACTTACACACACCTGCATTGCAGGTACCAGCGACCTCTAACGATCTCTCCCTTAACGGCCTTTAAATCAAAGAGGTGATCCCAGTCATACCTGACTACAAGCGCGACCAAGCTGACTCTGCACTCAGTCCACACGTCAGCAGTCGTTTAAATGTTTCACCGGCGTGCTGCTAATGAGCCTGTAAATGTTGCGTTATATAGTAATGCATTAAAACTGTCGCTAATTGCAGTTTCCCTGTGCAACACAAGTAGGATTTTTGAACAATATTATTATAAAAAACAACTCTATAGTTGTCTATATCAGTTGCTCTTCCCAGTATATTTTGCTATTTTTCTATTTAATTATTTAGTCACATGTTGTAAAATGAAGCTGTACATGCAGAAACTTGTGCATGTTGTATTTGTAGCAGCGATACTAGTTAGATGAAAATGAGAAGGCTTTTTGAAACAACAGACCCAGCGTCTTCTGTCAGCATCTGTGACGGTGATTTCACACAGTGGAACCCTGCAGAGCCAACAGCAAATTAACTAACCTGCGCAGAAAGTATGGTTCATGTCAAACTGACGCCTCCGTGGTGCTCTGCCAGCTTCCTGGACGCTCGCTGAGGCCGTCGGCATCAATTTCATATGTCATAAAGCAGGCCCGGCCGCAGAGCGGAGGACTACTCAGCTGTGGAGCCCGGGCTTGTACTGCTGCAGCACCAGCCAGCTGCATGAAAGGCAGAAAAAAAGTTCTAATGATTTCACTTCAGTGAATGTGGCCTCATAAGGCGCTGCAGTTGAACTCCAGCTCTCATATTAACCTTGATGTTCAAGCTAACGTGCTCTAATTAAAAGAGAAATACGGACACCGAAGAGGAGGGTCTGAGTTTGTGATTATAAAGCAACGGGGCATTGATATATTTAGCTGTCTCGGGTAGCGCGCTTTCTGCTCAACAGCTGCTTTTTAGTCTAATGTCCTGTCAAGGACTGAGACGTGGATGCTGTTAACTTCTTGTTCTGACACGTTTGTGCTGTGTACATGTCATGCCATCGGCAATGGTGGTGTCATTCATGGTGATGTATTACTAAATACTCAGTCATAATGCCGGTGTAGATGCTATATTTTGGCACATTTTGGACAAACTGCCTGCATTTCAATTTTTTTTTACCAAATGGAGGAAACCTCCTGGACCTTTATAGAGAAGGGGGACATTAAAGAAAAAAAGTTACTTTGTAATGATGATGCATAAACTTTAGTTGTGCATTTTTACGAGTGGCGCCGCTTGTCGGTTAGTGTGCATAATATCCTCATGGATGCCAGTCATCCCTGGCATCCTGTTTGTGGTGGCACAAACCCAAGATGATCACCTCTAAACAGCATACAACAAAACAGCTGGTGACATCACAGTGGCAACATTCATTTTCTGCTGAAACATTCGGGACAGAAATGATTTTAATAAAGAATGACTAAAGTATATTTTTTTGAACACTGAAGTATGTAAATATTTTTCTGATAATCTGGGTTCTTTATGTGAAGTCATGAGTGAGTGTTGTGACTGATCCGGTCTGGTTTGTGTCTTGTGCAGGGCCACGGAAAAGATCCTGGCCCGGGCCCGACAGCTGGTGGATGTTAAAAAGGAGGACGGCTTCACTGCACTTCATCTGGCTGCTCTCAACAACCACAGAGACGTTGTAGAGGTCCTCATCAAAGAGGTGAGCTGAGGAAAGGCCCAGTCAGACTTGTTTCAAACAGTCTGCATCCAATTTTCAACCATTAAAATGTTCTTTTCTGCCTTCAGACATTAAATTTTATTCATTTATTTTTTTAACACACCCTTTTCTCGTCTTCCACAGGGTCGCTGTGACATTAACATCCGCAACAACCGGAACCGGACGCCGCTCCAGCTGGCTGTGATGCAGGGCCACACAGAGCTGGTGCAGCTGCTGGTGGACGACGGCGCCGACGTCAACATGGAGGACGAGGACGGCGACACCGCCATGCACATGGCCCTCCTCCGCCCACAACTGGCCAACGTTGTTCTCGGGCCCTCGGTGGGAACCAGCAGCACCGAGGAGAACAGCGAGGGGTGCTCGACCACTTCGCTCTACTGCAGGGTGAGACGGGATGGGGAACTGTTCAAGTTATTACTCGTTGCCGGTGCTTGTTGTCGTTGGGGCATCTTGACGATGCATATTGCCAAAGACATGAAGATAAGGATAAAATCATGACGATTGAAAAGCTCAGACTACAGGAGTTTTAATAATGCTATCAAATTTACGGTTGAAGCATTGATTAGCAGAAACTAGCATAAACAAATTAAATGAAAAGCACTGGCAGAAGACAAAGGAGGATTTTCTCAGGGAGCAATTCCTCCACTTCCCATGATCTCATGGAGATTGTTGAGCAGCAACTCTGCTGTAACTTGACCAATGTTTTGCAGCAAGTTAAAAAATACTTCCATTTCCTAAAGAAAACTGTCAGCAGAAGCCTTTAATCCCCTGTCCTGGCCACGCATATGACAGCAAGCAACTGTGGAGAGGAAAAAGTTTCCTAAAATGTTTACAATTACCTGGCAGTTGTGCAGCTCATCTGCTCTGGTGTCAATATTGTCCAGGTTTTTTCTTCTAAACAGCAAATATGTTAGACAGTATTGTTGCACTCATGATGAGTTTGCAAGCAGTTTGGATGGTTTCAATCTGGATCTGCAGAAAAGGTAGGTAAAATATCAGTACCAAATATCAGACCCGGTTTCTCCTGTGGGGTTGATGCTAAAAGTCTGCAGTCTGAGCCTGACATAAATAAAAACCAGCAAGAGGGGAACTACAGGCCAAAGAGAGTTACTAAACACAAATAATTATTCCAAGGAAAGTCCGAATAGACTGAATAAGGAGGCCTCCAGACATGGTAAACTTTCAGTGAAGCGGAGTAGGTGGATTAAGGATGTAAGGATGTAAATAGAGTCTTACAGAGGAATAACAACAGACTCACTGAAAATCATATTCAGACCTAAGAAGAAGTGGTTGGTTTTACTGAGTAAACCACAGGATAAAAAGGTGAACAAAGGGGAAAGGGAGCAGCTCAGGTGGAACAGCTAAGGGCTTTGGTAGATGTAAACAGGGCTAGAAAGCAGATTAACTTTGTAGAAAGTAATGAGATAGAAGCGCATTGAAGGAGGTGTTATATACAAGTAAAGCAGGTGTTACATCCATAGCGTACGGCTACTGAGGTACAGAAAAAGAAGCACACTGCAGCTCAAGTAACCTTCAGCAATACGGATTTATTTTCCGGGAAGCGCTGCATTTGGCTTTAACCTCACGCCGCCACTTTAAAGGAAGCTGTTGGCAAGAGACTGAAGCTGGTGGTGTAATAAACGAAGAGAGGAAGTAGTGAAGGGATATGAGGCGAGGAAGCATCTTCTTAGCGTAGCAGTATAGATTTGGCTCAGGTGCAGCCCTGGTTAAGATGTCTATGATTAAATTTAGAGAAGTGGTGTAAACGCATCGCATCATTTATCCCCAGAGGAAGGCTTATTCATGACACTTGGACAGGGCCTCATCACTCATCCAAATAATCAAAAAGGAGTCATGCTGTTATCATATGCATGAAGCTACTTCTAGCAGAAATGTCTGCATGTGGTTTTATGATTTTGCGACTGAGTACGATGGAACAGGCTTTAATTAATATTTTCACACGGTGGGACTGCAAAGGTAGTTAGCGCCCCGCTGTTACACCACCTTAACAAGTCATTAGATGGAGTTTCACGCAACATAATGAATGGAAGTCCTATATCCAGCTCTGTTTTTGCTTCCCATTTACTATCAGAGCTTTTGCCGCTAAAATATCTGGAAAAATATACTGATTATTGCAGCTTCAGAGCAGTTGGATATTTTTTTTTCCACCAGGTGATTTTTCTAATAGTTCTACCCACCCAGCAGTGAGGTTCAGAGCGCTAAAGTGACAGCACGGCGTTTAATCTCCTCCATGCTTTTTAGAGGTGCATTAACTTACATGAACTCATTTAATATTATTTCGACCTTCACTCTCATGCAAGACTCTTTACACAAGCACTTTAAACGCTGTCCCATCGGTCAGTGTGCACGTTGCACCAGTGAAAAACGTCCTTTCAACTTTAACACAACTGCAAACACTGCAGCTCTTCTCAGCGTCCTGGGCGCCTGCCAAGCCAGCACACGTAAACAAGCATGAAGGCGGCGGGACTGAGGCGCTCAGGGCTGTTTTGGGCCAGAGTCAGATGAGCTGTTGGAGGTAGTTCATCTATGCTGTGTTTATGAACCAGCCGTACTCGTTTGGCTCTGACTCAGGTTCAGTTCAGGTTCAGATTTTCCCTGTGACCTTGACCCTGTTTTAAAGAATTATCAAAGAATTATGCTTTTTTTTTTTTTTTAAACCTCTCCTATTATCCTTCTTTTGTATTTTTTTTTTTCAAATCGTCCCACAGCTGAACTCTTCAGGTCTTCTGGGGAACACTGAGCTGAGTGTCGGCACGGGCCTCGCCTGTTTTCTAGCGCAGGAAGGCGCCGACATCAACTATGCCAACCACAAGGGCAAGAGTCCTCTGGACTTAGTGACGGACAGCGTCATGCTGCAGCTCATCAAGAGCTTTTCTGAGAAGCACAGGTACTCGTTTACAGCAACAGCTGCCTGATATGATTGTTGAATATGATAAGTTGCAAGAAAATATTTTTTTTTTATACAAGAACCTAGGAGTAAAAATGAAGAGAAATCAGTTGCTAAGGACCGCACTTTAACCTGTGGAGTCCCTTTGGTTGTGTTCTTACTGCTGTGTGTCGATCGTCAGGTTGCAGCGTCGGCAGACCGTTGCGTGTGGGCAGGGCCAGAGCAGCGCCAGTATGCGGCGGGTCCACACAACGCCCAACACCATGACCAACCTGGTTCTTCCCACAGCGCCGGGGCCCAGCGAATGCCTCATCTGCTCCGAGCTGGCTCTGCTGGTTCTCTTCTGCCCCTGCCAGCACAGCGTGGCCTGCGAAGGTGGGTGGAGGGGGGGGTGGGGTGCCTACGAGCACTATTCATTTCTGCAAACAACAGAAATGGTTTTTGTATTTTTTTTTTTATGTTATGCTTAGGGCTGGGCAACAATTAAAAATTTTAATCGCGATTAATCGCATTATTTCTCTGGTTAATCACGAGTAATCGCATTGAATACGCAAAATCAAATAATGAATTCAGAAGTAGTGTAAAATGCACTTTTATTTAAATGTTCTGCTGCCATATGAACTAAAGTGTTATAACATTTGCTGTTCAAACACTTTTAACATCAGCACTTGTCAGTAACACATATTTAGTGTAAATCTCATCTTAAAAAATGTCAAATAAAATAAAGCTTATTGCCACTGCCAGGGCATTAATGTCATCCTGTTTTTATAAAAATGAAAAACAAAATCCAACAAAATGATTATGGCTCAGCACAATCAAAACATTAAAACAGGTAATTTCTGAGGTAACAGCAGAAACTTTTAACGGGGAGTTCAACTTGGCAGTTGTTACAAATAACCTTGTTTCTGTTGAATCCTCCGTCTGGGAGAACTTTAAAATGAAAATGTCCATGTTAAAGTTCTGTAACTTTACCAATCCGTCTATCAATCATTCTTTCCTTTTTCAATTGTCAAAATTGTCAAAAATTAAAAAGTGACATTTTATTACGTTTTTTTGTTTTTTAATTTAACACAAAAAAACAAAAAATATGGAGGAATGATGCGAAAGTTTTGTTGCAGCCCAGAATTTTATATTTTTTTTTAGACAGAATTGTTAATATTGCTACCTGAGTTGCTACCTGAACTGTAAAGTTCATGGATTTTTACCGTTTTCCATGTCTGTTTTAGGTTTTCTGCATGTTTACCTGCTAATTCTCTTCTAGTTCCGCAGCAGCCAGAAACAGACTTTTCAAAACAAAAACATGTGAGCAACATGCGTTAACGCGCGATAAAATAAATGTCGGCGTTAATAAATTAATGCGTTAGTTAACTTGCCCAGCCCCAGTTGTGCTTCTTGCTTGACATTCTGTGCTGATTGTGGAGTTACCTGAACCTTGCAGATAAATTGCCATTGATGAAGATTGTTTTTGTCTAAATGCCAGAATGTGCCCATCGCATGAAGAAATGCATCAAATGCCAGGTCACAATCACCAAGAAAATCAGGCAAGGTAAGAAGAATCTTTTTATTCTTGATATTTGGGATGCTTTAGTAGCGTAAGGGCATGGGGATTTTCAGACAAAACATTACAGGTCTTCTATACATCTGTGTTTTGGTTAATAACTTTAATTCAAAGCTTTTTTAGTGTTTTTTTTTTTTTTTTTGTTTGCATCTGTATTATTGGCAAAACACCAAACAAAACTGTCGGAAATTCTGAGATGTGCTTTAGATCCTTCAGCTATTTCATCTTAGAACCAGAAACAGCAGAACAGTCTCGTCTTGCACCAGACTGCGTAGCTTGCATGAAATTCTTTCGACTTAATGAAAATGTCTCTTGCGGACGGCCTCCCTCTGCAGACCAGACGGAGGTCGACTGCAGCCCCGGCACCGAGAACTCGGAGCAGCACAATCTGCTGGAGCAACTGCAGTCCCGCTACCGCCAGATGGAGGAGCGAATAACCTGCCCCATCTGCATTGACAACCACATCAAACTGGTGTTCCAGTGCGGACACGCCTCCTGCATCGACTGCAGCGCCGCCCTCAAAACCTGCCCCATCTGCCGGCAGACCATCCGTGAGCGGATCCAGCTATTCGTCTGAGCCCGTCTGTCCTCTCAATGGGGGGGGGGGGGGGGGGTGTAAGGAGGATCTGCAGAGAAGTGAATGGGGGGGGGCGGGCAGCTGTTACCTTAGATGACCCCATATCTGCCCGTTACGACGCCCTGCAACCCCCCCCCCGCTGATCAGACATTCACTCAACCCACTGGTTGGCTTTGCTGGGAACTTGGGTTGTGTTGCTGAGCGTCCACTCTTTGTTACATTTTAGTTGGTTTCCCTCTCAAGCAGCACAAAAAAAAAAAGCGCAGATCACTTTAATTTTATTTTCAGTGGGAAAACTGATTCTTTAGCTGAACTTGAATCAGATGAGGCGGCGGTGTGAAGCGCTGCCACGTTGGACTTCCTGTCTGGTGAGATGGACGGAGAAAAGGTCCCTCATTGCTTCTTTTCCTGACTCCACCCAACTCCAGCTCCTCGTAATCTGTCTGGTCCTTGCTGCTTTAAGTGGATGTCTGTTACCCATCATCTTCTGTGGCTTCATGGCCTTATCTGTTCAGAAGGCTGCACAGAGATCAGCTCCTGTCCTCTTGCTCCTCAGCCTGTGAATTACTTTTGCTCTCATTTGTATTAGTCTCTTATTAATCAGTGTTAGTCTCTAAAGGGAGCGTTTGTATAACTAAAAGCTGTCTATATAATCCCCAACCACTTGTTTGTATGCAAGGGGAAATACACACTATATATGCATGGGAGTATGCATATTGTAAAGCTGAAAATGACTGTTGTCATGGCTGGTTTGTGGATGTTGTTTTATTTTCTTGTGGTCACAACTGTGGTTTTCTGTGTACTTGTGAGTACAGACTTTTATTTATGTGTGAAAGGTGGTTTTAATTGGTGATGTCCTTTTTTCACTCGGTGTTTGCTTGGCAGAAATATTTCTGTTTCTACTGACGTTCACCCCAAGCCTATGTCCTCTTCTCAGGGTATCAAATCATTGAAAGCACTTGGGATATCCATAAATGTTTTACCGCCATCACGGGACGGTAAATGGTGGTATTAGTGGAGGGTCACTGAGAGGAAGGAAAGGTAATAACCAGTGATAAATGTGTCGCTGTTGACTAAGAAAGGCAGCAGGGAGACTGATTTCCTCCACAGTCGTGAGGTAGTTGTTTGCAGAAGACATTCTGCATCAAAACTGACAGTTTTCTTCCAAAATGTATTAATAAAACGAGGCAGAGGTGGCTGAAAATCAAATCCTTTGATCCAGATCTGGTCGGGCCATTTTCCACTTCTGGTCAACTTTCAATGCAAGTCCATTCATGATTTTGAGTATTTCCTGCAAACAAAGCTCTCAAAGCTTCTCAAATCAACCCTTAATTTCAGATCAACTTCTGTTTAATTCTGTTTTAAGAGATCTGTGTTGGTCTGCTGATGTGAGTCTGTCACTGGATTCCCACTTTGAAAGAGGATAATCTTTTTTTTTTTTTCTTCCCACCAGATGTATTGTAAGATATTTAATCAGACGCGCAAAAACATTACAGTGTTGTGTTGTGTCGTTAATTCTACATCTACCATCTTTTCAGAGGAGTTCTGGATTGTACGTCATCTTCATCCTCTCCGGTGTGTCGGTGTGTCTTCTTGAAGGGCTTTTGCATATGAAAAAAATTTAATTTAATTTTGATTTTGATAAGTTTCCAGAGACAGGAAAGTTGGTGGGGTTTTTTTTTTCCTGGTTTTATTAGATCCCAAGTTTTGGGAGAGCCAATGTTAAAGATGTACATTTGAATGTTGGGAGGGGAGCGAAATGTATCCTGTCTCGCTCTGCCTTTTTATGTGTTTAAAAAAAAAAAAGAAAAAAAAAAAAGTAAAAGAAGGAGCTAGATGTACCAAGATGTACCGGGAGGTTTACTTTTAGGAAAGAACTTTTACATTAGTGCCAAATCGCATGAGGATGTGCATGGGCATGCACGCCCGGATCTACGTAGACGCACTATACTAAACCCCTCCGAGCTGAAGAGGATTCAGTTACTCCAGCAGTGTGACGTTAACAAAAAGATAAACCTTCCGTTTTATTTTACTCAGAATCAGGAGCGTCGTCTCTGCACACGCTGGTTCTGGTGTTAGCAGGTGAGCTAGTGGCGTTAGCCTTCTAGCTTCATCAGTATTCACAAGTATTGTCAGTCCTATACGGTTTGGAGCTTTTTACGACTATATACTTATATAATATATATATATATATTTATATTTTGTGAGACATTATCAATCGACGGACAAGTTTCTTACAGACGTTTCAGCATTTAAGGATTGTCCATTGGTGTTCTGAGTTGATGGGTTTACAGAAAAAGGCAATAATGTTTTAGACAATTGGGGAAGTTGTTTTAGTTTTTTAGTTTTTATTCTCCTTTAAGAGGTTAGCAGTGAGAGTGGGAAAAAAAAAGTTTATGTATTAAAAAAAAAAAATTAAAGAAAATATTAAGGCAGCAAATGTTACTGTTGGTGTTTGTACAGTTCAGCTCTTGGAGTTCTCATGTTGGCCTTACTGTCCATTCCTCCTCTGTTGATGTTTTTTCAGTTGTATTCTGTACAAAAATATTTTGCAATAAATATGGAAATGTTTTATAAAGACTCGTTGAGGTTCTCGCTTGTTCCTGTTCTCTCGGCCCTGAAATCATCCTCTCTGGTCTCCTTTTCCTCCTTTCTGACATCTCAGTCTGTCCCCTCTGACTTTGGGGTGAATTCCAGTTCCTCCCTTAACCCTCAATCTCTAAAAAAATGTGCGCTCCGTCCCGATTCTTAGAACGTCTAGTTGAGGAACAAGTTTGAGGGCTGTATCGCCCTCAATACTGACATTCTCTGGCACCACCCTTGGGAGTAAGGGCTACCCAGAAGGCATTGCGTATTTTCGCCAAGACATCTTCGAAAAGGATTGCACCAAAAAAAGCTAGCTACAAATGTAGCTAGTATTTTTCATAGTTAATAAAGATATAAATATTACAAAACCATCTTATTGTCTTCGTTATATATATATATTACCTTATTCTTCTTCATCGTCATCGTTTTCTTGACAGACTGGATGTTGCTTTGGTGTAAGGCCGCCCCCCACAGTCTGAAGACGTAACTGCACTCAAAGGGGGGGGTCCCATTTCTAAGTCACAAGATAGTCCTTACACCAGCCATTCCCAAACTTCAGAACGCCATGGCCCAGTTTGAAACATGGAAAACCTCTGGGCCCATCCAGATGTTTAATCACAACTGTGATCGACACACGAGACGAGACGTTCTGACGTTAACGTGAGGAGTCAACAAGTAAGCTGTTAAAATCAAAGTCAATTAGTTTATTTTATTACTTCTAAATATTTTTTTTAAAATCATGTCAGAAATATTTTACAGAAATTAAAAACATATTTTTTAAAAAAAATCGAAGGTTTGACCTCTCAGGGCCCACCTGCAGTACCACGACGGCCCACCAGGGGGCCGCGGCCCACACTTGGGAATCACTGCCTTACACTTTTACTTTCGAGGGCCAAAGACTGAGGGTTAAGGGCGAGGGTTGAGATTGAGGGTTAAAGAATTGGAATTGGCCCCATGTCTCCAAGACGTCCAACTCTCGACCCCATCCATCTTCGTCACTCTGAAAGAAAACCTTTACATCTTCAACTCGTCATCTCCAGCTCTGCTTCCCGTCTCTCAGTCAGTGTCAGTCCTCGTCCATTTACTCTCCCATCGCAGATGACTCCAGACACACTTCTTCATCGACTCCACCCTGCCTGCACTCTCTTCTTCACCTCTATTCTACTCTTCCCAGTGCTCTGTACTGTTAGTTCCGCCTTCTTCCCTTTTATTTACTCGCATCTATTATTCTCGCTGCAGCTGACCTTCGTTCCTCCTCCACAGCGCATTTCTCCACCTCTCCAGGTTTCCTTCCACCTGCTAATAATGTCATCTGTAAACATCATGGTCCATGGAGACTCCTGTCTGACCTCATCTGTCAACCTCTGGCAAACAAAAGCAGGGAGAAAGACGCTTTCTCTAAATCTACAAAGACACAGAGCAGCTCTTTTATACCTCCTGTGTGCTTCTCCATCAGCATTATCAAAGCAAACACTGCATCTTTAGTCTCTTTGTTGGAATAAAACCTGCTCAGAAAACGGTAAGTCATTTTATCACAAGCGATGCTGGTATGAAATTGTTTTTGGACTCATTTAAAGGGAAATGACCTTCCTCAGTTTTCATTAATCTGTGATGTCATCACGTTTGTTATAACGGAGTCATCCAGTGATCGTTTAGAAACTGTTTCCAGTTTACTAAGTCAGGGCTTTGTATGATCACCAGTTTTGTTTTAATATTTTTTATTTATTTTTTCAGTCGACTCACAAGATGGGCAGTTGGTGGATGGTGAAGAGGTACTCACCGAATCTGGCAAAGAAAGAGCTCTGTGTTATAACCCATGCGCAGAATCACTTACCCTACCTTTAATTTGAGATTCTGATTTTTCCCCCAGGGTTACAGCCTTCCTTCCCTCTCTCCTTCTCCACCTTCCTCTTCTTCCATGTCTGTTGGTGGCGGGAGTGATGCGACTGCTGCTGGGCTGTGGTAGGGTGGTGGTGGGGGGGGAACTCTTCATCATGGTCCTTGTCTCCTGGGCCTCTGACCCGGGTCCTTGCGCCTCTCAGGCTGGCCTGCCCTGGCGTAGCGGGATCTCGGATGACCCCGACATGCCCATCGGGGGACCCGAGTCAGCCTGAGATAGTGATGCTCGCAATGGTAATAATGATGACAATAATTACCATTGTTACTGTTGCCATTTTTACTACTTTAGTATTATAACTATTAACGCTATTGTTGACTTTATTAATATTATCATTGTTATTATTGTTACTAGTATTGTTGTTCGTCATTGTATCGTTAGTATTATATGTATGTTTATAGTATCCACCTTACATTATATTATGGGTATAGATTTTAACATTATATAGAAAAGTCAATGTATTCACAGATAATTGTATGATTGTGAATTAAACAACATTTATCATTAATTCATAATTGCCACAATACTGATTTGACAATGTACCTGTAACTAATGAGAGTAATTGCCAACATATCAATCATAGCCATCTGCTCTTTATTTGTTCTGTATGTGTATATAAATGGGTTTTCAGTTATGCGTACATGAATATAAGTTCCTACTTGTATGTAGACATCTATAAGTCTGATTATCTTAAGGTACACATACATGGGTACATGTCATTCATAGATATACCCTTAGCAAAAAGTAGTATACTTAAGTACATGTTTTAAAAGTATACTTAAGTATAAGTACAAGTATAGCAAGTATACTTCAGACCATAATACGTACTTTTAGTGTACTTGAAAGTATACTGATTTTATACTTTTTCGGACTAAATTGGAACATTTTAAGGTTTATAAAAGTATACTTGAAAGTTTATTTTAAGTTTGCAACAGTCTACAACAAGTACATTCGTCTATATACTATCAATGTACTTGGTATATCCTTCTTGTATGCTTAAAGTATACCACAAGTACACTTATTGATATACTGCCAGGATACTAGTTATATACTTGGAGTCCGTTTTTAGTTTATTATTGTATACTTTAAGTATACAAGTACACTCATCTATATACCATCAATGTACTTAGTATATCCCTCTCTTGTGCTTAAAGTATACCACAAGTGCACTTATTGATATACTGCCATTGTACTTGCTATATACTTTGAGTCCCTATTTTTAGTTTATTATTGTATACTTTAAGTTTGCTTAGCATATTACTTGTGGCTTACTATTTGTACACTGGAAATATATTCCTTAAAGTTTACTCTTACTGTATGTACACAAGAGTGTGATGCATTTTAAAAAAAAATCACTCATAAGACAGAATATTGAAAAAACATTTGAATATATTCTCAAATATTTGGAACATTTCAAAAACAATGACATTAATATATAAAATATACATATATGTATATTTTATATATTAATATTTATCCATTACGTCTTTGTTTTAGGTCATTTATTATTGTGATATCTGACCATTTTCCCTGTCCTGTTGGAGTCTGTAATCTGCTGTTGGCGCTTTTCTCTCCGGGACCTGGTCGTCATGGTTGGCTGTGAACGGGCCCACCGACAGCAGCCACGTGCGACCGGAAGCGGCGCTAAAATGAAAACCACCCCGGTGAAATGCCGCCAACTCGCGAGCGTTTGTTCAAGTTCACTGGCGTTTTTGCTTCGATGCAAACTGCTCAAGCAAAGATTCAGCATCTGTCGAAACAAGCAAGAAGCACGTAAAACGGATTCCGGTTTTATGTTGCGTGAAGATGACAGCATGTTTATGATTTTTTTCTGAATTCAGGTAATTAAACTAAACAAAATGACGTTTGTTGACTCTTTTATCACGTTCCAGCTCCACTCTCATCCTTCTTTCTTTAATTGACCTGTTTCACACCTTCAGCGTGCCTGTTATCTGAGCAGCGCGTCCGCGCGCCACCTCTTAAATCCTAATTGTCTTACAGCTCGGTGGCAGATGACTCAGCACTTCAGCAGTGACGTCACCTCCGAACATCCTGCTGATGGCAGCGCGTTCACCGACCACGAACCGACCACTTCTCGTTAGTCTGCGACTGTCGCACAGCTGAAGGCGTTAAAGCAGAAGGGTTGGGGTTAATATTAGATAAATATTCAACCGAAAGCCAAATAAGTTCGACTCGAAGTAACTTTACTCTAAATGAGGAAGCTGAAAATGTCTAAAACTCCTTTACTGTCTCTCTCTTCTTTTCTAACTGTCAGCAGGGTGAATAATCATGTTCAGCATATTGATTTGGTGTAGTTTTCACATCGGATGAGTAAAGGGGGGGGGGGGGGGGGGGGCTGTGTCCTGGTCAGGGGCTCTTTGGCATCTGACGTCACTGCAGCTCGGCCAGGTGACCCTCCCAATTCAGTTCAATTCAATTCAATTCAGAGACCCAGAACATGACCCCCGAGCAAATATTATTAACTAAAATTATAATATTGGATTCTAAACAAGGATAATGGCAGGTAAAAAAAAAAAAAAAAAAAAAACTCCCATAGTGGGAGGAAAAAAAACTTTAGGTTTTTCTGCTCTCCTCTGTATTTTTCGGTGGTAGCATATTATTATACACATTTAATAACCATAATGTAACTTTAAAAAGTAATCATAAGTCACTAATTTAATTACGCATTTTTCTCGCGTAATGTAACGGATTACAATTATGTTTGAGATTTATCATCTTTCCAACGAATATACGACAAACCCTGTAAAGTAACCACCTGAACAAGGTTTAATACAGCTGGAAAAGCACATTCACTCACACACATATGCATCATAAAGACGATTTCTCTGTCAAACCTATGCAATATAAATACTGTGCATACAAAGTATTAAATGTTAGGCATTCGGAGCATTTGATTTGTCCCTCAAACGTATATGCATTAAATACTGTCCATACAAAGTATTAAAAATACAAGAAACTAACCTTTTCTCTTTGCAATAACGGTCAGGCAGCAGAATATTATGGCCTTCTGAAGTTGCTGCTACACGCATGCGCAGTCAACTCGGGTAGGAAGAAATTTCACAACACCGGCACCCCGAACACATTTACACTCACAGGTGGAGGCGCAGCTTCCCACTTCACTTCTCTGCATTTGGATCAATTACAAATGAATTCAGGGTAAAGCTGTTTTGCACAAGCCGTTCCAGTCGGTTTCTGTTTTAACCTGCTGCTTTAAGTTTTTTTGATTTCATCTAATTAAAAATAATAACTCAAAAGGGAACGTCTATCTTTCCAAGCTTTGTCGCTCTATTTTGTCCCCCTCTCTTGAGTTAGACCAGCAGAGCTTGGGTGGACTGGGAGGTCTGAGAGCGCCATCTAGTGACGTGAAGTAAACCAGTGTCATGAGAGAACCCTCCTGTTGTGTAACCTGTCCCATTATCAAACCAGCAAACCCAGTTCTGTCTCATTTCTCAGATATTCATGAGCTCCGCTCATGAAGTTGGGTTCATGTCTTTCAGAGCTCATTGGATTCCCATCTCCAACCACAGATGCGCTCTCGTTCTTACTGGTCTGTCTGCGTGGGAGCAGGAAAAGTCTGCTTTTAAGGGAGGAGAGGGATAACCCTGCATAGTTCTCAGGTAGTCCTACAGGGGGCGCACTGGGTCACAGAACTGAAACCTGAACCTCATGAGAGCATCCTCCCAGCAACCCTGCATTTACCTTTGTGCCGTACAATACTCTCACATAACCACGGTGTCAAATTGGCTCATCTTAAGCCTCTCGGTTCGCTCTTTTTGACCTTCAGGATGAAGAAGGGATTGAGGGAGAATAGTCTGGAAAGATCAGCATTTAAACACTTCCTGTGGCCGTCTAAGAGCTTCCTACCATGTTTTCCCACAACTTTTAAAAGTGGTTAAGCTCATCAGAATTCGAAGGAGTCATTATTCAGTAATTACTCCTGTCAATTACAAAGAAAACAAACTTGATCTCCTCTTCAACCACTCTTTTGCAGTCTTAGATGTGTGCGAAGCAGCTGTGCAGCATGACAGGAGCTCCACCGCGCTGGACTCATAGACTGTATAGGAAGAGCTGGACAAATCCCTCTGTGATGTCACCAGCAGGTTTTCTGTTGAGCACCTTTGAGGCCCCTCATCCTCTCTACACCACCCGCTTTAATTCAGTCGCAGTTAGCTGTTTTAGCTCGGCTTACGCTAACCTCCAGAGCTAATCGATTTTATTATGATAAAATCTGTACAGACATCCTCATTTAAAGTGCTGCGACCGAAATGACACGAGCAGCGATTTTAGAGGTGTAAGCAACATATGCTCTCAAATCCTTTTTTTTTAACCAAACAACAGAATGGTGAGTACAATTTTTTTGCTTCCTAATACCAAAAAACCCGTTTAACACAAAAGATAACTGCTATATATCCTTATACAGTTAGTCAACATGTCAAACAGGAAGTTCCTTTTTTACTGAACGAGCTGTAACTGTTTGTATATATGTACATAATCATGCTGTCGGTGTTCTTGATTGCGCTGCTAGCTTGCCCGTGCTACATGAGGACGGCGGTTGTCGGCTGCTGACGTTCAACCGAGCGGCGTCCTGCAGCGGGAACCGTTGGCTGACTCATGCTGCCTCAGATTCCTGCTGTAGGATGTCGGCAGGTTTTTCTGGTTGGCTCAGGCCATCCGCTTCCTCCTTTAAAAAAAAAAAAAAAAAACAAACAGACCGCAAAACAGGTTAAGCTACGGCGTTTTTTTTTTTTTTTTTTTTTTTTTTGCGTAGGTGTCCCTAGTTGACACACTTCTGATCAAAGATGGGTCACTTGTCTCTGGACCGCTGAAGAGTTCTTCACAGTTCTTTTGGTGCTTCTGACTTTCATTAGATCTTCTCTGCCAAAACAGAATAAATAAACGGATAAATAACGTAAACAGAAGCAGGTACGTTAGACCGGCGGAGCGGGCCGCAGGGTCGGTAGTTCGGATGCTCCTGCAACTAAATCGGTCTCAAAGAACTGGTTTCTGGCAGATTTCGGTAATCAGACTGTAGAATTTCCAGGAACTGGTTTTATCCTCACGATGCATTTATCAAGATTAAATTGATTTCTTTAATGATGCTTTGAAACGCTCTTAATACTCATGATTCGAGACTGATCCCCAGTAACCACATAACTGCAGCATAAACTCTCATCTTTGTTTATTAAGAGGACCAGTATTTTCTCTCATCTGACTCTTTTGAATGCCCCCCCCCCCCCAACAATGACTAACTGACATGTGAGCAGCTGCTGAGCGTTTTTTCTCTCTGGACTCCATATTGTGATCAGGTGCAGCTGTTTTGGAGGAAAATGCCGCGAGGTGCACAGAAGTTTCAGCAGATTGGGTTTTGCAGTGACTCCCCAGGACGAAGCCGGCAGTTCACGGTGGCTTTGTTTACACTGTCACTAAACATCTGTTATCCCATCAACAAATTATACCTTACCGGTTGCTTTTCATTCCTGATAAACACCAAGAAAAAAAAATAATAATTCACCATCAGCTGAAGAGTTGCTGAGGATTTGCTGATGTGGTTTGTGTTCCTAACTGAAGTTTTTCTTCTCGTGAATGCAGGAGCAGCACGTTTCCCGCGGGATCGCCTCGTCTCCCACAACGCTTTCCAAAATGTCTGGGGACAAAGAGGAGGCGCCGATTGTAGGAATTTCTTTTTACTATTTTGGGCACAATTTCAAAAGTCGCCCAGAGTCGGAGGAACGGCCCGAGTCGGGGATTGAAATATTGAAATGGGGAAAAAAATATTTGCATCTGATGTACCTGTTTTTGTTTTATAATAAAGACCATTTGGCAGAAGGTTTTTCCTCATATTTTTAATATACTGTAGAGCAGTGATTCCCAAAGTGTGGGCCGCGGTCGCCTGCTGGGCCGTTGAAGTACTACAGGTGGGCCCTGAGAGGTCATTAAAATTAAACAAATGTGTTTTAAATTCTTGATCCTTCTCAAATATGTTTTTAATTACCGTAAAATATTCATGACATGATTAAAAAAAACATTAAGAAGTAACAAAACAAACCAGTTAAGTTATTCTGCTGTCATTTTAACTTAATATGACAAGTGTCACCTATTTGTTGACCCCTCACATTAATATCAGAACAGCTTCTAGTCCTGTCTGGTGATCACAGTTGTGATTAAAGGTTTGGGTGGACCGCGTATATTTTTCACATTTCAAATTGGGCCTTGGTATTCTGTAGTTTGGCTGCTGTAAAAAAAAACTGAAAGGGAAATAACAGTTTTACATGTGCTGTCCCTTCAATGCTAATGTGAACCCTGGTTGGTTAAAGATTCTGAATTGGACACATAGTTTTCAACAGATAAAATGGATAAAATAATTGCTGTTTGTGGTGGTGTAGTATGTGGGCAGTGGTCATCATTTTGACTAATAATTGCTTGCAGCAACATTAAAAAAGTCTCCTTTATTATAACTGCATGTCCTGCATTGATTATTGATTATACCTTCCTCATATAAACAGGATGAATTCAGAGTCACGTGACTCTTTCACATCATTTTCACTGAGCAGACGGTGGCTCAATATTACACGTATCTACATTTAATTTTTCTAACGTGTTCTGCTTCTTTTAGTCTTTTCTGCATCTTGTCGCTCTCTGGAACATCAAAGTGAAAATTTGCTTTATTACATCTTTTCAGACCGATGATTATTTGAAAAGCTTTTTCCATGTCTGGAGCAATTTCAGTCCGTGAAGAACCGACGATTATATCTTTAGAGGCCCATTTGAATTCATGTTTGACTTAAAAGAGGGTTTGAACAGAAGCGCTGATAAACCTGCCTCTAAAGCACATCTTCAAACTTGTCAGGTTTCACTGGACAGCAGGTTGATCTGTGAGTTAAAGTGTTGTTCCGTGGAAATATTTAGGAAAATCGTTAAAATCGTGTAAATAGTCAACTCCACCAGTCAGACCTGATCGACCAGCTTAAACCTGTTAGACAGGACTCTCTGTGATATACATGAGTCCTGTTAGAGAGAGCTGTTGAAAGAGCTCAACACTATAAAGCTGATTAAATGTTGATTTTATTTTATTTTATTCTTGTCTGTCTTGTTGGAGGTGTTGGTTTACCTTCTTATGAACATCTGGTCCCTCCTCCGCTCTGCAATCAACAGGGCTGTCTTGTTCTTTTGTTCTTTCCATTCTGACTTTCTTCTGTTGTTACAAATGTTCAATCTTTGACTATGTCTATGTTTTGTATTATTGATACTGTGTGTCGTGTAATGTTGTATGTAGCTTTTATTGAGTCCTACACGGGGACTGCCAATGCAAATTAGCCGTCTGGCTATTATTGGGTATATTTACATTTTAAATGTTCATTAATATACAATGTCCCTCTACATTAAATAAAGTGATTAAAAAAATTATGTTTCCTTTTGTTGTCTGCAAATAAACACATTCTGTATTTCCTGCTTACTCATGCCACCATTGTCAGCGTGATGATACTGATCTCCCACCTCACCTTGCAACTCAAGATAACCTGGCTTCTAAGATTTCTGTTTCTAGGCAGGATTCACACTCGGCTCATCAAGCCCCACTTTAACTCTTAAACTCTCACACCTTTCTGACTTCTCATCTGCAGTTTTACAGAAGACTCTTTACTGTGCTGGTGCCTCTCTGACCCTGGAAAAGGAGGTGGGGGGTGAGTGCTCGCTTTATATACAGACTGATACCGTGTCCCGTTTCTACTCAGAAGTTGGAATTTTCACTTTCCAAGTTACAAGTTTCAACTGGAATGATGCTCCAAGTTGGAATTCCAACTCGTAAAATCACCTACTTTGACTGCAGTAAATACTCAACTAATGTTACAGTTTAGAACAGTTCTGTCCTGTTTTATTGACATTAAGTCAGTCATGCACATCGTAATGTTCTTCTATCAGGATAGGTGTTGCAGAGCGGCTTGTATGAGCTAACTGCACACAGCATTGTTTTGAATGAATATTTGTAAAAGCAGCAAGACCTAATCCAGCTTTCAGAAAAGTTCATTAGCAGCTGAAACCAGAGCTGTGGACTTGAGTCACGTGAGTTGGACTTGAGTCATTTATTTGATGACTTTAGACTTGACAAAATGTAAAAAGACTTTCAACTTGACTTTGACTTTTACATCAGTGACCTGTGACTTCACTTGGACTTGAGCCTGTTGATGCGAAAACACTTGATATGTCACCCAAAACCCAAAGATTAAAACTTGTTATTCAAAAAGTGTGCTTGACACAATTCATTCCACTCGTTCGTTGTGTTTGTTCATGTGCGTGAGCTGTCCACATCACCAGTCAAAATGAACCAGTCAGATTTTGTGCTTTCAAACAAAAACAGCACTTTTTGTGAACTGTAAATATGTTCCCAAGAATAACTTTGTTAGTAGCAGTTAACAAGAAACAAAACATTCGAGTCAAGGATCACAGACGGAGATGGAATAACCTCCAACCTATAATTGCATCATTGTTAAAAATTACTCGAAAGGACTTAAAATTTGAAGTTTCTAAATTGTGACTTCATTCGGGACTTGCATGTCGACTATATTAGAGAGAGATAGATATAGCGAGAGATATAGAGATATATATAGATATATATAGATATATAGATATATATATAGAGAGAGATATAACACATATATATACACATATATATAGAGACATGCATATATATATAGATCTAAAATAGGATATAGATAGGTAAGAGAGATATAGAGAGAGATAGAAAGAGAAACAGAGAGAGAGAGGGATAGGGGATATGGAGATATAGGAGATAGAGAGAGATAGATAGAGAGAGAGATAAGAGAGATGAGATATATAGATAGATATATGATATATATAGATATATATATATATATCTATAATATATAATATATATATATATATATATATATATATATATATATATATATTGATATATACATACCTTCGTTAGTAGCAGTTAACAAAAAAACAAAACATTTAAGTCAAGGATCACAGACGGAGATGGAATAACTCCAACCTATAATTGCATCATTGTTAAAATTACTCGAAAGGACTTGAAATTTGAAGGTTCTCAATGGGACTTCATTCGGGACGGGCAGGCGGGACAGAGACTAGATAGAGAGAGAGAGAGAGAGAGAGAGAGAGGGAGAGAGATAGACATATATAGATAGAGACAGAGAGAGAGAGAGACAGAGAGGAGGGAGAGAGAGAGAGACAGAGAAAGAGAGAGAGAGAGAGGAGAGATGAGATATATATATATATATATATATATATATATTATATATATATATATATATATATATCTATATATATAATATATATAATATATATACATGTATAATAATATATATGTATATATACATGTGTATATATATATATATATATAGATCTATATATTATATATATATATATATATACATGTATATATACATATATATATATGTATATATATACTACCTTTACTACTTTTACTTTTATGTCATTTAAAGCTGACTGCATTTTCTACTACTCTATTTTTTTTTACTTATATATTTATTTTAAATGTCTTAATTTTATCTATCTAAATGATTTATTTACTGATATCCTAATCTGAGAATGTACCTGTTTACCTTTTTAATTACTTACCTATGTGTTTTAAATATTTTAATTGTCATTCTTCAGCGTTTCCTTCGTTCCGGCTCCACTACTGAAATTATTGGTACATGTTTAATGTGTGTGAGTGCATTTGTGTGTGCAAATTGTGTGTATTTTAAATGTTTATTTTGGTGGCTGAAGTTGGGAGGGTGTGGTTTTTCTCTGTCGCTTTAGTTTTAATTCTGTAAAGCACTTTGCGTTGCACAAGTTGTATGAAAAGTGCTTTACAAACAAATCTTGAATTCAATTTGCATTTTTAAAACGGCTTAAAAATTCTGTTTGTGAACGACTGACGGAGGTGTACTCTCATCCCATGTGGTATTGGCTTTAAAACATCACCTTGAGTAAAGATGGCCAACTTTGCAACAATATTTAGCAGATTTCCAGCAGAACAAGGGCGGAAACTTCAGTAAAATCTGCTGATACTTTAAGCTTCTTGATGGCTCTGAGCCTGCAGAGAAGGAAGGTGACGTGAAAGTGAAGGTGAAATGGATATGTTCACTTTAAATTAAATAATTGTCATCATAAGTTAGAAATTGTAAAAACATCATGTGACTGTTATAACTTAAGTTGAAGGGTACCTGCCTGGACAGCAGTAAATACAGTCACCTTAAAATGTCATCATCTAGGTGTGTTTTACTGAGAGATGGACTAAAAGTCAGGACATACCAGTAAATCAGTCCTGTATGATGATGATGATGATGATGATGATGAGGATGAGGATGAGGATGATGATGATGACAGAGAAAGATCAATGAAAGTACTAAGGAATCATCATTTTGGATGATGGAAGTGTGGAGTGGTGATAGCACCTGTGTGTTGTTTGCTAATGCTGTGTGTGTGTGTGTGTGTGTGTGTGTGTGGGGGGGGGGGGGGGGGGGGTCTGGTGGGACCCATCCTTCTGCCCATATTCCCTCCCATGTCTCTTTGTCCTTGTCTCAGCCTTTTCTGGTAATTTGCTCGGTAATCAGCTGCTCCTATCCTCCTGTCCTATCAGAGCCACTCTCTCCCTCTTCTTCTGCCATGTGGACTTTTATCTGGAGACATTGAGGGTTACTACAGTTACAAAGATCCCACATGTCCACTGTTCAGCCTGAATGTTTCTCAAATTTTCATATTGAAGATGCTCTAGTGACCTTTGACCTACATGTAGCCATTTTAATATACACAACCATGACATCATGTACTGTTATGTAAGTCTTCAATGCACCCTCAAAGTAATGTAGATGGATGTAGATTTCTTCTTTTTTCCCCCTTATTAGAGTAGGTGGGCGACCTGTCCAGGGTGTACCCCTGCCTTTCGCCCGTAGACGGCTGGGATAGGCTCCAGCAGATCCCCGTGACCCCTCAAGGATAAAACGGGTATGGAAGATGGATGGATGGATAGAGTAGGTGGTGTAAACAGGACAAAGGGATATTTGTTTCTTCCAAATATTAAGCTTTAAATGCTCCTCTCATGCGTGAAACTTCTTCCACATCCATTGGCCTTGCTGCAGTAATAGAAAATGGTGCATAATTAGCTCAGGCTCATAAACATATTGCAGACCATAAAGCCAACAAAGCAACAAGTAACTCAACTGTGGAAGCCAGTAGCCTCAGGGGAATGATGTTTCTTTGTGGATGATGGAAATAACCTCAACAGGTCATCAGCCATTCACACAAACTAACTGGTAGCTTTAGAGCACTGATACAACGAGGAATAAATAAAGACAAATCAATCAAAAGGTTTTTTTTTTTCCAGAGAAACTCCTCCGAGCCTCTTCAAACACACCACAATATCTGCACAAATATTCTTATTCAGGAGTTTACTTGACCTCTAATCACAGACTGACCTTCCTAAACTTGTTGACCTTAAACTTAACCCTTAATCCACATGTGTCAAACCCAAGGCCCGCGGGCCAAATGTGGCCCGCCACGTCATTTTACGTGACCCTCGAGAGCTTGTGCATTCTTGGCTTAAATTCTAAACCGATATTTTAAGACTTAAAATAGGCTTACACCGCTCTAAAGCACATATTGACAAAAAACTACATCTCCCACAATGCATTTCATCGTCACCCACAATGATAACAGTATCTCACTATGAGCAAGACATCAAGACGATTTTGAGAAAATAGATAAGAGAAATTGATGCACAAGGAAGGCAGTTTCATGAACGACGGGAAAATGAAAACAAGTTTGTATCTCAAGATGAAATAAAAGTTTGTCTTTTGTGTTATGAGGCCGTGTCAGTCGTGAAAGAATAATCTACGTCAGCATTTTGATGGCAAACACGGAGCTAAGTATGCTAAATTTAGCCTCAGAGAAAAACAAAGAATCGCTTCAGCTTCTGAAACCAAGGTAATGAATACTCTGAGTGATGTTTATAGAGTCCATTACCATGGCAACGGACTCTGTAAACATCACCTGTGCGAGAACAGGTTTACAACCACAAACCCTGAGTTTAATATAATAATGAGTTAAATATTTGAAACTTTAATATATAATAAATGCAGAAACAGTTATTTAACAATATAATAAGGTGTAGTCTAATTTATTTTGATTTATATTACATTTTGTTACATTCATGCTGTCAATCTGGCCCTTTGAGGGCCACCATGATGCTGATGTGGCCCTCAGTGAAAATGAGTCTGACACCCCTGCCGTAACCCCGACCTGGAAGCTGGACATCAGGGATCAGCTACGCTCAGGAGGTGTCAGGATCGGGGCGCTTTGCTCCACCTTCATCTATACGTGCAGCAGTTCTGGATAATCTCGGTGCTACATTCCCAGCTGCTGCTCTGACCAGGAGGTGAGGCGCGAGCGAGCTCCTTGTTTTTCTCCGTGAGCCTGTTCTCTCCCGGGCTCGCTCTGATGCAACGTCCGCCATGCGGGGCTCAACTCTCTGGGTAAAAGAGCCGGAGTGTTTTTTTGCTCTCCGCCCGCTGCTGCTTACAAGATTATTGTGGCAGAAACTTGCGTCGCCTGTGTTTTCCCGAAGCAGCAGACCAGCTCTGTGATTCCACACTCGTCGTAAAAATACCCATTTCAACTTCTCCCAGCTGATAATATTTGTCCTGAGCAGCCGTGTGTCAGTACACGGGCCTCTTTTAACTCCATGGAAAACAAACGCACCTTTGTGCTCCTGCTTAACACTTTAATAGCCCACCCATGCCACAACTTGTGAAACCCCCCCCCTCCATTGTATTCAACCTGCTGTTGTCTGCGCCCACAGTCCCCCTGTTGCAGCAGATTTGTTAAGAAGGTGGTCATTATGATTCCTATAGGAGAACATATGCAGAGGCAGCAGCAGCAGATGGGTAAACCAGAGGGGAAGCAGGTTAATTATGGCTTGATGACACCCAGAAGCCTTTAACTAGACCTCACCCAAATATAGATGTAAAGGGGGGCTTAAGATGTCCAGATGTTATTTAGGAACCATAAATAAGGATTTTTCTTTGCAAAACAGCCTCAAAATATTCCAAATGTTGCACTGTTCTCACTGATTTTACGCCACGTGCCAAATCACCCCGGCGGATTTCTTTGTGTGAGTTGTAGCGGACGAAAAGACCTTCGATAAGTCTGCTGCCGCTGAAGACAGTTTTGCATCTTGGTTTGATTTGAACAAAAGAGGCCAGGGTGAGACGTAAGCGTGACAGCACAGGCCGGCCTTGTCTCCTGCAGTCGCTGCTGCAGCCACTCGCTCAATGCAAAGTTATTTGCATAGGGAAATTCTCCAGGGGTGGAGCTGGGCGGGACCGACCTCCGGGTGATCCGGGTTTCAAGAGACGTTGATGCGGATTCTCCCTGTACTGTTCTTTAATCGAACCGGGGTCCATCTGAGATATAAAAAGGCTGAAAAATGGGGCCCCATATGAGACTGTCTTCTCATTGGTTGAATTTCATTCATGAGGTTGGGCTGAGAGGGACCCAGATAAGACACCCATCCTGGCCCAGACCCACATGGACCAACCAACCGACATGTGGAACCCAGTTTTCAGCCTGTTGATGTTTCAGATGGGCCCGTGTACAGATGCTGGCGCGTTGCGTGTTGCACAACGATGACTCCGTAAGTGCTTGTGGAACAAAAAAGATACTTTCAGAAGTTGAACGAGCACAGATTGTCAAATAAAACTGAATAAAAAAAGGGAAAATAGTTGTCGTGCTGGAGTGCAGACTAATGGTGGGAAAATGGTTCAGACAGACTTTCATCTTTGAATATTGAACGTGTGGTGTTGCATGATTTACAGGTATGGACGGTGCCTCGCAGTCACAGCCTAACTCATTTGCATCCCATGCAAATATCAACTGTAAACGTTCTGCAGTGAAGATGCAGCTGAGGATGCGCGACACAAAGGAAACAGTGGGATTTTTTTTGTACCTGATGTGAAAAAAAAAAGAGTCCCAATATTCCATGTTTGACAAAATAAGCTCTGTATCTTTCTATGCAATATTAAGCAGGGGAAACGTGAAACTACTCCAGCAGCGTTAACAGACCAGAACAGATGTGCTGCATGTCGTTTGGTTCATATACTGGAAAGGTAAGTTTTTGTTAACAATCAAGTGACAGAGTTTATTAACCATGAAAATGAGACATCCTCCTATAATCTTCATTAAAGTGACCACCTTAAGTCTCAAAGAAAAGCCTGCAGCTACATATTTCCTATCAGTTGTTTCCTATCAGACTATTAAAGGAAATTATTCACTGGTTTGACTGATCAAACCAAAACCCCCTTGACACAGAAATACAGGGACATACTGGGTTTGGGGTTTTGTCGTTAAACCGCACTGCTGAGAAATCCACCGTGTTGACTGAGTGTTTGGTTTTGCATCTCAGCGATGGGGGGGGGGGGGGTGGGGGGGGGGGGGGGGGGGGTGGGGGAGCACATGTTGCTCTGGCTGCTGTAACTCTGAGTAGATGCTGTGTGGCTAAGAGCAGCAGTGCTTCCAGCAGCTGTAATTTAACAGAAAGAGATGATGAGATAACATGTCACTGCTTTTCTGCCGTACAGGAACACCCCGTACCGCCGCCGTACCTGTTTACCTTGTTTATCTTGTTTACCTTGTTTACCTGAGGCCTTCAAACATGACAGCGTCATGAGCAGGTGTGTGTTTCAGCCACGCTGCTCATTAAAGCCCCTTTACAAAACAATGTCATGATGATTTTCAAACTGAAACATCCCATAATGTAGAATACTGAATAATAACATTGAGTCATTTGTCATGATATTTCTTCTTTTTTTTTTGTTTTTTTTTTTGTTTTTTTTCTTCACATGCATATTAGTTTATGTAGTCAAGCTGTGCAAGACTTTGAAGACAGACACTAAACATACGTATAAATGAGCTGCCTTTGTTCGAAAGAGCGTCCTGGACGGGCTTTTCTTGCGATTAGAGAAGATTAAGTATTCACTTAGAGGATCTTGTGATACATTTTTTTCCATCTGGAAACCAGTTTTGAATTATTTAAATGGCTTTAAAATCTTCCCTGATCCCTCATGATGTCCTAAATTAAAGTTGGGCCAAGCAAACCTTATTTTCTATTATTTCCCTCCTTTCTTTTTATTCCTGAATGTCACATCTTTATATGACTGTGCAACTGTGTCCGTGATGTGGGGTGACCTTTCACTGTGGGTGTTTTTTTTTTTGTTCTGTTCTTTTTTTTTTTTTTTTTTTTTGGGGGGGGGGGGGGGTTGGGGGGGGGGGGGGGGGGGGGGATGGATAAAAATGGAAACCCAGAAATGTTGTTTTGATTGTTTTCTGTATGAGGTTGCTTGCATTTCAAGATTTTTAAGTCCTGCTTCCATCCGTCTCTAAATTGCAGGTGTGATTTTTAAACCCCTAGACTGCTCAACTGTACGTGCACTCAGACAGCACAAAAAAAAAAAAAAAAACATGTCAGGTGTCTCAGTGGAGGAAGCAGGTTGGATCTTTGGGATCTTATATGGATCTACACCATTAAAAAGCATCTTCTCCAAATAATGCCATCTTGCTTTGGTTTATAATTCTATGTGTTTCTTTTTCGGGATTATCATGATTTGTCTCGTCCTCAATTGTTTTACTGTCCACTTCCATGTCCATAATAGCCGTCAACATGATCATTGCTGTTGTTTATTTCCTTTATATCGCTCAATAAAGTACAGTGCATGAGCTGACGCTGATATACACGGAGCATCAGTTATTGTTACAGACGCTGCAGCAAACGATTGTTCTACCTGATTTGAAAATGACAAAGAAGACTTAGCAGTGTGAAATACGAAGACGAAGGAATAACAAATCTGCAACAAGGACCAAACGGATTTTCTTGCAGTTCTTGTCGAGGGAACCCCGAGGTTATGTGGGGAGAAACCAAGACTAGAACATGAACAAAACTGCTCTGTGTCGCTTTAACATCAATCCTCCTTAGATTCAAGTTAAACCAGCGGTCCTTGGTGTCACTTTAATGTGAAATACGGCTAAACTTAGCTTGCTAACCCAGCCACCTAGACTGCACCGGGGCTTTTACCTTCTTGGAGAAATAATTCCCACAAAAGCAAGATGGCAGCCAAATACAAAACCTGAAATTTCATAACCATTGTTCTCAAGAGCGGCTACCTGAGCAGGGGGGATCATGATGTGGGAGGGGCCAGCACTCACACTCATCCGGGGCTTTGCAGATACGCGTGTTTCCGGTCTTCCTGCGCTAGCGGCAACCTCCAGTTGTTCCAGGCAAAGCAGACAGGACCGCCACTCGTGTATCCGTCAGCGCTGATCTTTTCTTTGTTGAAATGACGGAAACGTAGCCTGGAATTTCTTGTGAGGTTCAACACGTCTGCATTTTTTTCCCCGTTTTGTCCGCCCTCTCTCACTGACGTTACCCCCGTCACGTCATCCATGAAGGGATAGAGGTGTAGCTTCTTAGCTTTGCAGCATCGTGATGTTCACTCCACAGCATCATAGTGGTGGTTTGATGGTAGACAGCTGTGTGAAATGAACGATCTGTATCGCTAGCTGCTTTCTTTTCTCAGTTTTTTTTGTGGCTCTTGTGGCCTTTATTCTCCGTGAGGGAGAGAGAACGGAGAAGAAGGTGACAGGCTGGGAGTCAAACCTGCAACCAGCTGCAGGAGGACTGTGACTCCATACCTGAACCACTGACCTACCTGGTGGCCCAGGTTGTTGCTTTCTTTACTGGAGGTGGTCGTGTCTGCAAAAACCTCCAAATGCAAGACGATGCTGCTACCTAGCAGATAAAAAATAGCAAGATAGCTCATTCTGCGCTACTCTGGTAGCCTCCATTCATTGGGTGGTAATATAATTCCCACATCTTTCATCCAGTCTGTAGCTTAAATAAGCGAGGAATACTGTATATAATAATAAAGGCAGCCTTTCATTTTTCTGCCGACCTGGGCTGACACGTTCGCTGTACTAGAGGTGATATTCTGCACAAGCAAAGACAACAAAGAAGGGAATTTCCCAACAGACTGGATGTTCTTTTTTTCTTTTCTTTTAAATCTTAAATACACGCTCTGCCTAAGTGCCGGAAGTAGCTGTCACTAGTGTTTAAGAACCTCCTGCATGAATAATATATAGATGACATGAAGATCATGAGATCATGCCCTTATGTTAGCTTAAATAAAGCACAACAAAATGCTAAATGCACATAATAACAGTCTAAATGAGTTGGGGGGAAGCAGTGACTTAGATGCACACTTGCACACACGCCCTCCTTTCAAGTGTGTGTGTGTGTGTGTGTGTTGGCGTGGTCTCTGTCTGCGGTTCCCCCCACATGAATAGGGCTGGGCCCTGTGCAGTCGACAGCTGTCTCCTTTGAACGCCCAAAGACAAAAAAAAAAAAGAAAAAACCTTAAATGCAGCGAACTCCCTCTTTCATGTGTTCATCTGATACCGCTCTTCCTCAGCTCGCTGTCACTCCATTCAGCTCCTCAGTGTCTCGAGGCTGCAGCTTGTCACCGCGCTGCTTTCGGCCCGTCAAGTCCGCGGGATTCCTCCGCCCCCTCTCTAAGGGCTTCGGAGAGGTTTTGACTAAAGCTAAAGTTTAAAAACAAACAGTTGGTCAATAAGTTGAGAATGTACAGTGATCCTTTATTTTTCTCGGTTAATGGGGACCGGCGCCCCCCTGCGAGAATCATAATCCACGAACAGGAGCCGGAGCCCCCCGAGTCTAAATAATGTGTTTAAAATGTGTTTAAAAACAGCAAAAAAGTAGCGAAACATGACAAAGGCTCGACTGTGGTCTTTCTGTTACCTTCACTGCCTCTGGTCTCTGAACCATAGTAGAGAAACCACTCTTTCATCTAACCAAGTTTTCATTCTGCCGTCCCACAACACACACACTACATTACCCATAAGGCCACCTTCTTAAAGGGGCCAGGCTGGCTCACAACATTTCTTTGCTGTGAGAGAACGCGCACAACATCCTGTGATGTTTCCAGGATTTTTTCTTGAATTTTTTAAATATTATATATTTCAGAAAAAACAAAGCGAATAACTAAAACCGCGGAACTTAAAGCCTGAACTGGCGAGGGATCACTGTATGTATCTATGGAAAAACAGTGGTGGTTTTTAGAAAAAAAAAAAAAAAATCAAGAATCACTTCAAATCTCCTGTAAATGCAGCTCAAACATTTATGAAAGATGATCTTCAGACTCTCTTCATGGTTAAGAGTAACATTATAGATTTCCTATTAAAGGGTTTCTGTTAACAAGCAATATTTGTGTATTTTATTTCATATTCCCACAGCACATATTTGTCTGTTCTAGCTTGGACCTATTAGATGCACCAAAGCAAGTCTCCTCTCCGTGACACCTCCCATGCACCTCGAGCCCTTTAAGTAAAAGGAACGTTAAACGAAAGCTAAAAATAACACTGGACATTTGAAAGAAAAAGACAGGAGTCTCGCTTGTGTGTGTGTGTGAGCGATAACCCAGGCAGGCGGCCTTCGGTGTGTCCGGCTGCCTCCCGTTCACCGAGGGTAATAAGAAAATCCTGAGGGCCGGAGCTGCTGGGCCATGTGCATGTGTGCGTTTGTGCCAGCGTGCCGCGGCGTGTGCGTTCAGCCCGTGCACAAGGAGGCAGAGGCCCAATACTGTACCAGGCAAAGGTTTCCACCGAATCATTCTTGCATAACTTAGTGAGTGATAACACCGGCGCATTCCTCTCAACACACATCACAGCTGCCAGCATCTTTTCCTCGGTTTTTCCCAGCGCACATTAAATACGGTCTGTCTCAGAGCTCTGGGTGGACCGCGGGGTATGACCGTCCAGCTCCGAGCTGCTCACGGGGAGATGGGAGCTACGTTGGCACTTTTGAGGATTTCCCCGGTCGGCCTGCGTTGTTCTGAAGACGCGGAGAGATGGGGTGATCTTCCAGGCCAGAGGAGGAGGTAGGTCACCTGGGGTTACAGCTGCAGGTGTTCCCACATATGACCTTCCAGCCTGATGGGTAACACACAGAGGAGATGGGTAAAATGTTCCTTTATTTGATCCCTAAAAAGCTGCACCGGAGATAAAGGCGGATCTTTTATGCACTGCTCAGCTAAAACTCCAGAATATTGATTTAGATGTAATGCTGCGTTGCGTGTTATTGGCCAATGAGACAATCCAGCATCATCGCTCTGACAGCTACAACCAAGCTTCACCTGCGTTCTCAGCACTTCCTTACCCATCACCTGATGAGCAGCTGGTCTCCATGACGCCCGCTCTCCCATAGGCTCCCGGGGAAGCGTATCGCGCCCGTGTGCTCGCCTGCGATTGGCCGGCCGGACGATATGAACCTTCTAACCCAGCATCTGGACGGTGTAATGTTTACTGAGCGGCGCCCAAATCCAAAGTGTGCACTTGGAGGGCTGTAAAACTGTGGCCGAGGAAGCCGAACGGGTTAATGTGTAGCCCTCTCCCTGTGGCGGGCTTTTGTCGCGGAGAGGCTGAGATAATGTTTAGGCCCGCGCGGACTTTGATCCTCATTTCATTCTGATTCATATAAAAGACTGAAATGTGCTGATCATTTACTTACACAGTGAGCTGTCTGAATTCATTCTGGGGGGGAAGACTTGTGAGTCACTCTGGGTTTTTTCCACACCTGCAGCCGACTCTCAGCAGAAAACATTTTATTCACAGTGTATTCGGCCGAGACAGGTGCGATGTTTGGACGTGGGTGTGTTTTTAAATCAGATTCGTAGTAACAAGAAGTAAGCAGAGGGGTAATAAGTTCCTGTCCTCAACAAACCCTGCTGCAGAAACCTGCCGCTATCTGCACGCGGAACAAAACCTACAGATGTCACCGATGTTACCGAGTTTACTCACATGCAGGAGATAAGATACGCAGCGTGTTCTTTTACTGTAAAGAACTGCGTGAGGAAATCAGCAGGCTGTCGGTTATATTTATAGATTAACCTGCCTGAGAAACCATCATTCATTGCTGGAAATCAGCTGAGGCCGGCTGTTAACCATTAAGAATGAACATTATCACTGAGTACTTGCTTTTTTAGATTTTTTTTTTCCCCTCCCCTGTATTTTTGTGTGGGATGATTGAATATCTTTTTATCTTCCCGTCTGCCTTGCTGCTTGGGTCAGATGTATATTTTGGACGTAGCTGCCAGGATTGCAAAGAGCAACGCGTTTCCTCAAACTATAAATCACATTTAATTGGAATCTTTTTTTTTTTTCTTTTTTCTGCAGTTATTTGTTGACCTCAGACAATATTTCTGCGATGAGGATGTCATGTGGGGATATGACGCCTCAAGAAAATCTGTTAATAATTGGATCTCACAAGTCTGTGAAGGAGACATTAAATTTGGAGAGAAGAGTTGATAGAATAAAATAGAATAGAATCCTTTATTATCACTGTACATAGGTACAATGAGATTAAAAGCAGCATCTCCAGTTACAGTGCCAAACAGTGCGTATCAGTGTAAAAAAATATGCAGTATAGAAAAAAAATAGTGCAGATAATCGAGGTAGTACAACTAAAAGAGGGTGGGGGTGCACAGTCAAGTCCTGAGACAGTATAACAGTTGATGTGATGCTGTCAGAGTAAACTTGTATATTTTGCGTCAGAATCTGCAGCGTTCAGCTTCCTGGTTTCCTTTGAATGAAGACGGGATGTTTGGTGGGAATTTGTAGCTGTTTCAGTCTTTTTTTCTAATTAAATAAATGGATAAAGAAAAGTCAAAAACATGGCGGCGCCATACTTATGAGAAATTAAACACAGAAGCAAGAGTGATGTGAGAAACACGAGCAAAAGTTTTCAACTCTGTATATTTCTATCACATATAGCAGCGGTGCGCAAACTGTGGTACGTGTACCACCGGTGGTACGCGGGGATGTCATGACTTTCCACATTTTTTCCACATTTTCACTAAAAAAAAAAACCTGAAACATACAATGCATCATAAATACAACGTTTCAAATGAAATGTGTAGCTTGAGATAATTAAAATTGTGTCTTAAAAAATATTTGTTGCATATTCAGTTGCAGTGCAGATGTGACAACTTTTGAGTGTGTTTATTTTGCTCTGTAAGAGAGTATGAGTGTGTGAGAATTGTTGGACAGAGTTGTAAATGTCTGATTCAGTAAAGTTTCAATTGAGGTAACAATAAATAACCACAATAAGAAATAAACATCTCTCCTGTGTGTTTAAAGCTCACTGAGAAGGCATATATGGCTATATTTTAAAATTGGTCATCATGGTGGTTCTCTGGTGGTTCGCAGTATTCAAAGTTTGAGAACCACTGACATATAGAACATCCATCTAGGATTTTATAGCAGGCAGCACTTTTAAATGTGTGATGAAAACCTGCTGTCATCACATGGAGACTTTTATATTTTTATTTTCAATTTTTGAAGATGGCCTGGATGATAGTCTGAACCTGTTTTTGTCGCAGCCCCGACACGAAGGAAGTGCAGAGGATGCTGGGTGGAGGGATGCTGCGTTACTCGGTAACCGGTCCCTGCAGAGCTGCTTCCTGTTGGTGCCTTCACCTGCACCCTCGGTCCCCGGAGAGCCTCCACATCACAAACACGTCTTGCATCATTAGCATGACCTGCTGTTCCCCTGCAGCCTAATCCCATGATACACTCTGTGGGAGAGATCGGTCATTACCCGACACACGCTGAAGGTACCACACATGCTTACAATGGCTTCAGATCAGTCACACACACACAAGCGTGGTCAAGCCTTTAACACATCTGTTGCCTCGCTGGAGTCTTTTTTCTGGCTCTCGCTTTTTGTTTTCTTTCAAAACCGGTTACAGCGCAATATGAGATGATCTTCTGCATGAAAATAAATGAGTGACCCTTTGAAAGGCTCAGCTACGCCTCATGAGGGGCGGTTTGATGCACAGGTTCACATGCACAGATGCCTTTTGGGAAAAATAAACAGCTGGATGAAGAAACCTAAACGTGCTCTAGGAACGTTTGTGTGAACGGGCGAATGCTGCCGGAAGCTTAAAGCTCCGTATTAGTCTGGTGCGGCTGTTCACTTGTGATAGGATTGCAGATGGGAGCATATAGGAAAAGTTTTTTTTTTTTTTTGATTCCAGAGTAGTTCCAGAGAACATTTACCTTATATACAGTCATGGAAAAAATTATTAGACCACCATTTTTTCTTCACTTTCTTGTTCATTTTAATACCTGGTACCACTAAACGTCATCATGTGACTAAAACAGACAGAAAAGAAAACACTGAATGCATAAAAGCAGTGTTTTTGGCAGTACAACGCCATAGCTATTGATGTAAAAACTTAAGTGATTTAGGTTATAATCAAGAAAACCATGGAAAATGGTAAGATATCAGCTCTTAAAAAAAACTCTTATGAGCAATCTTTGTGGTTGTCGTTATGTTTGTCCAAACAAATGTACCTTTAGTTGTACCAGGCGTTAAAATGAACAAGAAACTGAAGAAAACAAGGGTGGTCTAATAATTTTTTCCATGACTGTATATATATATATTTTATGCTAGCCAGCCATCTGGTGAAAGTAAACATCTTAACCATTCTTCCCATAAAACTCTCAATACATTTATATTATTGGGAGAAGTTTAGCATCACACATGCAGATACTCCTCACTGTAACCAAAAATAATGCATCTGAGCTGCAAACTCACAGACTGTGCCTGACGGTTGAGACGCACCGCCATCGAGAACAACGTCTCTCAGTTGCTCCTGTAATACAAAATACACTTTTCTGTTGGTGCCGTGCAAAATTTGTCATGCCTGGATGAAATCATATACATGCATGCTAAAGCATATAGGCCTTTCTCTGGAAAATAAGGCCGTTAATGCCTCAGTAAACACGTCACAGTGAGCTAATTACACGGGACCGAACAGAAGGCCTTTTGGAGGAACCAGACAGGTGTGTTTGGAGATGGTACGCTATCATGGCACCTCATAATGCCCTTAAACGGAACACACACAAACTCTTTAAGGGCTGACAATGCCCGAGTCGACCGCGGGGAAGGCGCGGCCGACATGCCGCTCAGAACCGTGCACAATGAACGACGACCTTGAGGTCAGCAGTTACGCTCATTTCCTAAACAAACTGCAACGTCTCGAGCGTGAATGACTGAAACTTGACCCGGCCGGCAGGACTCTGCAGGTGTGTTTGACAGACAACAAGGGGCCAGCGCCGGTACCTGCGCGCTGAGCGTTTTGTGTGAAGCCCATTCAGCGATGTTGAACTTTCTCTCACGAATATGCACCGTGGTGGTGACGGCGGACCTCAGTTACGGGGGCCTTGGTGCTGTCATGAGTTAGTTTATGGCTGTGTTTTAAAATCATTAACCACAGAGCGCACCTTTTTATTTTCTTTTTGGGGGGTGGGGGTTTGCTGCCCAGTGAAAGTTCTTACATACCTGACTGACCTATAAGATGGAAGAAAGTCGCCATCAGTTTTAGCATCACACATTTTAATCAGTGTCTTACATTGTTATTGACATCCTGCAAAAGATTATGAACAATTGGGGGCTTCTGAGGACTTTCATTTCTGGTAGAGATGTTTCCATCCCTTTGGCCCCGCCGACTATCAGCCACAACTGAGTACTGATCTGACACCGCTGTTAGTTTTATTAACATATTAAGCACATTTTTTAAAACTTAAAGTGCTGCTGCAAATAGGCGTGATTATTGGCAAGGACCTCACAATACGATATGTATCATGATACTTGGGTCGCGATACGATATTATCACGATATCACAATATCATGATATATTGTGATATTCCACCCAGTTATTTTCAAAATTAAAAGTAGAGATGAAAAATCAAGTTGCTGTATACAGTGATCCCTCGCCAATTCGCGCTTTAAGTTCCGCGGTTTTAGTTATTCACGGATTTATTTCAGAAATATATAATATTAAAAAAAATCAAGAAAAAATTGCGGAAACATCACAGGATGGTGTGCGTGTTCTCTCGCAGCAAAGAAATGTTGTGAGCTAGCCTGGCCCCTTTAAGAAGATGGCCTTATGGGTAATGGTGTGGCCCTATGGGTAATGTAGTGTGTGTGTCGTGGGAAGGCAGAATAAAAAACGGGGTTAGATGAAAGAGCGGTTTGCTTTACTACGGTTCAGAGACCAGAGGCTGTGAAGGTAACAGAAAGACCACAGTTGAGCCTTTGTCTTGTTTCACTGCAGTGCCTCGCTACTTTTTGGGGGTTTTTAAACATATTTTTAACACATTATATAGGCTCGGGGGGCTCCGGCTCCAGTTGGCGGATTTTGATTTTCGCGAGGAGGCGCCGGTCCCAATTAACCACGAAAAATAAGGGATCACTGTATGTTCATCAGATGATATTAATCATTCAGAGGACTAAATCAGCCAAAACTATTTGCTTCAAAACAACCTATTTATTGTTTACTATTAGTATTTTTGCACATTTAAGTAACCATTACAACATACTGACAGCATTGTAAAAAAAAAAAATCGATATTAGGAGCTGAAAAATCAATATTATATTGGTCGGCCGAAAATCGCGATATATTGCCAAATCGATTTTTTTTTCACACCCCTAGCTGCAAATATGTAAAATATAGAGGCGTTGATATTTTGGCACTTGAATGTGTCGAACACAGATGTATGACTGTACCGCAGCTCCAGATGTGCGATTACGCAGTGAAAAGCAATGTTTAAGACAGCGGCTTCAGTCTCTGTACTGTGGAAGTTTCTCTCCATCCATTCATCCATCTATCCATCCATCCATCCATCTATCCATCCATCCATCCATCCATCCATCCATCCATCCATCCATCCATCCATCCATCCATCCATCCATCCATCCATCCATCCATCCCATCCATCCATCCATCCATCCATCCATCCCATCCATCATCCATCCATCCATCCATCCATCCCATCATCATCCATCCATCCATCCATCCATCCATCCATCCATCCATCCATCCATCATCCATCCATCCATCCATCCATCCATCCATCCATCCATCCATCCATCATCCATCCATCCATCCATCCATCCATCCATCCATCCATCCATCCATCCATCCATCCATCCATCATCCATCCATCCATCCATCCATCCATCCATCCATCCATCCATCATCCATCATCCATCCATCCATCATCATCCATCATCCATCATCCATCCATCCATCCATCCATCCATGCATCCATCCATCCATCCATCCATCCATCCATCCATCCATCCATCCATCCATCCATCCATCCATCCATCCATCCATCCATCCATCCATCCATCCATCATCCAGACCTGTTGAGTCCTATTTAGGGTCACAGAGATCTGCTGGAGTCTATCCCAGCTCTCTTCAGGTGAGAGGCAGGGCTCCACCCTGGACAGGTGGGGAAGTTTCTCTCATTTCTGGAAAACAATAAACTCCAGTTTGCTGATATCATACGTCTCTCTTTCCCTCTAAATTTGTTAAACTCACGGCTCCTGAAATGCTCAACTGAGGTTTTCTGGTGTTACAGCCACAGCTTTGCATAAACGAGGCTGTTGGAGTTTTCCTGGTGGGATCTTCCAGCCTCAAACAATGATGTACTGACAGCATAACGCCAACGTTAGACGGCTAGATGACTGGGATTCTGTTTTTAAATAAACTCCACGGTTTCGGATTGTGCGTAAGAAGTAAATACTGACCAATAAGACACGCAGATGAACTTGTTTCAGCAGTACCGGCAAGTGTCTCTGATACTGGTGTCGGTGTGGGAGATGTTCATAGCTACGTCTTTTATTTAATATTTCCCAGGTTTTTCCCAAAATTCAAGAGGACTATCGTGTCGTAATTACATTTAGAAACTGATCAAATAAATGACAGGGAACTGGCTCAACAAAGACCAAGCAGTGTTGGGGAGGCAGGTCGAGCAGATAAACGGTGCTTTGAAGCTTATTGTTTTATCTGTTTCACCAAGCAAAAATAACTTCAGCTCTTCAGCTCACACTTCAAGCTTCACTACACTTTAGCTTCAAACTGTATCCACAAATGCGTAATAACGGGCTCCCTTGTTTGGATTCTGATTACGTCCAGCATCTGTGGATGTCTCATCTGATCTCGGTGGCAGTTTGTCAGTAAAAGCAAGAGGTAAAGCAAACAGGTGTGTTGTGGAAGAAGATGTGGTAATAATTGGTGTGCCTCACTCCCCTTCCCCATAGCAACCTGCCCCATCGGAGATTATGGGATACGGCTGCACCATCCGCACACACCATCCCAGCCTAAATCCGTCGGGGCCAATTACCCGCTGCTGGTGGCAGGCGGCAAGTCAGAGCATGGCCGTGGCTGCGAGACCGCCGGCGCCGCCGCTCCCTTGGTGACTCTGTGGCTTTGTGAAAAGAAGCGAGGCTCCATTTCCCCTTACAGTCGGGACAAAGTCAAAGGTTTAATGCACAAGTGCATAAACTTGTTTTATATCTTTGAAACAAAGATAAAAAGAAAAAGTTTCACACCTGAACTAAGATACGACGTACTCCATGTTGTTTTTAGTGGCTGTGATGCAGCGTGTGGGGGAGGGGGGGCTCTGCTGCGGCAGACAGGATGCTAATTGGCGAGAGACTTGGTTGAAATCAGTGGCTGAGTGCTGATCAGTGTAATGAGGGGCCTATAAACATCACACCTGGGCTAACTCCTCCAATTTCCTTGAAGACAATGTAAATCTCTGTAATTATCCCATCGCCACCTGAGCAGAAGGGCAGCGCCAGAAGACAGGTGGATAAAACGACATAAAAGAGCCAACAGACCGACGCTGCATATTGAGACGATGAGGCCTTTAATTTGGGGAGAACCTGTGAGAACGGCTTTGTGTCGGTGAGGTTTTTAGAGGCGACGGAAAGATTGTTTTTCATTATTCATCGCTGATGAATATGTTATAAGACAGAGCTTGTTGTAATTGTTGAAGATCGGTTTCATGACCTGTCTGGTTTACAGTACGAGGTGTCTTTTTACGACGAGACAAACAATACCAAGTATCAGCGTACAATGACATGTTTACTGGGGGTTACTCTTTTCAGCCTGTTTTCAAACACATTACATCCATTACATTCTCATAGGAATATATGAGACCATTACTGTGTATATATGCACCCGAAATATTTATTCTATCGTTAAAAACTGTCACTGCACTGACGGTACGTGAACATCAGCAGAGCTGCACACTGCATTCTGGGATAAATTCTCCCAATGGGTTCAGACAGGTTTGTGTCAGAGACGACCAGGTGGTTTTGTAGGTGAACTGATTTACATGTTTCAACGGCTGGATGAACATTTAAGCTCCAGAAAGGATGAGTCAATCAAACAACATCGTCACTTTTTGATTATAATGATTTTGAATTTAATACCCACTGGACAAAAGACGTTTCCATAATCCTGCGGACAAACTCCCAGATTCTAGTTATTGTCAACATTTGGACATTTAGGTACACTGAGAGTTAGAAGTATAAATTATATAACATTAAACAGGATTCCCATGAATCCAAGTGATTACACCCAGTTCATTTTCTGTATAATTTCAATATTTGGATGCATTTCCCACTTTGCATGCTGCACCTGGTTTCGGTTTATTCCAGGACTGTTAGACAGTCAGTCTGTAACGACTTCATGCTGGTACGTTTGTTGACAAGACGTGAACCGGTCTTCGACGGGAAACGACACACTCCACACACAGCGACTTACTTGCTCTCAATAATATATTAAGGAAATAAAAATACTTGAGAAAGCTCCGAGGAGTGAAATGTTGAAACAAAAACAAAACTAGAAAAGCACTCAGAGAGCGCAGACCCCCGCCAAGCACAACAGTTCCCCCAGATTGCGATAAAATTCCGCGTTCTGGATCAGATCTGGATCAGATCTGGATCAGCCTTTGAAATTTGATAGAGGTTCTCATTGTTCAAATCCTGAGTCAAATTTCATGAATTTTGGGCAATAATCAACGGAGATATTGAGGATCAAAATTTTCAGCCCCATTGACCGCAATGTTATCGAAAATTTGAAAGTGATCCGGAATTCAGGATTTCTTCCGGATCAGACCCAAAATGAAATCAGTTCTTCCTTTTCACATTTCAGACAACTCTTGAAAATTTCATCAAAATCCATCCATAACTTTTTGAGTTATTTTCAACACAGACAGACAGATAAACGCTGGCAGAAAAAGTTACCTCCTTGGCGGAGGTAACAACAGAAGAAAAACTTAATCTTATTTGATTCCTGCAATGCCTCATGACTTACCAATGCAAATCAGCGGATTAAATGACTCATTTAGTGCACAATAGTAAATGGACTGCACTTATATACCGCTTTCTCCACACCATCAAGGTTTACATTGGCCTCTCATTCATCCATTCATACACCAGTGGGCAGCTGCTACCATGCAAGGTGCTGCCAGACCTACTGGGGGCAAGTTAGGGTTCAAGTGTCTTGCCTCAAGGACACTTTGACATGTGGAGCCAGATCAAACCGCCAACCTTTCAGTGACTGGACGACCTGCTCTACTAACTGAGCTACAGCCACCCTAGTGTAAGAGGCGGCTGTGCAGTCAATTTACCATTTAATGGGGTGGCTGGTGTTAAGACGCTCATATGGCATAAACAAGACAAAAAAAATAAAAAAAAACTATTCCAAATCAACACGTGTGACACAATCATCCACCGTGGTGACCCCTGAAGGGGGAAGCTGCTTTTAATTCACTATAGTCTAAACTTTTTAAAATAAATGTAGGTAACAGTGATGACTATGCTTTTATAATCCAGTATGATAACCAGGTGAAGAGAATGAAAATCGAGCTTTTTTAGTCACCTTGGACGTTGCGTGCAGGTTGGTGTAGAAATGTTCTGAAATATCACCTTAATGAAAGACAAGACAAACACGAGTTCAAGGTTTCAAAGTTAACTTTATTAGTTTCCCGTGGGAGAAATTTGTCTTGGAGTCACAGATCAGAGCTGAACAGAGTTCGCACAGACAGAGAGACACAAAGCACAGAAAATTACAAATACACATTAGAGGTCTTCACGGGTCCACTTTCATAGACCTGAACCCGAATGGACCCGTGAAAATTTCGACCCTGAAACCGACCCGACCCGCGTTAATATCATAAGTCCGGGGGTCCGAACCCGAATGGACCCGCAATATTTGGACCTGGAACCGACCCGACCCGAGTCTTTAGTTTCTGACCACGAACCGAACCGAGTTACCCGAATAGATCTGAGACATTACAGCCCATAGTTGCTCCATGTTAAAGTTGTCTAGCGTTGAATAAAACTTGATTTTCTTACCTAAAGTTGTCTTCTTCTACCCGAGACAAAAACACGAGCTGTAATCCCTTCGGTCCGGCGACTGGTTAACGCAGTGAAACACGTTAAAACTCTCTGCTCTCTTCATTGCCGCAGCTCATCTTTAAACCCCCGGGTTACCTGGCGATCTAGATACATCCAGAGACTCATTCAGGACTGTAGAGTATCAGGATCAGGAGGAGCTGAAAACGTCAAACTGACACCTGAAGAGATGGCAGGTGGAAAAAAAATCTCTTAAAAATGTAGATAACTATAATGATGGTAAGGAAACAACACTTTGTGGTTTGGCAGGTAAAAAAAAACTAAATATCTGCACAAAGATTAGTTACTTAGATTTCTACATTTTAATACACAGCAGCGAAAAACACAGAGTTGTTAGTATGTGTGAATATTTGTACTGCGATTGTGTGAATGGATTGAAATGTGGTTTAAAATTGAGGTCTTTCCTGACGTTACGGTTTCCTCTACCGTGTCTGCTCGGGGCAGATTGCCGGGTCAACCGTCTTTCCTTGGCTCCTGTTGGATGCCCACCTGACACAGAAACTGGGAGTTCTTCGTGTGTGGTCTCAGATCTAAAGGCGGCTTCCTTTCGTCTCCCCAGAAAAAGGTTTTCTTTCTTCGCCACTGAGCTGCTCTAAATCATGTCATAATTAAAAACCACATATATTTAATTATATCATATTTATACTATCAAACGTTGAGCCACAGCCAAGCTAAAAAAATATATTTATATGTGTGGGTTATTCCTCAAAAAGCCCATAAACTGGGTAAAGAGGAAACAAACAATTTCACCATTTTAATTTTCTTTTAAAAGTGTTTTAAGGCTGATGCGTGTCTGCTAATGGCCTTGAAATTTCATTCTGTATCACTTGTTAAAACGTACTTTAAGTAAACACTTTGTACTTTAACACAAACAAGCCAAAGTATACACAACGCTTGTTCCTTAAAAACAGGTAAATTTTGATGGCGGTACGCTAACTGAATGTGTATAAGCCAAGGCTGTGTCTGTAGTTTTGACCTGCTTGAATTAAAGATGGTAAAAAGGCTGTGAGCATGTGCACGTCAGCAGTGGCATTCATTAAAAAGTGGATATACTGGGTCCAGTGTTGTACCTGAACGGGTTCACTTAACGAAAGTTCACGAACTAGTTCGTATTCTGTGTGAACGTGAACTGAGCGCGCTCTCTTTCTCCTCGACAAGCGTCGGGTGTGAACAAGTTCATTCGGGCAACTGTGAACGACGCTCTTTCAAAGTTCACGCACGGTCAAAACAGTGCATAGTACAAATCTGCAAATACTATGAAGAATTAACAATTCTTTTGCATTAAAATAAGCATGTCTTCCAGCCTCTGAACCAGCCAGACTCTCTCTCTCATCACGGTCATCTTCTAAATGTAATGCAGAAGGCATTTGTTTAATAGCGTAGCGTTAATGTTATAGCGTGTTTTACAAAGAAGCACATAGACAGCAGGATAGCTACTTACCAGAGTTGCCCTCTGTAGTAATGGCAGAGGTGATCTTAGCTTGGCTACTGCTGCTGGGTTGAGATCCATCAGTCCGAAGTGCGTCAAAAACATGACACTCGTTATCGCATGTTGTGTGCGCAAATGTTTCTGCATGTTAGTCGTGTTCCCTCCTGATGCTGTTATCTCCACTTTAGTATGACTCCAAGTTGCCTCATTGCCATCTTTCTTTGTGAAGTGAAGCCAAACTTTGGAGCGTTTGAACTTCGTTGGCGCCATTGTTGTTTACAACTCCAATGCGCGTGCTAAACCGACGTAGCTTAATCACGTAAGTGCTTTCCTGGAATTGACTGTGTGTAACTTGCGTAAATTACGTGAAGATTCGTGCTGGTTGGAATCGATGAGAGAATCGCTGGATAAACTGCCAAACGATTCCATGGAATTGAAACCCATGGAACCGGTTCTCTACAGGTTCCCAACCCTACAAACTAGCCGAATATGTATCTGCGGAAAGTAATCAAACATGGCAACCCGGGCTGTCGCTTCTGTCACGCTAACAATTGCGTCACCAAACGTTTAAGAACAAGCAGGAAGATGAAAGCTGCAGTCGTCCAGAGCCGGAGGAGCGACCAGACTCCAAAGATTACAGTGTAATCTTTGGAGTCGGGGATTGAAATATTGAAATAGGGGGGAAAAAAAAAAACATTTGCACCTTAAGGACCTGTTTTTGTCTTATTTCTTTGTCTTACTTTTTGTCTTATAATAAAGACCTTTGGCAGCAAGATTTTCCTCATATTTTTAAAATACTGTAGAGAGAAGCTGAAAGGGAAATTACAGTTTTACATGGGCTGTCCATTTCAATGCTAATGTGAACCCTGGTTGGTTAAGGATTCTGAATTGGACACATAGTTTTCGACAGATAAAATGGATAAAATAGTTGCTGTTTGTGGTGGTGTAGTATATGTGCAGTGGAAATCATTTTGACAAATAATTGTTTGCATCAACTATTAAAAAACGAATTAAAAAAAGAACTAAAAATTGAACTATTTAGTTCATTTTTTTTTTAAAATGGTGAACTCTTGTTCCAAATTTTGAATATGAACTATGAACTGAACTAGACTGTGTAGAAAGTGAACTTGCCCAACACTGACTGGGTCACTGGATAGCTCGGCGGTGTAGGCAGACGGGCCACGTACGGCTGCATGTCTACCCACTTCGCTGACTCTCTACACTGTAAATAAAGGTACTTTAGCAGAGCCGGACCCCACTGAGCGGTGAAGGGGTTGACAGAAGAAAACGGCAAATTTACCTCCAACATATCCAGAAAAAGGTTCAGATGTTTGTATACCGTGAAATGTGACGTGTATGGTGGAAGCACGCACACTCATCCGGGGCTTTTTCCCCACGCTTGTCGCTTGTGCCCCCGTTATTCCAGGCAAAAGTGGACAGGATCAGCCCTCGTCAGTGCCAGTCTTTTCCCTGTCGGAATGACAGAAACATGAATATTTTGTGAGCTTCATCACGTTGACATTCGTCTCCGTGTTGCTCTTCCTGAACCACTGCCTTCCACCTTCTCTGCAGGGAGATCTTTCAGCCGCTTTCACAAATGCTACGTCAACCATGAAGGAATAGATGCGTAGCTTCTTTGCTTTGGAGCTACGTGGCGATCAGTTGTCTTGCTTGTTTTGGCTTGTTGCTTTCTTTACTGGAGGTGGTCGTGTCAGCAAAAAGCCCCAAATGAAGCGCAGCACTCCTGTGGTCGTCGGCCAGGCTTTACTGCAACACTGACTACGTTTACCTGCAGGCGGACACACTAAACGGCCGAAGGTCGCCATCGAAACACAAATGTTGAGCAAAGTCGCAACAAATCTTCCATGAAAATGCAGAGAATCTTTTTGCACTCAGCTCTGAGCCTCGGTTCTGCTGAGCTAGTCTAATATTTTCTCCGGCCTTCTTGCAGAGACGGCCCAGTTTGGTTTCTATTAAGAAGCAGGCCTATAGAGGAAGTTCACGTGGATGAGTGTGGTGATAAAAACTGTTGCTTCATGCTCTGATGGCTGCTCTTAAAGTCGCTTTCCGCTTCCTCCTCTTCCTCCTCTTCCTTCCTATGATGACATGATAAGCCAGAGAGTCTCATCCTCCATTTTTGAACTGTTGTAACCACCACGCTGTGAATTTCACCGTATAGTTTTCACCTGTCACGTGCCAAAGCGACCCTGGGCGGGACACTAAACCCTGCACCCATAGCTCCAGCCGCTCACAGTGCTGGTCCGAAACCCCGATTGATGGGGAGGGTTACGTCAGGCAGGGCGTGTGACATCAAACCTACGACAAACCAGCACACAGAACATGATGATCCACTGTGGTGACCCCTACGAACAGGAAACGGCCAAAAGAAGCTCCTTTCCTTTCTTCTGTGCTCTCTAGCAGGAGCTGGTTTTCTCCAAAGTGAACAGTGAAATGCAGAGAAAGTCACGGCCCACTTCTCCTCACATTCTCAAGACAACCTGCTGTTTATTTGAGAAAACAAAAAGAGTCCATCAAAAAACCGATGAATGAGGTCATGTGACTGACATCATCTATTCATGACGGGACTTCTGTTTGTTTTTTGGGACGTAACCGATCTCAGAGCTGATGAGTCAGATTAAATCTATTCTCAACTAAGCTAAGCTGCGAGTCAATAATAAAAGATTATATATTTTAGTCACTTCATCTGTCAATAAGCTGCAGATCAGTCAGCTTAAGCCTTATCTCTGTCACTTTAGTATTTATGTTGATGCTCAGGATGCAGCTATAACAACTGAGCTCTTGTGTGAGTAACAGCTACCATCAATAACAAGCTAACTTATTAAGCGATGCTAAAAGCTTCTATGCTTTTGCGGCAAAAGCGTTTAGTGCACCACATTCAGTCAAGTGAGAGTTTGCAGGAGGTTAAATCATTCAAGAGGCCGAGTAAAGGCTTCACCACAAAGGTAACAGCCAAACCTGAAGTACGTCTGCACGGCGCACGTATGGAAAGCAACAGCACTGCATTTGCACTCCAGAGTTTGGGCGAGCATGCATATGCAAGCAAACCTATTTGCCTCCGTGGGTCTGTTTGTGTTGTGCGTCTGAATCCGTCCACTCGGGCCGCTGATGGATGTCCTTACATCCTGTCTCGCGTGACTGGCTGGCCAGATAGCCATCAGTAGCCAAATGAGTTCAGGTCAGGCCTCTGTGCTCCACTCCAAACCTCATTTGGTATGCAAATGAAAAGCCTAAACAAAGCAAACCTTTCAGAGCCGAGCAGTTCACTGCCTGTTCCCCTTTAAAGAGTCTGAGCTTTAACCAGGTTTGACAGTATAAAAGACAAAAAGCTGATGCTTTGCTTTTTATGATTAATACTTGACTGAACTGCTGTTAACACGTCAGGGGTCTGTGGTTTGAAAAAAAGAGTAAATTATATCCAGCTGCTATTTCAAATGTTTTTTTTTTTCTGTTTTATTAATCCTATAAATGATTAAACCACAGCTGGAGGTTTTCTTCTTTGATATTGTTTAATTCCTTTAAAGTTCTAATCCAGAGTTGCTCAGGTCACATTGGCTGCAGTTACATGATGTTTTTTAATTCGGAATTAATAATTAGGAATTAAATAATTCCGAATTAAACAATTTTCCTTCGAGTTTACATGGAAATAGTAATTCCGAATTAAGGTTTACATGGAAAACACGTTTAGTTCGGCTTTATCCAACTCCGCTTTAGGTCTGGGGGTTGGGAAGGGTTCTGATTGGATGGGGGGGGGCGGACGTCTTTACATCTACCGGAAGAAAACAAACTTAGCTAACTCGGTTAGCAACAACATTTCACTTATTTTTGACCTGGGTGGCGTCTCTATCTGCGAAACCTCCTTCATTTAACCTGGCCGCTTTGAAAAGTTCACAATTTTTATGTTTCCTGCCATCTGTTCTTTTAATTATTTCCAGTTCCTCCAAGCTATTTATTAAATAAATCGTCTCTGCTCTTGACCACCGTTTACTGCGTGCTGCCATCTTGAAAACAAGCGCTGAAAATAAGCGTCATCGCGACAGACGGGCAAGAGAACGAGCATGCGCAGAAAGACGGGAATTAATTTAAACAGGAATGAGTGTTTACATGACCGCAGAATTACTTAATGCGGAATTAAAATGGGAATAAACCAGCCACTGACTTCGGAATTAAGTTTAATTCGGAATTGACATTTTCATATGGAATTAAGTGTTTACATGGTAACTTTTATTCGGCTTTAACTTTAATTCTGAATTAAAGAGGAATTAAACTTCCCATGTAAACGCACCCACTTACTTAAATTTTCTGCTCATTTTTAGTTCTTTGGGGAAAAAAAGAAAGAAAAAAATGTTTGCAGCATTCTTTGCTAGGATATCTGTCAGTGAAAGTCTAAAATAACTCCCCGTTCAGCCTGGAACAAATCATGGTTCAGTGTGAACTAAGACTTAATGTGTGGAGCTTTATTTTTATAACTATCTCAGAATTCCTCGGTAAAACTGATTACGGGAACAGTATTTTTTTCCCCCCAGTTTGGATCAGTGCTTCACAGACAGACACCTGCTTGTTTTACGGCCCGCTTCCATCTTTGCCGGTGCAGTCCTGCAGCGGCCGCGCCACGCCCCTGCTGAAACAGGATATGGCTCTGGCATTGTCCTCATTGTGGAGAAACTAATCCTGACAATTACACATCAAGACCGAAAGTGACGGCCCTGTCCAGCGTCCAACCAAGCCTGGGCTGGGTTTGGGATTAAACGGATCCCTGTGGGACCCTCGGGCCGCTACCCCCCCCCCCCCCCCCCCCCCCCCCTCCACCAGGCCTCATCTCCTTCACCTCTTACTCGTCAGGCTGAGCTAAAACTGCCGCCGTGTCTTTTCCAGGTTTTACTCACTTGCACTTTGTTCACCTGTTGCGCTTGCCGTAACTCGGCCAGGTTATCGTAACGTAAAGAGGTGTGTGGAAACAAAGGAAGGCAGAGGAGGAAGTGGTGGGAGGAAAGGGCAGGTATTTCAGGTTATAGCGGGGCTGTGCAGCTGAGAAGTGGGTTAAGGTTTATGCAGGTGAAAGCACCTGGGAGATGTACGCTTTTGAATGCTTGACCCCTGTACCGCGTTGGGCCTCACGACGTATTTTCTTTGCTTGGACAGGATGGGTGTGTTTGGCCGTTGATGGAGATTTGCTTGTTGTCTGTGTTGTATTAGGGACAGAGGAGGTTGTTCCCACAGAAGCTTGAGCTGACATCATAAAAAAAAAAAAAACATGCACAACAAGGTACCTGGGGGCTGTTGGGGAGGGCTGAGGTAATCGAACCGGCGAGCTGGGAGTTGCACGATGGGAGGGGTTGAAGGGGGGGGGGTTCGGCTCTACCACCATTGGCTACAGACGGCGCCGAGGACACACCTGTGAGTGCCAGAGGCTAAGGAGATTGGCTGCGACCTGAAAATTACACCTGTGGGGGAAAAGAGGAGGAGGGGGGTCAGGCTACATGTAAAGCAAACGCTTTACAAATTCAGCCTCTGTCTTCTTGAGGAGCTTAACTGCCTCACACCGCCAAGGAGAGCACAAGGGAGGAGAAAAAACAAGCTTCGTTCCGGCAGAAGGAAGATAAGTGACGCGCTTCGAACTGGTTGGTTTTGTTCCGGGGCTTGGCTGTTTTTCCGACTCGGCAGCCGCATCTACCTGAGAGGGACAGCCTTTTTTCTCCTGAACCACCCCTCCAGAGGTCGACTGTCCTTCAGCGGGAGCAGGAAAGAGGAAGAGTAGCCAAAGGGGCGTCAAGAGCCCTCATACAATGATGCCTCTTGTCTTGGGTTTCTGGCTCGGTGACCGCACCTGGGAACAGACTGGGTAAATTCACAAACGTGACCCCCTTCTTTGTCTTCATTCGTCCATCTTTAGGTCTTCGTCATAACTTGTTGCTCGGCGACAATGCAGTCAAAAAAAAAAAAAAACTTTAAGGACGTTTTTTTCGCTCTTCTGCTAAATGCAGGAAAGGCACGGCAAACAAATTAGGTCAACGTGTTGAGCCCTCGGCGACTGCGTGCTGGCATAGGAGGGTTTAGGCAGTTTCGATGGGAAGCGAAAATAACGTGTATCAAATTGCATCTCCATTTACCTAAAGAGAAAGAAGAGGACACAATAGAGGCCAATGCTCATTCCTAAACTGGATAGACCAGTCGGAGCAGGTAAAGGCAAACTGCCAGACTTGTCAAAGGATATGAAGACAGACGCCGACTCCTTCTTTTAGGGCGTTAAAACGAGCTTGACCGGGGACGTCCACGGCATTACGGTATGAAACCGCTTCATAAGTTAAATTTCTGACAGTAATAGCTAACAGATCTTAGTTAGTTCAGAACTCGTTTGTCAACTTTTTTTTTTTTCTACAACCTGTTGAGCTGTAAAGCTTTATTTGTTGGACTATCTTCTAGTTTCTATTTTCTCACTTAACCTGTTGCTACTTCTTCCTTCTGGCTTTTCAACGTAGACGCTTGAGCTTTCTGTTTGCGAAGAGGATGAAAATCAGACTTAAAATGTCTGCTCATCCATTTCTTTTTCTTTTTTTTTTCTCCTTGCCTCTAAGGTTTGGCAGCAAGTTGAGGCGGAGCTGAGCTTCAGCAGCAGAGGATTTGCCCTCCGTACTACTCGTGCGTTATTACATTTTCCATTTAAAAGGTGTTTTTGAAGCGAGCAAACAATCGTGGAAGTCTGGGACGGGGGAAAAAAAAAAAGGGGGAAAATGGAGGGAAAATGTCGACCGCTTACTGTACGGCGACAACAGCAGAGCGAGGTGGAGGACTGTGATTGGTGGAAGGGGAATCGTTTGTTCATTTCTTTCATACAGCTGAATAGCTTCTAGTCACATGAGGGCCGCCGGCCCCGCTAGTGTGGCACGGTTTCAGCGGGCGTCGCTGTTTACTCAGTGGCGGGCCCGAAGAAGCGCCGGACGTACTTCAGAGTGTTTGTCAGCTCTCGAATCACGGGAAGGAACTGAAAGGAAAGTGTAGCTCTTATCGCCTCAGAGGGCGAGAGGTTAAGCTAAAGCTGAGGTATGATTCGGTGGTAATGACACAGCAGTATGTGGTCGGGCCATTTTCAAACAGCTTAATGCTCTACTGAAGGGTTTACTTCCTTTACCGAGGAAGTGATGATGATTAATTAAAGAAATTAACACAGAAAATTTATTTTTCGCATCATTTAACATTCAGTTAAACCACGTCCTGTTACATTACGCGCCCTCGGGGGATCAGGGGTAGTAATTGTTTTAGATTTAGAAGTTCCTTAGAAACCTTTGGCATATTTGAAAAGCAAAAATATATTCAAATAAGCTGAACATTTTGGTGCTTCATTTGAAATATTCAAAGCAGAGAAGGGGAAACGATGTTGAAGTTGGGGGGGGGCGTAAAGGGGGGGTGGGTGGAGCGATCACACGACACGTAAACCCTCTTCATCTGTAGACGTGCATCAAACGCACACAGCCATCCAGCCCAGGCGGCACACGGACGATAAGGCGTGCCACGGGGGCCCCAGAGCGGCCACGCCGCTCCCCTCCTGTCTGAGGGGCCAATTAGGCGGCACTGAGATAAGGCCTGGAGTTAAATAAGGTTTTGGGTTTCTCCCCCCCCCCCCTCCGCCATTGTTTTACCTCACAAAGACAGCAAGTATTGATTAAGGGCCAGGCCAGTTTACCTATCGGGTTGTTCACTTCACAGCAGAGTCACATTCCAGCAGAGAGGGCAGAGTTACCTGATCACGCCTCACTTTTCAACATGCAAAAAGCGTGGGTAGCCGTGAGCGCTCGAGACTCCCACCGCCCGGAGCACCGGGCGCAACAATGGGAAAGACTCGGCAGCACACAGCCGTGAGATCAAGAGGAAGTATTTGGACAAACGGAGGACAGAGTGAGAGGACAGTGGCTGGTTAGATGCACAATATGCTCGACTATCAACAGGTACTGGTTTTTTGTTTTTTTGTTTTTTGTTTTTTTATTAGCACAACTTGTTTCTACCATCTTGAATTTTCTGGGCTAAACTTATTTTCTTTTCTCATTCCTTCTGTCTTCTGTCTCTTCCTCTTTTCTTCCTCAGAGGGCCTGCAGCACTGGTTTACAATGCTGATGATTAACTAAATAAGAGTCTGGGAGAGCAGGTCTGCTTCACTTTCTCATTTCATGGGGCCTGCCTGACCGGGAGGAAGACGCGGCGCTCTCAGGCAGCGCGCTGGAAATTCAAGATCTTTTTTTTTTTTCTTTTTCTTTTTTCCTCTCTCTTTCTTTTTCAGCCCCATCCCTACTAAACGTGCTCACTTTACCTTTGGTTTTGTTAAATTCTTTCCTTGGGGTACCTTTCACGACGGTAAGGTTACAGGTGCATTCTCTGTTTCCCTTCTCCACCTTCTTTCCCCCAAACTTCTCCCTCCATTATGATCTTTTCTTTGCTCCCTCCCCCCCTCTCTCCTCTCTGCTATACTCTTGAATTGCTAACAGGAAAACAGAAAGCAATTTTTTTCTCTTAATGGACAAAAAGAACGCTTAAAATTTAGCCACGTTTTTAAAGCTAAATAAATTAGGGAGGGTAACTAAACTTGTTTTTTTTTAAAAAAAAAAAAAAAAAAAAAGCTTTTAATCATATCTCTCTTGGAAGGAAAAGGGGAACATCTTGCGTTCAGGTAAAGCTAAATTTTTCCACAAACAATAAAATGCCAGAATAGGGTGTGAGGATTTCACGCGTTGTACCTGTGAATGATCCGCGTTATTCAGTAAACGAGGGCTGTTTCAGTGACCTTCTGCGTCGGTGCTGTTGGCTCAGGTCGAGCTGAGCAGCATTCCTTCAGCCTTTCATCACACAGCAAACACAAAGAGCTCCACAACCCGAAAACAGGGGGGGGGGGAAGGAGTCACCTTTTCCTTTCTTTTGATTCCATACATCTCTTTGAAACAGACTTGAAAACACGGCTTTATGATCGTCAGCATCGTGTGTCGCAGTTTAGACGCAGGGACGTCCATCTGCTGACGGGAGGGACCGGGTCGTTCGTGACGGGACGGGCCCTACGAGGGTGGCGTGCTTTAGACACGGTGGTACTTTTTTGAAGTCACATACGTATTGTGTGAAAAGCAGCCCTCCGAGCCTTGCCGTGTCGTAGATTTAGACTAGTCAGAACAGGTTTTGGCAATCATTAACAACCACTGTGGCCCAGTCGTCTGTGGCTGCAAGTTTTAAGCTTAAAAAAAAAAAAAAAAAAAAAAGGAGAAAAAACAAATCAACCACAACAAGGGTTCAGTAGTTACACAATGGAGGGGTGTTCTCCACACATGGACTTCCCCGTTCCTAATTACAATGTCATTTTTGGCCAAAACCTACAGACAGCAGAACATTTAAAAGTTGGCTTAGGTTGAAAAATGATTCCAGTTGAACATTTACTCTATTACAGAGTTGCCCTTGCTTCTCTTTTAGACAAAGCTCTTTGATGTGTGACACGCTCCAGTAGATAGCACCTTAATACTTTGATTAACCTTTTCCAAATGGCACAGCTCTCTATTTTTCATCTACAAGCAAAGGTATGGCGGCCTCTGTGTCGGCAGGTGCCTGCTGCCATGAGCGTAGTCACGAGGTACGAGGTGCTTTTTTGGTTGATTGTCTCCATCTTACGAGGCAGCATTGGATATCATCACTCTCTCTAATACTGCCTGGTAATGATGATGATAGTCACCCGCAGACTGCAACCGGACAAACCGCTTTAGCAGAGTTCGTAGCGTCGCGCCTCCTGTCTGGGCCCTGGATCGGTGAAACGCTCGAGCAGCAACAGGAATGGCTCCCAGGATCCATCTTACCTGACAGTGCTGGATTGTACAACTGTTGTTCTAACACTGTCTGGTAACGATGTTTCCTGGGTGACTCTGAGTCTCCTAACGTGACTGCGGGACGCTCGCACATCATCGTTTCTCTGCAGACGGTTACGACGGCTGAAATAAGTGAGGCTCGTGTTGGTGAAACTTGAAGGGCAGAGTCGCCCCCCGTGTTTGGTGGGTTTTACATTTTTGCCTTTTGAGACCGTACAGTTATTCAGAGAGAAGAGGGGTGTGCTGTTATTGTTGACATTAAAAGCGCACCACAGATGCCCCGGGCGCCAATGCTCTCGACTGTTGATCAGTCAAACTGACAGTGTGTTGACAGATAAAGCATTAGGTTGTGTAAAGACAGGTGGATTCTTGTGAGAATGTGTAGATATTTGTGCAGTAACGGGATTAAAGGCCAGCTTTTATGTTTTTTTTTTCTGTCTTTACTTCTTTCTCATCCTGTCTTTTTAATGGCAACCCCACCCAAGTTAAAGAATAGCAGTTATTTGATGGTTCCACCGGTCCTGCAGGGCCTTATTTCCTTGTTCCCTCCCCTAAACAGTGTTGGTCTTTGTGGTGTGCGGCCACGATTGGTCCACACAGCCTTACCTGCGTGGCACATCCTGAAACTGACACATGAGCTCACCTGAAAGTGGTCAAGTGCCAAATAAAAAAAAAAAAAAAAAGAAAGGAAGGAAAAAAAAAGGACCTGCAGACGCTCTGGCTTTACTCATTAAACGAAACTCAAACAATTACTTTATGGAGGTTCTGTAATAAAATGATTTGTGTTAAAAATTAAAAAAAAAATTTTTTTTTTTTTAAATTGTTAACTCACAAAATGGAGATGCAGTTGTACACGATGGAACCGTTAGCAGTTGTAGCAGTCTGGAAAGAGACGTGAATTTAACAGGCTAGGCCTCAAAGCAGACGTCAGAAAAAGTAAATAATAGTCATTGAGGGAATAGAATCATAGTGTTTGTTAAAGGAGGGAGATATACCCCACAAATATCCAGCCACACCTTTATTTGCTTACCTGGCTCCATTATCCAAGCCAGAAAAACACAAAAACATGAAACAGCCCCCCCATCTTTGTGTTGTCACATATTTGGTATTAATGTAAGGGTGTAGAATTATTGTGAGAGAACTATTGAAGCCAACTATTGAGCTTACTTTGCTTTTTTTTTTCTCCCTTGGTCTATTTACTCATGCTTGTACTTACCCTCTGCATGCTTGGCCAGTTTTAACGTACCGCTGACAGAAAGTATATTATGTACCGAACCTGTATCCTGTACGAACGAGGAACTGCTCATTTCAGCTCATTTCTCTGCTGTTCTCTTACCTGCAGCTCTCGTCTTCCTCTTTGCGCAGGTGAAAAGTCAGAGGTCATCCTTCCAGCCTGTTGATAGGCGTCTTACCAGACATGGTTAGATGTAATTATTGGTGTCTAATACTGTCTGGTAATGCCGTCCATTAAATGGCATTACCTTCTGCTCTCTTACTCACCCTCCTTTTTTTTTTTTTTTTACTCTTGTGCATCTTACATGCAGGGCATTGACAAAAGGCAGTCCAGGGTGGCACATCAGGATATCAGTGGCGGTTGTAGGTGGGGTCGAATGATGTTATCTATGGAACTATGATCCTTGCACTGGAAGATGGATTGATTTCTTTTAGTTTCTTCCATGTGACATGAGTCAGAGTTTCTCCTTTGAGCAACAGTCTAGAACACCGGACAGTCCGGGGTACTTCATGGAAGGAGTTTATGTGAATATCATGTTTGAAAATACCTTAGAAAGTTATGTAATGTTTATTAGTTAAAAAAATAAAACTGCTCTCTGCCCTCACTGCGACAACTGAACTCTGAAGAGATTGCGCACAGCTTTATAAACTTTGTAATCTAAGACACGCTCTCTACGTTGTGTTACCTGTACTTACTGTTATGAGATGCTCTGCTATGTAAAAATAAGAAAAATGAACTTTAAATAAAATGTGATGCACTTCCAAATGTTCCTCTTTTTCTTTTGTTCTTTCATGACTCGTTTTGAGTATGTCCTTTAACTGCTCGTCCACATCCTTGGGGGTGTTAGCCCTTTGTAGCAGTTTTTCCGCGGTAATGGAAAGCCTTTTCCCGGGCCACGCCGGAATGCCGAGCCCCAGTCAGGTGTGGATCGGGTTTCCGCGGAACAGAGCTTCTTTTTAAATGCCTCAATTTACCCATGAGGTCCCTCCATCAGCTAAGCCCTCATTGTGTCCCGTTCTATGGAGGCACACAGTAGTCTGGCCTGATAAACCGAGCAGCACAAGGCAAGGTTTTCTCTGCCAGGTCCTGGGCGACCGTGTCCACAGGAGTCCTTACACTACACATCTATATAGTCAGTGGTTACCATTGAAAAAGAAGGACAGGTGTCTTCTTCCTGAGTATAATACTATAGTATTATGGGTATAATGTTTAATTCGGGCTTTTAACTTAGGGTTTCAGTTGACTGGTTAAACGTTGCTCTGATTTTATCAGTTAAACCACAAACACAAAAACCAAGCCGTTTAACATAACAAGCCCCAGGTCTTAATGATCTTCCCCGCAGAGAAAAAGAGTTTGTTATTCCCAGAAACATCCCAACCATTAGAGCGCCATCACACACTTGATTAATGACCTTTTTAACGCATTAAAATATAGAAATACTTGGGAGGTGAATTTATTTCCTGCTGTAAAATGAGGAAGCAACAGTTGAATAAAAAGAGACCCAGGGAAAATATTAGTAATACTTATGAGTTGTTTCCAACTTTAACAAGTCAAACAAGCTTGTTGGAAAAAAAGGTCACTTAGAGATACTGAAGTCAATAAATTTAGTATAAAAATAAAAAAGAGGCGACCCCCAGGAGGTAGTTCAGTTTAGTTAGTTCTTGCATCTCAAGAAGCAATTTGTGCCTGCTTTCACCAATATCTCTACATATGCCTAATAAATGAGGATTGATTAGATCAGGGTCGAGATGCTACAACTCAGGTGTTTTATCATTAAGAAAACATTTAAAGTCTTTATCATGAGAATACATAACTTTTTGGAGAACATTTATTAGTGTAGAGGCTTTTAATTCTGGGATTTGTTTACTACCCATCCAAGGTTGTTGTATAAGTCAGAAATAAAGAAATTCTAGACGATCTAAGACAAGTCGAGAGTTGATAAGGATAATTGTTCATTGTGATAGTGGAAAAAAACTGAAATAAAAAAAATTGCTTAACTATGTTTTTTTTTTTGTGTGTGTGTCATAGTGGGCAGTTGGCGAAGTAAAAACATTCAAAAGCCCACAGTTTCTAAACACTTCTATCATTCACTCTTTCATTCAAAAAATTCACCACCAGACATGATTTCTTTTAACTCACCCTTTACATCACTGTTATTGCTAATTCTTAAATGCCTGAGGGTTTTTTTTTTGTAAAACATATATGATATTTATATTAAATTGGAAGGTATTTTCAGGTATTTTCCTTCTTTTCAAGCCTCGTACCGTAGTCAGGATGCTCAAACATTTTAATGCACTCCTTGAGCTACACTCCCTTGAGAAACAGTGATTAAAGTACAAATATTTGTTTGCAACTTCTTTCTTCTTTGAAACATTCATTCTCATTGTGGCTGTGCCATCACAGGATTACTGACGTGTCCCTATAAATCTAAATAAAAGCCTGGGAAGGTCGTAGCATAAAGGGTAGATTCCAACTATATTCAGCCCTCCTGACATATTTTGTAACAAATAAAACAAGAATTCAGTCTGACATTTCTTTGTCAACCCCTAAACTAATATCACCTATTAATGGGTTAGTGCAATATTATACTATTATTTGTACAATATTCTAACTGTATTACACATTTATTTAATAGAGAATAAGGCAAACTCAACATGAAGAAAAAAAACATACTTGTTAATAGCGTAACTCATCATAATTTAATGTAAATGAAAAGCAAAAATTATAAAAGTTTTTTAGGTTAACGTTAAATATTTTCCTTTTCCCTCCATGAGATTATTTTGTATCTCACTCATTTTTTAACTCTGATCGCCTGTTGCTTCCTAGTTTAATTTCATGGTTCACGGTGGAAGGAGGAAAGGTTGACAAAGTTAAACTGTGCCGGTCACATGAAAGCTAACCACTTTAAAAGAGTATTAATTGTAAGTAGTTACTCTCTTCCCTCGTGACATCACCGCACTCTTAATCACATTCCTGGCTGGCAGAGAGCCGGTGGAGGATTCCTGCACTGGTCTGTGCATGCCTGGTGCAGTCGGACCAGATTCCTGCGTTACCGTCGGCTGTGGATGAAGAGCCCAGAATCATTTAGCCGGGTTTGTCACTGGAGTGGAACAGGAACACAACAGAGGCCAAACGGCTGTGACATTCCTTCAAGTGTGCTGACGTACAGAAAAAAAATGTAAGGAGCTGACGCGCCCTTGTGTCAGATTTCATGTAAGAGAAAATGTTTTTTGCATTCATTGTTCTGACTCCTTGGGCAGTGGTGGGACCGACGGGTGAATTTCCTGGGTCCAGCAGCACCTTCCAGGCCTGTGTTGAGGACACTGGAGGGGTATTTCAGTGATGGCTCCAACCAAATGTGTCAAGATGGCCTTCCTACCTGAGCCTTGTAAATAATTTGTACTTGCAATGTTGGGCATGTATTATGTGGACCGTTTCCAGCAGAGGTTGCAGCTGGATGTGCACGTGTGTGAACAAGTTCGCACACGTTACCTTTTTCCAGAACTGCACTTCATAAGCCTCGTGTCCGTTGGCATTTGTGAATGAGAAGAATTTAATGTCTTTCACTTTCGGTTTTGTTGAACACAGAGTCACTGAACTCTGGCAAATAGGGACAAGCAAGTAAAATGCAGACAAATGAGGACAAGCACTGCTTCACTATGTTTTAACAAAACAACCAGAAGTCAAAAGACCACTGGGAGACTTCCTGCTGTAGCGACTAACCACCTAATCACAGTGCTATAGCTCTTTAAAATAATCATATAAAATATACTTTATGAATACTGTATGATTTTTCTTTCTACTGCTGTTAATGCTAGCGAGCAAATCAGAGTGCTGTTTAACTCTTTGAAATAATTATATAAAGATATATTATATAAATGTTGAATACTGAGCTCTATACTGCTGCTAATGCTAGCTACCTAGCTCATCACTGTGCTGTCTCACTGTTAATAATTATATAAAATTATATTGATATTGAATAATGTCCTTTCAATTGTTGCTATTGATAGCCAGCTAGCCAATCACAGTTCTGCCCAGATCTTTAAAATAATTGCATACAAATCCATCATATATGTTTGAATATGTATCTCTACTGTTGCTAATGGTAGCTAGCTAACTAATCACAGTGCAGTTTAGCTCTCTAAAATAAGTACATAAAAATATATAAATATTGAGTAATTTTCTTTCTACTGTTGCTAATGCTAGCTAACCAAAGTGCTTCCTTGCTCTTAATAGTAATATGCAAATATAATTTAGATTTTGAATGCTTTTTAAAATAATGTTCATGCAGGACTTAGGTGGTTTTTCCTGACCTGGATCCTCAGTGCCCTGACATGTCACCAAACTATTTACTTTGTGCTGTGTGTGTGTGTGCTTTATCTGTGTGCATGGAGTTATATGTGGAGAGAGAGGGATGTTTTTTTTTTTTTCCTATTAATTGTTGTGCACCTGTTTTATGTTTTATTCTGTGAAGCACTTTGTGTTGCATTTTACATGTATGAAAAGTGCTATATAAATAAAGTTTTGATGAATTGAATTGTATTATGGTTGCAGTAGCATAGCAACTATGCAAGACTCTGTAATTACAGAGTCAAGTTCCCTTTACACACACATAAACAAATGTTTGTGTAGTGACTAGATTAACATACGTAGGAGAGTTTGCATGCTTAATTGGTTTCCGTCACAGCTGCACATGTAACATCCATCCATCTATCTATCATCCAGACCCATTTAGTCCAATACAAGGTCAGAGGGATCTGCCTGGACAGGTCGCCAGTCATATGTAACATATTAAATGCGTATTAATGTTGATGGGGTTTCTCACCAGCGGTATGACATGAGGGCGTAAAAACAAGTTCAATTGTGTGACTCTCAAGGTAAATGTGTGAGACTTGGCAGCCCTGTAACCTTATATAGGTTGTGTTGATAGCTTTTTTTTTTTTTTTTTTAATTATGCCTCTCACAAAGTGGGATCATGTAGCATGTGGCTACTTAATCTACAGCTGCTTAACTTTAAAAATGCAGCAATGTGCATCAGGAAAACAAAACCTCAACCTGACCAGACTTGTCCCTTAATTTTGATTTCAGATTTCTGGCACAATCAGTGGGTTAAGTTTCTGTTGTCATAAGAATTGAAGCCAATGTAGCTTAGTTAAGGACCAAGGCTAGCCCAGGGACGTTAATGGCATTAACAAAATTTGGCGGCACAAGACCTTTGGATGTTTATTAACACATGTTTACTCAGATCAAATCTATCAGATCTTTGCAACTGCTGTTAAATTTCCAAAGTAGCTGAACAGACTTGTACAAGAACATACAGAAAGAAAAACATCACATTATGAAGGAAAGGCTGTAAGCCTGTGATTAATCAAAGTTTTGGTACTAAAGAGCGACACACAATTTTTTGTTCACAAGTTTTTGTTTACAAGTTTTATTAAGTATTATAAAGAACTTTAAAGACATTGACAAATACTGGATTATTTTACAGGATCGTTTTCAGCTGAACAGTGTTCATCAGGGGTCAGAAGATGACAAGACAAATGTCTGAGGAAGACCAAGTTCTGGAGGCTTATTTGGCAGGTCTGCACAGAAATAGAGCCAAATTAGAAAATTGTTCAGGTGTATTTTTTGTAAAGAGGAACCGTCTGCACACGACAATAATTAATTTTCTTTATAGTTTTATGGATGCATTTATTGAAATGTCCTGTTAAGAATGGATGACTTACTAAAGATTCACAAAGGCACGGGCCTTGGTTCGCTTCCAAGAGTTAATGAATTATATCACAACTGGAATTTTACTGCCATTTTACTGATCTAATAAAAGTCTAAAGCTGAGAATGCTCATTGCATAGCGATCTAGTCCTCTGACCATCTCATCTCAGTGCTGCTACCTACATCTGTTTATATAGTTATCTCTGTAGTTTCATGTACTAACAATGAACCAGTCAGAATATACCTGCTGGAATTCTGAGTGCTAAAGCTAATGGATAATAACTATTTATACAATTTGACTAGTGTAGTGTTGCCAGGGTGTATCTGCTCTCCTCTCTCTGTCCTCCATCATCTCTCTGTCCTGTCTCCCTTCTCTTTTTCTTTCTTTACCCAGCTGGCCTTCGGCAGGAAGGTCAGTCCCCCCTTATGATCCAGGTCCTGCTCAAGGTTTCTTCCTCTTGAAGTTTTTCCTTGCCACTGATTGGCTTAAAGGTTTTTTTTCTCCCACTGTGTGAGGTTTTTTTTTTAATTGCTATTATCCTTGATTAGGATTTAATATTATAATTTTAGTTGATGATATTTGCTCGGGAGTCATGCTCTGGGTCTCTGTAAAGTGCCTCGAGACAACTGGCATTGTAATAGACGCCATACAAATAAAATTGAATTGAATCGAATTACGCGCCCTCGTTTGGTGTATTTAAGGGGTCTGTGTAAACCAGAGCATCTCTCTGTCTTAATGTACCACCAAATCTTGTTATATAATTGTGCTCTTGCAAAATTCTTGTGCCGTAATGGGTGAGTCACTTTCCATCTCAAAATCAAAAGGTATTCCTCCTGTCTTTTTGTAACTCCAGAGGGTGTAACCAACATGCTGAATGACGTTAATCCAGCAGTCTGAAGTCTGTGAACAGTATTTCCAGGAATCAACCACAATGCACATTGGTATTGAAACGACAGAAAAGAAGCTTGAAGAGATATTTAAATGAAAACACTGCATTCAGACACCTGGGCATGTAGTTATAATCACTGTCTGACAAAAAAAAAAGTATGTATTTAAGGAGGGAGTTTGCATATAACACTTTCAGTTAAAGTTCCATTCTTGTTCATTTGTCAGCATTAAAAATGATTTACACCCTGTGAACACCGTGCCACCCCCTGACTACAACCAATCCCATCCCCACCCATTTTTTAATCGTTGTAATTCTGTAAGGAAATCATGAATAGGAGGAGGAGGAGGGGCCCTACTGAGACGGGCTTTTCTTGCTACGTAACTTAACTCCATTTCTTCCAGTATAACACCTTGACAGGGGAGAATCCCTCCAAATAATGGGTTGTGTAGGGACACCATCGCTGCAGGCTGCATCCCTGTAATTGCTGAGTACTTCCTGGTTTGAGGCAGTTGAGATGACATGGGAATGGGCGAGTCTCCAAGGACACACACATCTTATGGTGTAACCGCCCCGAGAACAGACAGACAGGCGCAAATACACACACACACACACACTTACCTTTGATGTAATTGTATAGTAACAACCGAGCATATGTTTTGCTACTTTGACAGAAAATATTAAGAAATTCACAATTCTCTTTCTTTTAGATATTCCCTGTGATATTGAATTTATTTGCTTTTGATTTGTTTGGAGCAAATAGAGGTAGAAATTAGTTTGTGACGTAAGTTGTGGTGACTGCCATGGATGAATACGGGGAAGAGCGCCAGTTACTGAAAATTAAAACTTCTCCTCATTGATGTGGAAATGTTTATTTCCCTTTTACCGTGTGAGGAAGATGTTTTGTTGTACTTGTGTAACGGCAGGAAAGTTTCTCCGTATTTTTATTCAAAGTAACGCAAAGAAAGATTCCACTCTGCTTGGATGTCAATCAAATCGAAATGGGGACGTTGTTGAGTAGCTTTAAAGTGTAAAATATACATCCATCTGTTTTCCATACTGCCTTTGTCTTACTCAGGGTTGAGAGGGGGTGTTGGAGCCACCTGTCACCAGGTGATCGGTGGGGTACACAGCGGCCAGTTTTCCAGTATAGTAAAATATGGAATGCAAATAAAGGAACCTATATTTACACAAGCGCATGTTTAATCTCATATGGTCTCCTAACACAGACAAATGCACACAGCCTCTTGGCAGATGGTGAACCACGAGGTCGACGGGGCTGTAAAACAAGCCTGTTCTCTTTGTCCACCTACGCAGCACTTTGCACAGTGTGTCTATCAGATGGAGGCTCTTTATCAAGGTGTGGCCGACACCGGCTCCACACAAAGCTCTGTTTCACAGCAATATCTGAGGCCTGCTTCAATAACCGGGGTGTTCTGGTCGGACTCGCGTCTCTGTCAAGCAGCTCTCTTTCAGCTCCGCTATTTTGCTCACAGACATTTAAAGTTGTCTGTGTAAATAAATAATAAAGTAAACAACAAGAAATAACTAAACTGTTCGTAGCACCTGTTGCCTATTGGTTAAATATGCAGGAAGAACTTTATTTCTCTTCACAGTTCTTCCTACAACGTGGAAGGACTGTATGGTTTTTACAAGTACAGTGGTACCTCTATTTACGAATGTCTCTATATACGAAATTTTCAGGTTACCAAACGCCTCAACGGGAAAATATTGCCTCTTGATATGAAAGAAATTTCAGGATACGAAAGGCAAAAATATAGTACGCGCTGCTACTCGCAGCTCCCAGAGTTTACCGAACATAAACATACTTGTCGGCTTTGTATCTCGGTTTGAAAGTGGTGCGTCCGAGCTGCTCTGCCATTGGCTATCCCTTAGCATTTTCCTGGCATCCCATTGGCTAGGAGGGCCCCTTGTCTGTATGAGCGTAACCCAGCATCCCAGGTAAACAAACAATTTTTACCTCCGCCAAGGAGGTTATGTTTTTGCCCGGCGATAATCTTGTCTGTTTGTCTGTGTTCAGGATAACTCAAAAAATTATAGATGGATTTTGATGAAATTTTCAGGAATTGTCAGAAATGTGAAAAGGAAGAACTGGTTTGATTTTGGGTGTGATCCAGAAGAAATCCTGGATTCTGGATCACTTTCAAATTTTTCAATAATTGTTGCGCTTGGCGGAGGTCTGCGCTCCCCGAGTGCTTTTCTAATTCTAACATGTATTTCTTTACAGGTATGTCATTTCATGTATTATTTATAATTTATTTTAAAAAATTATGTTCAAATTTTGGGGGGCTTGGAACGGATTAATGGAAACGCGTCTCTACTTACGAAATTTCAGGTTACGAAACTACTTCCAGAACCAATTAATTATTTAATTAATTAATTAAATAAAGTAGAGGTACCACTGTACAAGCATGTAGGCTTTTATACCAGTGCTACCAGTGCTAGTCAGGCTTAGAAGTTCCTGGGTTAACGGAAAAAAATGGTCACACTATCTGGTGAGAGGAAAAGGTGATGGCGACTGAGCCAAATTTAGCTTAAATTTTCCACTGTGGACTTTTTTTTTGTGGTTTTTGCTTCAGTTAAGCAATTGCTGAAAATGAACACTTCAGATGATATTGTAATCTGCTCTAACATAATCCTTTATGGATTCTTCTCATCCAAAAATCCTTTATGGATTCTTCTCATCCAGTAAATTGATATGGAGCCCCTCATAGTCCAGTAAGTCAAGACTCTTCCATTCTCAGCAGTCTTTTACTCTAAAATTGTTCTTAATGTGCTATACTTTGAGGATGCATACACCGGGATATTTAAACTGCTTTTGTGTATGCTTCGCTCGTGGTTACCTGAGGGTTGTATAATTATATCGTGGCAGGCCCTGCTGGGTCTGAGAGGCACCCACTCCTGTCAATTATCAGGCTGTTTGGAGGAAGGGAGGAGATTATGCATAATTGCCAACCGTTGCCAGACCTGGGTGTCTCCTCCTGAGTCAAATCACTGAGACAGAAGGTGATTAGTGGATTTACCATGTGAGCAGACAAACACTATGTTGCTCAACCGCATAGCTGCTGCTGGATTTGTGCTCTAGACATTGATTAATAACTTCTGCCTGAATATGGAATGAGTCATCATGTTGGGTTATCGATTAAATAAACTGTTACAATTCAGTTTCAGCTTTAACACAGATGGTTATCTCATTCCCTCTCTTACAGCTTGCATTATTTGATAGAAAACATTTTAGTTGTGGACAGTGTAAATATGGCACTATAGAAATGGGTTAGCAAACAAGTATAAAACGTGTCATAATATTCAGTGTCCGCAGTTACGCTTGTCCCTTTTTGAATGAAAACATATGCTGCCAAGGCAGTTGAAGCTGTCATTTCACCTTCTGGACCATCATATAATACCCTGAGAAACGTGCAAATCCATTTTGATTGACACCCTCTTCTCACGTTACCATAAGGTTCACACAACAGAGGCTTACAGCCCATTAATAATGAATGAAGCTAAACGTAGAGGTGGTGCGGTCGACGGATACATAATCTTGAGTTGTTAGTTTGTCTTGAGCTACAGCTTGTTGTGAGGTTCAAACGAAAACTGGCAACCTGTTGCTAAGATTCTTATTTCCTGGGTAACTGGTGAGTGTTGACACTGGTCAAGTGGGTTTGCTCATGAACTGTGACAGGCTAACTTTAGAGGGAAAATCTACAGACAGACCTTACGGCTTCACCCCTGTTAAGTTTGCAAGTTTATTTATGTCTGTTTTTTTGTCTTGCAGTGGAACTACGAGGTTGAGTGCACAGGGCAGGAGAAGCTGAGCTTTTTTTTCTTCTCCTGGAGTCTGGCTGTCTACAGTAACGCTAGAGCTGCAGGTACGACACTTTATAGCTGTGGGTCAGTCAGTGCATTCCAGTACAAAAGCACCATGAGCCTGAAATGGTGCAACTTCTGTGTTAAGGTTATTTTTACATTTGAACTCTGCAGATAACAACAACCTCAGAGTTTGACCTGCTAACAGGTGCTAACAAGCCCCAAATAATAAACTGTTGCTTAAACATCAAACATAAAACCATAGACACATCAGCTCTGCCTTTAGAGCAAAGGTTTCGGTCTAATCGGATGCTGCGGCTAAAGAAAAAGGCACTAGTTCTCCGTAATTTGGAAAAGCGAAGTTCATGGTTATTCTGACATTCTTTCAGATCGGTGATCTTTGCTGTTTTGTACTTGAGAACTGACTGCTGAGATGAAGACATTGGGAGATCCACTTTTACCAGAAAACAGAAAAAGCCGCTCAAATCCATTAATCATGTCTTCTGACTCGACATTCCCCAACACCATGTCTTCACCTAATGTAGCAATCCTTAACTAAAAGAAAAACACCTTGATACTGGGATTTACAACCAGGCATGCATTTCCTCGACTTTTGTCACTTTATGTTTATAATTTGCTGTTGCGGTTCACTTCACTTCTCTTTATTAGTTTGTTTCATTTCTGTAATTAGAAATCCTTTTTTTCCCCCATAATTATGCTTTGTAGCCTGGCCAAACAAGCCATTCAAGATACCATATCGACCCAAATATACAACCCCAGTGATGGGACTTATTTAATTACACAGAGCACATAAAGGACAAGGTGTGACAGGTGAAATGTTCATCTACACTTCACCCAAAAATGTGTGCAAGGATGTTGGACATCTGTGACAAATGAGGCCCCTGGATGGCCTCCAGCTTAGAGAAATTCTAGATCTGCCACCGGTGAGACTTGTTCTGCACCACAAACTCAGTCCACTGCAGAGCGACATTCATCTGCATCAGCTGGATTTAAACTCACTGAAAGGCCCTGGCAATGATTCCCAAGTGTCTGGTCACTAAGTAATGGCTGAGGTGATGGACAAGCCTTCATTTCTTTTTTCAGTCACATACTCGTGCACATCCTCCATTTAGTCTCATGGAAGTGTCCGGGGTTTTTCATCTGCTGCCATTATAAGCAGTCTTTCTGGGTTTCGCCATAGCCATGTCTCACATTGTGTAGGATAATATTTTTGTTTCTGCCCGGCACCGTTAATCACTACCATCAAAACGTCTTATTTGTTTCCTCACTTGCCCTACTTTTGCACCACTTTGATGGCTACATGAGTATTGATCCTGTCTACTTTGTCTGGGCTAACTGGGGTTAGCCACTAGCGCAGGAAGACCTGAAAGACACAGAGCTGCAAATCCCCGGATGAGTGTGAAGGCAGCCCCATTACATGTTCACGTCATGTTCGGCAGCACTCGGGTAGCTTCTATTGAACTGGATGATTACAAACAGACCAACGAAGATGGTCAACTAGTCTAGAAATTGTATGAAAAAAGTTGTACTTTTAGAGTAAAACATAAATCTGATTATGCAATAAACAGTGGTCCACCAACAAAAGCGCAAAAGAAAAAAACAGGACAAAAATATGAGAACAAAGCAAGAATAAAGTCAAGCCACAATCAAAATCTCAGGATTATGACAACATATGTTGCCAGGTCTGTGGCAATTTTCACCCTTCCAGTCATATATTTTTGTTGTTATCATTGTTATTTTTATATATGCTATGGCACTGCAGACATCACATCTGCTGTGAATGGGGCATAACACTGCTTTATATAAAGAAAGAAAAAAAAGTAAAAAGAATACAATGCTTAAATTAATTAATTGTGAGTGAGTAAGCTGGTTAGAACATCTGAATCGGTGGAAGTAAAAAAAAAATCAATCATTATTTTAACTATTAGTGTATTATACTGTGTAATAACTGCATAATACTGGCATAACGATCAATATTTTAGGGAAGACAGGGCTTTGTGTGGTTATATAATTACATAAAGAATGGACAAAACCAATAATTAAAAGTAAACTGAACTTTTCCCTCAAACTCTAATTCTTAAAAAAAAACAAAAACAATTTCTTCTCTCCAGTTCTATCATCACTGTCACTGCATATCAGAAGAGGTTCACCTACCCATGTAGGGACAATTATAATAGTTCCCAGTGATCTGCACCTCCACGAGGTCATGTCACGTGAGTGCTGGGCGGAGTCTTGCAGTGACGGCCCGACAGAGGGGACCGGACCGGAGAGGCAACCAGGAAAAGAGCAGGCAAAAGAGGAGACTGAGGCTTCCTATGGAAATCACCAGCTTGCAAGAAACAGAGGACAGGAGGAGCCAGGAACCGAACAGCCCATGTCACCTGACAGCAGCAGCATGCAGGAAGTGACGGCAGAAGGTGGACTACAGCAGGTCCAGAGGGAGGAGACACAGACTCGGGAGGAGAGAACCATCTTTTCCTGCTTATCTGTGAAGCAGAAGAGACGACATAGAGGGAAAGGTGTGTGTGCAGGGATGCTAGGAGACAAATCATTTGAAATGCTTCTTACATTGTCGTCCTCAATCACACTAAAGTTAAATACAAACCTACACTTTTCAGCATATTACATCAACAGTTTCCATTTTTAGTGTCAATTGCGATGTGCTGCTATCTTATATCTCAGTATTGTTTCAACATTATATACATCAGAATTGGCCAACCCTGGTCCTCGAGAGCCGCAACCCTGCATGTCTAGATGTTTCCCTGCTTCAGCGCACCTAATTCAAAGGACTGGACCATCATCAGCTTGTCATCCAGGTCTACACAAGTCTGTTAACGACCCATTCACGTGAATCAGGTGCACTGAAACGTCTAAGGCAAGCAGATTTGTGGCTCTCGAGGACCAGAGTTGGCCTCGCCTGATATATACATGATATAGAAATGTACTTTTCAATATATGTGTGCATGTTTGGTTTCTATTTGTTTCTATAAGTAAAAGTGTCACGTGCATGTACAGCGGAGCTTATATCCTGGAGCTCCAAAGCAAGGGGCATGTTGTCCTGCTCCTACCCAGACAAGGACAAGAGGCAGGCAGATGGACCTCGGGGGCAGGGACATTTCTTCTTCTTTGGAGGAACCAATGGGGAGGAAATGTAAGTTGAAAAGTAAAAGGGATAAGTGTGTTGGATTTGTTACATTGTAAGCGTTGTCACAGATGATGATTTGTGGTTGATTTCCTATAGAGTGAGCAGTTATTGTCAGAGCAGAGGGTGGAAGAGGATTTACAACAAGCAGAGGGAGGATCTCAGACTCAAGTGGTGTGGGATCAAATCACCAACCAATTACAGCAACTTCAGAGAAGGTACGCTGGTACTGTATACTGTATATCCCCCCTAGATTTGCAACCACATACAGTATTTATTCTAAAATAAAAAGTATGCAAGACTTCCTATAGTTTAAGATGACAAAAAACAGACTTTTGTGTTAAAAAATATAACTTAGGTTTCCAATTTTAACTTTTACCAAATCCAGGCAAGCAGTTGGTGTACCAGATTCCCAACAACACGGTGCTCACCTCTAAGATCGGCCTCATCAGCAGTCTGCGGGAGTATGAGCGAGTTAGCAGCAAAGTCAAACATGGGCATGGACGCAGGTGAACTGGACCGCCGTTTTTTTTTCCTTTTTCAGGTCTTTGTAAGAACTTGATCTCTTCCCCAGGGTAGTTTATAAGCAGACAGGTGTGTAATTATAGGTGGGATTCCTATGCAAGCGCAATCCCACTATATGCTGTTATTGGAAAAAAAGTGTACTATTATTGTTTTTATTATTTTGCTTTTTTGTGTGTCAGCAACAAAATCACCAGTTCCTTCATTTGATACATGCTGCAGCATTGCTTGGATGTGTAATGTACATCTATCCATCACCTCTACCTGCTTATTCCTATTTAGCTATATAGGATCTGTGGGAGGCCATCCCAAAGGACAGGGGCACACCTTTGAGGCTTGGGTGGCAGTTACAAATTGTTTCCAAATTTTCACTGTTATAGAAAAAAAATAAAAAATAAAAAATATATGTATTGGTAAAAATTATGGTAAGTATTTCTGTGCCATCTGAGTTTGAATACGAATTTTTAAGATTGAAAATTTTCAGCATCAAAATCAGACTTTGAATTTTAAAAAACATCCAGATTTCTAGCACTGAATTTTTTTTGGCCTCTGAATTTTATTTTGTTAAAATAAATTCAGTGTTAAAAAAAATTGTTGTCTTAAAATATTCAGTTTTTCAAAATTCAACACGCAAAGAAATTCAAACACCCCAAAAAATTCAGTGTAAAAAAAAAAAAAAAAATCAACATCTCAAAAAAATTCAGTGTAAAAAAATTCAATTTCTAAAAAAAAAAAAATCAGTGTAAAAAAATTCAACCTCAAAAAAATTCAGTGTAAAAAGAACCAGACTCAACATCCGGGTCACCAGGGAGAAGCAATCGATCCCTGACACCCACCCAGATAGTAAGACGGACCGGTCGGCCATGGCAGCAAACTCCGGTGATGGTGCTGCGGTGAGTCTGTTTACTTTAATTGTACAGTGTTAAAATTAATAATATCATTTACTAAATCTATTTTAAATGTTTAATACAAACAGCAAATAAAGTAAACAGACTCACTGCAGCACCATCACCGGAGTTTGCTGACATGGCCAACTGGTCCGTCTTACTATCTGGGTGGGTGTCACATGACCAATGGAGCGTAACGTGATTGGCTGGTTGTTGGCTGAATTGAGACAGGGATCGATTGCTTCTCCCTGGTGACCCGGATGTTGAGTCTGGTTCTTTTTACAATGAATTTTTTGAGGTTGAATTTTTTCACACTGAATTTTTTGAGGTTGAATTTTTTTTACACTGATTTTTTTTTTTTTTTTTTTTTTTTAGAAATTGAATTTTTTTTACCCTGAATTTTTTGGGGTGTTGAATTTCTTTGCATGTTGAATTTTGAAAAACTGAATATTTTAAGACAACATTTTTTTTTAACACTGAATTAATTTTAACAAAATAAAATTCAGAGGCAAAAAAAAAATTCAGTGCTAGAAATCTGATGTTTTTTAAAATTCAAAGTCTGATTTTGATGCTGAAAAATTTCAATCTTAAAAATTCGTATTCAAACTCAGATGGCACAGAAATACTTCCATAAAAATTCCCATCAGAATGAAGGAAGCTGAAAATTTTAAAGAAAAACTTTTTCTTTAACTGTCTCCACAGGCCTTAATTTTTAATCAAAACGAAGAAAAATATGTCCGCTCTTGCAACTGAATAAAGGTCTTTTTGGGCAGTAAGTAATTATTCTAGGGAAAGTTACTCAGCGGCCTAACAGAAACAAATCCAAACCTCACTCACATGCATGTTGACAATTGTTCCTCCCCAAACAACACAAATGTTGCACCCAGACATGCTGGGTTGCCTTTAAGTGGTGCAGTGACAAAAAAAAAAAAAAAAAAAAAAAGTGGACCATTTGAAACTAGGTTTAGAGCTTTTTCAGTCTGAGTCAGGGATAATGTTGAACTCTACCTCACCAATGGAAACTTTTACCTGCCAGTCAGAGCTCTCCGTGTGCCACTCAGGTCGTTTTTCACCTTTTTAGGTCGACCCAAGAGTTTTGGCCATGAGTGCGGTTCTCTTGGTTCAGTGTGACACAACAACCGCGGTCCGCTGCGCACGAAAACGACCGTCCCGAGGGCGGTCGGTTGAGGGTGGTCTTGGTACGGCTGTCGTCGAACTCTGGTGCGGTTCATTTGGGGCGTGAAAACGTCAGGTCCCGGGCCGACCCAACTTACAGGGTGAATAATACATGTTTGAGCTAAAGAGGCTTCCGTAGTCCGCTGGGCGGCGCACTGTCGGTTGTGAAGGGAAGCGTAACCATGACAAAAAAGGCACGCGAGCTGTCGCGGATAAAGACTTCCAGCAGCTTCATTTGCAAAATGATAAGCTCGTCTACAGTGGTACAAAGAAATAACAGAGAAAAATGGCCAACTCTGGGTCAACAACGCGTGATTGTCGTGTCGCCACGTTTTTCAGCTCTTCGCCTCAGCCCGGTTGTCCTGGAAACATGACGCTCCAAGACTGCTGTTGACCAATGAGAGCGTTGACCGTTGTCACGTGACATGTGGTGCGGCGTTTGGACTACAGAGTAAACATGTGAACACGAATTTAACTGAACGAATCTGAAAAATGATGAGGACTCATCTCAGACTTTTAAGTAGTAATCTAGAAATCTCACAAATTTAACCCCATATGGCCCAATACTGGCTCGACCGTTTAAATACTGACTAAAAGACATTTCAGCCCGTGATGATGTTTAACAGGCAACCAATGATCAGAATTCAGACTTCCTCATACATCATACGGCAGGTAAAGAGCATTTTGCCAGTCAATAAACCACCATAGTGGTTAAAAACGTTTTACAACTTGACTCATTAAGTTAATACACAAGATGTGTAAATACTGTAATTACTTGACCTTACTGGAGTAATATATCTGTTTTTTAAAGGCATGATTCAGATAACAGAACAAAAACAGAAAACAAATCAGATCAAAGCTAAACACACAGTGACATTTCAGGTTATAATCAAATGATCATTCCAGCCAGTGGGAGATCTGGGACGTTTCTGAGTAACGGGCCGTCCAGGGGTCATATTTTTCACAGAGGGGCCAAGTATTTCTCCAACATCCTCGCTCAGAATCTCTTCTTTGTAAGGTGCACATGTGGTTCATCAGTCACACCTTGTTCAATCATTTTATGTGATAATAATACTCCAAAATAAAGTTACACAACAACACTCCATTCCAGCTTGACATTTACCTGTGAATAGACAAATACTTTTAAACACAAGTACAGCAGAAGAGGCACATGATTTAACTTTAGATTTATTAAAACAATAACATTCATACCTCAACACTAGTAAATATGGTTAAAAAAAGTGAAGTACATTAAGGACTGTTAAATACTATAATAACTAGTTTTGTTTCTTAATTTAATGTTTGTCAGAACTGCAGCATGTAAATGTTTCACACATAAATGAAAATCAACATGGGGACTGGTGACTGACTGAAAAAACAAAATGCTACAACTCCTTGACTGCCATTAATCTGTCTTCTATGTAATGTTTAGACAAATGTTGACCTTTAGCATCAGTTTCAAATTGTTTCAAATTCTCTTCTTCTCCCTCTGTAAACTTTATTACTATTTGATGCTTTAGTGCCACTAACTGTTCAGACGTGGAATTGCATCCACCTATAATCTGATGGTCCTTCTCAAAGGACAAGATGAGTGACAAGGCAGGGGACATTTCAGGGGCCCAAGGGGCTGATGCCCATGTGGCCCGTTCCTAGAACCACACACACATCCAGCTCTTTGTGACTTCAGAGTTTGACACCAGTAGGCTGTTTGCACATTAATCTGATAAAGGCAAAATATCAGTTTATATGAGCAACAATAGTCATATATGTCATATTTAGACAATGTGGACAATGGTTTGCTATTATTAAGATATAGAAATTGACACTTGCGTCATGTCTAGTCTGTATGAAGCTGTTAAATTGTTCATACAGTATTTGTTAATGTTAGCATCAGGGAACGGGATGAAGGAAAAATGTTAACTATCTAAATGATAAATCTCTCTGAATATTTTATGATGTGATATGATATATATTTTTTAAACATCGAGTATTTTTATTTGAAAAACCATCAGACAGCTCGGTACAAATATCCGTCTTTCTTCTTGAATCGTACTTTTACAGAAGGCTGAAAGTGGAAGAGTTCATTCCCACCACCTTCCGGATGGATCTGAGGGAGGAGAGGGAGGCTTTCTTCGCCGAGCAGGAGGGTAAAACAGCCAAACACACACCATGAACATCCACCTGCTGCACACCAGCGTCCTGAAACAGCAATAACACAACACTGGTTCGACAGGATTTCATTTAGTTTCGCAGGTTTAATTTAAAAAAATCAGGCCTGACCGGTCACGCATCCGACGATGAAAAGAATAAGTTTGGTCTCGGTGACGACAGTTGCCTTGGTGAGTGTTTGATCAACAGGCCCGAGAACGTTGGATAATTATGCACTTCAGCTCCCATAAGGCTCTGATAAAATCACTAGGGGAAGCATGCTGTTGCCATGGCGTTGAGTCAGCAGAGGGCGGAGCTGACACAACAGAAGAAACGCTCAGCAGCACCTGAATGTTGCAGCGCTGGATGAAGCTCAGCCAAATGAAATAAATTCAATTCTAAACTTTTAAAAGGAAAAATTCAGGACTAGATATGATGAAACAAAACACTGATTTCCATCCTCTTAGGCTGAATAGAAACACAAAGTATTATGACAAGTGGTGTGCAGGTTTGACAAACATGGTTATCATTGAGTAAACAGGAGAGACATGCAGACAGCTGCTTTCCATCTCTGGGTGATGGATGAACTCATGGAAGAGAAGACGAGATAAAAGAAAGCGAGCTGAAACAAAATCAAGCCTCACGCAGTGGAAAAGAAATGTGTATAAATGTTACAGAGTAGTCAGCTCTGTCAACTGCTCATTAGTCACTCCCTCACAGTTCTTTACAATCTGGAATAACCAAACAGTTTGCAGTTTTCAAACTGTCAATCAGATCCATTCTAACTTTTGGGAATCATCATTTTGCAGCATCGGCGACAGTTGCGGTGTCCTGTGTTGGTTCAGTCCTTCTCAAATAGTGGGGCGCCACCCCTTAGAGGGCCCCCCCCTGGCATTGGACAGGCGGTGCGCCCCCCCACAGCAGACGAGAGGGCGCAGCTGCCAGCGAAACATCAAACGATGACTCACAGCCTCCTGTTAGCAACACGAGAAACGCAGACGGTCCAGAACTCTAGAATCTGCGCTCTGATTGGCCGAGACGCATCACCCAAGAATCACAGGATGTTGTGCAGAAAGACCACAGTTGAGCCTTTGTCTTGTTTCACTGCAGTACCTCTCTACTTATTTGCGGTGCTTAAACATATTTCAAACACATTATTTAGGCTCGGGGGGCCCCAGCTCCAGTTCGTGGATTTTGATTTTCGTGATTTACATTAGTAAAAAATAAAGTATAAAAGTATTGTGCAAAAAATCTAATTATAACATGTATTTCTTACAGGTTTTTGTGTCATTTCATTTAGAGTTTATAAAAAATTATGTCGGATTAGGCCATTTATAGGGTAAAATGCGTTTCTAATTGCGAAATTTTTCGTTTACGAAATGACTTTCAGAACGAATTAATTCCGTAAACTGAGTTACCGCACAGGTACCGCTGTATTGTGTCGTTTTTTTTTTTTTTTTCACGTACATGTGCGCACGCAGCACAGAACAGAAGATATGAAGTGAACAAACCCTCGAGAGACACCACTGAGAAATATTTAACAGGGATGAAAAGAAAGGCGGAGAGAGACGGAGATAATGAGACAAGACGTTGAAAGACGAGGAAATATGACAATGCTGATGTAGCGCTTGGCTTCACTGTGACTACGGCGGGATTGATGCACTTTAAATCTTTACAGACTAAAAAAACTATTTTAATGAAGTTATTCTTTGTTATAAGTTGATCTATCTTTCTTTCTTTTTTGTTTCCCTTAATGTTAATAGGGACACAGTTTATGCAGAGAACAATTTTATAGACAAATGCTACTATTTATAGTCGCGGTGGGGGCTGGATGGGGGGGGGGAGCAGAAAATAATGGAGAAGCACTGCTTTAGTTGTACCATCGAATACTTACCTAAGTGAGATAATACGCCGTTACATGTACGAGCTCACTATAAACTGTTTCTACAAGCAGAAACAGGTTACTGCGAAAGAAACAAAGCCCCTAGTACAGAGTAGAAGAGCTCATGTCAAAGTAATATAGAATAACGCAGTTATTGGTGATGCATCAGTATGTAAACACTGTAAAATAAAGTCAAATGAAAGCTTTGCAGTATAGAAGTCAGAGTTTAAAAGGTTACATTGCATAATATTGTCACCTCTGACCTTGTTGTTCTCAATAACTGTTGTGGAAAAACGTATATACATTACAGTCATGGAAAAAATTATTAGACCTACCATTTTTTTTTCACTTTCTTGTTCATTTTAATACCTGGTACCACTAAACGTCATCATGTGACTAAAACAGACAGAAAAGAAAATACTGAATCCATAAAAGCAGTGTTTTTGGCAGTACAACGCCATAGCTATTGATGTAAAAACTTAAGTGATTTAGGTTATAATCAAGAAAACCATGGAAAATGGTAAGATATCAGCTCTTAAATAAAACTCTTATGAGCAATCTTTGTGGTTATTCGTTATGTTTGTCCAAACAAATGTACCTTTAGTTGTGCCAGGCATTAAAATGAACAAGAAACTGAAGAAAACAAGGGTGGTCTAATATTTTTTTCCATGACTGTATATTCATCAGTGCCTCTGTGAGTGTAGAAGCAAGAGTGAAAATAAAGATTTGGCACTGACCAGACAATCAATCCAGATGATGCAGATGATGGTAATGACCACAGAGACAACATGACACAACAGATTTTAAACAGGAGGAGAAGAGTTAGTAAAGGTATAGATGTCTTGTCTTCCAGGAGCACGTGCCTGGAACATTTCATATGTATATTTGACCCAAATAAAATGTATAATGTGAGGTCAGTGTTCATGAAAGTGAAGTAGAGTGTTTCAGTATTAGGTAACGGTTGCAAAAGTGGATGGGAGTCACACACAAAAGGCTCAAAAATTACAATAAAGAAAGTCGCATGATGGTGTCAAAGTAAAGAATAAGAGGAACAAATGACTCAACACAACGTACATTTTAAAAACAGCAAAGAAGAGCAATTGTAGCTGTGCAGGATCGTTTGTTTGATGTAACTTTGTTGCCGGTGCCAGGTTCGGGTAAAAGTGAGAGCTGCATGTGGATCTGTAAGCCCGCGGGTCTGAGCCAGGGCAGAGGAATCTTCCTCCTGAAGAGCCAGGAGGACGTGGCTGCTTTCAGGCTGAAGCTGGAGCGCATGGAGGCCAGCCAGGCCGACAGGAGGCTCCATCAGCGCCAGGCCCAGGCCCAAACGCTCATCGTCCAACGGTGGGTGAAGTCAACAGTCATGTAGAAGCTTCTCCATCTGCACAAATGCAGAGAAATAGTAAAAAAACATTTGTTTTGAGAAGGTTTGATTCACTTTCCTCATAAACAATGATGCATGCAAAAAGACAGTTTTGCCCTTTAAATGGCGTTCACAGCTGCAGCTGGAAGGTTTTGTGCCTCATTTGATATTGTAATTAGTAATAACAGTTAAATAATAAAGAACCTTAAAAAACTAAAATTTGCTGAACTTGAGAGAATGAATTGGATGTCTTTTTTAGAAGAGAATGTTTTCTGTATAAATTAAGAATATTTATAGTTTTTTTTTGTATAGGGGATCTTTATTTTAAGCGTCTCTTCATGTTTTGAAGGTAGACTTAACTTCTGTCCCCAGTTACATCCAGAGTCCACTGCTCCTGAATGGAAGAAAGTTTGACGTGCGCTGTTACCTTCTCATCGCCTGCACTGCTCCATACATGGTCTTTTTTCGCCATGGATACGTGCGGCTCACCTGCGACGTCTACGACCCCACCTCCAGTAACCTCACCACCCACCTAACCAACCAGGTAGAGACGATCAGTCGACAAGTTAAATGTGTGAAATGTGTGAGTTTGGACCGACGGATTGAAGCCTTAAACCAAGAATTCCTGCACAGATGTTCACTTGTTATGCTTTTATGGACATCAGTCTGCTGGTAGGAACTGAGTCTTGACACATCTGGCCGGAGGGGAAAAAAAACAAAACAAAGATTGACACGTGGCTTTGATTTCCTGCTGCAATCAATCCACTGATCAGTTTCTGTACGTCAACGACATCAGGCCTGAAAATACCTTTGTGTTTCTGCCAGACAAACTCATAAATGTGCTCAACCACATGAAGGAATAGACAAAACAGGGAGAATCAAGAATAAACTGTTAATGTGTTAATTTTTATTTTAGAAAATACAGGCTACATAAATTTGCACCATGAATCCTGATGACTTTGTTGTACATGAAGCTCAGCCTTTTTGGTGTTTTCAGGAATCTGCAGCAGTTCACTGAAAAAAACTAACAAAAACATAAAAGGTAATGATGTTCCACCTGACCAGGTGAAGCTGTTACTGCAAACCAGCCCCGACATCATGCTTGTTCTTTTCAGTTTAATATTTAAACTTTAATAGTTTATATTTCTCCTGATGAGCATGCGGCTACCGGATCTTAGTTGTGTTACAGCTCATATGTCTTTGAAATAAAGGATGTGGAAACTAACTGCCTGTCTGCCTGTGCTGACTGTTCTGCGTGTGTGTGCGCCCCCTGCTGTCCGTCTCCAGTACATGCAGAAGAAGAACCGTCTGTACAGCCTGCTGAAGGAGGACACTGTGTGGTCCATGGAGGCCTTCAACACCTACGTCAACGACCGGTTTCGGGTTGCCAGGGGTCTGCCGAGGGACTGGGTGCTCGGAGCCTTTGCAGTGAGTGCTGTGGTGTGTTTTATATCTCTCAGGGACCAATTACTGTTGTAAAGGTGGAGGCTGACATTAGTGGCTAATTGAGATTGTGGTTGAGTTTAACATGAGGTCATGCCTGTCTGACGATGCATGATCTTCTCACTGAAAAAGAAATATTGCTCATGTCCTTTATTTCCAGAGAGCAGAGTAAAAGTGTTGGACTTTTTGTTTTTTACTAAAACTCTAAAACTTGAATATGACATACTTTGGAGCCTTTGGTTTTGCATTAAAGTCTTTGTATTTTGTAACAAATCAAGATGTGATCAAAACTGTTTTAAAGCAAGGCCACAAGTTATGAAGTCATCAAACCATTTAAAGCAGTGATTCCCAAAGTGTGGGACCGCGGCCCGCCTGGTGGGCCGTCCCAGTACTGCAGGTGGGCCGTGAGAGGTCATTAAAATTAAACAAATATGTTTTAAATCCTCGATCTTTTTTAAATATGTTTTTAAAACATTAAGAAGTAACAAAACAAACCGGTTAAGTGTTATTCTACCGTCATCTTAACTTAATGTGTCACCTTATTTGTTGACCCCTTACATTAATATCGGATCATGGTTCCCAGTCCTGTATGTTGATCACAGTTGTTATTAAAGGTTTGGGTGGGCCGCGGAGATTTTTCAATTTCAAATTTGGCCTTCATATTCTGAAGTTTGGGAATGGCTGATTTAAAGAGAAGACTTAAAGCAGTGGTGCGCAAACTGTGGTACGCGTACCACTGGTGGTACGTGAGCGCTCTCTGGTGGTACGCAGGGGAACGTCATGACTTGTCAATGCATGACAATGCATTATAAATACAACGTTTCAAATGAAATTCAGGTAACAATAAATGACCACAATAAGGAATAAACATCTCTCCTGTGTGTTTAAAGCTAATTGAGAAGGCATATATGGCTAAATTTTAAAATTGGTCATCATGGTGGTACTCGGAGAGCTCAATAGTTTCTCAGGTGGTACGCAGCATTAAAAGTTTGAGAACCACTGTCTTAAAGTATTTCTTGATAAAAATGCACCAGAACCAGGGTTGCAGGACTGAAGCCTCTGTGAACGAGGCCTGTTGTTGGCATGAACCCTGTAGGTTTCTGATCCGATTAGGATCTGAACAATTTAAGGGCTCACACTTTTGATTAGAGTTGTGCCTCTGCGGTTTTTGCTGGACGGCAGGAGGAACTATCCCTCTGAAGGAGGCCAAGATGATCACCGCATCATAGAGACGATCAACATCACGTTACAGCTATGACGAAAACGATGCATGTTCTTGAACTTTGAATGATCTAAATCTATACCAGCAGGCCCCTAAGAGCCTGAAAACGAACACCACATGGCTTCGTTCCGGTTGTAGCTGATCACTGGTGGACGATGTATCAACTGACGGGTGCGTTTTCCCTTTTCGTGCACCAGAAGCGCATGCAGCAGATCATGACCCAGTGCTTCTTGGCGGTGAAGTCCAAGTTAGACTGCCGCCTGGGCTTCTTTGACTTGATCGGCTGTGACTTCCTGGTTGACAGGGACTTCAAGGTGGGTTTCTGAACATCTGAAGTCGGCGCCGGCGGCGTTTCACATGTGTGACGTCCAGTGTCCTCGTGCCGTCCTCACAGGTGTGGCTGCTGGAGATGAACTGTAACCCGGCACTGCACACCAACTGTGATGTTCTGAAGGAGGTCATACCCAGCACCGTTGTGGAGAGCCTGGGTTGGTTCAGACCTCACATCAACACCTTTTTTTTTTTTTTTAACACATTTCACAGACCAGAAAAGCGAGCCAGCGAGTGTTTGTGTAACTCAGCGTCACTCTGTGAAATTTGTTCTGAACATTTTAAACGACAGTGATACAGAATAAGCTCCAGGTTTCCAACTTTTTTTAGTCCTCTAACAGAAAACAGCGTGATCACGGTCACATTTCACATCTAAAATCAATCAATCAATCATGACACAGGCTTTTATCCATGCTCATTAATCATCTGACACCCCCTCAGAGTTATAAGCTCTCTGAATATAAAACTGTTGCACTGTTATGGGTCTTAAACCAGGATCCAATCTCAGAAGAGCAGCAACACATCAAATATTATTTAGAGTCATTATTTAATTGTACAACATCCTTTCCAAACGTTTTTGGGTCCGTTGTTCTATGAGGGAGACAGATTATTCACACATGGAAAACTTATGTGAATAAGGAAGATGCTGATATTTCCAGGAAATGATATTTCCATCAACAAGTTCAGACAATTTTCCGAGTAAAAAATAAAAACAAAAAAAACCAAGAGGCTCAGTTAGGGTGTTAAATGTTAAAGTTTATAGCAGTATGATTAGAAGAAGACTGAAGAAGAAGAGGAGCCTCTTCTCTCTTTAGGTTTGCAGACATGCTGAAACAAACCACAAGTCTTCTGTACAGCAGAAAAGAGAAACATCTGAGACACACGAAGCTCATCAGCACAAAGAAGTCCAACTGTCCAGCACGATCACCGACACACTGGAAAAAAGGCCGCTCAAAAAATAAGTAAAAAAAAAACTTAATACAAGATATTTTTGCTTGTAATAAGCAAAAATATCTGCCAATGGAACAAGTGAAAATTCGCTTAATAAGATTTCATGAAATAAGACATTATAGTTAAGCCTGACAAGATCTTGAAATTAGTTTAAAAATCTTATGACATGTCAAGTCGAGTCAAAAAAATTTCATCTGAGATATGACTCAAAACAAGTTTTCAAGACTATTTCACTTAACAAGATATTCAAGATGCACTGTCTAAAAACAAGCTCCTATATCTCACTGAAATGTTACTCTTTAGGTGATTTTGTCTTATATTAAGTGTGATGAGATATTTTGACTAGAAATTAGAAAAATACACTTGGTAAGATTTTGAGTTTTTGCAGTGCACAATCCAAAAGACCAAACATCAAATTTAATTAAAAGTCAAGGAATAAAAATGAGCTTCTAACTGCATTTTAGAAGTCTGAATTGTTTGGGAGGTCCTGATGGGAGGTGTGGGGGGGGGTTAGATAATTCATCTGTGAACAGCCTCTGAAAAGGCTCGATGGCCTTTGTGCCTAAATCTGTTTGGGACGACAAGGAACATGTTTCAGTCAGCAGGTCAGTAAGGAACAGCTAACTCAAGTCAAGCTTTATTTAAAAAAAACAAAAAGCAAAAGGATCTTGAAATAAATTCCTAAAACAGATAAGGAGGCAGTTAAGAGACGCTCAACTTTCTTAAGAAGCCGAGCTGCTCCGTTTTGAACAATCTGGAGGCGGCGGATCAAGAACCGACTCAGACCTGGTTACAGACTATTGCACCAGTCAAATCAAGATTAAATAAACTAAAGGATTACCTCCTCTGAGTCAGATAAAGAGACAAAAGCCTCGACTTCAGCAATAAACTGTACAAAGTATTGCAGAGTCAAAGGTGAGGCTGTCTGTTAATTTATTTCACAGGATATACAGTAAATTATTAGATGGAGGGACATGTCACTGGTTGTTGTTCATCTGGGGGTTTATATATATCTACTTTCAGATCTATCTATGATCAAATGATTCTTTAAAATTTCTTAAACTCTTCAAAGAAGGTTTAGTTTCTAATTCCTGTTTAATGTAAGATCATTCAAACAAGAAACCCCTTTTATATTTTGGAGTTTTATTTGTAATAGTTTTTTTTTTTGCATTGCTTTATTGTTTCTTTGGTTTCCATAAAGGATCTGAACGCTTCTACCTCTCCTCCTCTTCAGATCTAACCGTGGAGATCTTCAACAAGTGTCGTCTCGGGCAGCCGATCCTTCCTCTGGCCAGTCAGAGAGACTTTGTTCTGCTGCATAACGGCGCTCCATCCCTCGGCTCTGCGCTGACCTGCTGCAGGACCGACGCCCTCGACCCGCTGCGCCAGAGGACGACCGACAGGAGCGAAGAGGATCAACCCAGGAGGAGCAGGAGGGTTTCACTGCTCTCCCCTGACAAATACACGAAGGTCTCAGCAAGCGCTGAGAGGAGGAGGTGTTCTGGGATCTGGCGACCATCCCAGCACCTCCGCCGTCCCCTCACCTGTCCATCAGAACACCGGATGCTCGTTTTTACCCAGCAGCAACAGCAGCTTACAGCCCAGACCTCCGTCCAAGCTCCTGATGAGAAAATGGACTCTTTTAAAGGCTCCAAAGACTGAGACAGCAGTCCCTGCAGGTGCTGCAGCTCCTGCACGTACGGATGACCTCAAAGACAAGCTAAAAAAAAAAAAAAAAAAAAAAAGAAGACACAAAGAGTTTATAGTACATGAGAAAAGAGGAAGTGTGATGCATGGAAACAGATGTAATCTAAAAACAGCAAACAGCACAGTTAAATAGGTGCTGGGAAAAAACCTAAAAGCTACAATAAAGAATGAGTTTACCTTCAGCTGCTTTAAATGGATTCATTTTCTGTTGGACTGAGCACCTTGAATTTGAACAGCAGCAAGTGTCAAATTTAAACCACATGCATTATTCATTTTACAACAAGCTGCATCACTTCACAGAAACTGCAGGTTGGGTGTCGCCCCCCCCTCCGTCTCCAGATCAACAGGAGACTCCGCTGCACAGCTGTTGCAGCTTGTTTTGGCTGCAGCCCTCCGCCTCGCTGTGTCATAACTCATAATTATCCCATAAACAGGCTGGCAGCGTGCACACACAAGCAAGCACGGCCGCATCTTTCTCAACCTGAGCCTCGCTTCACCTCACATGCGTCTCAGCTGAAGGCAGCTTGTGTTATCAAGTTTAGGATGTGTACTAAGTTCTTTTTGCTTCCTCTCGATCATCTTGTCTCAGCAACAATACCGCCGGCTTTTATTTGTCGTGCTGACGCGTCAGCAGCTTCCCAGCGTGAGTTCAAAGTAAAAAAAGCAAACTAAAGGAAGCTGCTTAGACCTCTGCAGACAGCCAACCGACAGGAAGGAAGAACATCTACTCCGCAGCGTTCCCCGTTCATCTTCATTCTCTCTCTGAGCTCTTTAACGCTTCTTTGTGCCCGGGGTTTGACGGAAATATTCTCCACATGCTGGCAGAAAAGAGGAAATAGAGCTGAGCCACCCTCCTGCCTCCTCCTCCTTCTCCTCCTCCTCTTCTCCAGTGCACAATATCCTCTTTTGAACCCAACCACACCCCCATTTTCATGTTATCTCTTTGGTTTTAGTGTGGCGCACACGCAGAAACCGTTTGGATGATTGCCTTGGCAGATGGTGCTCAGTGTGTGGACTAGAGGCTGAGAGGGACAGACTCCACGCCGGCCATGGGATGCTGCAGCGTGACCCAGAGGCACACTGGGGTGGACGAGGTGGGCCCTGACGAGATCGAACTCCTGGAAATCTCTGGGGACAACTTAGGGTAAGACACGGCTACGAGCTTCATGTCTAAAGGTAAATAAAAAAAAAAACAATACACCAGAAGGGAAATAACACAGCGGTCTAGTGAACAACAACACAATGGAAATGAGCAAAAAATACAGAAGAAGACATAGACATCTAAAAAAAGTAATGTGAATTTCAGTCAGTTTTGTAGGTTAAATGTTTAAATGTGCTTTTGCGAGTCGTAGAGGAGGAAGTGACTGTGGTTCACTGTGGCATTTCACGTGTCACATTTGGGAGGTCCTTTATCACCTTTTCCAAAACTGCTGCATACTCAGTCATGCAGCGTGCAGGATATGCACATTTAATACTTATGTTTTAATGCTTTAATGTTTTTCTTCAGAAAATAAGAAATGGTCAAATAGTAATGTTTTCAAATAATGCAAAGAAGTTCACAGTTTGGAAACAGCACAATACAAATGTTTGAACCCTGATTTTCAGTCCCAGCTGTCTTGCGTCTCTGAACGGTGTCCTGCAGTCCGTCTTATTTCTGTCAGGTGACTTTATGCCACCTAATTAGAACCTCATTAAGCACAATGAGGCTCTGCAGCTCGGAGGTTCCTGGTTCAAATCCTGACAGGGGCCTTTTCTCTCTTCAGGCGCTTCCTGAGGGTTTGGTTGATCAGTGATTCTATAAAGGGAATTTAAGAGTTTTCCAGCACCCTGGGAATAGCACAGCACTGATGGAGGCACATGGAGGTGGAACAGAATGGCTGCTGTACATGTAGAGATCCATCCATCCATCCATCCTTTATCAATGGATGCTTAATCCTCTGTAGGGATCTGCTGGGGCCTTCACATGTAGAGATGATTTCAGAAACATTTGTGGTCGTCTCTTATTTACTCATTTGTTCCCAGAGCTGCATTTCCAGACAGGAAACATCGAGGTTCTGCGGTTGAGAGAAACACCCGCGCAGCAACATGACATCTGTGCCGTCATCGACTAACAACTAACCGGCTCCTGTTTACTCAACATGAACTTGGGAAGTTAGTGACGCTGCACTGATGTGATTAGCAGATTACCGTGAGACAATGGCTGGAGCGTGGGGAGGTTTAATGCAGAGTCAGGGCGGGACAAATCTGTGGTCGCTCTGAGGAGGGGGATTAGCAAGAGGTTAATCACAGACAGAAGCTGTTGCTCTTTATGGGTGGCGGTTTAATTAATACTGATCACGGTAAGGTTCAGAGGTGTCTGGACCGTGGCACAGTTTTTATGGTTTTGGCTTTATGCTCCTACCGCGGTGCACCTGAAATAAAGCCAGTCAAGATCTGATCAACGTGGGGGCCACTCTTTATCAAATAGATGAAAAAGCAAAGAAGACAACTGAAGCAGATTCTTTTCATTGGTGAAGAAAAACAACCTCCTTCACACAGCCAACAGAAATCAAGAACACTCTGCAGAACGCAGGTGTGTCGCTTTTAAAGCCTACAATGAAGACAAGCCTTCATGAATGTAAAGGGTTTACAGCAAGGTGCATGCTGGGAACGCTCAAGAACAGAAACAAACAAAAAAAAACAAAACCTGCACTTGAATGATAGGAAGAGAAAAGTGAGAAGAGAGGAACAGCTCGCGACCCAAAGTCAACCACATCATGTGTCAAACACGGTGGTGGCAGTCTTATGGTACGGGCAAGTATGGCTGCCACGAGAATGGGCTCCCTGCTGCTGACAGAAGTAGTGAGGTGAATTCTCAGGTGTTTAGGGAAACACTCACTCCACAGTAAAGGTGGATAATGACCCTGAACACACTGCAACTGCAACTCAAGACCTTCTGAAAGCAAAGACATTAATGTGAAGTGATCCAGCAGAAACAAAAGACTGAAAGGTCCAGAAACAAGCGGCGACTGTAGGTGGATGCAGTAAAAACCTGGCGAAGCATCTCCAAGGAGGAAACTCAGACGTATTTTTCATCTAAGCATTAAAATGATGGCTACATTTACAGCCATGTCCAAATATTTGTGAGGTACCTTTTTGGCTGTAATTCCTAAATGGTAAAGGCCATATCTTTGTCAAAGCTCTTAAATTAAAGCTGAAAGCCTGCAGTTTGATCACATCGTGATTGTTTTGATTCCAGATTCGATTATCTCAGTGTTATCATGGAAAACTCATTGAGACATTTTCCAAACGTGTCTCACTATGTGGCAGCAGGCGTCCTCACTATGTGGCAGCAGGTGTCTCACTATATGGCAGCAGGCATCTCACTATGTGGCAGCAGGTGTCTCACTATGTGGCAGCAGAAGGCGTCTCACTATGTGGCAGCAGGTGTCTCACTATGTGGCAGCAGGCCTCTCACTATGTGGCAGCAGGCGTCTCACTATGTGGCAGCAGGTGTCTCACTATGTGGCAGCAGAAGGCGTCTCACTATGTGGCAGCAGGCGTCTCACTATATGGCAGCAGGCATCTCACTATGTGGCAGCAGGTGTCTCACTATGTGGCAGCAGGCGTCTCACTATGTGGCAGCAGGTGTCTCACTATGTGGCAGCAGGTGTCTCACTATGTGGCAGCAGGCGTCTTGTCTCACTATGTGGCAGCAGGCGCGTCTCACTATGTGGCAGCAGGCGTCTCACTATATGGCAGCAGGCGTCTCACTATATGGCAGCAGGCGTCTCACTATGTGGCAGCAGGCGTCTCACTATGTGGCAGCAGGCGTCTCACTATGTGGCAGCAGGCGTCTCACTATATGGCAGCAGGCATCTCACTATGTGGCAGCAGGCGTCTCACTATGTGGCAGCAGGCATCTCACTATGTGGCAGCAGGCATCTCACTATGTGGCAGCAGGTGTCTCACTATGTGGCAGCAGCAGGTGTCTCACTATGTGGCAGCAGGCATCTCACTATGTGGCAGCAGGCGTCTCACTATGTGGCAGCAGGTCGTCTCACTATGTGGCAGCAGGCGTCTCACTATATGGCAGCAGGCGTCTCACTATGTGGCAGCAGGCGTCTCACTATGTGGCAGCAGGTGTCTCACTATATGGCAGCAGGTCTCACTATGTGGCAGCAGGCGTCTCACTATGTGGCAGCAGGTGTCTCACTATGTGGCAGCAGGCGTCTCACTATATGGCAGCAGGCATCTCACTATGTGGCAGCAGGCGTCTCACTATGTGGCAGCAGGCGTCTCACTATGTGGCAGCAGGTGTCTCACTATTGGCAGCAGGTGTCTCACTATGTGGCAGCAGGCATGTCTCACTATGTGGCAGCAGGCAGGTGTCTCACTATGTGGCAGCAGGCGTCTCACTATATGGCAGCAGGCATCTCACTATGTGGCAGCAGGCGTCTCACTATGTGGCAGCAGGTGTCTCACTATGTGGCAGCAGAAGGCCGTCTCACTATGTGGCAGCAGGCGTCTCACTATATGGCAGCAGGCGTCTCACTATGTGGCAGCAGGTGTCTCACTATGTGGCAGCAGGCGTCTCACTATGTGGCAGCAGGGGTCTCACTATGTGGCAGCAGGCGTCTCACTATGTGGCAGCAGGTCACTATGTGGCAGCAGGCGTCTCACTATGTGGCAGCAGGTGTCTCACTATGTGGCAGCAGCAGGCGTCTCACTATGTGGGCAGGGTGCTATGTGGCAGCAGGCGTCTCACTATGTGGCAGCAGGCGTCTCACTATGTGGCAGCAGGCGTCTCACTATGTGGCAGCAGGCGTCTCACTATGTGGCAGCAGGCGTCTCACTATGTGGCAGCAGGCGTCTCACTATGTGGCAGCAGGCGTCTCACTATGTGGCAGCAGGCGTCTCACTATATGGCAGCAGGTGTCTCACTATGTGGCAGCAGGCGTCTCACTATGTGGCAGCAGGCGTCTCACTATATGGCAGCAGGCATCTCACTATGTGGCAGCAGGCGTCTCACTATGTGGCAGCAGGTGTCTCACTATGTGGCAGCAGGCGTCTCACTATGTGGCAGCAGGCGTCTCACTATATGGCAGCAGGCGTCTCACTATGTGGCAGCAGGCGTCTCACTATGTGGCAGCAGGGTCTCACTATATGGCAGGTCTCACTATGTGGCAGCAGGGTCTCACTATGTGGCAGCAGGTGTCTCACTATGGCAGCAGGCGTCTCACTATATGGCAGCAGGTGTCTCACTATGTGGCAGCAGGTGTCTCACTATGTGGCAGCAGAAGGCGTCTCACTATGTGGCAGCAGAAGGCATCTCACTATGTGGCAGCAGGCGTCTCACTATATGGCAGCAGGCATCTCACTATGTGGCAGCAGGCGTCTCACTATATGGCAGCAGGCATCTCACTATGTGGCAGCAGGCGTCTCACTATGTGGCAGCAGGTGTCTCACTATGTGGCAGCAGGTGTCTCACTATGTGGCAGCAGGCGTCTCACTATGTGGCAGCAGGCGTCTCACTATGTGGCAGCAGGCGTCTCACTATGTGGCAGCAGGTGTCTCACTATGTGGCAGCAGGCCTCAGGCCTCTCATTGACTGAAACCTGAAACAGAAGATCTTAAGATGGACGGTGAAACGTGCACTTGTTGATAAAGAGAAGTCCATCGCAAGACGATTGTTTGGTGGAAGTAAAAATGTACTTGCTCTTAGGGCTGGCCAATTAATTGTAAATTAATTGAAAGTGACATTCAGAACCTATTATCTTAATGTTTTCCTTTAAGTCTGTCATTATTTTCATTTTATTTTATTTTAATGGAATATCTTTTTAATGAAGAATATCTTGATGTTCTATTTTATTTATTTCTTATTATTTATTTCAATGCAAAAATTGATATTTTGAGATATAATTTTGGTTTATGCTGAAAAAAAAAAATCAAAATTATTACTGGAATAACTTTGCAGCCAAAATGTCGAATGTTTTAATCGTTTTAATGGTTGAGCATAATCCCAGTAAAAGTCTTTCCCTTTTATGGGGCAAAAATCAGAGCAACACTATAACAACTGTTCATGAATTGAAATTGAGGTAAAATGCTGAGTTCATGGTGACGTTGATTTCAGCTCATGTCGTCCAGCTCTACTTGAACCGATTAGTTCTTCAGAAATCTAAATCTGTCACCATCCACACGAAGCAAAACACTGAATACAGTGCAACAAATACAAGTAACAGTCAAGAAAAACCCATCAGCTCATATAAACGCACAACTACAACCAAACTAGCAACATTCAGAGGAGAGACGGACATCTAACAGAAACTGAATCAAAAACCCTGAGAACTGAACCTCTTTTCAACCAGGAGCGTCTCTGGGTCTTCCAGCATCTCTTCTACAGACAGAGACTGAGATTTTTGGAGGGATTGTTCTGTAATGCCATTGTTTTGGACTCATTATGATGCTGTTTTTATTTGCTGCACAGAATATGCAAGTTTTTTTTTTTTGTTTGTTTTTTTGCTGAAGCTTTTCAAATCTAACTGACTCGTTGATAAGATAAGCAGATCTGAATCATTTCAGGGTCCTCCCAGGGGTTCTCGTCCATAGAGGGATGTTCAGTTTGGCCTTAGAGCTGCTGAGCTGTTACTGAATTTGTTTTTTCAGATGGACTCTTCAGAAATAAAAAGAGTCTAACACAACAACATGACATGGAAATGTTCCTGTAAACAGATGGTCCATGTGTTTGTGTGTGTGATGACGTTTACGTCTTTAGGAAGCAAAGTCTGCCAAAAGGTCACAAAAGCAGTTAAGTGGTGATCACACGAGGCCCGTCTCGCCTCTGAACACAGTAATCTGATTATGTCTGGCTGCTGCTGCGTAGCAGGAGGCTCACATGTAATTCCTGTTGAGATCTAATGCCGCTCCGCCTCAACTCATCTGCCCGCTGGCTCACCGTGCATCTGTCTCTGCAGACGAACGCGTCTCAGCACTCAAAATGAAAAGCCACAAAACAGAAGAGATGCGATGCGCACGGAGCGACAGATCTGAGGCCACATCTGTGTCAGACAGACCACGAAGCAGAGCCGAGCTGAGAACAGGCTCGAATGTGTGCAGCTGTGCGACGGAGACGTACTCCTCCTTCCCGCTCCAAGGTTTTAAGCGTCGAGACATAATAAAAATGAGATGAGATAAGTGAGACAGAAGTTCAGATGAACAAAAACATATTACGTAATAGAACAGTGTCAGTATTTATTTGGTGACAAATCAGCCAAAATACAGAAGCTCTGTTTAAAAAAATCATGTCATGATGTTTCTGTTTTATTTCATTCACGTCATTCTTAAAAAAATCATTTTTTTTTTCAACTGTTGCTTCAGTTCGATTAAACTTTTATCCAGTTTGGACCCTTAATTATTACTTTTTCTTCATCAGCTGTTCTACTGCAGATCTGCTGGTGTCTGGAGTCCTTTTCTTCTTGATTTATGTGACCTTCAGTCAGGCTCCATGAATGAACTGTGGTGCTGCAGCTGCAAACCAAACCCAGATCAACAGTCGCCAGCTGCGGTCACATGTGGCTGACATGCTTATATTTGCTTTTTCGACAAACATGTCACATGTCCAGGTGATGGTGTTTCAGTCCAACTCCATAAACCGAAACCGTCCTGCCATGTTCTTCAGACAACCCATCAACAGGTCGTCTAGTGTGCAGCTTTTTCCTGAACTGCATTGTCATGAACTTTAGCAGTTCGCCTGCTCACTGAGGCCTGTTGAGTCCGAGATGGAGCTCTGGGCTCATTTTAGTATTTTTCTGAGTCACGGGGTCAACATGCTGAATCACCCCGACAGCTGCCTCGACTGTCAGTAATATACATTTGAGGTTGACCAGATGTGGTTGATCAGCAGCTCAGTTTTTCTTCTCACTGCTGCAGTATTTCACCTCAGTTTTTTGTCGGTTGAATGATGACAGGTCCTAATCCACGCGTGAACCCCTCTGTTGTCTCTTCTGACTGCACGTGTCTGCTTTCAGGGTTTGGAGTTTGGGCGAAGCCAGACTTCAGCTGTCAGTGAGGAGCAACGTAGACGAGCAGCAGCTGCCGCCACCGCCGCCTCCACGCAAACCCTCCATACGACACCTGGAGCAGCAGGTTGCTTTTAGCTCGTGCATGTGTGTGTGTGTGCACGTGTGTACGTGCACGTGTCTGACAGTGACAAAGTTAGAAAACACATTTAGCTACTTATAATGTTCACAACACATCAAGTGGTTAAGGGAGGCCGAGACGAGATGCGCTCTGATGAAAACCAACAGTTTCCATTCTGGTGTTTGTGTTTTGGCCAGACGCACCGTGCACACACACACACACACACACATACACACACGCAACACACTCTTAGAATTTCCATCTGCGTTCTCGTGATTCAAACTCCACAGGATATAAAGGGGAAGGTGGTGCAACCAACCAAACAACAGCTTTTAACACTTAAAAAAAACAACAAAAACAAAACCTCTCAGTGACTTTTAAGTGTTGCTGTGTGATGATGATGAGCTCTTTACAGTATCTGAGCATGAAAAACGGGAAATGATCAACCACTAGAAAAGTAAAAAAAAAAAAAAAAGCCAGTGTGCATAATTCAGCAGATATGGACTCCTACTCCTTTGTGCCTGCAGGTGGTGCTGTGGGGCAGGAGCAGAGATGAGCTGCACCACAGGATTTACTCCCAGCAGGGCGTCCCAGGCTGGGAGGGCCAACCTGCCCACATGTATGGAGAAGTCATCCATTCCTCCCTGGTGTCTATCTACAACAACTACACACAGGTAAAACAGAAATAATCCTAATAGGTCAGCTGGTATAAAAAAATCCTGCATCTCTGTAGGAATTTAACAGCTTGTTGTTAGTGACAGAGATCCAGCATCTTTAATTGAAACTTATGCCGTAAAGGTGAGAGAGGAAAAGTCAGTTTAGACGTTGTGAATGATTAAAGACAGAGCACGACAGCTGTGTATATCTCCGCAGGAAGCCAGCGAGCACTTCCTGGTCTTGTTCTCTTTTCACCTGCTCATCCTCTCCCTGGACCACTCGCAGCAAGACTTCAGATATGAGGTATTACTTTTGCTTCAAAACAGAACATGTCGGGCAAGTTTTTAAAAAAAGAAAGAAAGACTAAAAACGCCCGTGTTCATGCAGAGATTTGAGAGGGTTTTCTTTGGGCGCTGGACAAAAGTTCTGCTGCATATTAAAGCAGAGGTTTGTTGAAAATAAATCAAAGTAAACTGTCCTTTTATTATCCGGCTTGCAGGCTGTGAGTCCAGCAGCAAACATAGAGAGCGGGAGGATCTCTTGTGAATGTTAGAGCTCGTTGAGAAGACTTTTTAGCCATTTTGTAGTTTTTGGAGACTTAAAACCAAATAAGGGAGAATGTTGCGCTCACGTTCAAACGCTGCACATGCAGACAGGAAGTTTCCCACATTTTGATATACTTCAGAATCATCTTGAAATTAATTCAGCTCCTTTTTTCCCCCCCCATCAATGATCGATGTACTATAGACCATGCAAAGCATAACTGTGTGTAAACCTGCCAGGTAGGAGTGTGTAAAGGCACAGATCAGAATACAGGAGAAGATCTGCAGCATTCAAGGAAGCCAAAGCACAGCATCCCCATCACTCTGAAATAAAACAGCAGCCTTTCTAGATCTGACTGCCAAACTGATCCAGGGTCGGTCAGGAAGGCAACCTGCGGACTAATGGTCTCTGTGGATCAGATCCAGAGCTGCTCTCTTCAGGGGAAACTTGGAGCAGCTATCAGCGCAGCGCTCCGGGCCTTTATGCTAGAGTGGCCATACAGAGGCCTGTTTGCTCTTTGAAAGGCACATGACAGCCCGCTGGACGCTCGCCAAAGGACTCGAACAGCTCTCGGACCATGAGAAGCAAAAATCCTCTGATCTGATGAAGAAAAAAAAAATGTAACGAGAGCGTGGAGGAAAACAGGCACGGAGTATCACCCTGTTAACCCACTCAGACCCGTTCAGGGAACCACACAGCAGTTTCAGCTGAAATCATTTTGATTTTAACAGTAAAGCGACAGTGAACGTTCACCTTTGTGTAAATGCATTTCATCCGACATAATTCATTTCGAGGTGAAATTAAATGTAAAATGGTGCGTCTGCATCTGTGTCAGACTTTTCATCATATTTTAAAAGCATCAAAGGTGTTATAAGTGACGTAAACAAAAGAAAGTGCTGTAAAACGCTGAAAAAACATCAACTTTGCTTTGTCTTAACATCTCATCGAGTCAGGTCTCTCCACAACGCTCACGGTTGTTGCACTGACAACAAAACAGCCAGTCCTCTGTTGGTCTCTGTGTATTTAAAAGAAAATGTTAGGATATTGCATGTTAATGTTACATTACCTATAAACCTGGATTTGCAGTTCCTTCTTGTCAGACTGTGTGTGTTCATGTGGTCCACTTTAGATGAAAACTTATGACCCATTTTTACTGGACAGTCCAGCTGAAATAGGCCAGTAGGCTACCTAAAGACTTATTTATTTGGAAACAGTCAACGTTTTTTTTCTTAAATGACCAACAACTTTCGTCTGTGAGAGTCAGTCAAAACAATTCTCTCTCTGAGTGAAGTCATATTTGCTTCAGTAGTGATGTCACGGTCTCTTGCTGTACCCTGTAATTTCTCTGATCAACACTTCTCTGCCCACATCAGCAAACCTCAGACCAATCAGAACGGTTGCCACATGTCAAGTGGTCATGTGGCAACAGTCTGCGGAGAAATCCTTACTGTTGTAAAATTTCCCAGAGCTTAGTCTGTTTTACGTGGTGGCCCGTTTTAACTAAATCCGCCGTTATCGTGAGGCAACTCCAGGTCCACGTCTGGCAGGAAAACAGCAGCGACATTTTGAGTTCACGTACAGCCCTCTGGATGGTACAACCTCGAATTCATTCTTCTATTTAAAGCCACTCTATGTAGTAATACCACTTATGACCACATGGGGGCATATAGATCTGCTGTGTGGACAAAAGAGCCACTGACGAAACTGCGCTACTGAGTGTGGACGACCCGACATATCATGTTATACCACTTTGTCCAACTCGAGATGCACTTCATCATGTCTTTATACCATACGAGAACTTCTACGTCATATGCTGCCCCCATGTGGTCAGCGATATATATGTATAGTATATAAAGTAGCTTTAAGAAGAAACAGGTTCCCATGTCTACTTTGCTGAGCTGCACACAACCGTCAAGCTTCCCGCTGTTCAAAAAGAACATCTCAGCACAAAGTTCAGGAAGTTTAGTTGCTGTGCATCACTCTCAGTATCTCAGTGTAGGTATTATTTCTGTGGAAATGATCAGTGTTGTTAGAATAATGATTGGAGCAAATGTTAACTGACAGAACTATTACTTCTTTTTTTGTTTTTTTAAGCTGCTATATGTAAAATGTGCTATGTTTTAACAGACTGCCAAATCAGAACGGCCTGCTCCAAGGAAAATTCAATATTCAATAAGTTACCCATTTAAAAAATATATATATATATAGTAAAACTAGCTGCAATGAAGGTTGAGAGATCCAGATTTTTGGATCTCTGTTCTAAAAATGCAGATATTTGGTTCCAGATGTATCTATTTAGATCCTCTCTGCCTTTTCAAACTCCACATCCCAGCTGTCGACTTGTTGCTGTAGATGTGTGGACACCAAACCCGTCAGGACATTGTGTTTTTTCTGAAGGTTCATGACGGCCATGGCTCTGAGAGCTTGATATACTCGTTGATGGTTTTACTTTTTGATGTATCGAGTCCCTGCATTTAAGTCTGAAAGAAGCTGAAACACAATAACAGACCAAATTTATGACTTGCCGTTTGTCTTCTCCTGGCCCTGCAGGGAATTCTTCCCCTCTCGGACTTTTCTTTCCAGCCCGTCTCCCTGGACTCGAACGCGTCACAGCCACCACACATGTTTGAGATCAGCGGTGAGTCGATGGAAATGGCCCAAGCTGGGCTCAGATGTAGCAGCCCCTGCGTAAAAGCACCGTTTTATGATTTATTCTGCTCCCTCTTTCATCCAGGTCCAATGATGGACTCAAAAGTGTTCATATGTGCCAGTGCCGCGGAGGTAAAGAAATGGATGCATCACATAGAAGACAGGAGATACAAGTCCATGGCGCAGCCCATCAGCCCCTCCCACTGCGCTCTCTCCTATCTGGTGAGGACCAACTGTTGCGCGGCTGGTTACAGCTGTGCACGAAAGGGCCTGCTAACTCTGTCTTTCTCCACCAGCTGCCATGTGATGAGCACTGGAAGAGAGAAGAGCTGAGAAAATACCTGCTGCAAGCTCCAATATGGCAGTGGGAGGGCTCGCCCATACAGCACATGGGTCAGCCAGGATACATATCTGTCGTCCACATCATCAACACTCAGCGGCAGGTAGTAAATAAATACTCTGAAACAATCTTTAGAGTTATCTGAGCTCCGCTTAGTCAGTTGTAGCACGACCATGAGTGACCTGCATGCATGCTGCTGTCTGTTGAATTAGAAATTAGTACTCGTTAAGAAGTGGCTGAGATCAGAAAAGATGGTTTGACAAACTAAACTGCTAGGAGGAAGCTGGAGAAAACATGAGAGACCAAAGAAGAGCTCTCCGGATGTGGTGAAAGAGGGAAATGCAGTTGGTCGGTGGAGACAGAGGAAGATGCAGAAGAGACAGTTCCTGAAAAAGATGGAATGCAAGCATGTCCAGATAAATAAATCATAACTAGGGCTGGGCAACGATTAAAATTTTTAATCGCGATTAATCGCATTATATCCCTGATTTAATCATGATTAATCGCATTGTATACGTAAAATCAAATAATGAATTCAAAAGTAGTGAAAAATGCACTTTTATTTAAATGTTCTGCTACTGCCATATGAACTAAAGTGTCATAACATTTGTTAACATCAGCACTTGTCAGTAACACATATTTAGTGTAAATATCATCTTAAAAAATGTCAAATAAAATAAAGCTTATTGCCACTGCCAGGGCATTAATGCCATCCTGTTTTTATAAAAAAAATAAAAAAGTCTCCAAACAAAATCCAACAAAATGATTGTGACTCAGCACAATCAGAACATTAAAACAGGTCATTTCTGAGGTAACAGCAGAAACTTTTAATGGGGAGTTCAACTTGTCAGTTGTTACAAATAACCTTGTTTCTGTCAAATCCTCCGTCTGGGAGAACTTTAAAATGAAAATGTCCATGTTAAAGTTCAGCAACTTTACCAATCTGTGTATCATTCATTCTTTCCATTTTCAATTGTCAATCAAAAATTAAAAATAAAAAGTGACATTTTATTATGTTTTTCGTTTTTAAATCTAACACACAAAAAAAACCCCAAAAAATGCCTTTTTTTTTTTTTTTTTTAAATATTTCAATTTTAGACTTGGATCAAAAATACGAAATGAAAAAGCTGGCCACAGAACTGAATTTGTTTTATAATCGAGGACTGGACTTTCTGTTGTCGTTACACATCTGTGCCACTAGATGGAGCCGCACTGAAGTAACCAGCTAGAGAACAGCAGGACAGTGAACACATGGAGCAGATCTGATGGAACATGGAGGAATGACACGAAAGTTTTGTTGCAGTCCAGAATTTTTGTTTTCAGACAGAATTGTTAATATTGCTACCTGAGTTGCTACCCGAACTGTAAAGTTCACAGATTTTTACCGTTCTCCATGTCTGTTTTAGCTGCCAATTCTTTTCCGGTTCCGCAGCAGCCAGTAACAGACCTTTTCAAAAACAAAAGCATGTGAGCAACATGCGTTAACACGCAATAAAATAAATGTCGGCGTTAATAAATGAATGCGTTAACGCAATAATTACGCGTTAACTCGCCCAGCCCTAATCATAACCTTTCAGGCTCATTAGAATATAATGGAAGAGAAGAGATCAATTAATGGGATTCTTCATTAATCATTTTGGTCCTGCAGGTTTAATCCTGATATGCACCGCTTCACCAAAAGGCTCATCAAAGTCAGTTAACTTTGTTAATTCCCAAAGGAAACTGTATTTTTTACAGTTTACAGCGTGATATGTTGTACATATGCGTCATGTGGTGTGAAAACCGAGGCCGTTGTCAATAAGCTGTCAACATAAACTTCTTAAACTGACAGTGAACGCATCACTCCTCCCCGTTCAGGCAAAGCGTTGCCTCTCGTCTCGTTGATGACCTCTTCTTATTGATCAGCACGTTGACAGAAATGATGAACAAACTACATTTAACTGCAGTTTGAAGTGTGGTTTGTGCCTCGTGTGAAACACCCGTTAAGTTGTTTTCTTAAAGTGGAGATTTTCTGTCTGGAATTTGATGGATTATTTTGTCCTCGTGTTTTCAGTAACAGACGTTCTTGTCTTCTTGCAGGGACTCCAAGAAAGACTGATGGTTCTCTGTTTCCCCAAGACGTCCTGCTGCTTTCTGTTGACAGCAAGCGTCTGAATTTAAAATATGAGGTAGCGTAAAATGACTCTGGGAAGCATCTGTAATAACACCTCCTCTGTGCGGTATGCGGCACAGCTTTGTGTCCAAGTGATCATTACACAACGTTTGCTCTTTTAACACACGCGGACCATCAAACGTTCTGCCTTTATTACTGGACGTTTTCCCACTGGCTTGATGAAATTTCAGTAAATGATACTGTAAAATGTATTCCTGTTAATTCCATTGAAAGATTCCAGATTTTCTTTGTATCGTCTCCAACAGGGCAGGTTGGCTCGACACAGCATCCAAGCGGTGGAGCGCTCAGCCCTGCCTGGACGGCTGGAGTTCGAGCTGACAGGTAAACACGTACACCTATGACATCAGCAGACTTTTAGCTGAATCTAGTTTTTTTGTTGTTGATATTGTTGTTTTTTTTTAGCATTTAGCCTGAATGGGCAAAATTCGGTGGCAGTGATTCACCTCATATAATGACTGTTTTTGTTGAAGGGGAGCTGATGGAGCCCCTGCAAGTCTCCTGCACCTGCCCGGAGGATTATCAGACCTGGATATTTCAGTTACAGCAGGTTAGGCCCGTGTCATGTTTGTAAGAAATCCTTTAAGGGGCCACAGAATACAAAACTAGAAAAGCACTCGAGAGAGCGCAGACCTCCTCCAAGCACAACAATTCCCCCATATAGTGATTTACACCATAAATATTAGTCGTGCATATAGCACTGATATGGGACCGCTAAAAAAGTACCATATCTTCTATTTTGTGATGCACACAAAAATAAATAATAATGCTATAAAGATTTCATGCAATATTTGTTTCCAAAGTCAATATATTGAAATTAAACAACCTCAATGTTTTTATAGAGATTACGATCAAATCTGCGTTCTGGATCAGACCCGGATCAGCCTTTGAAATTTGATAGAGGTTCCCATTGTCAATCCCTGAGTTAAATTTCATGAGTTTTGGACAATAATTAACAGAGATATTGAGAAACAAAATTTTTGGCCCCATTGACCACAATGTTATTGAAAATTTGAAAGTGATCCAGAATCCAGGATTTCTTCCGGATCACACCCAAAATGAAATCAATTCTTCCTTCTCACATTTCCGACAACTCCTGAAAATTTCATCAAAATCCATCCATAACTTTTTGAGTTATCTTGAACACAGATAGAAAAACAGATAAACACCGGCAAAAACATAACCTCCTTGGCGGAGGGAATAATAATAAATATGCAGAAAAATAATGAGCTAAATGAGGCTTAAAGCGTCAGTTTGACTGAGTGGAATCACAGGATTAACCGATGTCATCGAATATAACTCCTCGTTTATGTATTGAACAAAACCTATTAAACATTTACAGAGCTGCAGGAAACATTAAGTTTGGAGTTCATGTCAAACCTCCGCTGGCAGCAACGACTTCAAGCTGGTACTGTATATTAGCTCTGGGTCGGACCGAACCATTCCCCTTCACCGAGCTGAAGCAGCTCAGACTCATGTGCAGGATGTTTGGTATGAAGGGCTCTCTTGAGGTACCAGATCATCTCCATGGGATTAAGGTGTGAGCTGTGACTGGAGAAACTACGAACGGTGGATTTTTCCGTAAATATTGAGGAGGACTTACTTCAGAGCTTCAGTGCCTTTGTCCTGCTTCATCACTCGTAGTTTCCGCTGGTAGAAAAATAAGGGACATTTTCTGGCGCCCGCCGTGAGCAGTCCCACCATCCCAACCAAGCTCCAGTATCTCTTACATTTTTGGTGTACAAAAAGGCTAAAATCAAAGCTTACACTACTTCCTGAACTTCAGCCAGCTCTTTTGTGTTTCCTGTGTGCCATTATTGGACAAACTGATCAATCCAGGTGTATCTGACCATTGCTGTGAGGTCAGACACACCTGGATTAATCAGTTTGTTAATTAATGGCACACAGGAAACAAAGCAGCTGGCTGAAGTTCAGGAAGTAGCGCAGCTGTGCATAAAGCCATGTTGACATAATGTGAACATTCATTATAGCCTAAATGAAAACAATAATAAATATTTGAAAGGATTTGCTTTTTTTTCCCGTGCGCTGTCACTCATCCGATGTCACACACTAACCTCGTGACATCTACCACCTACCTGTAGTAGCTACTGCTGTGGCAGTTATCGTGAGGCAAGTGACAGATCTCAGACTGGGAATTTCTTTTTTTTTTTTTTTCTTACTCCGCCCGATGCGGTATTATTATTTTTTAATAACGCAGGTTAAAATACGGGAGAATAACGGGAAAATACTAATACGGGAGGACGGCGGGAGAGAAGAGTAAAATACGGGACTTTCCCGGCCAAAACGGGATACTTGACAGGTATGTGGATGTCTTGGTAAACTTGGGCAATTGTATCTTCTCGTTGATGGTTAAAGTGTCCAGGCCCTGAGGCAGCAAAGCATGATGCTTCCTCCGCCATACTTCACCACTGGGACGATGTGTGATGCTTGTTGTCTCAGTGCTGAGCATTTTTCCAAAAAGAAATTCAGCTTTTGTTTCATTAGGGATTGCCCAGGTGTTGCCCAGGTGTTGCCCAGGTGTTACCCAGGTGTTCTTTGACAAGTGGGAAGCAGCGTTCTTTGTCCCTCCATGGACACCCTGCCTGTTCAGTAACTCACATGTGGTAAACACATGAACGGAGATGTTTGCCAGTGTGTCATCAGCTTAAGCTTATCTATAATTGTGACTTAAATGATCTGCTCACATTTTAGTGCAAATTAATGCATTTTTTATGAACCCCTTTTATTCATCGTGTTGTTAAATTAATTCAAATTTGATTGAAATCAACACAAAAGTGTCAAAAGAACAAATATAAACTTGATAATCAGTTTACTTTAAGAAATAGAATCATGTGTAATTTTTGTGAAATGAAATGTTTCTGCTATGAGCAGGAAGTTTCTGCAGCTTAATCAAATCAAATAAAATCAAACTTTATTTATATAGCACTTTTCATACATTCAAAATGCAACACAAAGTGCTTCACAATAAAAAAAAGTTTAGGCTTAAAGCCTAAACTGGTGGTTTTAGACAGATTTTCCCAATTTACAGGCTTCAGCTTGTTTTAGGTTTGTGATGAAAATTAATACAGAAGCTTTGGTTAATTATTATTATTATTCCTGGAGGTCTTTTGTTATTTCTGCTTGGTATTGTAATGAAATGAAAATCCTTTGGAGTGCTCTGCCTGTTTGGACTCTTCTCTTCGACTTGATTGAGGAAAATCCTCCCGTTGAAGTTCACGTGCCAAGGTGACAGCTTAACTGTGAATCAACTCTGCAGAAACTTGATTTTGTCTTTGATCCGCAGCCAGACAGAAACAGCCACGTTACTGTGAGTCACGCTCCACCCTCCATCCTGCCAAAGCTGCAGAGGTGCAGGAAGGAGTCCAGGGAGCCGATCATAGCAGCCGACCTGTATCGCATCAACGGGCGCAGCTGACCCACTGGAGAGGATGAAAGCTTCAAAACTCCCAGTAATTCTGGATCTGAAGGAACATGTAGAGGACGTGTTACACTGATGTGTCTCACAGCTGCACAGAGAAGATGCTCTTACCCTAAATCTATATATATATTTGGGTGGTTTCATCACTTGGAACGGACTGGAGGCGCACTTATAGCCCTCTCTAATGTGGGTCAAGAGGAAACGAGGTCACGACGCGGTTTAAGAGCAGAGCTGTGCTGTGGTAATGTTAGACATGCAGCTGTAGAGCAGAAAGACAGGACTCAGGAGACTGTACATACCTGTATGTAGTCCTTTACCAATAAACAGCTGGAAAAAGACACGTAAAGACTCGTATATTGCATGTAGCGTAATGTAAGTATCTGTGTTTATTTCAGTGGTTAAACATTTACAGTAGTGTCCAGTAAACATCCAGTGTATTACAGGCATTTATAATTATTGTGGTATCACGATTCAAACTGAGAGCAGAGTCCACACCTATTAAATGTAATACTATTTGTAAAATCTTTTTCATATAAATTACAGTCATAAAAGTAAATGAACCATGTTCTTTATACACGAAGCCATCTACAGTGAAATACATTTACACGAGAATCTAGAGGAATATAAATACACATGCTGCACCAGCAACCATTTAAATTACAACTAACAACTTTTCTATGGAAAACAGAAGGGTCATAAACATTTCATGTGCCACTGGAAGAGTTTACACTCGAAATGGGGATTACTGTGATCCATTAACAACCGGTCTCAGCTCAGTTACACTGAGCTGTGGAGCATTCTGGGATTTCCACGCTGGCTGAAGGGAACTGGGTGGACGATATCGGTCTGGTAGTGAGTTTGGCTTAAATGTGTGCCGGCACCGTTTCATTCTGTTATTTGTGCAAAACAAATACATTCATCAGCTGGCGCTCAAGCGGGACAAAGGTTTTCAAACTTGTGGGAAATAACTGCAAGTGTTTCCCACGTTCGTGGTTAACGCAGATGAACGATTGTCGAGTTCCTGTTTTAAAGCCACTCAACGCAGCTAAAGATGAGCAACAGTTCAACATCACGTCCCTCTCCTCTGGTGCCCCCTTTGGTACTGAAAAAAATGCTATAAAAAATACTGGCGGTATTATGGAAACGCAAGGGGAACATGGCTAAAAGCTGGTGCGTAACGTTTAGCACACCAAATGAAAAAAAAAAGTCCTGGTTTGTGATTTTGTTTTACTTCTTCAAAAAGCAAAAGGGTGAGAGGGTGAGAGGGGGTAAACAGGAAACTGTTAGGTTTGTGGTCACCGCTGGCAACCAGGGACGGAGGAAGTCGCGGTACTGGGGCTGCTGCAGCACCTCCTACTGGCAGAAGGGTGAAACTACAAGGCAAAATGTTAAACAAATAAAATAAAAATATTGATTATAGAGGATAAAAGGTATGGGTGTTCATGCATGCTCTAAAACTGCTAGAATATTTTGTCCACTTGAATTAAAATGAAATTCATCTGTTCTCCTGAAGTGTCTTGTCTGACTGACAAGTCAAAGAAAGAAACTGGTTCCAATGTTACAAATCATAGCGTTCAAATGTGATGCTTCATTTAAAAGGACGGTGTGTGAAATATGTCACCTGGAGAGGATAATTATAAGACACCTCTTGGTGGTATTTTTTTCCATTTCGGCTAGATTGAATGGACGTTCCTTTTGCAATACGACATTGTATTTGTATTCTGGAGGTTATGACCTGACAGGCAACACATTTACAACAAGTGTGCTGACTGCCATCCGATAGGTTGTTTCCATCTAAAAAGGGCTGGAGGCATTGTGAAAAGGGATTAAAATGTGTTGTTCTCATCTGTACCACTTCCGACCACATGAGGGCAGCATATCAGGAGAGTTCATGTGTCAGCCCCTGGCGTAAGACACACACAACTGCACCTCTAGTGGGACGAAAGTGCTATTATCATTAGCACGCACTTTTATCAACACAGCAGCGCTACCGTCCCCCATGTATGGAAGTATTTCTGTGCCACCTGAGTTTGAATACGAATTTTTAAGATTGAAATTATTCAGCATCAAAATCAGACTTTGAATTTTAAAAAACATCAGATTTCTAGCACTGAATTGTTTTTTGCCTCTGAATTTTATTTTGTTAAAATAAATTCAGTGTTAAAAAAAATTGTTGTCTTAAAGTATTCAGTTTTTCAAAATTCAACACGCAAAGAAATTCAACACCCCAAAAAATTCAGTGTAAAAAAAAAAAAAATCAACATCTCAAAAAAATTCAGTGTAAAAAAATTCAATTTCTAAAAAAAAAAATCATTGTAAAAAAATTCAACCTCAAAAAATTCAGTGTAAAAAAGTTCAGCCTAAAAAAATTTAGTGTAAAAAGAACCAGACTCAACATTCGGGTCACCAGGGAGAAGCAATCGATCCCTGTCTCAATTCAGCCAACGTCCAGCCAATCACGTTACGCTCCACCGCAGCACCATCACCTGAGTTTGCTGCCATGGCCGACCGGTTCGTCTTACTATCTTACTATCAATGGAGCGTAATGTGATTGGCTGGACGTTGGCTGAATTGAGACAGGGATCGATTGCTTCTCCCTGGTGACCCGGATGTTGAGTCTGGTTCTCTTTAGACTGAATTTTTTGAGGTTGAATTTTTTTACACTGATTTTTTTTTTTTTAGAAATTGAATTTTTTTACACTGAATTTTTTTGAGATGTTGATTTTTTTTTTTTGGGGGGGGGGGGTGTTGAATTTCTTTGCGTGTTGAATTTTAAAAAAACTGAATATTTTAAGACAACAATTTTTTTTAACACTGAATTTATTTTAACAAAATAAAATTCAATGGCAAAAAAAATTCAGTGCTAGAAATCTGATGTTTTTTAAAATTCAAAGTCTGATTTTGATGCTGAAAAATTTCAATCTTAAAAATTCGTATTCAAACTCAGGTGGCACAGAAATACTTCCATACCCATGTGGCCAGATGTGGTATTGCTACATAGAGTGGCTTTAAAAAAAAAAAAAGGTCACTTTCCAGAAGTCCAGAAGCTAAATCTTTCATTTTTCTGCAAGACTCACGAACGTCCTAAACACACGTGCACTTCAGTTCCAGTAAATGTTATTTAGACAGCAAGGAAGAGTGCATTAGTTGGGGACTACTTTTAATTAAACTGATGCACGTTTGGGGCTCTTGTGGACATCTACAGCTTTGGGATGGTGTGCTCGAGAACGACTTGAAAGAAACTGGCATTGAAGCAGCATGTCACCCTGTGACTCACTGTAAATTATAGATTTTTTATATACCAGAATGAACGCAAAACTGATGCCTTTGGCACAGAGGGAGAAATATATCAGTCGCTGGCCAAATTGACCTCTCTTAACGCCGTAAAATGGACTGAAATATGGAAAAAAAAAAAACTTTTCCTCTCAAAACTGCTGTGATTGTTTTGCAGCATCTGTAGAGACCAGAGACAGATGTGTCCTGATGCGTGTGGGGAAGAACTGTTAACCTGTTCTCAGACTTTTAAATAAAAGGTTTCCACATCAAGCAGTTGCTCCAAAAAAAAGTAAAAATGTTTTCACCTGAACTGTTGTCTACAGAGTTATTGGTTAAAAGCCTTTTTAATCTAAACATGTGAAATCAGAGTTAAACGCTTCGTACTTTCTCTAGCATGCTGAAGGAAACTGCTGACATTCAGTTTAAAACAAAACAAAAATATGCAAAGAACAGTAAACCTCTTGGCTTAGTTTAGTCTGTACACCACACGAAAGCCCCGCGACTATGTAGAAGTAAAACAATCGTCCTGAAGCTTAAAACCGCTGAGATGCACCAGTCAGTCCGCGACCTTCAGCTTCTGCGTGACACATTTGATGCGGATATTTTCTCTGAGGTTGCGGAGGCGCGCGCTGCGACTCGTGATTTCCTCCACGTAGGTTTTGGGGAACCAGCCCCGCTCCCCGTCCGACAGCCTGATGCCCTCCACCCAGCCTGGCGGGAACACGTCAGTCCTTAGTGATCAAACAGTAACCAACACACTTCACACACCCGAGACTCTCCCAGAACTCTTACCGTCGCTGGTTATCGTCTTAGCGTGAAGAATGTCTGCTTTCTCCAGCGTTAGCTCATCGTGCTCTTGGGCTTGATAGCTTTTGATGCACTGAACCTGGGATATATCTATAAGGGGGAGACGGATAAAGGAGGAAGAATTTTAAGAGGCTTACGTTGAGTCGTTGAGCACCTGCAGATCTCTACTGACCGTCGTTTTCAGTGGCTTGCTCGATGTCTTCTAGCGGGTTAGACGGAAACATGGCAGTGATCCATCTCTGCTTCCCGCTCCTTGGCAGAGACAGACCCAGAAAGGGCTGTTAAAGTGACCTGGAGCGTCAGTATTGATGAGTGATTAGACCAGAGGGATGTTACTCACTCAGTGTGTGACTTGAGCAGGATCTGGTGTTTGAGCTGTTGGCCTTCACACAGCTGCAGGTGGAAGATAAAACCCGAGATGCCTTGCAGCTTCTGACTGAGGTCCTTCACTTTCAGTTCTCCGATCTTGGCGTGCACAAACACCATGAACTTCCACGTACTGCATAAGAAGTGTCAGAGATGTTGTTTTAGTATCAATAGAGAGCTGATAGTTTTAAAAATGTCACTTTAAGGTCACTGGTTTTACTTTTAAGCTATCACTTGATTCGGGGTCAAAGGTCAGCGTGACCTCAGACTCTCTGGGCCAGTTGTGCTGTCGCTAGTTTAAACCCGTGTTAAACCCCGATGTGACCTCTTAAGCCCCGCTGCACTGCTGTTTGCGGGTTAACCTGAAGGCAAACTTGAACTCAATTTTGTTGTGTCCTTAAAAAAATAAAAAAAATAGAATCACGTGAACCAGCAGAGGCCTCTTTTCCAGTTTTAACAAGACAATTTCCTCAATAAAATGAGATGTGTCTCACCTGTAAACACACATCGGGTTAATTTTTACCCTCCACTGAAGCTCATGCAGTCAGAAAGTGAAAGAACAAGCACATTAACACAACCCTGAAGCTTCTGATGGCCCTTTGTATTTTCATTTTGAAAAGATTAATTCACCTTTTTAACCTTTTTCTCAAAAACCCATGTTTAGCATCTTGTCAGAGACCACCGGACTAGATCCAGTGGTCCCCAACCTTTTGTAACTGCGGACAGGTCAACGCCTGACAATTTTTGATGTTTGACGCTTGACGTGATATTACGGCAATAACATAACATGTGTATAACATCAAAGTCTCTGGTAACATCCCCTGTACTCATTAAATAAATAACACACACACACACACACAAAAAAAAAAAACTTGCGCAGACCGGGCTTGGTACGTGTGAATCACCTGTCGTGATAAATCCATATTTCAGTAGGACTCCTAGTTTTGCCTGTTAAGTTTTCTTTTTCTTGGAAGTCGTAGGCTGTTCTTCTTCCTCTTCACTGTGCATTCTCCCCTTCACAAGGAAACTTTCCAAATACATTTGTTTCTCACTCATTTTGCTAGCTGCATTAAATTTTGCCACTCAAGTGACCGAGATGTAACCAAGAGAATCCGGTCATTTTTCAAAATAAAAGCTCGTTCAGACTCATATAATACATAAAACTTAAATAGCTAATTTTTTCATGCGCGGCCCGGTACCAACTGATCCACGGCCCGGTACTGGTCCGTGGCCCGGGGGTTGGGGACCACTGATGTAGAGACTACATCACAGTCATCTATATATTTATTGTTTTTATATTGTTCAGGATAAGTCAGTATTCTGGGGAAATCTCAACCTGAAACTGTGTCGCGTTCAAAAGTATCCAAGTGGATTAATCATTGCATTTTATCTCACTGGGGCACCAAAGTTAAAATTTTGGGGTTTTGTGATTTGGTAACTCATTACTGACTAAAAAAATTTCAAAAGATTCAATTTTTATAACGATAAAGAAAATAGAAAATTGAAAAAAATGTTCAAAAGTTGTCTCAAAAAACGATCCAGTAATTTATTCTTAGCTCATTAGTTGGCTTTGCTTCGAGCTCCAGTCAGTGCAAGACTTTTTAAAAAGATGATAAATTACTGGTGGTTAACGTCAACGTCTGTGTTCTGTCCACAGAAAGTGTTTTAGTTATTTTTCTTAAATAATAAATGATGGAACATTCAGCTGCTGCTTTGTTCAGAACATTTTCTATTTCACTACAGGTTTAGTCAAGTGAAACCAGCAGAATAACATGTATTTTTTATGTTTAAGTTGACCAAAATACCTCAGACTGATGGATGTCATTGCCTCAAACTGTAAAACTGTGTTGTGAAAATCATGAAAGCGCCCTCAGAGGGGAACAGAGGTTCAGGAGATGGTCGGCTGTTCTACTGGCTGCACATCTACCTTCAGCTGGGTCAAACTGGGCTGGAACAGCTGTGACTGGACCTCTTAGTAGCACCATGATTCCTTTTACAAACTTCCTGCTACGACTTCTTTGTCGTTTTCAAGTCAAGAATAAAGATACGGATCGCTACAACGTGAGTAAAAATGACTGTTTATCCACTTCAACTTACATAAGATTTGCTTCATTTGGTCCGTTGCCATGTCTGAGCTACGCAGTGGAAATGAACTTTAAACATTAAAAAAAGATTAAAAAAAAAGGAAGCTCAGCACTGCAGGCTGCAGCGCTGCAGAAAATAGCCAACAACGACTAGAAGAGGGACACCCCACTGATGGGACCCAACGTATATAATACAGCTCCTTTAAAATATGATAAAAGACTGTAAAAAGCTAAATTAAATACCTACATTGTATATGGATGAAATTTTATCTCACTTGCTCAAATGGAGTAAATGTGGCTTCAAAACTTTGACCTGGAGTTCAGACTGAGACTGATTCTGTCACAGTTTAACTTTAGCTGCTCGTTAGTGGATATAAATATTTAAAAAAAAAGAACTGTGGCCTTTGTTAAAGTTAGTAGAGATGGTCCAGTATGAAGATAAATCATTACAATGATCTAAGAAGTTGGTCAGTGTGCTGATACGCCACGCTAGCAACGTGAAAACACACATGACCCACTTTCAACTCAGGAATCTATATTTTTTCTCTGTCATGAGAGCGCCGCTTCAGCTCGGCCTCGTTGCATCACTCACTCTTTCCTCCTGGACAGCAGCAGGCAGTCGTTGAACAAGTGGAGATACACAGGCTTGGTGGGCAGCTTGAGCTTCGATCCGGAGATGCTCATCATCTGGGTGTCCACCTCCAAAAGTTCCCCGTGTTTCACCAGCCAGCGAGACTGAGAGATCAGCGGAAAGATCTGCGGGATTAGAAAGCGTAATGAAGACGAAGATGAGTCACAGCTGAAACCGAGACACCGTCTCAAATGTGTTTAAGGTAGGGCTGGGCAAGTTAACGCGTTATTATCACGTTAACGCATTAATTTATTAACACCGACATTTATTTTATCGCGCGTTAACGCATGTTGCTCATATGCTTTTGTTTTGAAAAGTCTGTTACTGGCTGCTGCGGAAACGGAAAAGAATTGGCAGCTAAAACAAACATGGAGATCGGTAAAACTACTTTACAGTTCGGGTAGCAACTCAGGTAGTAATATTAACAATTCTGATTGAAAACAAAAATTCTGGACAACAACAAAACTTTTGTGTCATTCCTTCATGTTCCATCAGATCTGCTCCATGTGTTCACTGTCCTGCTGTTCTCTAGCTGGTTACTTCAGTGCGGCTCCATCTAGTGGCACAGATGTGTAATGACAACAGAAAGTCCAGTCCTTGATTATAAAACAAATTGAGTTCTGTGGCCCGTTTTTTCATTTCGTATTTTTGATCTAAGTCTAAAATTGAAATATCAAAAAAAAAAAAGGCTTTTTTTTGTTTATTAAAAAACGAAAAACGCAATACAATTTCATTTAAAAATGTTTTTAAATTTTTGATTGACAATCGAAAATGGAAAGAATGAATGACACACGAGTTGATAAAGTTACTGAACTTTAACATGGACATTTTCATTTTAAAGTTCTCCCAGATGGAGGATTCAACAGAAACAAGGTTATTTGTAACAATTGACAAGTTTAACTCCCCGTTAAAAGTTTCTGCTATTACCTCAGAAATTACCTGTTTTATTGTTCTGATTGTGCTGAGCCACAATCATTTTGTTGGATTTTGTTTGGAGACTTTTTTTTATTTTTCATAAAAACAGGATGACATTAATGCCCTGGCAGTGGCAATAAGCTTTATTCTATTTTACGTTTTTTAAGATGATATTTACACTAAATATGTGTTACTGACAAGTGCTGATGTTAAAAGTGTTTGAACAACAAATGTTAGTTCATATGGCAGCAGAACATTTAAATAAAAGTGCATTTTACATTACTTTTGAATTCATTATTTGATTTTGCATATACAACACGATTAATTGTGATTAATCAGGGAAATAATGCGATTAATCGTGATTAAAATTTTAATTGTTGCCAAGCCCTAGTTTAAAGACGACAAGAAAACCCTTCAAACTTCACTAACTTTGCCCTCAAAGTGAATCTTCTTGTTGAGGTGGATGAGTTCCTCCATCCTCTTCATTGACTGCACACTGGAATTACATTCTTTGATGATCTAAGACGGCACACACCAACATAGTCATTACTGTTATGCCTCACCACTGGTAATACTGGTACTCATCCAACTGGCTATTAAAGATGATAATCACCACCTTCTTTAGCTCATTGAACGCTTTGGTGGCAGTGTCCTCATCTCGAGAGCCCGGTGTTGTCCTCTTTAAGATATTCTGGAAAACAAAGACGGTTATGAAGGCACACCAAAGGAAAAAACTGTACTTTTGTTACATGTTGTTGTTAGGGGTTTCCTGTCCGACTGTCCCAGAGTTACCCCTTTAACAGTTTTAATCTAGCTGGGCTTCAAGTGTGAACATGAATCCTGCAGAGAGTGTTCAATCACGCACCTCCACCAGCATTTTCAGCCGTGTGATCCTCTGGAACGGGAGGATTAAAAACGAGGTCAAAGGGAGCCTTTGGCAGATGGGGTCCTCCTCCAAGCGAGCCAGGATGCCGGGGAAACGAGGGTTTTCGTGCCTGAGAGGACGAGGCCAGGACATTCAGGGAAAAACGCTTAATAACTTTAAGGGAAAGTGAATCAAAATTCCAAAGTGCTTTTAACCTCGGAAACACACACACACACATACACGCGCGCCCGCACACAAAAAAAATGTTCAGCTTTTAGATAAGCCATCTGCAAGTTAAGTCATGCAGGGGTAAAATAACACCTGAATATCCTCCCAGCAGAAAACATTTAGGACTTTAGAAAGCACAACAGTGAATGAGCACGGAAACAGTTAGCAGACGTGACCATCCTGCACTGTTCAGATCTCCAACAGCTGCTGCAGCGTGTCTGAAGGAACATCACAGCGTAAAAAAAACAAAACAAAAACAAAAACCAGCAAACGAGCTCTATTATTAGATGGGAAGAAGTGTAAACTTTCACTGTGGACTGAAATGACACGGATCGAAGAGTAAGAACATAATACGTGCGTGTTTGCAGCAAAATGGCAATTAAAGTGAGCGCAGGGGCAGCAGAGATACGTCGAAATAAACAGCTATTTCAGTCTCTGACGAGACTCAGAAACGTCATTCCACTTAAGCGACAGTGTGGTTAGCCTCCCCACGGGAGAACTGGGGTCATTTTAACTTTGTATGTCACTGCTATCTTGTCATAGGTCTGTAAAAGTCAATAAACGGTGTAGTGCAAATAGGGTTGGGCATCGTTTGGCTTTTAACGATTCTGATTCCGATTCTTTGATGTGAAGTCAACAGATCGCGACTTATCTAACAGTAGAATTTTTTCATTTAAAAAAACTGAGAAGGAAAGGAGCCTTTTCACCACATAGGCTGTTACTTTTCTGTGGCACTCATGTGTTTGCTCCACTGTCATTTTACCCCTCGCAGCCAACGTTAATGGGGTGTCACGTTGTTTGTTTTGGTTTGGGAAAGGGAATAAAAATGTCCCCTCCAAACGTTCTGGACACCTTGAGTCACTGTTGCAGGTCCCCAGCAGCAATATTCCACCATGGAGTTATTATAGTATAATATTAACACTGATGATACACATCAGAAAAATAGGGAATTAACACAGTCCTTAACGGAGGAGCAGAAAGTTTGTCCGATCTAGCAACAGTAACTAGGGAGGGGGCGGTGCTTACCGAAAGGTCAATTAAATACGGTACACTCGTTTATTTTTCTGATGCCATGCTGGCAAAGGTGTTTTGCCATATTAGTCGTGCATCCTCCTTTGGCAGTGACACGCTTCCCGCAGATGTTACACTGCGCCAGGTAGCCGTCATTTCCCGGACTGAAATGCAGCCAAACTCGAGAGCGGCGTCTCTTGGGATCCATGTTGTGGCGAGTGAAGTCCCGTCGGTGACGGACGTGACGTCGACACTAGCGTGGAGCTGAGAACGCCGGGCGGAGTAACATCAACAAACTAGTGCAGTAAATCAAAACAAAATAAAAAAATAGCGCAGACATTTAGCAACCGAAAAAAGGAATCGAAATTCAAAAATCTTCTAAACGATTCCAGAACCGGACGTTAGGAACCGATTCCTACTTGGAATCGTTTTTCGGTGCCCAACCCTGAGCGCAAAGTACAGTCAGCAGATGCAGAAGGAGAGTTCATGTCCGCCGCTTCTTTAGAACTGGATCAGCGCTTAAATGTTTACGACTAAACAGGCCATGAACTTTTCTCTGTTTGCGTCTATTGACAGCGACATCGTTTGTCGACTTGCATGGACTTGCGACACGAAGGCAGCCCGGATGAAGACGCCTTCACAAACAGGGACACTTTTTGTACACATAAAAAAGTTCAAACTGCAGCGGTTTCGGTCCCTTAAACTCCTGAGCATCGAATAATAGACGCAGGGTTGTTTTAAAAGCAGGACGCTCCTTTAACATACAGGGAAAACCACTACTCACAGCAGCCGCTGGTACGTCTGTTCCTGATAGGCTTGGTTGGTCACATAAGGTAAATAAACCTTTCGCAGAGCTGGACAGTGATCCAGAACGATGTCACAGACATCGAAGCGGAGAATGTCCTCCTCCAGCCTGTGCTCCAGATCCTGAAGAAACCTGCAGGCAGAAAAATACACTCAGACTGCAAGAGGTGACAGCCGAGGTGTTAAAACACAAACTTGTGTTATCTGCACGTCACTTCACCTCTCACTGACATCTTTGACTTCAGGGAGCTTGGAGAAGAGCCACTGCTTGTCCTGAGCGCCGAGACACTCAGCCAGCTCCTGAGACAACATGAAGTGGTCCACTGCGATCGTTAGACTACGAATGTACGATGCCTCGGACGTCACCAGCTCAAACTTTGCCTGAGGTGGGAGAGTGACGCAGCGTTTCAGTGTCAAACCCAAACCAGGCGAAGGGAGAAACTGGAATCTAGAATCTGTTTACCTCCTGCAGCTTTCGCTCCTCGTTGCTGAAGTTGTCGAGCTGACCGCTGGTTCGGACGTCAGGTATGTCCTGCCACAGCGCGAACGCGGAGCCCCGCGAGGAGCGGAAGGAGCTGGATGGGGACAGATTGGACGGAGACGGGGTCCCGTCGGACCCCTCGTCCCGGAGCCCGTCCTCCTCCGTGCCCGGCTCCTTCCCTTGCTGCCTCTGGATCTCTCTGTTGATGGCGACATCGCTGTATTCCTGGTACAAGATGGCTGCAAAATTAAATGACGCCGTCTGAACAAAAGGCCGTTCCAGGTGCCAAAAGTTCAATGAAAAGGAAAAAAGTAGGGCTGTCAAAGTTAACGCATTAATAACGCATTAATAACGCATTAATAACGCATTAATAACGCGTTAACGCAAATCATGTTTAACGCCACTATTTTTATTAACGCGAGATTAACGCACAGATGTTTCTGTAAATATGACCCTCGGCTAATAAGTGTATTTACAGTCAACATGTGGGACAGACGTGGCGACAGAAAAGGGTCTTATGAACGGCAAGTTTAGCTTTAAGCTGCTGCCAGATGGGTCTGTTGACAAGAAAAAGGTTATTTGTTTTTACTGTTGCTGTGAATTGAGTTACCACCGCAGGACGCCGTAAAGTTAGTTTCACATCCGACATTCACTTGTTTTTTTCTCTTTAAACTTTAATAGCGTCATGAAAAGGGCAACAATGTCATCCAGGTTGGTATCATTTTGTAGATATAAGTATACCAGACATTTCACAAGTGTCATCAACCCTCCAAGCTCAGTGGGTGTGGCTAAAACTCTCAGGAACAGCGCTGAATGTCCTTCTGAGTACCTGCTGCTGCCGTGGAGTTTAGGGACCGTCAGCAAATTACTGCGGTCAAGCAGCAGCCCCGACAAAATACACTAAAAAGCTGATGAATTAAGCCTCCAAAAAGTACGGGAGCATTAGTGGACTTCCGGTTTTCAAACTAAAGGCTTAAAAAAAAACTACAGTCCTCGTGAATACAGTAGACAAAATGGGTATAGATGATGAATGGATAAACAGAGATCACTGCCAGAAAATGTGATTAGTGTGCGATTAATCGCGAGTTAACCATGAAAATCTTTCGATTAATCGTGATTGAAAAATGTAATCGACTGACAACCCTAGAAAAAAAGCCATTTGGGAAAACTTACAGCTGGGCAAAAAGCGCGACAGTCGATTTGAGCTCGGAACAGCTGCATGTGTGCTCAAGTCCTCTTCTGTGGATTTCTTTCGCATCCTGTGAAGAATTCGTGAAAGAACATCAGCAGATGTTGTTTTATTTGACAAGACAGTAGTTTTATTTTTCCATTGGCTACTTATTACCCAAGTTTTGTGCTCCACCGGTTCACATTGTCACTGCTGGGTGGAGGAGGTGGTGGTCCAACAGGACTGTGGGGGGCGCTGTCACTAGATCCTCCTGAGCTGCGGTGTCTGTAGTTGGATTTATCTGTTGAACATAAAAACCACATGGTGCTCGTGTGAAGAATCAGTTAATGAGTCTCATGTAGATTTCCACCGAAACAACCGGCAGAGATCTGCTTCTGTCTTTTAATTTTTTTTCTGTAAAAGCAAAGGTAAACTGGTCAGCTCCCGTTGGACTGGTTCGTGCTGGACTACCAGCGTAGACTGCGTGGTCCACTCACAGTCGGGGTTGGGGGTGAGGCTGTTGGAGCTCTGCCTGTCCCTGGACGCCACCCGAGCAGACAGCGACTTCCCCAGCTTCAGGGTGAAGGAGTTCTTCCTCTGAGACAGCTGCAGCCTCGATATCAGCTCTGAAGCTGAGAAGCGCCGCCGCTCTTGGTCGCCGTGATGGCCGCGAGGCAGGAAGCTCGCTCCCGATGGAAGCGACGTCTCGACGCACCTGCTCCCCTCCCCGGCTCCCGATTCTGATTCTGAGTCTTCTATTATCTGCAGGGGTTCTGAGGGCATGTTGAAGATGTCCTCCTGACTGAGGTTTGGGAGGTCTGCAGCACCGTCTGTGGATGAAGGAGTCGAGGAGGCCTCCAGGGAGGACAACCCACTGAGGTCCTCTTCCAGGAAAGATGCGAAGGGTCCGGGGAAGATGTAGTCCGCCTCCAGAATCGGGCTGCCCACGGACTCATCACTCGGGCTGTCTGGAGAATAAACCTGCATCTTTCGCCCTGAAGACAAGAAAACATCTTTATTAGATCAAGGGAGAACAAGCGAAGGAGCTCTGAAGCCTGATTTTTACTCACGGATTGACTTCTCTTTCAGCGACCCCTGTGAAGTTCTTCTCTGAGCTTGACAGGAGTCTAGGCCCTGAAGCCTGGGACATTCAGGTGATGACGGGGAACAAGTTAACTGAGAGTCCAAGGAGTCTCTGTTTGTGTATAGAGAAGACAGGGGCAGAGACAGAGGAAGGCTGAGAGCTGCATGGAGAGGACGACAGACTGTTGTAACAGTTCGTGGCTTCTCAGTTTCCTCCAGCAGAGAAGTCCTCTTGTCATTTTGGCTTTCAAGCTCACAGTCACCCATCTTACTTGTAGGAGAGTTGACATGTATTTCACGCTCATCGTCCGCCGTGTGGCAGCTCTTCTGCATGTCGTTCAGTTCATTTAGTGTCTGTCTGAAATCATTCAGCGGCAGAGGGTGACCCGTGAGCTGCACATCTGAAATAACGTCGCCCGTCTGATGGCCGAAGCCGTTTAATTTAGGAGTCACTGGTGGTTGCAGCTCAATAAAAGCCAGCGTCTCCTGCTGGCAGACAGCGACGTGCTTGTGATGGCACGGGTGGAGGAGGGGCCTGCCCTCATGGGACTCGCTCGGATCCTGGGACTCCCCTGAGCCTGGGATCCACATGCTGGGACTTTCTGCTGGGTAGCGAAAAGTGTAAAGGTGGGGTTGGAAGTCAGGAATGGGTGAGAATCCATACCCAGGGAACATGGTTAAACGGGCACATGGGAGCTGCAACGACAGGAAGACCACATTATCATCAAATATGGGAGACAGATGAATATTATTGGTGCAAGGATTTTATTTAATAAAGTATGCATATATATATATATATGTCAGTCGATTAAATGTTTTAATCACGATTAATCACACATTAATCTCATTCTTTTAATGTTCTGTTTATCCATCCATCCATCCATCATCCTTAGCCATTTTATCCTATACAGGGTCATGGGGATCTGTTTTCTTTTTTTTAAGCCTTTAGTTTGAAAACCGGAAGTCCACCAATGCTGCCATACTTTTTGGGGGCTTAATTCATCATCTTCTTAGTGCAGGTGTCACCAACGTGGTGCCCGCGGGCGCCAGGTAGCCCTCCAGGAGCTTCTGAGGTGCCCACCAAGGATGTTACTAAATAGTGACAACCACAGGATTTTAGTTACAGTTAATATTTTTCTTAATTTAAATATGAGATTATTTCTTTATAACCTATAAAGAACAGTTCTTTATAACATATAAGCAAATTATTATTCAATCATAGTGATTTGAGAACAATGTCAAGACATCAGTAGAGGCTTTTAAACAAACAAGTAGTCCTCGGGTAGCCCTTGGTAGCCCTCAGACCCAGAAATGTTGGGGACCCCTGTCTTAGTGTATTTTGTCAGGGCTGCTGCTTGACCGCAGTAATTTGCTGACGGTCCCTAAACTCCACGGCAGCAGCAGGTACTCAGAAGGACATTCAGCGCTGTTCCTGAGAGTTTTAGCTTCACTCACTGAGCTTGGAGGGTTGATGACACTTGTGAAATGTCTGGAATACTTATATCTACAAAATGATACCAATCTGGATGAAATCGGTGCCGTTTTCATGACGCTATTAAAGTCTAAAGAGAAAAAAAACAAGTGAATGTCGGATGTGAAACTAACTTTACCACGTCCTGCGGTGGTAACTCAATTCACAGCGACAGTAAATACTAATAACCTTTTTTTTTGTCAACAGACCCATCTGGCAGCACCTTAAAGCTAAACTCGCCGTTCATGAGACCCTTTTCTGTCGCCATGTCTGTCTCACACGTTGACTGTAAATACACTTATTGGCCGAGGGTCATATTTACAGAAACGTTTGTGCGTTAATCTCGCGTTAAAAAAAATAGTGGTGTTAACTGGAATTTGCGTTAACGTGTTATTAACACAATAAGTTTGACAGCCCTAATACACACACACATACACACACACACACACACACACACACACACACACACACAATATATATATATATATATATATATCTATATATAGTTTTTGTTTTGTATTGTTGTATTGTATTGTTTTGTTTATTTGAATATCTAATATATAACCATGCACACAGAGAAAGGCTCTCGTCCAGACATATTATTTAAAATATTTATACATTTGTCTTTATACACCACCTCAGTGGATTTGAAATAAAATAATCAAGACGTGGTTAAATTGCAGACTGTTAGCATAGATTTAAGAGGCTTCAGGGAAATGTTGTATTCATCATGTGAGTTTTACAGCTATTTAAAATCATCTGGAAGTGACATAATTGTAAATGTGACCATAATCTTTCATAACTGGATGAAAATCTTTTTCTCCCTATGAACATCGTGGGCCTTTCTGTCCCCAGATTTGTCCTCAGTAAGTAAAGAATCTGCTCCGTTAGGTGGAAATCAGGTGACTTGGCCATCAAAGAATATTCATTAGCATTAAAAAAGCCCTGAGATGCTTTCGGTGTGTGTTGAGGGTCTTTATCCGTCTGCACCGTGAAGCGACATCCTATCAGTTTTGTACCATTTGTCAAGGTAGCATTTAGCTGATTGTGAACAGAAGTGTAGCCCTTTACACCTCAGAAGTCATCTTGCTACTTCTGCCAGCAGTCAGATCATCAATGAACACCAGTGAGCCCACTACAATGTCATCCATGCGTTCTCATACACTTCCTTCCTCCGCCATGCTTATCACATGACCTGGTCTTGCTGTGGATCATGAGCTGCTCTTTTCCTTCTCCTTGTTTTTCCTTCTCCCACCCTTCTGATACAAGCTAATCTTGATTTAATCTGTCCAAAGACTCTGATTCCAGAACATGGGAGGATTATTTTTTTAGATGTTTTCTGGTAAAGTCTAATCTGGCTTTCCTGTTGATGGCTTTCAGCAGTGGTTTGCACCGTGTCGAAAATCCTCTATTGATGACAGTGTCTCTTATAAGTTTACGTTGCGTTTTCAGCCTAATGATGGCCTCCTTCACCTGCATTGACATCCATCTCCTTGGACTTCATATTGGTAGCTCCAGTCAAACAGCTGCCAAATACCAACTTCAGGCCTTTTATCTGCTTCATCTGTCCTGAAGTAATGAGGGAACAGATGCACCTGGCCATTTTACTTCTTTTCTGTCAATTGTCAAATGTTTGCTTAAAAATCTGTCTGTCCCACTCTAGACTGCATTGTCAGTTGCTCAGATCGGTGCAAACTCTCATTTTTAGCTCTCTGGGACGCTCTGTTTATGCTTGCGTTGGTGTGTGGTTTCTGCTCAGCTGTAGGGCCAGATGTGGAGCAGTGGTTGAGGGAACAGAACCAGCTACGTAACACAGCTGCAGCAGACCACCAATTAGTTCTCTCTTTCTATGGCAGTAACATGCCAAGAGCCAGAGAACTACTGTATAGCTGTAAAGGACAACCTGTTTAAACCGCCACCAGTGTCGGTTCTGTGCTATGAAACTGACTCTCCAGTAGCTGGTACTTGTTATTCTTTTGTTCTCTTAATCCATGACAATCACTCGCTCTAAATGTAGACAAAAAAATATGTTAATTTCTATAAAGGTTCAACAAGCAAAGGAGTGGTGCATGTCATCCTCAAGAAACAAACTGGTGCCTTCGACTAAACCAATGCAGCAACAAACCAATTATCTTGCAATCAAATCTGGTTGACTGGGCGCTACGCAGCGTTAGCAGCTTGGCTTCGTGTCGCCACAGGATTCCGAGTGTCGCTGTATTTGCAGTCATAATGAACAGCAGCGAGCTTTGTGGATGTAAAATAAAGTGTTCGCAGAGTTGGGGGGGGGGGATGCTACGCTCACGAAGGTGACTCCATGAGGCCCGACTCAAAAAGAAACCACACAGATGGGGACACACACTAAGCAGATGCTCGTGGAGATAAATGAGAAACCGTGGATGAGCGCAGGATGTTTTAAAAGTCCAGGCCCGTCCTCACACATAGACACACAAACGCACACACCTAAGTCTGGTGTAGTGTCTCCTGAGCTGTGTCTTCCTGCTCTAATTAAAGACTTCCCTCCACATAGCATTCAGCCCCTATACTTAACCACTCCACACACACACACATAACACACACACACATAACACACACAGACACACACAGACACACACACACACCAGCTCCAGACAGAATAACCCAGCAAGACAGACAGAGGAAGAAAGCACATCCCCAACACTCTCACCTTTAACCTGAGATCTATCGTGAGCAATCACTCAAGTTCATTGTCTACCTTTCTGAACCTACATGAAGAGCAGGCACCTTCTCTGATTGAATATTTACAGTGAGCGTCTCTTAAAAGCCTGCGGTGGGTCATAAAATTAGATCTCGTGACAGGTTATTTAAACACACGGCAGAAAAGCTCCCTCTCGTCTTCCCCTCCTGCTTCCTGAACGCGTAATCCTCAACTTCTGGCTTTAACACCTGGTAAACGGACTCTGGTATACGGCACATGTGATCTCGCGCGCACTGAGGCACGTAGAGGTTGTGGTTGTTTTCATGTGTTTGTACCTTCACAGGTCCTCTCAAGTTGTTCTGCTACAGTTAAACTGATAGAGATTTTTTCTAGACAGCAAGAATGATCTGTATTTCAAGTCTGGTTGCCTTTTTAGTGATTTATTTCTAAGCTTAAGCACTGTATTGTGTACGATTTAGCCCAACCATTAGCCTCTCAAGTGTGGCCACAACAAACTAGCCTGGCCGACCTAAATCTTTTCCTCTTTATTACAAAGATTTAGTCTGCATCCTTTGGATTTGACAAGGTTTTCCAGGGCCCAGCACCACAGGAAGCAGAAGAAGGTGCCTCAGCGCAACACTGGATAGTAGATGGCAGAGGGACAACCAGACTAGTATCAACAACAGACATCCAAAAATGGCGTTCAGTGGAGTAGGACTGCTGGTGAATGACTGCTGGCAGTTTTGCAGTGAAGACCGTCCAAGGTGTCATTAGAAATTGTGAAGCCATCTCGGTTCAATACGTCTGTGGACGTTACGTTGGTGGAAATGGCCACGAATGGGAGGAGCGTCGCTCCCGTTTCACAAGGGAGAATTTTTGCAAAGTGAACAGTCTGTAGAAGTGGGTACAAAGTCCAATCGCTGCAGGCCATTCAGTCCCCAACGGAGCGAGAGTTTGATCAGCATTGGGAGTTGGTTTCATTATAGGTGAAAAAAGAGCAGCATGTGACGTCGGTACTTCCCTTTATCACCATTTCTCTTCATAACAGTTATGGCATTAGTCTCTAGGCACAGCCGAGGATTGTAGGGTTTCCAGTCCGATGGTGTCAGGATTTCATCTCTCCTGTTAGTAGATGTCGTGGTCCTGCAGGTCCATCCTCACTTCTCACTGGAGCCGTTCGCAGCCGAGTGTAAAGCAGCAGGTCTGAGAATCTCAACCTCTGAATCTGAGAAAAGGGTGGGATGCCTTCTTCAGGTTGGGAGTGAGGTTCTGTTGTTGTTGTTCACAAGCGAGGGAAGATCGGGTCCGGAGACTGACAGGTGGACTGGTGCAGACTCTCTGCAGGTCTGTTACGGTGACTCTCTGTTTACCGACCAATCTATGCTCCTACTCACACCTATGGTCACAAATGTGAGGGTCTTGCTGTCATAGACTCTATAAAAAGAACTGACCAAACTGCTTGTGATGTCACCCACGGGTCTTCTGAAGAATGCTTTTGAAGACTCTTTTTCCTCGTACTGAGCGGAGCCATGTTGCAAATCGGTTGAGATGAGCAGAGCTGGGAAGCCGATTGAAACATTTCCACCTTAGTTTAGCCACACTTAGCTTGGCTGTCTTATCTTTAAATCAAATCAATCCAGCGTCCAGCGTTGCAGGGATAAGCGACAAATATATCTTACGCTAATCCATGATGCTAATCAATATTACATTACATTTCATTCTCATCGAATATGTCCAATCATCCTCATTTCAAGTGTCGCTACCAAAACTGGATCTGAAATGACTCGTCAATGGAAAGATCACATCAATAACTATAAATAAAGTTGCTGTTTTATATCATTTTACTTGATGTGGTATAAAAAAAAAATCCATGCCATGGATGTGAAATCTTGCTATGGAGACCAAAACACTTTTTTAACCCAGGCTGTAAATGTGTTTTTTTTTTTACTCTGCTGCAAAGTTGGACGTTTAAAGATGCTTTTCATAGATCTGCAAAGGCTTCAGCACAGAAGCTGGATCGTTGCTGATGGTTTGTGGGTAGTGACCAGAAAGGATGAGATCGCTATGGTTGGGTTGCCGGACTCTCGCTGAAGAGATGTGGCGAGGAGTTCGGTCATCTGAGAGGACCCTGGAGTAGAGCTGCTGCTCCTCCACGTCGAGAGGAGCCAGCTGGTGAGGTCCAGACATCTGCTTAGATTGCCTCCCTGAGGAGATGTTTTGTGGGATGTAAAACCAGGAGGAGGCTCAGAGGCAGACCCAGGAAACGCTGGAGAAATTACAGAGTAGTGGTCTTAGGAACAACCCGACCACCCGAAAACCCAAGGTTCCGACCCGACCTGAATCCGGTCTCGGGTCCATTCAAAAGACGTGACTCCGGGTTCGGGTCGGAATCGGTACAGTTAGTCTCGGGTCCGGTCGGTGCTCCCTGACAGGCTGGGTCCACGTTTACTCGAGAGAGCTAAAGATATTGGCGGTGACAGCCGAAGTCAGGACTCGGGGCAGTTAAATGATTATTCATTAATGTGGCATGTTGCTGTAGCGTGTTATTACTGGTTTGCCCATCAGCTGAGAGAGAACATGTTCACGACACGTCAGGACCGGTTAGTTATCAGTTGCTACCAATAGCATCCGTATCCACAAAGAAAATAACGACTTGGATTTATTGTCGTTTACATCACGTAGCCAATGTAGCAACTGAACCGGGTAGAAGAAGACAACTTTAGGTAAGAAAATCAAGTTTTATTCAACACTAGACAACTTTAAACATGAGCAACTATGGGCTGGATTGTCTCGGTTCTATTCGGGTAACTCGGTTTGGTTTGTGGTCGGAAACTAAAGACTGGGGTCGGGTCGGTTCCGGGTCCAAATATTGCAGGTCTATTCGGGTTTGGACCCCCGGATGATAATAGCTTAGGTCGGGTCGGTTTTGGGAATTTTTTGGGAATTTTTTGGGAATTTTCACGGGTCCATTTGGCTTCAGGTCCATGAAAGTGGACCCGTGAATACCTCTACCTTGGAGGTCTGGGACATGGCTGCTGCACCCACAAACCCGGATAAACGGAGGATAAAGATAATGGACGGATGGACGGGTGAGCAATAAACCACACCCACTGTATTTTTCTGTTTTTGTATTTGTTCAGAACAAAACACAACAACACATATAATCACTATGCGATTAACAAGCAGTTGTCTCACATTCGCAACTTCTGTTTCATTCATTTTTTTTTTTTACTCTTATTTGTTAGTGGTTACATTACAAAAAAATGTCTTGTTTCTGTGGGATTGTACTTTCTGCCAAAAAAAAAAAAAAACAACCCTCCACTGCGTGTCTGCATTTCTGTTTTCATCTGCATGCCCGCATTTATGAGCACGCTTTAATCCAAAGCACAGCGCTATTACTGAGAAGCGAGCGCTTTGGGGCACAGAGAATGCTAATAATTAACATTTTTTATCTTTTCATGTATTTGTTCATACATGTATGCACACAGTTCAGGCTTCATGCAGGTAGCAATTACACCTGACAAGTCACACAGCATTATTTGTAATTTAGAGTTAATTTTCAAGCTGACAGTCATTAAATCCTTATGGGACACAGTATATGTTATTTACATTACAGGCGATAGTATCACATTAGCCTATTTACCCGTAATCTACCCTCGTTACTGCCGCTCCTGAAGTCATATCTTTATTGCACTCGTTTCCCTGGAGATTCACAGACGGGAAACCACAGTTCACCTCTTCCTCGTACCTGCCGCGTACACCTGCGATGTACGCGGCAGGTACGAGGCCTGCTGAAGAGCCACGCCTCCTCCTGCGGCAAAAGGTGCACAGTCCCATCAGCCCTTTCTCTTTCCGGTTTTTTTCTGACACGTGCACACGTACGCGCACGAATGCACGCACGTGCAAACAGAAGCGCGCGTCGAAACAGACACTTGGTCGTGCAGGTACAAACGGCTACCTGTTCTCTGCTGCAGACAAAGGCCGCTTTTATCTGCGTACCTGGGCCACAGGACATCTGAGAGGGTGTGGGAACTGCTTATACTGATCCACTTATACGCTGCAGCCACTAAGCCACATAAACATATCCAGACCAGTGCTGCGTAATGGCACACGCTCACTGGTGTCTGCGTGTGATTACTTACTGCTGAGGCTACAGACCTGCTGTAGTTAAGCTGCGTTATCTAAACTTCACCCTATCGCTACGCTCCGTCACGAACTATCAGATGTGACTTATTTACACACACACAAAAAAAAATAATAACTTCCACACAAGTGCTGCCCATAATCCCCCAACAAGACCCAAGTTATTATAAATCAACACACCAGCAGACAATTAGCTGTCCTCTCATCTGCTCAAAAACCTCAAAGATCCTTAAAACCGTCGATAAGCCCCGCCACCACATTAAACAAGACATGAAAGCAGCCGAGCACGCCGCACATCCCTCACACTGATACAATTATATCAAGGTATTAAAATTTCATTTCCAAAGACGTGTAATTTCCCTTGTCATGCCGGGGTGTTATTTGTGATTGTTGTGGACTTAGTTGGCCCCCTGTAATTTCACTAGGCCGCTCTAAGACGCCATGTCTGCATATAGGAGTTAATGAATGGCACTCTGGCGTGCCTTTAAAGCAAGCAGACATACGAGACGCATTTCTAATGGCGATATTTTTCATTCTGAAGGTCTCAGAATAATCCTTTAATCGAACGCATCGCATGAATCTGGGCATAAAAATCCAGCCTCTGACAGAGCCAGATATTGTGTAATCACTAAACTAAACTTTGTTTAACTGCTTGGGGGGGGCGTGGGGGAGTTGTTAAGACAAATAGATTAATTACAGGAGCTGATTGTGGTTTATGAAGACACTCATTTTTACACAGTTTTCTTTTCCGGATGTTTCAGAGTGTGATTGGCTTTAAAGAGGCAGCTGAGCAGGAGGAAAATGATCCTCGTGTATCTGAGCACAGCCAGTAAGGGTCGTACAACCTGTTTGGGTTTAAACATAAACAAGGATGCCTCAAAGATAAGGGTTGACTGCGACTGATTTCCTCTGATTTTTCACTTCATATCTCAGCCTCCTCAACTGTTTTCCTCTTAGATCCAAAGAGAAGCAGTCTGGCTCCTCTGGAGTCCAGTTGGACTTCCAGGGTTCAGTACCAGTGGATGCAGAAGAAAACGCCTTGAGACCCAACCGGACAGGCACAGAACCGATCAGCACCAACCAGAGTGGTATCGAAACCGTAGCGCGGCAGCAGCTCTGCTGAGTGACTGCTGTCATTTAATGCTTGTTGATGCAATGTGTTATTAGCAGTTCTGCGGCCATCTTGGCTCCTGTATGAGTCGTCGCATAATTCCCACCTCCACTGTGGCTGGCTCGGTACGTTCTGTACCAGCGGACGTGGCCATTGACAGGAGGGGGACCGGAACCAATTGATGAGAGAGAACGTCTGCAATGTGAATGGGTGTTGGCTGTCCATTCATCTATCTTAAGTGAGTTTGAGCTGATAAATGTCGAGCATCTGTTATTTTTGCAGGCATCGCAGAAATCTATCATTACCAGACTCGAAAACAAAGAAGAAGAAGTCATGGCAAATACATCTTAAAGACATACAAAAAACTGCGGTGTTGCTCAAAGTTCCTTTTTTTTTAAAAGCTCCTTGTAATCTCGACATGTGCCTTCTTCAGTTTTCATAGTTATGCAGATGACAGAGAGCTTTATTTTGCCTTTTTCATGATGTCTGAACCCAATAAACAAGCTTCATGACTGCATCTTAGATGTAAAGTCTTGGATGGTAAAGAGTGTTCAACAGGAAAAAAAAACAACAACAACTGGGATCTTGATAACTGGTCTTGAAGATCAGAGAAAGAAAATTCAAAGTAAAACTGCAAAATCTGCGAACTGAACCCAAGTACTCGAGGAAACAATGAAGGAATCATCTCTGCGTCAGACCACATCAAGTGTGTCACAAAGAAATGCATTTCATCGTCTGTTAAACGTTTCCAGAGTAAAACAGCGTCGCTCTCGTGCCAACGCAGAGACACTGGTCCTTTTCTTGCAAACTGACTGGATTACTGCAAAGCTCTTGTTTCTGGTTTCTTTGGAAAAAGAAAAAAAAAAAAGTCACAGTTGATGTGCATGTGCGCAAATGCTGACTAAACCAAGACAGCGCACGTTCCAGTGAAATTAAAGTTTAGGCCCGTTTCATTCAGAACAGATCCTCCTCATGTTTTTATTCTGCGGAGCCATTGTTCGGATATTTACCTCCACGTCTGCAGAAGACGCTGCCTGAAGACCCGACGACTGCTTTTAACGGGAAAATCAAGACCCGACGTTTAAACAATTAACCTTTAATGGTTACAAACCCAATGTTGGTGGGTGCTGGCGGGTTGTGATCCACGTAAAAAAGACCTAAAAAAGAAATGTGATGCAGTGCCCCTTCACTGACAAGCCTTTCCTAATCAATCACATCAATGACTATTAATGGATTTAAATAAATAAAACGCCAGTGACAGCAGCAGGATGGACAGAGCTGGGCTCTGTGGGGATGGATGTAAACATCTGAAAAAGAAAACACTTTAATAATAGGACACAGAAATGAAGCCCAGCTGATGCAGAACCCTCCTTTATCTTCTTTTTATCTCCATTTTACAGTCTCTCGTGACTATATCACATTTGGAAACTCAATGATCTCCAGGGTGGAAGATGACACTTAAAGTTAACAACTCTAATATCTGAAGTTTTATGATTGTTTCCAAAGAAAAACTTTGAAAAACACTGAAGAGGCTACCAGCAAAACAAAATAAAACCCCAATCTTAAAAAAAAACTGATGAAGAAGGTTATTTTGAATTTGAAAGCATCAACGCATTTCGTCTCCTCTCTTCCCAACAGTCCGTTTATGTCTGAGAACTGAGGACTCTGCTCTGATGTGGAACTGGAGCTGCACCGCACTCCTGAGTTCTCCACGGAGGATTTTTGTTTCATGAAGCTCCGCCTCTTTCCAGCTGGTCAAAGATCTGAAATCTGGGCGGACCAGTTCAGCACCTGGATCGACTTCGAAGCCATGCTTTTGTGATGGCACGCGGTTTACCATTGTCCCGCTGAAAGATGAGCATATGAGGCTCTAAAACCCGAATATACTCACATTCGTGAGTTAGTTCCTATAATATGTAGGAACTAACTCACCCCCGTACCATCAGAGCCTTGTGACGCAGGCTTTTGAACTGACGACACGCCACAGCGTCCATCATCATGGCTTCTTCTTTGCCCTCAGAGCTCCGGCCTACATTTGCCGATGACACATCGAACTGTGACCTTAGACGGCGACTGGCAGCAGTGACCTCTATTACAGAGCCTTCAGGTTTTCATGCAGTGCCATCTGCACACAGAGATTCCTCCAGGTTGTCAGACATCATATACTGTAGATCAGGGAAGGCCAACCCTGGTCCTTGAGAGCAGGTCCTTAAGACCTGCATGTCTTAGATGTTTTCCTGCTTCAGCGCAGCTGATTCAAATGAATGGATCACCATCAGCTCGTCATCCAGGTCTGCACAGGTCTGTTAACAACCCTCGAGGATCAGGGTTGGTCTACTGTAGATGTTAAGCTCTTCAAAGCCATTGCAATGTTATGCTGAGGAACATTACTGTATTTTCCGGACTATAAACAGCTACTTTTGTCCCACGCTTTAAAGTTTAAACCATGAGCCTTATACAGAGATGCAGCTTTTCTATGGATTTTTCTTCCGCCTTAAGGGGGCGCTCTAGCAGGAAGTGAAAAAACCAAAAACAAACCAAGTAGTTAAAAGCTATTCTGTTTTTGTTAAGTAGCCTATATTGGCTATGCTACTCTACATTCATTGTGTGAGTATCAATACCTATTATTAATGGACAAACTGATTAATCCAGGTGACCATTGTGGCTACTCGGACACACCTGGATTTATTAGTTTGTCCAGTCAGTTTGTTGGTTCCCCAGCGGATTTCAGGGTTCTGATCGGACCCGCCACGGAGGTAAGGTTTTAATCGCAGATGTGGACCGGACGCAGCGTGGAGCTGGCAGGGCCGCGATTCGGCTCCAAAGCGGATCCGGCACTGAGTGCAAGTGGACCCCGATACGGGTCCGTTTCGCGGGTCCGTTCCGGATGTCTTTGCTGTGTGGGGTGGTTTCAGTACACAGGAGGAGGAAAAATAAAGCAACTTGGTTTTAGTGTGCAGGAGGAAAATGAATAAAACCATCAATTACTTTTCTGTTTTGTTTGATCAGCACTTTTACTGCCGTGTTACAGGTTCTGTTCAGAAACAATCAGTTCAGGTATATGAATAAACACTTATGGTACAAAATCTTTTAATGTAAATATCTTATTTCTCAGCCTGGATACCGGCGGCTTATAGTCCGGTGCGGCGTATATGTGACAAAATATATATTTCATTTAAATTTTAGTGGGTGCGGCTTATGTTTAGGTGCTTTACAGTCCGGATAATACGGTATTCTGAATTGGCTTCACAGTTTGTAGATGCGGTTCTTCTAAGACTGCTGAGCCATCTTTACTTCTGACAGACTCTCTGAAATGCTCTTTATACGTCCAATCATATCAGCGGCCTGTTGCTAATTAACTTGATTGGCAGCGGGATGTTCTTCCAGCGGTTTCTCTTTAGCATCTTTTGGTTTTCATTCTGTTTTCAGAATCATTTAATCATTTAAGGGTTCCTTCGAGGGCCACGGGACGGAAACGTGAAAACCCAACCACCTGTTTCGAAGCTTTTATAGGAGAGGAAATCCTTTGGAAGCTCAAAACAGTTTGGCCCTTTGCTCCCATCAACCCCCCCACCCCCCTTCACCAGCGCCAGTCCAGCGTGGCTGCGCAGACAGACCAGAGGGTCCTCGCAGTGTGGTGCGACCGGCTCGTGTGTATGTGCGAAGTCGCCGTTTAACTCGGTCACATCAGGCCACTAATTGCCAGGCAGCAGACTAAAGAGCCCGACATTGTCTGCAGAGACAAGACGTGACATCACTCAGCATCATTTCTGGGAAATCCACTCTCCTGACTGTGTTTCGTGAGGCCGGTTTGCGTAACATTTTCTGTCAGTACTTGGAAAGTGGTTCCAGATTCTGTTGACTCGGCAGCGAAGAGCACATCGTATTTTGAACTTTAACTCCAAACCCCGCTGCCTCAGGCTCGTGTCACCTGCACAACTAATTGCTCGTACTGGAATCGTTTTGTCCTCATTTCTTTTTTTTTTTTTTTTTTTGACTCAGACATACTTTGTCAGTGTATAATGTGGTGTGGTTATTCTGAACTGGTACGACGTCTGTTCAGTGTTTAAAACTCCTGGTTAGTTGCACTTTTTGACGACACAGTTTCTAGCAGCATTTTTTTCAAATGCACATGAAACCAGTGCGTTACTGGGTTTGATCTCCGGACAAAATCATTAACACAATTTGATTTCCAATCAGAGAAATGACACCGGCGTTGAGGTAAAACACGAGCTCAGACGTCTCAGTGGTGCCCGGTCCGGAGGTTTCTTGGTCGTCATTTATCCTCCAACCTCCGGACAGGTGAGCAACCCCGGGGGCTTCACAGGAGGCTTCTGGGAGGGTTACCCAAATGTTTACACATGGTTTGGGTTCCTGCTAATCCTCCTCCAAAGCCTCGAGCAAAAACACCCGTGACCTTCAGGGACACCGCGAGGGTGCGCGCTGACAGCCCGGCTCGCAGTCGCACAAAGCCTCCGACACACGGGGTCCACCTGGACGGGGGCTCGCGTACGACGATCTATCAGCCTTTGACTGAGAGCGGCAGGACGCGGGGAGGCCCCCCCTGACCTCGTCTAACCCGGCGGGGCTCCTGCTCGCAGAAAGAGACAAACAGCAATCACTCATTTGCAAACCTGAAAAAAAAAAAAAAAATGGCAACCATCTCGCAGGTAAACGGCAAAACTTTCAGACCTTTGACCCCTCCTCCTTCCCCCTCCCCCACCATAACAACTGCAGTCAGATAAGCAGAGGAGGCGCAGACTCGGGGACAGTACGGGCACAAAGGCACTATTGATAAAACCTATGGAAATAACCTGATCTAATTATGGTGCTTTGCCGTAAGTCACACCAAACCGCCACGTTAATGGGGAGCTAAAGATCCAGCGGGCATTAAATCCAGAAAAGCTCATAATCAGTACCTTCTGACAGACGACGGCTGCGTGCATGCGGGGAGATTCTTCGGGGAGAACAGCTCATTTAGCATTTTTTTGGCAAGTACGCAGGAATATGTGACGAGTTAAAACCCAAAGATTACAGATTTACTGCGGCTGTAGCGTCCTGTCGCAGCGTAAGACTGTTTTATCAAACACGTCCCGGAGCGAGGAGGAAACTTCTTCACATTTCCTCCTTTGTCCAAACAATCGTCTGAAACTAAATTGTGGTTGATTTACGACACCTAGAAGCAACAGATTCTCACATTTAGGAGCCTGAGGATAACAAATTCATTTATTCTTTTATATATATATATATATTCTATTTGACAAAAACAGGTGTTGCAGGTGTTTTGTTAAGAGTGAATTAATCACATGAACTGTCTTTTCTGTGACTCAGAAGCTCAATAAACTGTCCTCCCCAACGCTACGGGGCTAAATTATATTCCAGCGACTATTGAAAAACCATAAACTGTGCAAGCAGACGTGGGTGTCGGCGTCTTGACGTCACCCACTGTTTTGCAAGATGCGATTTTTAAACCCACAAGTTTGGGGTTTAACAGTTCTCATTTCTACTGTAAAAATGACGTAACAGGAGTGATGCTAGAAATCAGACTATATTTGTGACTAACTAAGAGCAGAAGACATTAATCCTCCTGCACTAATTTCTCGGCTCGTATCGACTTCTGACGGGATGGCAGTGACCAGGTGTAGACGTCGGTACGTGCAGTCCTCTATGTACACTTCTTATACACATGCGCAGTTAAAAATGACTTTGGTTTGCCTGTAGGGACCCTACACACAGTTAATTAAGTGAAATGGTATTTTTGAGTCTTAAAAGGCCTAAAATAGCTCCGCTGGGCAAACACATATTTTAGTCTAATTCAAAACTAACTGGTGTTATTTTAAAGCAGGTTTACGCTCCTTTCCATCTAATAATAGAGCGAGGCTTGTTTGAACTCACTGATCTCTGTGCTGCCATGCCGTTCTCGTGCATCATCGGTCTGTCTAGGCTAGAAAACTGCATCATCCCTCCACTGGAAACAGTTTTCTCTGTGAATTCACTCTTTACTTTCCTAATTAATGTTTGCTGAACCTCAGCGGTGACCAGCGGCTATTTGTGACCATCTTTTCACTGCTTATTTTTTTCCTAAAAGCCAATAATAACAGGCCTGGGGTTGAGAAGCACAGTGAGAGAGAACTCATTACAGCTATGTCCTCCGAATGTTTCATTACTGAAGGTAGATTTTCCTCCGTTGATCATCTTCGTTATCAACTGAGCGTGGCCGTTGTTTCCGTCGGTCTGGGGGTCTCTCGAAGAGGACGACGGTGGGTTTGTTGTTCTCAAACTGTCAGTCAGAACACTTTGATTCCAATCTAATCCTTTGCCGCGGAGCCTCCTGAAAAGCCTGACCTACTTTACATCAAACCGCTGATGCATCTCACACATTCGTCTGCAACTGTTTTCTCACTCCATGCCCCCCATCACCCCCCCACCCACCCACCGTGAAGCGGCAGCAGCTCCCCAGCCCTACCCCACTTCTTGGTTTTATTATCTGGACAGGTATGGACAAGTCGCATGTTGTTTTGAAATGCGATCGGGTAAAAGCGGAGCAGACCCAACGCAGGATGACCATCCAGAGATGATTCCTCATCAGCCCGAGGGCTTCGAGCTATAATAATCTGTCCAGAACCAAACACCAGCAGCCTCATCAGGATTCAGAGTGATGATTTGGTCCGGAGCTAAACGGCCTCAAAGGCAGTTTGAGAGAAGCAGTTGATGCTGTTTACCATGAGGGTAACACCTGGTTTGAGGGGATTTTTTTTTTTCCTTCAGAGGAGCAAAGCAGCATAGAAGAAAATATTTCAGCGAAGAAGCATTCTTCAGCCTCTGAAACCGGGAACTCATTATCTCGCATGAGTAAAAATGTGAGACAAGTTGTGTGAATCGGCCAAGTCACGATGTGAAATAACCCCGAGGGCTACAGCGCTAGACAGGTGTGCGGGCTAATGCACTATGGGTAATATTCTACAGCCTCGGGCTCAGATTTCTAAATCCTGTGTTCTCGCACTTCGTGAACGGGTAAAAAGGTTACATTAACCAATAAAAATGACCGAGCTGCCTAGAAGGTGTCAAAGACTACGCTCTCAAGCAGGTGACGCTGCCTGATTGCTTCCAGAAAATTAACTATTCTAGTTAAACATCAAAGCCACAGCGTTGCTTTTATCTGATCACCATCTGAAGTCACACGCGCTTTTTTTTTTTTTTTTTTAACTCACTAGGTGGCCTGTTTTACGGTACAGGCTCTAAGACAAGTTCACGTCCAGCCACCGCCACAGATGAGACCCTCTGACACGCAGAGACGCTTTTCCACATTCCCCGGATGACTCGGCGCGCTCATTCCTCTGAAATTGGCTGCTGAGCTGAAGCAGGAGACAAACACAGAGGCAGGAGCGAGGGCTGCTATTATGGACTGTTAAAGCTACCGAGACCACAAGGTAAGAGAGTCAGTGTTGGGCAAGTTCACTTTCTACAAGAACTAGTTCAGTTCATAGTTCACAGAAATTAAGATGAACTACTTCAGTTCACCGTTTCAGAAAATGAACTAAATAGTTCATTTTTAGTTCTTTTTTTTAAATTATTTTTTTAATGTTGCTGCGAGCAATTATTTGTCAAAATAATTATCACTGCCCATATACTACCCCACCACAAAAACTATTGGTCCAATTCTGAATCCTTAACCAACCAGGGTTCACATCAGCATTGAAGGGACAGCCCATGTAAAACTGTAATTTCCGTTTCAGCTTCTCTCTACAGCAGCCATTCCCAAACTTCAGAATTTCAAGGCCCAATTTGAAATGTGAAAAATCTCCGCAGCCCACCGAAACCTTTAATCACAACTGTGATCAACATACAGGACAAGGAACCATGATCCGATATTAATGTAAGGGGTCAACAAATAAGGTGACACTTGTCATATTAAGTTAAAATGACAATAGAATAACACTTAACTGGTTTGTTTTATTACTTCTTAATGTTTTTTTTAATCATGTCATGAATATTTTACGGTAATTAAAAACATATTTGAGAAGGATCAAGAATTTAAAACACATTTGTTTAATTTTAATGACCTCTCACGGCCCAACTGCAGTCCCTCGACGGCCCACCAGGGGGCCGCAGCCCACACTTTGGGAATCACTGCTCTACAGTATGTTAAAAATATGAGGAAAAACTTGCTGCCAAATGGTCTATATTATAAGACAAAAACAAGTCCTTAAGGTGCAAATGTTTTTTCCCTCCATTTCAATATTTCAATGGGTCATAATTCAATGAATAAATGAGTCTATTATTATGAAATACAAGCGTTTATTATTATGAAATATGTATCCATTATTATAAAATGTTTCCCATTATTATGAAAAAAATGTAATTATTATGAAATATATTTTTTATTATTATTTAATCTTAGTTTAATGCATAAAAGTTTATTTCAGAATGGCTTTTTTATTTAAGAATGAGTTTTTACATAATGGCTTCCTTTTTCATAAGAATGAGCGTTTACATAATAATGACATTTTGCCGCTGGGCGGGTCCAGTGGTTGACCTGCACACTCATTGGCTGATCCTTCTCCATTCTACACTCTGACATCGACTAGTTGGTGGAGGACTCGCATCGAGCCTGTTGGCTACCTCTCGGAGTAAGTCAGAAAAGGATCTTTCTCCTGTCGCCATGCCGTCAAAAATCAAGTTTTTTCGCACTACGTTTCTTCATCGATGTCAACTGAGGTGCAATCTGCCACCTACTGGCCTGGAGTATATACATTGCACCTCTCGCCCACTATCGATATTCACTGTTCTGTTGCTTATGCCCGAATGAAAGAGCAGCCAATCACATAAATGGCTCCGCCCTCTCTGCTGTGATTGACACACAAATCATTCTTATGAAATACGAATCCATTATTATGTAAAAGCTCATTCTTATGAAAAACAAAACCATTATCATAATAATGGGAAATATTTCATAATAATAAACATGCATTTCATAATAATGGGAAATATTTCATAATAATAAACGCCTGTATTTCATAATAATAGACTCATTCACTCATTGACTGCCCTAATGAACTTGTTCACACCCCACGCTTGTGAAAGGAAAAGTGAACACGCTCAGTTCATGTTTGTGAACTTCGTTCAATGAACGCGTTCAGGTACAATACTGAAGAGAGTGACAAAATGGCAGCGTCCCTCATATTTAATTGGCAGGCTGCTTTAAGTCAATGACTCCTATTGATTTGAGGGAAACGGGCCGGTGCAGAATGAGGGGAGCATTTGCAGAGCAGGTAAGGAGGCGGGATGGGGGTGATGTACGGCATCCTGGATCCGCTTTCCCACACATAAAGGCCCTCCCTCACGTGCTCAGACAGTCTGAGTGGCAGGTGATGGGGCAGGTGCTCTCCAGACAGTAACACAGTTGTGGGGGGGAAGGAGGAAGTGGGAAGAAGGAGGGCTCTTCTCTTGCGGTGAGCCGACTTATGAATTCAATCTACAGTTGTGGCTCACAGGCTGGAAATTCAATCTCAGTTTAAGGAAGTCCTGAATCGCTTTTTTTTCCAAATTTGAAAGAAAAAAAACAACAACAACAAAAAATTAGACTTTTGCTGTCATCCGGGGGAAACCCGTCGTGCTGGTACGCTTCTTCTTCAGCACGCAGACAGTTGGTTTGAGTCAGACATGTCGTAGTAAATCAGATAAGACAGACACTAACTTTTTTGTTGCGCTCCAGCCAAAATACGTCCCACCAGACGATCCATACATGCACAACCACATGACAATACACTGAGTCATAAGAGCGGCAGACAGACGGGCAAGTCCTCACCTCGGCTCACCTTCTCACCCACGGAAGGAAACAAACGTAAAAGCTCTTTAAATGTGCACCCCAGTAGAAAAAAGAAAGAAAAAAAAGGAGAAGGAACAGCTTGCATCATAACACACAAACACATGTCAGCACTAATGAGAAGTTAACACATATTGACACAAACCTGCAAACAACCAGAGGCAGAGAAAGTGTTTGAGTCTTATGCTAAAAACGTCCCACAGAGGAGGACGGGGCCGAGAGTGCGAGAGCCGCGGCGCCGAGCTGCAGCCGCGTACAGTTTTTAACAACCCCTCATCTAACATATTCCAGACATGCACTTACCTGCCCCGCTCCGCAACAGCTCATTGCTGCACTGTAACCATCACATTTAAGGCTCACTGCCTAGGGAGCTGCTGGAAACATTACCGACGCAGGAAAGCAGCTTCTTCAAAGAGAATAAATGAATAGAGAAGCTAATAATCTCACGGGCGAGATACTTGCATCCACTTGTGTGTGTGTGTGTGTGTGTGTCGTCGCATGCACGCAGTGCACCTGAGAAGCTGCACAACTGCTCTTTCTCAAAGGACGGCCAGAAGTCCTGTCCAAACACTGCAGCCCAACTTCGGCTCCCCGCTTCCCAACCCTCCGGTGAAATGTGTTCGGAATACGATGGAATGTGTATGTAGGTTCAATTGCATAATTTGTTATTTGAGAGTTATTGTTGCTGTTTGTTCAGTGCCGTACCTCGCTGGCGTTCACAGCCTAGTGTGTTTGCTGGACGGTGGCCAGCAGCAGTGTGTGAATCCAGGCCATCCCAGGGTCAGACCCAGCCGCTCTGCTATCCATTGCTGCCTTGTGTTCCTCCCGGTACTCTCCTCTTCTGTCCTCCCTCAACTTTTCTGTCCTTCCTTCTTCTTCTTCTTTTTTTTCTTTGCTTTTCTTTTTTGCACACCACAGACTGTTTTCTTTTTTTTAAAAAAAACTGTGTTCTCCTGCTGGGTTCTTGTCTTCCTTGTTGTTCTTGCTCTTTTCCTCAGGGAAAAAAAAAACAAAACAAAAACAGGTTGGAAACAGCCACCACTTGCTGCTCTCAGAGCTACTTACAATGCAGATCCTCTCTCTAAGCTCCTCTGCTCTCCCTTCTTTTCCCTCCCTCCCTCTCTCTCTCTCTCTCTCTCTCTCTCTCTGCTACTGTTTGGGGACGTGCTCTCTTATTCTCCCTTATTCTCCTCCCCTTCTCCTGCCCTTCCTCTAATAGTTATTTAGCGTCTCATTTCAGCACCTGCCTCGTCACAGAAAGAGAGAGAAAGACCAACAGACTGTCAGTCCTCCAAAGAGCGAACAAGTAAGAAAAAAAAATGGTGTCAGTTCTCCATTTTATTCATTAAAGTGCGTCTTCTGTCAGCGTGTTGACCTGCTGCAGGCTCTTGTTAGAGCTGTGCATTTACAAACAGAGATTGAGTCCAAATCCTTGGATTTAAAGGTGCATGTTAGTCTTTGTGCATGTGTGCGTGTGCACGTACCTGCAGCTTTCACCAAATGCAACTGTGAGATGGTGACGGAAAGAAGCTGCCTGCTTCCTGCATGCTGACGTATCTAGGGGTGCACGATAACTATCGGGCCGATAACAGGAAATTATGACGTCATTCCGATAAGTCCGATATCACGACGGATAGCCCCGATAACATCTATATTTTTGTCAACACGGCAGTGCCTCGCTCCCTCTGAGTCTTAAATGACCGGCAGTGAATGTTATGTTCAAGTAACGTCGGCATAATCAGAAAAACGATTTCTCAGTAAGGAAAATAAAGAATACCCTCTCATGCCAAAAAACAACTTGTTAACTCGGTCATAATTTTAATAGTTGTTAACTTGAATAGATATTCGCAGTTTCCCCTCATGTTACACATAAAAAAAGAAAAAAATAGAAAAGGCTGAAAGAATGACTAGCAAACGAGGGAACTTCGGAATTTATGTTACACCTTGAATGCATTGTGTTGATCACAACAAACATGGCGGCGATGACATGGAACTTCGCTAAAGTTTCAGAAGAAGATAGTTTGGTGGTTATTTGTGATGAATCCTCCGAGCAAATTCTACGAGGAGGGAAGCACAAGCTTTAATACGTAAAACCCGATCGGCCACCTACAACATAACAAGCGCTTCCATGGAGTTTTGAAATCGCGCTAACGTGAGCTAATGCTAACGTGCGCAAGCCAGCAGCAGTCTCCTCTCCCCTCATCTCTCATCTAAAGCTTCCATGAGATGAAAAAACCAAAAAATCACTGAACTTCATTTACTTTAATTAAAGATATCAATTTAAATGGAACCACAAGTCAAAATCCTTTAAATGTTAATCCTTTTCAGTTTTTAATTCTGATGCATGTATTTCCATCAGTTCAAGGAGCCTTTATTTTTTATATCAGTCAGTAATGAACCTTATTTAAGTTGATGTGAGATATCAAATAGGCTTGTTTGATAGCGTTACGAAAATGTTTGAGAGGCTTGCCAATAGGTTTTCAATGGAAAAAATAAATATCTGTTCATTTAAAGAGTCCAAACTTTGGATTTTGTTCATAATATTGATGTAATGATCTTAGGTATATCTGTGTGTTATCGGTTATCGGTATCGGCCTTTAGGAGTTGAAAGTTATCGGTATCGGTTTTAAAAAACAGTTCTCGTGCATCCCTCGACGTATCATTCACTAATAATTAAAAAAAATAAAATAGAGGAACGGGGTCGGTGAACTCGGGATGCCGGTCTGCTCAGCAGTTTTCTCTCATTGTCCTTCAATATTGCTGGAGAAAACTAAAGCTGTCAAGATTTCCCTCCACGAAAGGTGAAGCCGAACTCCTGACAATAACTTTGGTCAAATTAAGAGCATTAGGTATGACAGAATTATGATTTTAAATGGGAAAAAAATAAACATTTAATTGACAAACCAGTCTCAACTCTTAAATTGAGTGCATGTAACCAATTATGAAAGAAAAAATGTAAATAAAAGCAAAATGCAGTGATTTAAAGATCTCATAAACCTACATTTTTACTCACAGCAGAACAAAGGGAATATATCAGACATTGAAAGCTATGAAAATGGGTTATATACAAAAGAAATAGGTAATTTGAATTGGATGGCAGTAACATATCTCAAAGAAGTTGGGATAAGGCAATGTTGACTGATGTCCAGCATAACAGCCCATAAACTGGTTCCCTCAGTTCCTGCAGTTTTGGAAGAGGATTGTTGTTCCCTTCTTGGTCCTTGAAGGTCTGGGCTGCAGTCAGGTGGGTTCAGCACTCGTCTACTCTGGAGCTGCGCTTTGCTCAAGTCTGAGGTCGAGCATTGTCTTGCTGAATGATGCGAGGCCTTCCCTGAAAAAGGCATCTGGATGAGAGCATATAAAAATCTTTACCTACCTTGGAGCACTGATGTTTCCAGATGCATCCTGGGACCATCAGAGATGCGGGTCTTTTAACTGAGCACTGATAACAAGCTGGATGGTCCATCTCCTCTTTAGTTCAGACGAAGCCACGTTGATGGTCTCTTCATCTGACGATGGCACGGTTCCCCTTTGCCCAGTCTTTTTTAGAATGAGCTCCGGCGCATTTCTCGATCGTGTCCACGCGGCGCTTTTCTCTGCATGACAGAGCTTTAACCTTCGTTTGTGGGCGGCTAACTTTGTTTTTAGACAGTGATTTCCAGCAGGGATGTCGAGCCCATGCGATGATTTTCATCACAGAAATATGACTGTTTTTAGTGCAGTTTTGATTTTTGGCCTTGTCCCATGCACACAGAGATTTCTCCAGATTCTCAGAACCCTTTGATATTATATACTGCAGATGATAAGATATACGGTACATTCTCTCTGCAATTATTTTTACCCTGACAAACATAATTCTGAAGCTGCTTCATCAATAAGAGCTGCAGTTTTTTCTTCCCAAAGACTCTTGACTCTTTTTATATTGAACTGTGTCACTGTCCTCCAAATAACCATGTTTGTTTTTATTTACTTTTTTGAGATTGGAGTTGTGGTTTAAAGTAGCGATAACCCCAAGAAATGCATTAAATGTCAGGTAAGAGTAGGCTTCAAGGCATTTGACTCCATCAGGTGAACCATAATCATGTGCCATGCTTCCATGTTTTTTTTTTTTTGCAGTATTGCTACCCTCAGGCTGGTTTGGAGCGTTCCTCTGCAGCTCATGCATGCAAGCGTCTTCCAGCTCACTCGAGCAGCCGATGAACGAACCAGCCGGTGTCCACGGCGCATACCTGTGCTCACCGACATGTACTAACTCACTCTTCCTGCAGGCCATGGCAGAGGAACGCACAGCAATCATAACAATTCAGAGATGAGCACGGCCAAGACGGAGGAGGGAAGGGGGGAGGAGGAGGAGGAATTGAGGAAAAATTAAGGGTGGCAGAAATGAAATAAGAGGGGAGGACATGGAAAGAGAGGGTGAGTAAAGGGTGTATGGTGGGAGAAGGAGAGGAGATGAGATAAGATCAGATAAAAGTCAGAGGCTGCCAGAGGCTACAGCCATCGGTGGATAATGTGAGAAGAGGAGGGAGAGGAAGAGAGAAATCATTAACGAACACCTGTCTGTTTCTGACTCTCAATAAATTAGGGTCTTCATCGTCTGTCTCTGCTATCAAGAGATGAAAAAGGAGATGTTTGATGGAGTGGAATGATTAACACTAATGTTTCTCACCGTAACTCAGTATCTCCCAGCTGCTCTAATCATTCCACAAACTCACGCCAGGGAGCCATTTGCATTCATCAAACTAGATTTATTTTTTTGTGTAAAACGTCCAAAATGCAAAACAGCTCGCACGTAAAATATGTCAGAATGAGGTACTTTTCCGCTTGTGTTTGGTGACTGGTTCGTACTCTTGCTCCATATAAATGCTGTGCAGGATATTCGAGTAGAAAACACTGGCATGCTTCGCACTGCTAAGTGAAAACATAACAGATGACCCACGTGATAGCAACACAATCAACTTTTAAAAATTAACAAGGTACTGAAACAAACGCCGTCTCTGTTCTTTCGCTGTTTTACAGTGTCAGCCGGTGATAAGAAGAGTACTTTGACATCACTGACTTCATACTTCAAGGTCTGTTTTCCAGCCAAGATGAACAACAGTGACTCCTTGCTCAATTGTTTATTGTCTAAGTTCGTGGAGGAGCACCGGCGTTTCCTCTGCTCGCCGTTCAAGAGCACAAATGACTGACAGAGAGCTGATGTTACAGACTTAAATGGAGTCAGATGCTTCGTGCTGCGCTGGACCTCCTCCCACTTTGCAGCTGCATGTAAAAACGCCGCATAATATTTTAGTTTGACCCACACTGCGACTTGTTATCGATGTGGTCAAACACCTACGACATCATATAAGTTCCTGCACAAACCTGAGGCAGGTGTGACTCACGCTGCCGCAGCTCTCGGCTCAGTGCGACATTCTGGTTGGACCCGACAGGACGTGGAAACAGTCGTACGTACGTACCGGCTGCAGCTTCAGGTGGATTTAGTGGCATAGATTTTCTTCACTATTCATTATAAACAGATGTGCACGTGATGAATACATGCCCTTAATCCAACGCGGAAACATCTCATTCCCGTAATGGCGACACAAATGTAAAATGGGAGATCTGTCCTCCACACGAAGAGGCTGGGCAAACCGAGTTCTGTTTAGTTTCTATTAAAGGTGGGGTAAGGGATTTCTGGATGATGTCACATATGTTTTATTTGAAATAAAACCGTAATAACACATAGAGAACTACCTCCTGGGCTACCTCCCAAGCCCCTCTCCCTCCTTCCACGACTTCATGCGCCCGAGAGCACGAAACGTCACCGAACAAGACTTGGTTTTCTGGAAAGGTTTTCTGGGTAAGATGCAGCGGGAAAATCCCCTACCGTGCCTTTAAACACCTGCTCACCGTAACATCTGTGCAGCAGCGTGTGCCTTAACAAAATGACGGATAATTCAACTTGGGGGAAGGGGGGTGGGGGGCTTGCACGTGTTGTCCCAGATGCAGAACAGTCCGTTTTATTCCTCCTATATTCTCTCCAGTCATTCCTCCTCTGCGGAGGAGTCCCGACTCATGACTCCAAAGGACGTGTCGCTTGCTTCAGAAGAGGCAGAGCAGTTGGATTTGGACCCGGAGGGAAAGAGAAAAGAGCAGAGAGACAGACGAGACAGTTAATTTTTTCAGACTGACTTCTGTGAGAGGCATGAAGCAAAAAAAATAAAAAGAAAAAAAAAAAGGCTGACACAGGGAATCTTTGCTGGAACATGCCAATGAATCACAGCAGGCTGCCATGTACTCCAGAGCTCGTCACAATGTGGCACTGCCAGTCAACCGTGAGGCTCAAACTGCCAAAAACAACACGTTTTAATTTAAAAAGTAGTGGTTTTGGCAGTTTGAGCCAAAAGATTAAAACTTTTAAACTTTTGGAAAATGAAAAAGTGAGACAAGAATGACAGCGTCATTCAGAAATGATCTTTTGTTGGGCACAAAGCCGCAGCGAGCGTGCGTTAAAAGTTACAAAAGCAGCCCGTCTCTGGCTGAAGTTCACAACCACAGACGCACTTCTGAAGCTTGTTGGTTCATTGTTTCAGGTCAAAGAGAGGACTTTCAGCGCTTTGGGTAGAAATAAAGTCACTTTTAAAATTAATTTTAGTTTGGTCTCTTCCTTGGTTACTTCCTCTTTTTCTCTTCTCTCTATACTTTCTTGAGCTTCTTTGCCTCTGCCCTGACGTCCCCGTAGCCCCCGTAGCTGAAACTAGCTAGTCTCATCGTTATAGATGTTTGGCGTCGTAGCCTAAATGATACGCAGTTGTCCAACCAGGACAGCGCAGATGATCGCTGCGGCTCAGCAGCACTTAGTAAAATAAGAGAATCTAATGAAACAGAAACTAATATTTTAACATGTAACGTCCTTTGTTCTGTTTCAAAGCCAATTCAACTTACTAGCTTGCATATGAACACTACAGTTACAGTAAATGATCAGCAGCTCTTTTCAGCGGTGTCGGCGCTGCTGACGGTAGCTTTGCAGAAAGATTGAAAAGGATGTAAAACAGCCGGCTTGGTTCTGTTTGAGAGGAAGAACCGAGCCAACAGCAACTCTACAGGTTTTAAGCCACTTACACAGATTAAACCTGGAGGCTTCGACGTTAGGACGTCTGCATGAAAGGCAAAAAGGAGTGCTGTATTTTTATACATCCATGCCCATCTTTTTCCCCCTTTCTTTTCAAATAAGAAAAACAAAAAAACAGTAAAGATGACACAATAATATCACTTTACAAAATCGTCTTCCTCTCATGTGAAATCATAATTTGACATTACAGACAGGTTGACATGAGAGTTTGCGTCCTCGTTTCAATGAACGATTCCAGTTCTAGTACTCAGCTCACCTGCTCTTCAATCTATGTGCTTTTTCATTCCTAATTTGCTTTAAAGCTTACTTTAAAGCTTTACTGAATGGATGGCAGGCTATACGCTCCACATGCCAAACAAAGACCTCCCTGGATGCACACTGACAACTCTTCTTTTTCTCACCATTTGCCAGCTATTTAGCAAATAAACATGTTTCTTTAAATTCTGAGCGCTTCCTCTACCCGCTGAAGCCAAATGGAGAGTAAATAAACCGGTCAACACGGACACTTCCACGGTTGGTGAACACGTGGCCATTGTAGCCGCGCTTTAACGCGACCCTGCCTGAACTGCAACGCTGCCGAGTTTAACCTGTGGCTGCACTCGAACGCTAACAAGATTGCGGTGTCACGGCAAACACGCGTTCAGCTGATTAACAGTTAAAGCCTTCTGGAAAATGTACGTACGCATGAAGCTGAAGGATTCCAGCACGTAGCTTTCTGATTCAGCTACGAATCAGAAGCTATGAACTGAAAGCTACGTTCAGGGTCATGAAATGCACTACAGTTCCACGGTTTAGCCTCGTGAGCCAGAGTATAAGAGTTATATTCACTTCCATTCATTGAGGATTATCTTGCAAGTGCCCCTTGGTGAGTTGCAGCTCTTTTCTCTGCTCTGGGATTAATCGGAAGTGCTCCAGCTCTCCATAAGCAGGCTAACAAGTGCTAACAAACGCTAACAAGTTTTGCTGGCTTGCAAAATGACCAGATTTCAATTGAATTTCAGTCATTCAAATTTGATCTACAAGTTGGAGCCACCACCTGTAGTGCAAGTCTGTGTGCACTTAGGGCTCAATAAAATAAAATAAAGTGTCGTACTGAAATGATAGAATCTTTTCTGAAGATGCTGTTTACTTACCGGTGCTCTACTCACCTGTTACCACCTGGGAACAATCACTACACAAGACACATGACAACAACATGGGTCAGAGGACAGGGACACACACACACATGCTGGTGAGGAGAAATATTCACACTGTGAAGCTACAGTCTCCACGGGAGCAGAGATTTCACAAAAGTCACCTTGAACTTAAATTATCATGTTCTGCGCCCGTCGTGGTGACTTTCTGAAGGCTCGCTGAGCTGCAGGTACTTGCCTGAGCTTTTTTTTAAAAGCCTTTAAACTGAGGAATTTCTTTATGGGAATGAACAGGGTCAGTGAAAGATTTAAAACCACTTAACCCGTGAACCGTGCTGGTGCGTTGTTTCGTGGATTTACCCGCGTGGAGTCACGTAGCGGTTTAATGACAAACTGCAGCACGTTTGGGACGCCTGTCTGATAATTAGGTGCTTTGTCATGAAGCTAACGTGGAAGTATATTTACCTTTCACTGGGAAATACAAAGAAATGCGAAGGTTTTTTGTAAAGATACAATTAGGGAGAAAAGAAAGAGGGAACAGGTTTAAGTTGACCCTTTTTCTCTCAATGTTTACGGGGGGATATCAGATCACTGGAAGGTAAAACAGACAAGCTTTTAACACTGACAGGGAGACGGAGGGACTACTGGGTGTTTCACTGAGATGCAGCAGCATGTTCCTGAACATCCTCCAGCATCTCGGTACGTGGATTTCAGACAAAAGACCTCAAACAGACAGAAGGTAAAGGGGGCAGGGAAGGCTTGAGCGCTTGGTGAAAGCTGTCGGTGTAATCCTAGTCATGTTACTGGTGTGGGAACACCTCTGCACCACATCCACACAGTCCACCCAGACAGTTCACCTGTGTTACCTGCCAGCACTCATTGTTACAGAGCTACAAAGGCCCCAATGCATTCAGGACGATCTCTGGAAATTTCGACCGCGACTCTCTCGCTTCTACACGTCCTACTACATGACAGTTTATCGTTCTAATTTTTTTTTTTCTATCAATTCAATTTTTTTTTTTTACTTATTTATTTTCTTCTAAAGTGGCAGGAAAAAGAATGTGAGCTCTTTAGAGTTTTGGAGTTTCCTCCCTGGAGTTCATTTAACTATAAAAGATGGTCCGACCTTCACCGGACTCACCGTATTAGCCAAGCACAATGTTTTTAAGCTGTTAATCCACATACAATTAGGACTTTTCATGCCGTTATGTAACAGGCTCATTAAACATTCAAGTTGCACGTGGGAAAGTAATTGAACGAATAAACTAATTACTTCAGCGAAAGCGAATTAGAGTCAGTAGATTGCAGGAGTCAGGAGTCTGGAGGTACACTGACTGGCAGATGTGAACCATGTCTCACAAAAATTAGATCCCTGGAGACGTAGAATCAAGAGTAACTGATCTGCATGAGGTTGAACTGGCAAAGAAAACTCAAAGTGTTTATCCAAAACGTCAATATAATATCAGCATAGGTTAGGAGACGTTTGCAGATACAGTAGGACACATCAAAGAAAATCCACCCACAGAAATGGCGTCAGAAAAAGTAAATCTGCCTTTTGGAGGGACACAGTCAGAGCTTAGACCTTAAACCCAGAGATGCTGTGGAATCAGAGCCATTAAGACAAGACATGCACTGATGCATCTGAGCTGAAGCGTTTTTTTTTTTGTTGTTTTTTTTAAAGGGAAACAGTCAAAAAATTCCTCTTGAATGCTGAGCAGGTCTGATCCAGAGCTAGCAGAATCACACGGTTGGAGTCACTGCTGGCAAGGGAGGGCTGACCTGCAATTAACTCCGAGGGGTTGGGTTCACATACCTTTTCTTGCCACTGCAAGCAATCAAAATAGACAATTAGAATCAAAACTCTGCTTCTTAATCTATTGAGGTTGCATCTAATTTGCAGTTAAAGCTGAACAAATGCCCTTGAAGTCCACTGACAGATTTTAGGGAGAGCGTTCACATTTAGGAACCGACTGTGAGGAGTTACCTCAGTCGGATTTATGTGTGAATGAATGCTGCATAGTATTATGCAAGTGTGTGTGCCTGTGTGTGTGCGTCCCTTGTTCTTACTGACCTGGGCTGGAGGTGCCTGGAGTGGCGGGGGCGGCCCCTCGGCCTCGACTCACCAACAGGGCCTCCTGGTTTTCAGCCAGCGCTTGTTTTGCCAGGTAGTGCTCCCTCTTGATCTTCAGCTCCAAAGACTCGGGGACGTCAGGTACGATCCAGTCAATGGCTCGCAGCACGAAGAACACAACATGCTGGGGGGGGAAGCAACATGGAGGCGGCAAATGAAAGCTCTCATCACACCGAGGAAACCCTTAACAAGTCTAAAATTGATTTTGAGCACAGGAAAGACCGGGTTTAAAATGTGAGAAGTTCTGGTTCTGAACACAACACAGAGTATATTACTACAGAACATTTTCTTGTGTCTGATCTCACTAAAAATACTAGAAAGGAAAAATGAGTATGAAAAAAAGCCAACTCTTAAAAAGAAAATTATGGAAGGAAAAAAAGAAAAGTGTCTAAATTGACAACAATGCATCAGAGACCGACTGAGGATATACGTATGGAACAATATATGTATGGAATTAATACAACTTCAGACATAAAATCAACAATCAATAGAGAGGCAAAGCAGCTCCCTTCATACCTCAAATGCAATGATAAAACCAAGTCGGACAGCAAGGAGTTCCCAGTAGAAGAGAGTGTAGTTTCCATCGTTGTCTCTGAATGCTTTGTACCTAAAAAAAATGATCAAAAACAGTGCTGCATTGCATGCTGGGTAAGAGTTAATGTGTTAGTGTGATACCATGCTGCAGTGGGAGAACACAAGATCAACCTGAACAGGTTTAAATATCAGTAACACTGCCCTCTATTGGTCAAGTTTAAATTTGAAAAAAAGTACAGTAGATGCCCAAAAGGTCAAGAGAATATTTATAGACCTGTGAGGCACTATTTTCCCAAAGGATAGATTCTTATGGAAAGACATCATCAATGCAGCTGTGGAGAAGCAAGGTATTGTGGTTGAAGTGGTCAGACAGAGACATCCCTCTCTAAAAATCCCACTGGGAAGTTTCAAAATTATACCTGCATGACTCACGGGCTCTGAGAAGGAAAATCCCCTGATGTAATGAAACAAAGACTGAACTATCTGAAGCAGAACGTGAGCAGGAAACCAGGCAGCGAGCGAGATTAATACCATCCATCCAATCAAACATGGGAGACGCAGCATCGCTCTGTGAGGAGATTCTCCAGTGTGTGCAGAAAAAAACACAAAGGAGCGCTGTAGAAAAACTTTACCAAAATATCCAGAACTTTCGCCAGGTGAGAAAAATCCTACTCGAAAAACGAGACAAACTCCGGAAAACTTTTTGAAAGTTCTGTAATGGCCTGGTTGGAGATTAGACCCAACGAGGCTGAAAATGGCTATGCACGGATGCTCTGATCAAACCTGGTTGAGTATTAAAGCAACACAAAAGAACTCCCCTCTAGCTCCCCCTGCAGGCCTGGAAGTCACTTTGTGACACTGTTAAAGACCGTGTGGTCCCTTGTTCAGTCACTACCTCATTCGGTCTCTTCGTCGCCTCCAGGTCTCAGTCCATTGACAGCTAGCCAGTGCTTCCTAAAACCAAGCAAATATTCCTTCAACTGAAACTGATATTTCAACAAAAAAAAGAAAGGTCTTTGTGCTGTTGGAGCGTTTCTGCCAATAAAACAGGAAATCGCTCCAAAAGGAAAGGAGTTTCCGAGATGACCTGACACTGGCAGCGATATCAGAGCTGCCTTAACCAAAAAAACACTGTGGAGAGTGGATTATGGATTTATCATATTAAAGCACGAAGATTTAATTAAATTTCATCCTGAAACACAACAGGATGTGGAATAAATGGAAGGGCCCGGAAACCTTACTCATGTTCTCATACGAGAAGCTACCCGAGACGTCTCAAATCCATTTCATTTCTGTTATACACACATGTAGATATCAGAGCACAGCACACGGTACCTGCACATGGGATACTCGGTGTAATTCAGTGGGGCGTAGGCCAAGGTGAAGTTGACGTAACCGTGGAGGTCACTGTTAAACTTGTACTGGTAGAGCAGACGAGGTAAAAAATCTGATGTGAAGGCTATTAGGAACGCCTGAGGAGAGACAAAGAACACACACGTTTTCTTCTAAGTAGTGTGAAGTCCGTTGATGATATGACGACCCGACTACCCACATTAGCGATGACGGACAGATGTGACAAGGCTTCCAGGATGTTGAACCAGACCCCGATGTTCTGAGCGCGCTCGGCCACCGGCCGGCGGTACTCGCACACGAACTTGTGGGCGTCCAGCCGGATCTCCACCCAGTTGTTGAGAAGGGCAAAGAGTGGAGCAAGAGGGAACGCCGCCACAAAGATGGTGATGAACCCAAACTGGAGCACTGCAGGGCAGATTTAATTTTAATTTGGAAAAAAAAGCAGTATGAGAGCAAATCCTTTAATTGCTGAATTCACTTATAGCAGGTGCAGTTTTGGATAATCACCCATTTCCAGATATTCTTCAAACAAGCCCCCGCACTCCACCAGCTGGTAGTCTTCTTCCCAGCGCTTGGGCTCGCTGGATCCCTTACCCCCCAGCACATTGGCCAGCGTTTTCTTCTGGCGCCAGGCCTTCACTTTGCTGCGGAGAGACGGTGACTAACATTCAGACCAGAAAAAAAAAGGCCTGATAGCGCTGACGCAGTTAAGCAGAGAAGGTTCCTCATGTATGTGAACAGTAACCACCGTCAGAAGCTAAAGTTGTTGTTAGAAAGTGAAAAAGTGTGGAAACATACGGGATAATGAACTCCTGAATGTTGTTGATGAGCTGCTTCCCCACCATGATGATGAAGAGCTGTTCAGCCAGTTCAATGAGGCAACCGCCAGGACCGCACTGTTGCATGAAAGCAAACGGACACGAGTCAGTGGAGCGTCGTTTTTAGATCCCAAGATTATACGCAGGATGACCCAAAGGAACTCAGTAAAGAATACATGAATGTTGAAGAAAGGGCATCAAAGAGGACTTACATCTTCATTTCTCATCCCAAACAAGGTTCCATAGTTGGTAGGGTAACCCACAAACCTAGTTACACAGAAAAGGAAGACACGGTTTAGCACTTTTGACCCGAACGCGTCATTTCACGACGCGTTTTCCAGCAGGGTCGGCCATGTCTCACCTTCCTTTAAAGAAAGCCACATAGAAAGGAGACGAGTAGAAGTTGACAAACTGGAAGATGAACACTTTGAAGGTGAAAGCATTGTCATACTGGGTCTGCGTTCTGTGCATCTCTGCAACACAAAGACATTAAATTACATTTTTTTTCCATCTTACTTTTACTTTGTCTTCCAGACAAAGTAATTTGAACAGGATTTTACGTAACGATGCCGCTACGTTCAGTACTTGCTGAAACCGACGTGATGAATAAAGTGTCAAAGTCAGTTTTGGAAAGAAACGACTTGTGAGAGTCAACAATTGCACTTTGCAAGCTGGATGCAACCATCTAATGCACAGGTGTCAAACTGATCTGTGAAAGGGCCGTGTGGCTGCAGGTTTTTGTTTCAACCATGCAACAAAATAGCTGACTTGTTTTAGTCTATTAACTAGTTGTCTTCAGTAAAGGTCTGAACCAGTTCATTTGACTGAATGAAACAAGTCAGTTGTGTTTCTGCATGGTTGGAACAAAAACCTGCAGCCACACGGCCCTTTATCGGATCAGTTTGACACCTCTGATCTGATGGGACATAATATTAGCAGCTTGTGAAGCCTAAGCTTTGAAATGTCATCTAGTTTTTGTTTTGTTTGCATTAACTAACAAGCATGGTTCTTCTAAGAAAACGTCTGTGACAGATGTAGCTACTATGGAAAGACAACAGTACAACGTTTTCATTGTCGAGTCTGAGTTTCCACAAGAAGAAGCCTTTTGAACCCAGTCAGACGGACGATATTCAGCTGCTCTCAAGTAAATCTTCAGCTTTGAATTAGTGGAAATCAAGTGCGAGGCTGAGCGTTGGGTTTTAAAGCATTAGAGGGCAGCGCTGACTCTTACCCCATTTAGTGAGCTGTTCAGCTAATGCAGTGTAGACCTGCCCCATCAACAGGATGAGGCCCAGATTCACGACGCTGCTGGAGATGTTGGCGATGGTCGCCGCCTGGAGACGGATTCACACGCGTATAAATGAAAGCTGCAAACATACTGCATATGAACTTTTTCACTTTATATCATGATTCCTTAAACGCAGAACACAGCAAATAAAACACACAGTAACAGAAACAGATGGATTGTAAATTGATTGAACTGGACTGTTTCTAACTGTAAACTTGTTCACGTTTCATTAGCCGACCTGGAAGGGGAAACGAATTAAATCCAAACTTCCCGCCGCGTGCGAGGTTTGTCACGCGCGTGCATACCTCCGTGCGCAGCATCGGGCTCCCTGTGCGGTACATCATCACGCTGATGATGCCACGACACATGACCACCGTCACCAGGAAGATCATCACCACGCACAGCTGCCAAAAAAAGAGACGCAGGGACAGAGGGGAAAAGAACATGTTTAGTCAATCTTATTTCACATTTAAAAAAATGTAAATACTGCAATGAAACAGTTGTTCATTGAGGTCAGAGGGGAAAGCGTAGTTATCACCTCCGCCTGCTCCATGTGCATTCCTTATACTGCTTCAGTTGAGATTTCCCCAACATGGACATTGGCAGGTAAGAATAATAGCTAAGCAGATGCTTTCTACATGAGCTCTGATCAGTTATCATTTACTGCATAAAAGATAGAACAACTGAAAACTGAATTATCTTTTCAAGATCGTCAGTCTTTGTCTTATGGGTTTGAGACCAGTGGCGGCTGGTGCACTTTTTTCCAGGGGGGGCTACACCAAAAACCAAGAAGCAAATGTAGTACGATATCGATATACGTACATTAATATCAATATATGTATATTTTAAAAATGCCTGTTTATGTTTTTGCTGAGCTGAATAACATGTTATAATAAAATATAACATAACAAAATAGAATAAAACTTTTCCTGCAATGTTCTCCTCTCAAAAGGCGTTGTTTTTAATGATTGAACAGAGTTTTCTCTTTCCATTCTTGCTAGCGAAAATACACTCTCTTCCCGCGGACTCCTTCTGGCGCAGTTTGACAGATGTGCCGTGAGCCGGTTGCTCTCTGCTGCCACCCTGTGGCTGACAGAGTGTGTACAGCAGCACCATTCAAATGAATGCTGAGGGCGCAGGTTATGTGCGCCTGCGCCCCACCAAGCTCCTATCTCTTGTATTGAGAGGATCGAACTGCGCATGTACAACTTATAGCGAGAGTGAATGGACGAAAAAACTGCGCCCCAGCCGGAAACATTTGACCTATCCGTGACTTTAGACATCATAAAACATATTTTAATCTATATTTTATTGTAGATTACACATATTACTCATTAACTTTATAATAATTAAGTACCATAGTAATTTTAAAACTATACAGTATATATTTCAAAGTAATTAAGTCTTCTTCACTTAAGTTCTTGGATGTGGGGAGAGGTGGCGCGGCGTTCTAGCGCCCTCTATTGACCAGCCGCCACTGTTTGACACCCTGATAATAAAATTCTGTTTATGCTCTGATTAAGATTAAGCAGCAGGTAGACATGTTCTGGAAAATATACAACACAATGTAGAAGTTTATCTTGGATGCAGCATACACAGTTAGTCTGTGATTATCAAATCATACAGAACCCTGTGGGCATAAGGGTTCAGGTACCACCGAACTCCACCTCTCTTTCTCATCCAGATCACAGGCGTAAAAGCTCAAGAGACAGTGAGCGTTGGAGACGCGTCACAGAAACCTCAGATAATGAGACGGATCCGAAGTGAGCAGCTGGTCGTGTTAAAGCTGAGCAGTTATACAGGACGTTCTCCACCCTCTTCACCAACAGGGGAAGTGATTTTTGGAGGGAGGGTGTTAAACGCTCCTCCTGTAGAGCTCCGAACTCCCAAAGACACAAAAAGATGGCTTCCCTTTAAGGTGCTGCACACCTGCAGTCGTTTGCAATGTTCTAGTCAAATGTTGCATCATCATATGTGATAATTATTGTGGTAAATAATCACAACAAGCTGCACTACAGGTCGCTGACATTTATGAGACTTTAGCTGCTCCCCCATACTGCACTAAATTAAAAAAAATTTAAAACATTTGTATGAAATACAAGAGAGCACCTTAAAGGACAGAGAAGTAGTTTAGGTCACCAAGTCCAAGATGAGTCATCAAAATGTCTTAAATTATTTTTCAGGAAATGAAAAAAATTTGTTTTTGTAACTGTTGAATCAAATGTTGGTATTCAGGTAATTTAGACTGAAAGACATATAATAATAATCATTATTATTATCATTATTATAATGATAATAATGATAATAATAGCAATGATCATAATGTTTACATTTGTATGAATGAAAGAAAGAGAATCACCACTTTCACTGCACGCAATAAAAAATATAAAGCTGAAAGGAAAGATCTGAAGTTGAAAATGGGCAGTTGCTGCTCACCATCAACACGATGACCATGGAGCCGGTGACCATGCGTGACAGCCGGGTCTTTTCTGGGAAGTAGGGCTCTTTGACCCCGGTCACTGGGTTCTGCTCCATAGACGGGGCCATGGCTGCAAACTCCGGTCGAGGACGCTCCTGAGAAAAACCCAGAGAAGACACGGCGATCAACATCAAGAGTTCTGCTGTGACGAAAGAAATCCAGCTGTGGATCCAGAACCGGACACTCCAGATCTGTGAACCTGCGATACGCTGATGATGGAAAACAAAGAGATAAAATCCTGACACCTCCTCCTCGTGGAAGTCCATGCAGTCCCAGTGGTGAGCCAGAGTAGCCATCTTTCTCTTCCAGTACTCCAGGAAGGTCACAGCCCAGAAGGACATGAACACGCTGAAGAACACCGTACCTGGATGGTCAAACAGGTAGCCCATCTGAAACGCACGAATGCACGCCACAGACATCAGCTCCCAGCCCGTTGAACCTACTGGTTATTCACCAGTTAGAGAACGTGAGCGTGGTTTACCTTGGCCATGGTGCAGATGTCAGACATGTTCCAGGCCTTACACGTTTTACAGAGTGGACACATCAGATAATTAGCTCCGCTGTTACAGATGTCCTCACTGACAGACACAAACACTCAGTTAGTTACAAGAAGGAAACGTGCTGACCAGAAGTGCTGGTCCTGATAAATCTGATGCTCTATGATCACATACTCAGAGTTGTTTATATGAGAGCTCAGGCTTGGTTGGAATGAGACATGAATCCATAAGTATTTCTTTGAAATTAATTTTTCTTAAAAAAAAAAAAAAAAAGTATGTAAATCATTCGACCAGCATTCTGCTAAGAAGAAGAGCTTCTCCACTTTACTTTACTGCATAAGATTATATTTGTGTGAAGAATATAAATACAGTGATCCCTTGCCAATTCGCGCTTTAGGTTCTGTGGTTGTAGTTATTTGCAGGTTTTTCAGAAATATATAATATATAAAAAAAAGAAAAAATAGCGGAAACATCACAGGATGTTGTGCGCGTTCTCTCACAGCGAAGAAATGCTGTGAGCCAGCCCAGCCCCTTTAAGAATGTGGCCTTATGGGTAATGTAGGGTGTGTGTCGTGGGACGGCAGAACGAAAACGGGGTTAGATGAAAAGTGTAGTGAGCATCAACAGCAGCCCAGCGTGTATAGATTTACATTCTCTGTTAACCGACAGGAGCCCAACAATACAACCTGTGTGATGTTACAAGTTCCTGCAGTGCCAGAATAAAGTGCTCGTTCCATGCAGAGAAAACCGGACTTTTTCTTTTGTTGTTATTAGCGTGTTAGCCGCTAATTACGAGCCAAAAATAGCACAATACCAGCGGTTTGTTTACTACGGTTCAGAGACCAGAGGCTGTGAAGGTAACAGAAAGACCACAGTTGAGCCTTTGTCTTGTTTCGCTGCAGTGCCTCGCTACTTTTTTGCAGTTTTTAAACATATTTTAAACACATTATTTAGGCTCGGGGGGCTCCCATTAACCGCGAAAAATAAGGGATCACTGCATATGGGTAAACAACTAAAAAGGCAACACGAGGTTACACAAGTAAAGGTTGTGTTTTGAGCCCACCGGCTCCATAAATGTGGATAATAAACCTGCGACAGAAACACCTGATGGTGGCTGTGCAATTATGGCATTTTTTTTAATGCATAATAGACTTTATGTTTTACTGCGCTTTGATAAACTTCTGAATAAGTTTGAGTTTATTTTCCCAGAAATCCCAGACTGCCTTAGAGGAAAAGCAATAACACGCTTATTTGTTTTCTCTTAGTTTGATGTTGGATAAGTAGATCAATACTAATCATGTCTGCACATTAAGGGCTGAATTATGGCTGGTGCCAGATATGGCCTGTAAGCGCAGGTTTTGATGCAGTTCTGCAAAAACACAGGATCAGAGTGTTGATTTAAGTAACCTTAACTGACCCTTCGAGGCTGTTTGGGCTCATTATTTTTCTGCCTATTCATTATCTGTATCCTCTGGCTCCTTGAAGAGGTTATGATTTATTACAAACGTGACAGTTTTACCCACTGTAACTGAAACAGCATAAATAAGATCTAAATTTAATGAAAGTTATGCAGTCATGGCACTGCTAATTTTAAATATATGGTACCAATATATGGTCTATAACAACAGACATATTCATGCATGCCTGCAAGAAAAAAAAAAGATTGATCAAACATTTTTTTCAGTTTTTTTCATCAGATACAGATTTTATGCATTTAGTAAGTGGGAGTAAGATGACAGAAAACGAGGGCGGAGATCCAGCAAAGGACATGCAACGAAAAGCACTCGCTGGACTCTCTCTCTGCATCTTCAATCCTCTGGATGTTTGAAAGGTGTGGCTCTGTATGCGATGCTTAGTCACTCCTCAGCGTGTGTTTTGTGAAGCAGCTGCAGACTCACGCTGGTGTGTTGCTGCCCATGGACATCACTCCAGACACAAAGATCAGGGTTCCAACCACAGCCGCCGGCAGCAGCCAGGCAGTGTAGAAACCTGCAGGGATGCAGCGCCTCATTAGACTGCGGCTCTTAGCTGATGCAGGGAGGAGATGTGCCATTATACAGCTGCAATCACGCTAATACTGGAGACTTCACACTTCAAGGATAACGGCGTTATCGTCTGAAGTGTGTGCCCTTATGTTTTCTCTCGACACAGTCCATGCTACGGTGATCTCTCTGTTCAGATAAACTGGATATCACTTCCCATGCAAAATGCTCACATCTGTTTATTTGAAAAAAGATTATTATCAATGAACTGTGGATTTGAGTCAGAGAAACTTCCCCAAACTGTATCCGCAACACTGCTTTACTTTACAACCGGTGCTTTAAATTGGGAGCCGTAATGACAGGTCTGGAAGTGCCCAGAGGGTACAAAACTGAGTCAAACTGGAAAAATCTCCTCCACACGTGGAAGCGCACTCGTTACTCCCTGTAAATACGTCTTAATATTTACCCAGCCATGCGAAGTAGAGGGCAATCTTCTCTCCAAAGTACTCCCGGATATGGTCAAGTGGCTGATACTTGTACCATTTGCACCAGCGGGCCCAGTAGTAGTAGAGAACCTGCCTCTGGTTCAGCTCTTCAGGTCGGATCTCATACTTAGGGAGCTGAAAAGGGCCCTGCGGGAAGTCGACACGCTGCCGGTTAGAAGGGAAACTGCAACAAATCTGGTTATCGAACAGATGATAATGCGTTACCTCGTGCAGGGGGAAAGCTGCTGTGTAGGCTCCTTCATTCACCAGCCTGTCCACGCCAACCTCAGCCCTCTTTCTTTTCCCGTACACTGTCCTGGCGAGAATCTCGTACACCTGGAAAAAAAAAAAATGCACATAAGATGCTTCCTCCATGGAAAAAACAAACCAACCTAGAAACCATCCAACGTCTAAATATGTTGTGATAGCTGTGATACTTACAACACGGTGTCTCTGTGTATTACTGAAATATGTCTCACGGTCTTCGTACCCAAGGAATCTGAAACAGGGAAAAGAAAAAAAATATATATATATCATTCATATACTTTAGAATTTAAATGAGCTGATGCAACTATTGATTACCATTACCCAGCACTCACCTGTTCATCTTTGATTTGCGAAAGGCACATGTGTAATAGTCCACCGGTCTGTTTGGCACCGACTCCTTCATTGCGTTAGGGATGCACAGTCTTTGCAGTACCAGAGCAGACATGTTCAAGTCCAGATGTGGCTGCGCCTGAGAGCCACGCACACACTTATTCAGTTTAATATATTTGCTATTCCTCTTTCAAATATAGAAGATTATTCTGGAAACATGGTAACCAGTGCTAATGTCAGGGACACTTAAAAGCTATTTGTTTAAAGGTAGGGTAAGCAATTTCTGGATGCCATCACATCTGCTCATATTTGTACAAGGCAGGTCTGAATAAACACATCCCACCATGAGCACAAAAACAGAAATGTCTAAGATCCAGAAAAGCTTTTTATCTGGGCTCAGATTCACTCAAGATGGACTGAGATAAAGGGAAAAACTGTGCTACCTGAGTGGTCCTGCCATAATCAATATCAAAAATCACCAACCGTTAAAGGACTAAAACTTTAGCTTAGAAATGTTAAAAGATAAACAGCTTTGCTGACCTGCAGCGGAGCTCTAAGGCAAAGTTCTTCAGCATAATACACCAACACATCCCAGGGAGCACTGATCTTAAGAAAATGAATGGTTTTCTTCTCATTTGCTTTTTCCTCCTGAAGGAAAGAGATGTGGCAGGAAGGTTATCCAGCGATAAATAAAAAGAAAATGAATTCAAACTCAGTGAAATCCTCTTGGGTACCTTTTCCATGAGCAGTCCAGCACTCTCCAGATTCTGAACAAACTTCTCTCTCCATTGCGCCAGCTGTGCTTTTCTCCGTTCAGACCTGCTGTTCTCCTCGGCGGGAACGCCTTCTCCCTCCCCGCCGATCACCTCGCTTCTCCCCTTCCCTCGCCGCTTCCTCCTCGAGCGAACCTCCCACACCAGCACAAAGTCTGAACCCAGAGTTAAAGGTCATATTAAAAGCAGAAATGTATTTCCCATCACAGCCAATACAATGGGTGCGTTTACATGAGAAGTTTAATTCCTCTTTAATTCAGAATTAAAGTTAAAGCCGAATAAAAGTTACCATGTAAACACTTAATTCCATATGAAAATGTCAATTCTGAATTAAACTTAATTCCGAAGTAAGTGGCTGGTTTATTCCCATTTTAATTCCGCATTAAGTAATTCCGCGGTCATGTATACACTCATTCCTCTTTAAATTAATTCCCGTCTTTCTGCGCATGCTCGTTCTCTTGCCCGTCTGTCGCGATCAAGCTTATATTCCGGCAGCACGCAGTAAACGGTGTTCAAGAGCAGAGATGATTTATTTAATAAATAGCTTGGAGGAACTGGAAATAATTAAAAGAACAGATGGCAGGAAACATTAAAATTGTGAGCTTTTCAAAGCGGCCAGGTTAAATGAAGGAGGTTTCGCAGATAGAGACGCCACCCAGGTCAAAAATAAGTGAAATGTTGTTGCTAACCAAGTTAGCTAAGTTTGTTTTCTTCCGGTAGATGTAAAGACGTCCGCCCCCCCTATCCAATCAGAACCCTTCACAACCCCCAGACCTAAAGCGGAGTTGGATAAAGCCGAACAAATGTGTTCCATGTAAACCTTAATTCGGAATTACTATTTCCATGTAAACTTGAAGGAAAATAGTTTAATTCGGAATTATTTAATTTCTAAGTTTAATTCCGAATTAAAAAACATCATGTAACCGCAGCCACTGTGAGGAACTGATGCTGCGTACCGATTTTAGTTCTTCCATCCCTGAAGTAGTTCCCAAGCTGTGGAACCGACTGGTTCTCTCTCGTATTACAGTGAAGGTAAATGGGATCGCCGCCATCTTCATCGGCAGCGGCGGCTGAAAGCTGAAGACATTTACATGATTTTAGCAAATAAATAAATTAGGGCTGGGCAACACTTAAAAATTTTAATCAGGATTAATCGCATTATTTCCCTGATTAATAACGATTAATCACATTGTATACGCAAAATTAAATAATGAATTCAAAAAGGGTGTAAAGGTCACTTTTATTTAAATGTTCTGCTATATGAACTAAAGTGTCATAACATTTGTTGTTCAAAGACTTTCAACATCAGCACTTGTCAGTGACACATATTTAGTGTAAATCTCATCTTAAAAAATGTCACATAAAATAAAGCTTATTGCCACTGCCAGGGCATTAATGTCATCCTGTTTTTATAAAATATTTTTTAAAAGTCTACAAACAAAATCCAACAAAATGATTGTGGCTCAGCACAATCAGAACATTAAAACAGGTAATTTCTGAGGTAACAGCAGAAACTTTTAACGGGGAGTTCAACTTGTCAGTTGTTACAAATAACCTTGTTTCTGTCGAATCCTCCGTCTGGGAAAACTTTAAAATGAAAATGTTTATGTTAAAGTTCAGTAACTTTACCAATCCGTGTATCAATAAAAAAAAAAAAAAAAAAAAAAAATTGACATTTTACTACGTTTTTCATTTTTAATTTAACACATAAAAAGAAAAAAAAATGCCTGTTTTTTTAATATTTCAATTTTAGACTTAGATAAAAAATACAAAATGAAAAAACGGGCCACAGAACTGAATTTGTTTTATAATCGAGGACTCGACTTTCAATTGTCATTACACATCTGTGCCACTAGATGGAGCTGCACTGCAGTAACCAGCTAGAGAACAGCAGGACAGTGAACACATGGAGCAGATCTGATGGAACATGGAGGAATGACGCGAAAGATTTGTTGCAGTCCAGAATTTTTTTTCCAGACAGAATTGTTAATATTGCTACCTGAGTCGCTACGCAAACTGTAAAGTTCACGGATTTTTACTGTTTTCCATGGCTGTTTTAGCTTTTTCGCATGTTTACCTGCCAATTGTCTTCAGGTTCCGCAGCAGCCAGAAATAAATGAATGCGTTAACGCGATAATAAAGTGTTAACTTGCCCAGCCCTAAAATAAATAAATATACAAAATGCCTTGACCACGGACTTTTGTGCAACTCATATAAATATAAAAGCTTCCTGTTTAATGACCAGAGAAACATGAGACAGAGCATGATCAGAGCTTTTTCTTAGAGATGCACCGATTATTTTTTGATGTTCTAGACATCTTACACTTGTCTTCATATGAATTTTTATAGACATAAGCTGTGCTGCCCTGTTCTCTTTCTCTTTTTCGACCCATTCAACCAAGTCTTTCTAAATGTAATTGACTAAATGTTGTGAACTTAGATGTCCTAACTGAGGCTCTCATAAACTGAGGCGTAGCCGGGGTTTTTGTGTGTTTTTTTTCTTCTGAGCGTTGATGGGTGAACCTGCTGGAACGCCGACTCCTGGGAAGAATGACGGCTGTCTTGAGCGCATTGCACTTGTCAGTAATGTTCCTCACCACAGAGTAATGGACTCCAAATCATTTACAAACAACCTTACAGTGATCCTTTATTTTTCGCAATTAATGGGGACCGGCACCCCGCTGCGAAAATCAAAATCCACGAACAGGAGCCGGAGCCCCCCGAGCCTAAATAATGTGTTTAAAATATGTTTAAAAACCAAAAAAAAGTAGCGAGACACTGCAGCGAAACAAGACAAAGGCTCAACTGTGGTCTTTCTGTTACCTTCACAGCCTCTGGTCTCTGAACCGTAGTAAAGAAACTGCTGCTATTGTGCTATTTTTGGCCCGTAATTAGTGGCTAACAAGCTAACAACAACAACAAAAGAAAGAGTCTGGTTTTCTCTGCATGAAACAAGCACTTTATTCTGGTACTGCAGGAACTTGTAACATCACACAGATTGTATTGTCTAACCCCATTTTCGTTCTGCCATCCCACAACACACATGCACCATTACCCATAAGGCCACCTTCTTAAAGGGGCCAGGCTGGCTCACAACAGTTCTTCGCTGTGAGAGAACCCACACAACATCCTGTGATGTTTCCCCAATTTTTTTTTTATCATATTATGTATTTCTGAAAAATCTGCAAATAATTAAAACTGTGGAACTTAAAGTGCAAATTGGGTTAGGGTTAGGGATCCCTGTATAACCCTTTCCAGTTTTATCAGCCACAGCAATTGCTTCTCTCAGGTCGTTGCTGATGTCTTTCCTCTTTGGCATTTTGTTAACACGTACCTGAATACTCCAGACTGCCAGATCTATCCATCCGTTATCTGTACCAGCTTCTTCCCATTAACATCAACCCTGAGCTGTTCTCCAGCTGAGCTTGCATTTATCAAACTCTAAACTCTGGTAAGTTTTTATTCCGGCATATGTTCTCATTCTGATGGTATATGACTGGGCAGTAAAACGATCTGGCGCCCATCACTGGGTCTTCCTGTCCCAGTAAAAACAGCCACGGTGAAGACAGATTGTAGCGGGGTTTGGGTGTGTCACCATCACCATGAAATAATGTATTTAGTTGGCTGAAAAGATTTGATTTCCGGGAGCCTGATCTGCCGGTGACCCGTCAACCAGCCAGTTCTGATCACCCGCTGAGCCATCAGTGCATCTTCATCCAGAACAACAGCAAAAAACTAAGTGCTGTTAAGTGATGTCTCACTAGAAGCTATTATTGATGCATTGGAACTCATTAAGTCACTAAAACATGATAGGATCTAATACTGCAGACATTTAATGTAGGTTGAAAGCCTTCCAGATTCCTGCCACATGTCCAGTCTGATTCAGGTGCGAAAGGTTGAGGCGGAGTAATTAATCACCACACACTGAATGCGCAGCTATTTTAAAATTTATCCACTTTAGTATTGTAGAGGGGGAGAAAACAGAAAGTATAACAGTGCTTACAAATCGTGGTGGGATAAAAGCCCCGTTGTGCAGACTGCCATAGTTGTCTGTGGTTTGTGCTTCACCGCAGCTGTCCAGATCCAGGAGAACCTCTCTGTCGCCTCTCAGCAGCTCCGAGCTCTTCCTCAGCATGATGACAGAAAGTCCTGCAGTCACACACATACAGGGCATTAATGATTCACATCAATTCTGCAGCATCAGAAGAAAAGGAAAAAAAAAAATCAGCAAATGTCTCTAAATGCATCCACAGATGGCTGCTTCATCAATGAAAGAGCCAGAAGAGCTGAAACTGTACCGTTGCTGCTGTGAAAATTAGGCTGCTGCTGAAGTCTGGATGTGGAGCTCTCCTCGTCCTCCTCCTCTTCTCCTCCTCCTCTTCTTCTTTTCTTCTGCATCCCTCAAGCTCCCCGGCTCCACTGCATTGGCCGCGGACTACCGTAATGGATGTAGCGTGCGGGCAGTAGCTTCCACAGTGCTTCATTGCATCTGAGGAAATACAGACTGCGCATTTCCCCATCATCAATAATGTAACATTCAGTCAGACCCAGAGAAGGGCTCGGCTGCAGCAACTTTAATTTCTATAACTATGTAAGACACATCAAGCATGGCGGTGGGCTTAGAGGGCGTGAGGGAAATTCCTGTTTTGAGTAATCCCTCATCCGCACAGTCTGTTTTATCTAGTTCATATGAACCACACAGCATTTACATAAATTATTAACAGCACCACCACAGAGCTCCATCAGCTGTACTTTCTCACTGGCATGACACTAACACTGTACAAGCCTGCAAGCAAGGATGACTAACACTCAATAAAACCCTCTAATCTGACAAGCACCAGGGGTGTAGACAAAGAAGAACGTGACAGGGTGGAGATGGAGTGACAGGTAAAAAGGTGAAGATAAACCAGTTTTATGCACCACATCATCAGGGTTAACTGTTTTTTTTTTTTTTTAATGAAAAGACTGCATTTAAAATGAGCATAGTTTAAAAAATTTAAGTCTAAAGAAAGCTTCATTACATGGCATTCTGGGAAATTTATTATGAAGACTGATCTAAGTAACCCTTACAAGTTTCCTTTTTTTTCCCAGCTCAACGCTTTCAGAATATCTGAATAATCTTCACATCTGTACTTTTAAGGACATAATGAACTCTTGCTTTAATGTTAGAGTCTTGGAGGATTCCTCTTCCTTAAATAAAGCCACTATGTAGGAATACCATTTTGGACCAGACAGGGAAAGCAGGGCCTGACCTCTAGTGGAACACAGAGGTACTACAAGCCTCGCTGGCCCGTCCCAGCTGGACTCATAAGCACAATATTGTCAGCAGATCTGGAGGCTCACATGTAGTTAGAAACAGCTAATCAGAGCAGCTGGAAGGTTGCACCATCTTCATCTTGATGTTTCAATCTCTTTAATCTCTAATTAGTTTGTTTTTCACTGAGCGTGAATTCATCTTTTTTTTTTTTTTTTTTAACTAAACCTGCCCTGTGATGGACAGGTGACCTGTCCAGGTTGTACCGCTGCCTTTCACCTGAAGAGAGCTGGGATAGACTCCAGCAGATCCCTGTGACCCTGCAGAGGATTAACCGGGCATAGGTAATGGATGGATGGATGGATGGATGGATAAACTAAACCCTTTGTCCCAAGCACTCTTTTCTGTAACAGATAATTTGTTGATATGAATCTCAAAGTCAGACTTTCCATATAAGACATCACTGTATCTTCATGGTCCTTGAACGCTCTCCTGCTGGCAGATCATCTCAGTACGTGGTCGTTTTTTTTTTTTAAACATTGTTTTCATTGCATTTTTGACATCTCTGGTTTTTGATACATTTTCTAGTTGGATCCAACTGTTTTTTTTTTTTTTTGGTATATGCAGAGAAAACTGCAGTGCTTCAGTATTAATGATGCTTAATAACTAGTTGAAAACATGGTAACCACAAAAGGATGCAAAAGCATTAACTGAACAAGTGGTAACATGTTGCCCCAGCAACTACAGACTACAGGGGAAAAGAAAAGAGCTCTGGGACCCCCCCCCAAAAAAAAACAAACTGTCATCTCAGGAGCCAAAGTTCCAATACAGTTTATTAGGTTACGCAGTCCATTTTACAAAGGTTCATTTGTACATTCATCCCATTATGAAGAGTATAAAACCTTCAGGACATGCACGTCTTTATGTCGGAATTTAGAGCCTTTTATTCTTCATTTGTGCTTTATTTACATCCCATTAAGCCGATACTATAATACAAATATTACATGCAGTACGCAAGTATGAACAAAAAAAAATCAAAAAAGCTTTTCAAAGCATCACTTAAAAGACGTCATCCATCATTGGCCAGCAATGTTCCACATTAAAAACACTGCTTAGACCTTTTACTTTCTCCTTATATACACTTCACAGGCCACAACCCTAAACACATGTTCCTTGATGAACTTAACCTCTCAGGTTAAGTTCAGTGATTGCAACAGTCCCCCCCTCCCCAGTTCAAAAGTCCTCCAGATTTGAGAGGGGGGTGAGTTTTCAACTACCCAACCTACTTTGTTACCCACTGAATCATTAAATAACCTTTTCCAGGTGTTGCCATCACTCTCTCTGGGTGCAAGACGACTAGAATGATGCACTGAGCAACAATCAAAAAAACTAAAAAAGGAAATATTAAAGACACTGTATGAAGAAAATTGCAATGACGAGACAGAAACGTAAGCACACACAATGTGACTTAAGGTTGTTCTTTTGTTTAACTTTTCCACCTGAGATTAAATGTCTTTGTTAAAGAGCAACAGATGAGTGAGACCGAGTGGCACTTAGAGCGACTTAAAGCACTGATTCCCACCGACGGGCCTCCAACTCACACAACTCATCTTGTGTGTGAACAGTCCTGAAGCAGAAAAGCCGCCGCCGCGCTCTGCGGCTGTTGTTTCTCTGCTGCTGCTGTTTCTCTGCTGCTGCTGTTTCTCTGCTGCTGCTGTTTCTCTGCTTCGCCCGTCCTGCTTTGGGAAGTAGCAACGAAGACGAGACAAAGGAGAGAACACAGGCTCTCATCGACGCTCCTGTCATTCAGATGCAAAGCCAGAACGCTCCGGGTGGTCGCTCACTGACGCTCTGTCGCTCACTGATGCTCCGTCACGTCGTTGTGGATTTCCAAATGGATCGGGGCGGTTTAATGAGGATGGCTTTTTTTTTTTTTTGACATGACAGCTGTGTGCAAAAGGCTGCAGTCGGCTGTTTAAACACTTCAAACAGGGTGCTGCTTCGCATTTTGAAGCAGTTCATATTCAACAAACGAGTTTTGGTGAAATAACATTGAAAGAAAAAGCACTTTAGCGTCACCTTATTTTACCTACGATACAACATGTGGAGGAAACTTGCATGTGCCTAAAGAGAAGATTTCAAATCCAGTACACATATATAGACACGTCACTCAAAGGACATCAAAATAATGCAGTCAACTAAACTGTACAGTGTAAGGCATCTAATACAAAATAAAAATAACACTTCACATAGTTCAAACAAGGTGTCACTGATTTTTCAGCTCACAAGGCCACATTGTCATTGATACATCAGGAGTATCGTCACACGCAAACTATTTTACATTTAGTAAAGTACGGAAACACACGAGGACAAACAAATGAGTGGTTTCAACAATCAAACAGTTTTCATTTAATGCTTGAGTTGACAGTTTCAGAGCACGTAAAAAAAAAAGTAGTGGGTTAGTGACAAGCCCTTACACACCCCAGTCAAGGTACAAGCTTATGAGCGATTCACTCTGGGTGTGAGAGGACACACCTGGTTTTAAAACCCCCTCAGAGGTGGAGCGCACAGCTGGAAGCACCTCTGTTCACACCTGGCTCTAACATGCGTCTCCAACGTGTGTCTTGAGTGGCAGCTCGTCATCCGACGTCTCTACCCCGCAGTAAAAGAAACGTCTCAAAATAAACGCAGATAAGTAGGTACATGACTTCTGCCTGTAAAGACCGAGCGCCTTATTTTATTTTGCTGGAGGCAGCAAACAACAAATAGAAGAATCTCTTTCCTCTAAACTGTTCTTTTTTTTTTAACTTTCTCAGCTTTATTTATCAGATGAACTACAAATATGACAGAAGACAGATTGAAACAGAAATATGGCATGTCAGGAATTAAAACTAGCTGTTGTACTTTCACACTTTAATGCGGTTGACGAACGAATGAGGATGTTATTCTGCGAACGAGGCAGACGTTACTGATGAAAGTGAACCTTTCATCGTGGATCCTCCCAAAAACAATGAGGCCACATGTGTCCCGGTCCACCTCAGGACATGGTGTGAGGGACCGAATCTCAGTGCTTCCTGGGTGCGTCTCCACCTGTGATCTGATCACTCAGAGTGGATCTTAACACCAGGTGTGAACGGTTTAAAGTCGTGCAATCCTCACTTTAATATCGGATGAGTCGACAGGCTCGAGGTTGACAAAGATCATTCTAATATCCACATGATCCTAAAAACCCTGAACTGGAGGAGCTGCAACGCCTCACTGAACGGACGATGGCACCAACAACTGATGCAAAATAAAAACGAGAAGCCAAGGGAGCGCGTTGCTCCGTCGATAAAAGATTCATCACACAGGCTGAAAGTTTCACTTTCACACGTAGTTGAGTGGAAACGAGCATCTGATGACTTCAAATACACAATTCTGTACCGTTTAGCGTCATCACACAATCACAGTCTGGTAACAGCTGTTCCCATTCTCTCTGGAAGGAAATAAAACGACATTTTAAATCAAAGCCACGACTAGTATAAATAAAAACAAAGACTTAAAAAAAAAAAAGTGCAATTCTGCATGGAAACCTGGACTTGTTTCCATTAAGTGGAAAGAAGGCAAATCTGTTGCACTGACAATTTTTTTTTTTTTTTGTCAGTGACATTTAAACTGATAGATTTCAGAAAAGACATCACAGATATTAGCTATCTGGGGTGCACGTGTAAAGGTTCCAGGCGAACGTCAGGCTCTCATTTTTACAAGCTACTATATAACGCGCGTTTTAAAGATAAGTCATTGTAGAAGTGCGTGCTCTGAGAAAAAAAAAAAAAAACTAATCTGAATATCAGACATTTACACAACCGTCAGTGTTTCTGCACTGAAACAACGTTGTACTTTTGTACGACATTAAAACCGGGCCGAGGTTCATCTGACGTCTCTTCACTTTGAGCACGAAGTGACGACCTTCACACAACTGTGTGCTGCTGTTCAAGCAGCAAACGTTAGCGACTCCTGTTTGTGCAGAAGGTAGAGCGTGTGAATTTATCCACGCGTTTACATTAAGAAGCGTCCAAACTAACGTTGCTCATCTTTCTGCAGTGCTCCCCCATTCAGCTTCTTCTGAGAAATAAATGAGATGGCTTCGTGGAAGTTAGAAGGCTTGCATCCTGTGACAGCAGAGCTTCATGGGTCAGTACATTTATTCTACATGCGGCTAATTTCAGAGGAATCTCAAAGGAAGGATTAATGCTTCATGATGTTCAGATCAAATATGCCGTCGCTCTACATCGTCTCACTCTTTGCATGCACTGCGAATTCAACAGGAAGTTTCTCTGATGGAAACACTCCTGGATCTGGGATAATCATAAGCTACTCTCCAGATCAAACTGGTTAGTGAAATTTCTGATTTGTGCCGGAATAAACTTTTGCACCCGGAAGTCTTTCTGACACCCTCAGTCTCTGTCAGGACCGTTGTGTTTCTGTGGCTGCACCCGCGGATAACTGTGCACGTGTGTGTGTGTCGGTCAGCACCACGGCTCACGCTGGGCTCGACCTCGAGCCAGACTGTCTGCTCTCTGCCAGGCACTTTTCATCAGCTCCAGGGCCTCGCTGCAGCGCTTCTGCACCAACGGATCGGAGGTTTCTTTGTGGGGAAGGTCCACCTGTGCACAGTGACAGCATGCATAAGGGCGGAGTCGCACAGTGCGAGCAGTTCTCGGATTAAAGCTCTGCGCCGTCCTGAGGCGGCGTATACTGTGATTGCTTCTATAATACAGCATCCTCTGACCTGGAAAATTGCTTTCCATGCATTGTCTAATGCCTGCAGCAGTCGATCTCTCTCTTCACAGCCGCTGAAGTACAAGACCCACGGAGGGAGGAAATGGGCTCGATCTTCTGCAAATTCCTACCAATAAAACAAAGGGGCAAAATGGGAAAAAGTGTCCAATCTGAAGTCTTAAATCAAGAGGTCTAAAGACAAATATACGCATAATTATAGTGGTGCATGGTGGCAACAAAGAGATGCTTGAACCTCCATGTTAAATGCCACATGCACACTCCAACTGAAGTGACATGCAAGGGATTGATCTCACAGGGAATCCTGAAATTCAATTTGAATATACAGTGATCCCTTATTTTTCATGGTTAATGAGGACCGGCGCCCCCCCGCGTAAATCAAAATCCGCCCCCCGAGCCTCAATAATATGTTTAAATATGTTTAAAAACTGCAAAAAAGTAGTGAGACACTGCAGCGAAACAAGACAAAGGCTCAACTGTGGTCTTTCTGTTACCTTCACAGCCTCTGGTCTCTGAACCGTAGTAAAGAAACCGCTGGTATTGTGAATTTTTTGGCTCGTAATTAGCAGCTTACACGCTAACAACAACAAAAGAAAAAGTCAGATTTTCTCTGCATGGAACAGGAACTTTATTCTGGCACTGCAGGAACTTGTAACATCACACGGATTGTATTGTTGGGCTCCTGTCGGTTAACAGAGAATGTAAATCTATACACGCTGGGCTGCTGTTTATGCTCACTACACTTTTCATCTAACCCCGTTTTCATTCTGCCGTCCCACGACACACACACTCCATTACCCATAAGGCCACACCATTACCCATAAGGCCATCTTCTTAAAAGGGCCAGGCTGGCTCACAACATTTCTTCTCTGTGAGAGAACGCGCACAAAATCCTGTGACGTTTCCGCCATTTTTTCTTGATTGTTTTATTATATTATATATTTCTGAAAAATCAGCTAATAACTAAAACCGCGGAACTTAAAGCACGAATTGGCGAGGGATCACTGTAAAGGAATTTCTTAACTGGTACATAATCCTTTCTTTCTGGGAAGTCTTTTTAGCACATACTAGTGAACAAACAATCTTGTAGAACCTTCTAAAATGTTTAAGTTCTCACACTTTTTTTTGGTTAAAATTTTACTCCTCTACCCGTCCGACAGAGTGATACTGGTCTCGCTCACTCATAAAATGATCTTGTTGCTACAAGATTGTCTAAAATAAATTTTATCAGATGAGTAAGTAATCTACCAAGCAATAAAGCTAAAAAAATAAATAAATTAAATAAAATAAAGACATCGATTAACAACAGCTATTAACTCTAAAATATAAACTCTAAATATCTGACATATTGTGGTCTCATGTAGTCTGTGCATTTTTTCTCTCCATGCTGCACTAACACCAGAAGAAGGAAACAGATGATCACTCACAATGACACAGTACTCTTTGTCAGGCTCCAGACGAACAGAGGTGACGTCACAGATATCGGCACTTCCCAGTGAACGGAAGAAGCTCGTCTGGCAGTCCTGATGGCAAGTTAGCAGCTTCCTGTCTGTCAGCACAAGGCAACATGGGATACATGGGGTGGGGGCCAAACCCTGGGGGATGACCTGGAAGTTAGGAGGTTACGATTTCATTAGATCTCATCTAAATAAACAAGGCTTATGGTTACTGACGTTACACAAATAAATTATTCGGCAAAACTTTTTGTATTTTTCTTTCTATCCAATGAACATCAGCAACTGAGGTAATTTGGAAGACAGGAAAAAATATTGTGCACAGCAGCAGAGCTGTGGCTGATTAGAAAAAAAAGCTAAAACTATGAGTACCTCACAAAGAAAGTTGCTCTTTTTCCCTGTGATATCAGATACAGGCCATTTTCTTATTAGGACATATTCGTTATATGCATGAATGAAGAGGTCAGGTGATGCCCATCATCACTACGCTGACTTTTGATTTAAAACTATAACATTAATTAAGCCAGATGACGGCAGTACAACACAAATATCTGATTAATATGTGGTTTATGTCTCCCTCCTCACCCCCTTGGAGACTGACTGGCAGAGCAGCTGCATCCAGTCAGCCATGTCCTGCTCGTTGTTGGCGCTGAGCACCAGTGGGGGGCGCTCTGTCAGGATGACTTGGAAGGAGTGCGGACGCTCTGTGCCGTTTGAGCGTCGACAGCCTCCACAGTGCTCTCCTCTGAAGAAAAACGAGAGACAGAGAGGTTGAAAGCATCGCAGTGAATGGAGAGCCGGGGGGGGGGGGGGGTCGCTGGAGTGGTAATAAAACATTTCTATAATGGGTATTTAATAAGGAAATAAAAATACAGATTACTGAACTTGATTTGCAAATTAATTATGGAAGCCATAAAAAAAATAGTCGAACTCAGAAACTATTTTCTTATGTGATATTTTAAAAAAGGTTTCGTGTAATTCATAATCCATTCATTATTACCTCAGCCAAGAGGGTTATGTTTTTACCAGTGTTTATCTGTCTGTTTATGTTTAAGATAACTCAAAAAGTTATGGATGGATTTTGATGAAATTTTCAGGGGTTGTCAGAAATGTGAAAAGGAAGAACTGATTTCATTTTGGCTGTGATCCGGAAGAAATCCTGGATTCTGGATCACTTTCAAATTTTCGATAACATTGCGGTCAATGGGGCCAAAAACTTTGTTTCTCAATATCTCTGTTAATTATTGCCCAAAACTCATGAAATTTGACTCAGGGATTGACAATGAAAACCTCTATCAAATTTCAAAGGCTGATCCGGATCTGATCCAGATGGAGCTGTATGGAGGAATTGTTGCACTTGCCGGAGGTCTGCGCTCTCTGAGTGCTTTTCTAGTTAGATAATGCAAATCTAAAATCTATTCTAAAATGCATTTTCAAAGAAAAAATAAATCTATTTATAGTCATTTAGAAACACATTTTCTTTCCAGGCATTTAAGAACGCCAACCTGTTTCCCATTTCTGTTTCCTTTTCCCCGCTGAATTTTCAAATCCTTTTTTAAATTTGGATTTTCTAAATCCAAATTTAGATTCTCAGTTTAGCCTCTACTTTTACCTTTTCTGTGGCACTTTGGGCTTTTAATGAAGAAAAGCAGACTGAACCATCCAGTGACCACAGAGCTTTGTTGAACTGAATTTTCTACAGTTTAGCTTGTTTATTATGTACTCCTGTTTTTCAGTGCTTTCAACAGCCTCAAAAATCACATCCAGTATCAATATTAATACTTCAACAACTAAAACTCACCCCATGGTAATTGACATCAGAGGCGTCACGTCTGTTCTTTCTGCGTACATGTATAAAATCCCATTGCTGCATAAAGAAAAACCCAAAACATTTAAGTGAATCAAACTGGAGTTAACAGACAGCCACACATTAAGCTCTTTCTGTTCATATCAGGCAGCTTTAGTGGAGTAAGGTACTTCAATCTTTTCCCTCTTTCTAGCTGTTGCTCTAATCCTCTTTGCTCTTTTTTTTTTCTAAATCTAAGCTTCAGAACTGTTGGTAATATGGTGAAAGTTCACCAGCTGCCTCCCAGCTACAAGGTGCTTTCACAAAGGAAACTGACAAAGCAACATACTTCTCACAGCTGAGACGAGCACCGATGTGCACGGCCCGCCAGTACCTGAGAACGAGGTAGCAGCTCTTCCATTGCTCTTTCCCCAGGTACGTGGTTCCAGACCTGTACTGCAGAGACCCTTCTTTTGCGCTGGAGGATACTCCGGAGACCGGCATGCCACTTTGGGGAGATAAACTCATGTCCATAGGATCCTCCCAGTGGATCAGTGAATAGTGTTCTATGGACACTTCAGAGACCTGAGGAAACACGCCATCAATTAGTTAACCACTGATTCAGAAGACAAAGACCAGGGACTCTGCAACTTTAAGATGGCTTAAAATGGATTGGGATGACTCACCTCTGTCGTATGTGACCTATTTATACGCCACACTGACCCGGCCCGTATCTATGCCCACCAGCAGATGACACTGCTTGCTTTTTCCAACTAGGATGCTCTGCTCGTTTCATATACTGGGGTCATTCAGCAGTTTACCTCTTCATCTCAAGGCCTATGTTTTCTGCCTTTGGACTAATTTTGAAAATTCCCACAGACCTTTATAAATTTCCCTGTTCAAATAAGACTGCACCAGGGAAATTAAAGGAGTCAGGGTTAAATCTTTGCTGCTTCCTTGCCGAGTCTAAATCTCTGCTTTCACAGGACACGTTTGTTTGTGTGGTTTGCTTGAAGTGATGAAATAAGATGAAACACTGATGTGGACATGAGCTGTTTTCCCGTTTTTGCTACATACATATTAATGTGTGAGATTTGAATTGTGCTTCATTTAGGTGGCAACGCTTGGTAGAGGCTTTTAGACAGGTTTCTCCCCGTCATTTTGGCGTGCTACGTGTTAGGGTTGGTGCATCTGAGCGTGCACACCGAGCCTGCACATGTTTCATGCAGCCTCCTGCACGGGAGCTCTGATGATAAAGAGGTTCATATCTGAACCAGTGAATGATTCTTAAAATAACCAAACCATGCTGAACAGTTGGGTATGCAAGGTTGCAAGGAAATTGTATAAATATATTTGGTTTCAACAATAGAAAACAATGCAAAAGTTTGGATTACATAACCACGATGACCTGGTAGCATAATGCTAATAACAGCTAAACCTTGTTCTCACCTACTATCTCGTACTGTAAAGACCAAACATCTAATAATGATCAGATTCAGGACTGCTGACTCACACACATTTAGAACGAGGTTTGTGAGTCTTTTAATTAAGAGCTGACACCAGCCTGTATTCATTATTACTGAAACAGCAGAAGGTATCAGGCAGGTAGACGGTTGGCTGGATAGTTGGGGTGATATTTCATCAAGGCTGCTATTCTTTTACTGGTGTTATAGTAGGATGATCAGGAGAAAATAAATCAGAGCCCAGGTTTAGATCATCTAGTAATGTGTCTGTTACTAATTGTTACTTTGTATTTTATCTTTGTAAAGACCAGATCTGGGATGAAAACCGACTTTTCTGAAACTGATTTTTAGTATTACTGTACCTCACAATGAGACTCCTGGGAGACAAACTTGGTGAGAGCCAACTTTTCCATGGTAGCATCTGTCAGCACGGAGGGATAGGGAGGCTCACGGCAACCCTGAACCATGGCTGACTTGAGAACAGACAGGAACCATCTGAAAATGAAGGAAAAAAGGACCGAAGGTCAGGGTAAGGGACAATCACTCATTTAGCAATGCGTTTATAGTTTTATGACGTCACGTTTGCTCTTTTAGCAGACTGTGATTGAACTGAAATACCAACTTTGCATACAACTGGGGACATGATTTTGCCTCAGTTTAGAGATCTATGCAGACAATTTAGATTAGATGTACTAAATTCATCCCCCAAGGGGAGAAATTCAAGAGAATTCAAATTTCCCCAAAGGGAAAATTTGATTTCTGACACTTAACACCACAGATTATAATTTAAAACAGATGAGACTAGCTGCCTCTTTGGACACCGCTATTGCATTTGTACAAAGACACAGTAACAACAGACAAACAAATGGATGTTTCAGCTCAACTATAGAGTCAAATGTATAAAGAAACATGAGAGACAAATACAAGGACGAACTCACGTAGTCAGTGAAGCATCAGCTGTATCCAACAGGAATTTTCTCCTTCTGTTGGTGCAAACCAGCGTCACCGTCTGCTGGTCAAGGCCCACCTGAAACAAAATGGTATTATCGCTAATTTAGGAGACACAAAGATAACATCACAACCAGGCACCCACACCTTTAACACTGCACTTAATTCTTCATGATAAATCATGATAAATATAATTAAGCACCACATAAAATCACACTGTGGACCGTGTAAACAGCCAAAAACAGGACTATTATTTCAGATTTGGAAAAAAAAAACCCTGATATAACTGGGAAAATAAAGGTAAAAACAGAGCCACAGGTATTAATAAAAGAACTGGCGGAGGTAACGTACTGAAAGATAGTCAAGCTCATTGTAAGAAACAGCATCTTCTACTGTGTAGGGCTTCTCTGCTGCACCTGAGGAAGAACACAAAGGTACATCAAAGACAGACAGTGAGTGCACGTTCATGTATGTTCATGTATTTTCTGCCTTTGCAGAATTCTGATATAAAAAACTTATGATGATGGCAGAAAGTAAAAATCTTTCAGACATCAGAACTCCATCTTCTGCAGGTGGACCTTTAACTTTCACCCTCACTGACAAACCTTAACTTCCTAAATCAATGAAAATTAAAGGATTAAAGTTCCTGTCATATCCTTTCTTTTGTTTACAAATTTACTGCGACATCCAACACCAACATGTCCCAACCTAACGTTGAGGATAGAGGACGTACTGTTGCACTATTGATTACCAAACAAAGCCGCTGATGGCAAGTTGAAGCCACTCACCCTTTCTGAGCAAGTAGATGTAACAGTCAGTCAGAAGCAGATAAAGCGGCTGCAGGTCCCCCTCCATGTGACCTGTACTCATCCTCAGCATCTGAAAACAAAAATAGATTCAATTAATTTCTGGAAACCTCCATATTTTTCTGCATCATCGTCAGACTTGAGCACGGCGTTATTAAGATGTCACAGAGAGGAGAGTTACAGTCCACTATTAGCTACCTTTTATTCATTATATGTAATTATGCTGAGCAATAATCTTAAAGCTAATTTTAAGATGCAATAAAACACAATGCTTTGTCCGCAGTTTGTGTGGAAACGGTGACTGGATACAGAAGGCAGTTGACAAACTACATTACAACATTTCTGCTGAGGAACTCTTAACCACTTCTCTCATGTTCAAACCAGTAAAAGCCTGACAATTCTTAAACCACAGCTGTTCTGCTTTATTCCCCGGTCATTTAGTATTTGATACTATAACTGTCCCATTAAATAAAAAGTACTACGCCCACACTCGAACACAGATGCTCTCTCGAATATCTTTCTCTGGCTTCACCTTAAAGAGCTGCTCCTCATTCTCTCTGAAGACGTGAATCATTAGTAGAAGCAAGTGATTGTTGTCCACCCTAAAATATAAATCAGGAAAAATGTTAGGGGTTTATTGAACAGCAGTACAATAACAAAAAGGCTCTTTCTTTAGGTTCCTTACTTAAATTCAGCTGGATGAAAAATTTCAGATGGACTAAGCTTCTCTTTTAGGAGTTGTTCTTCTTCATCTGTTGGCGTCTCTCCTCCTCGTAGGTTTTCCTCCTCCTTTATGTTGGATTTCTGTCCTGCTGGCGCTTCTGCCTTTCCTTCATTTTCAAAGCCACCTGAGAAAGTCTGTGACTGGCTATGCTCTGCAGAGTCATTGTGGCCACCACTCGTGTCAGCAGAGTCTGGACCGTTGGGGGTAAAGCAGCACAGGTCTGCAGACGTACCAGAGGTCTGCATGACGGCGGGGTTTTGGACCAGAGTGGAATCAGCCGTCTGTCCTGGAGCTGGGTCGGGTGGCTTTCCCCCTGAATCCTCTCGAAAGGGCTGCTGCGCAGGAGGCTCTGGGCTCTCATCACAGCCTACGGCGTTCTTCTCTTCCTCCTCCTCTGGGTGCTCCCAAGCCCCATTGAGACGGTCCATGACATCACGAAGAGGCTGGCCAACACTGTCCATGGACGTGTCTGTCATCTCTGGTAGTCGCAGGAGGCCATCTACACCGTCCTCATCCCCTTCCTCCAAAACCTCTGATCCAATCCTGCTTCTGCTCAGCTCCCCTTCACTGTCCAGCTGCACTAGCGTGGAGTTCAATGAGTCACCATCCTCCAAGGTGAGGGCGCTATTGTCCATTTCCATGTGTTCAGAGGAAACTGAGTTACAGGCACTCCTGCCGGAATCTGTGGACCCCTTCCCACGTCGCTTTTTAGCTGGTCTCCTTCGTCTGGCCATCCTGGAAACAACACAGAGTTAGCTACGTTCCAGTTAAAGGCGCTACATGACCCTTTTACGCCTGAAGCCGAAGCTACAGTACCTGATGACCTCGAGCTCGTTGCTGCTGATCTCTATCTCATCTCCTATGGCGGTGACGTGGTGGTAACTGGCCACGTGAACCGGCGTGACATTTGCTGAGGTATTCGTGTCTGAATCCTCGTTGAAAGGGTTGTATCTGGATGTCGGGCTGTGCGGAGAAAGGTGAGCGGCCACCTTCCCCTTCACTGTGCCAGAAAGCACGATATTGTCACTGATGACTGTCTGGGGATCAGAGCCACTGGACCGTGGGCAGCTGGCCTGATCGGTCAAGTCACCCTCTACCATAAAAAGTAATACAAAGACACTGGTTTAATACTAAAGCTGCAATTAAACACGTTTACCTCTATGGAGTCAAGGGAATGCACAGATATTTTTTGCACTATTTAGGTTGACAACATTTTGTTTGAGGAAGTTATTCAAAGATAGTTCTTCCTAATCATGTTTTCTGGAAGTTCCTTTTTTTTTTTTAAATAATAAAAGTTAAAGAGGCGATCAACCTGGCAAGCCAGCAAAATACAGTGCATTCCCTTATTAGCATAGCACAGTCAATGTTAAGGATTGCAGTATTGTTTAAAGTTGTTTGCCATTGCCGCAGAGGTACAAAACATATTAAGTTAGACATCAAGTCAGTAAACAGGCAGCAGCGCTCTTTGCGTGGGCACAGGCCTAGGTCAAGCATTACTGCAGAAGCCCGGAGCTGAGTTGGGTCATTTACAACACATACAGTGGTACCTTTACTAACGAACGTCTCTACATACGAAATGTTCAGGTTACGAAACGCCCCAACGGGAAAATATTGCCTCTTGTTACGAAAGAAATTTCAGGATAGTAAGGCAAAAATACAGTACGCGCTGCTACTCGCAGCTTCCAGAATCTACCGAACGTAAACATACTTGTCGCCTCTGTACATCGGTTTGAAAGCAGTGCGTCCGAGCTGCTCTGCCATTGGCTATTGCTCAGCATCTTCCTGGCATCCCATTGGCTAGGAGGGCCCCTTGTCTGTGTGAGCGTAACCCAGCAACCCAGGTAGACGAACAATTATTTCCTCCGCTAAGGAGGTTATGTGTTTGCTTGTGTTTATCTGTCTGTTTGTTTGTCAAGATAACTCAAAAAGTTATGGATGGATTTTGATGAAATTATCAGCAGTTGTCGGAAATGTGAAAAAGAAGAACTGATTTCATTTTGGGTGTGATCCGGAAGAAATCCTGGATTCTGGATCACTTTCAAATTTTCGATAATTGTTGCGCTTGGTGGAGGTCTGCGCTCTGAGTGCTTTTCTAGTTCTAACATGTATTTCTTTACAGGTTTTTATGTCATTTAATGTATTATTTATAATTTATTAAAAAATGTATGTTCGAATTTTGGGGGGCTTGGAATGGATTAGAGCATTTACATGGAAAACGTGTCTTTACTTACGAAATTTTCAGGTTACGAAACTACTTCCAGATTAGGGACGCACATGATTAACCGTTTAACCGTTACCCGATAACAGTAGCTCTAACCGATTAATACTAACGGTCAATTTTGTTTTTAAGCTACGTAATTCAATCAACTTATGAGGGCGTGTCAACAGGTACAACAGGCCTCTGATTGGTCAATTCTACATCCGCGTAGAAAAGAGCGCGTCATCGAAAAAATAAGGAAGTACCCACATCTGTTCGATTCTGGTTCTCCACACTACAAAGACAGCACATATTCTAGTAATTCATGGAGGGAGATAGCGATGAATGTGGGTCTGGATACGGCCGAGATGGTGAGGAAGTGGAAAAACGCAAGAGATAAGTTTAGTAGGTTTAGCTAGTTTGTGATTGTCGCTCTTGTGTTGTGGCGTGGAATAACATAGCGCTAGTATTAATCAAAAGTGTCTGCGGCATCTCTGCAACAAGCTGACGGCGACACATTGCCGCGAGAGTATACACGGAGAAGTGTCCGCATGCGTCCACGACAACGCGCGCAACATCGCGGCAGCCAACCCTCCCTGACTTATTGGTTAACGGTTATTAATCGTTAAAGGGCGTCGGTTAATGGTCATAAAAAAAATCCAAAATGTCCATCCCTATTCCAGATCCAATTAATTTCGTAAGTAGAGGTACCACTGTATTTGAAAAATGGGAACCTACGCTCGCTGTTATTCAACAAAGGCACTAAGTGCTATTCCTCACGCCCGCTCACACATGTACGCTAAAACCATCCACTATCCACTGTCTTTGAATAGAGAAGAACTGAAATGTGTCCTCTGCTCCTTTAGAAGTTGGAGAAAGTTCAACTGTTGGACCTGTTCAGCCAATCAAAGTGTGGCTGCACAGCTAACGCCAGCCACGGAGACGTGCACAGTGCTGGTACGAGCCAATGAAAACGTATGTAGGGGCAGAACTGCTTCGTGGTTAACTCCTGGACCAAGCGGGAAGGAATTTGATTGGTTGTTTATCAGCAGGATGAGAGGTGTGAGAAACATCCATCAAACATCGCTGCAGCGTTTCCGTGCAAGCAGGGCGTCACTGCTTCCTTGATTGTCTCATATTCATCAAAACATCAGTCGCTCGACTTTAATGTTCTGACAAATATCACAGTTTGGTTTTTTTTATGTTAGCATTAAATCAAGAGAATTATAGGAAACAAGCATGGATTTCCTGTGATCGGCAGATTACTACACTAACAAGGAAATCAGAAAACAAATAAATAAATAAATAAATAAAAAAAATACTGTTGATCAGTAACTGATTTTAGCTGAACCTAGGCCAGTGCAACACATCACACAAGAGGAGACTGCAACACTACGCTGCACAGACAGATCAACGGTACAACAGAAACAAGAGTCGACGGGGTGAGTACCAGCTGCTTCAGGCATTTTTACTGCTGTGGTCAATTAAAATGCTTCATTCTCCAGATGAGTAGCACATGCAGAATTTGACAGAAAACCCACCCAACGATGAATTCCCACATGAACCGAAATTACAACTGAACCTTTTTTACATTTACCCAATTTGCTCATTCGTTTCATAAAACTGTCATTAAGATTAAAAGCTATTATGCACATCCACTGTCACCTTTGACTACAATGTGTTTTATATTTCACTCCCAATCAATATTTAGCTTTAAAAATAAATTTAGCTACTGGCCACTAATTAGTGTTCATCAACTTGCAGTTACTAAAAAAGGCCAGACTGTATTCCTGATATTAGAAAAGCATTATAAAGACTTTTTATTAGAGATGTTCCAATACCGTTTTTTTCTTTCTAGCACCAATTCTGATATCTCCACTTCAGGCACTGGCAGCTTTTTATTTTCCTTTTAATTTTATTTTTATTAACAAATCAACATTTTTTTTTAAATGAACTAATATACAATGTATGTTAAAGAAATCCAGGCATTCAAGCGCAGCCACAAATATTTAAAACAAACGGGGATTTAGAATTTGACATCTGAAATCATTAAAGCTCATTGCTTCTTTTAGCTGACATGAAGGATGTTCAGTCAGTTTCATGCTGTTTGGAGATCAGTTTTAGAGATGTCTCTAACCTGGGAGACAGTACCAGGGGTCCAGGTGTTCAATTACACCAACAGATACAGTTTTATCCATTACTGCTCTGGGTCTCTGGCTTTTTTTTTTTTTTGGTTTGCTGCTGCAGCATGCCCCTCTTTCCCTTTGATTTGATAAACTCATGCTTTTCACGTGGTGACTCCTAAAATGTTTAATGAGGTTTGCTCGTGTTATTTTTAGCAGCATTCATGCCTCCTCTGGAAACCACAGCCCTGCATAATGAGCATATTGGATTTTTTTTTTTTCTCCTGGTGGGATTTTGGGCCTAAAATGATGCTATATTGTCAACATAATGCCATACAGTGCTGGATAGCTAACTCAAACAAGCACTCATTGCTTCGAAATAGAAAACTGCAAAGCAATATTGTTCTTGTACTGGCTTTTGGAGCAATTAGAAGAATTGGGATTCTGTTTGTAAAATTACATGCTATTGGATGGTGCATAGAAGTAAATTAACCATCTTTCCACTCTATATTTCATCAAAATCAAAGACATGAGAAACAAAATCAGATCCAAATCCTTGTTATCCAACTGAATCCACCCCCAACCGTCAAGCCACTTTCACCCATGTCCCTTTAACCAAGCTTGTTTTTTGAATTTTCAGAAACAGTATTTTGCAACGGTTAGTTATTTACAGCACAGTACCCAGCATGCATTCAGAACAAACTGTGGGATGGTCATGCTAGACGTGAGGGACAGAGAGAACATGGGATGAAAGGGGGGGGGGGGGGGTTGACCAATGTCCCACCTTCCCAGTCTGCACTTGGCAGTGACTGCAACACAGGGAAGATGTCACCAAAATCATAATCTAAAAAAAGGAGGGATGACATTCAACATTAGCGAGAGGTAGAGTGGAGAGAGGAGATAGAAGAGTGAATCAATGGCACAAAAAAAAGTAAAACAGCATGACATATGGAGTACAAAATAAAACTAATGTGGGGAAAAATAGAGAAAAGGGAACTCGAACAAGGGATGTGGCTCAATACTTTGTGGGGACGGATGAAGAAAGCATGGACTGAGTGCTGCAATTACCCCAGTGACATCATTTTGAGTCATCTGTCTCTGCACTCCGAGGAGTCCTTCTGATAAAACATACTTTAGTATGTGTGAGTCACGAGGCTTTGCAAAAAATGGGTCCGGCTTTGTCTGGTTCATGTCACTCCATAAATGTGCAAACGTATGTGAAAGTGTATTTGAATCCCTGTAACTCTTGATCCTATCACAAAACCAAAAACAGACTAATTTCCTTCCTGTTTAGTCATCAGCAGAGTAGAATATAGTGATAAATGTCCAGATTACAGTGATAACAAGACATTGCAGTACATTAAACTGAAATGAGATGTTTGATTTGCAGCTTTAACCGGGAAAAACACTGACTGGCTGTAAAAATCATACAGATCATGTATTCTAGTGTGATAAAGTGGAGTTAGGGGAAAAAAACAACTGAGTTAGGGATTAAATGGTTAGATAAAATGGTATCATTACCTTCGCTGGAGGGAGCTATGGCACTGTCATCCCACTCCAGGTTGGTGGAGGTGAGGGAGGTGAAGGAGTGCAGGGACAGGCTGTCTGAACTGGGAAGCCGTTCCTCAAAGTCGAGGAGGTTCTGCGGTTTGTAGTACTCGGGCATGTACGGGGCCACATCCAGATAGGGTACATCCTGGACCAACCAAACCCAAGATCAGAGTTTACAGATGTGCTGCTGTCAATCACAAGCTGAATTTCAGCTGATATTATAATGAAGTTCATGCTGACCAGCTCAAGATCGAAGCGGATGAACTCCAGACCCGACACCAGCGTGAGAAAAAGCGTCAGGTGGTCATGGCTGCAGACCAACGCGTTCCTACGAGTGAAGGACACAGGTTCCTTTTGTGTTAAGATAATAATAATAATAATAATAATAATAATAATAATAATAATGACGATAAATGCCTTACTTGAAATAATACTTCTGCAATAATGCTTGATTCTCCTGAAAGAGGCGCAGATAGCTCTCTAAAGAGCTCTCACTCAACGCCAGGTACAACCATGCCCGGCCTACAGAGAACAGAGAAAAGCTTTATCTATATAACCCACTGAATAATGAATGATGCTTCACTTTGTATGAATGTGTTCAAAAATGCAATTAAAAAAAGTCTCACTTCGACCAAGGTTTGTTGCTATGTGCTGAAGCTCATCTATCTGTCGGACAGCCTCTCTCCTGGTGAAGTGAAGGACCAAAACCCAGTAGCCAGATGAGATGTCCTGCAGCCTAAAATAGCAATATAAAAAAAAAAAAAAAAATCACATGGATGAAGCCTAAACAGGAGCCAAGGGGGTGACAGTGCAAAATGACATCAGAATAAGATTTACACTTAACATTCTGTATAATTATCATCAATGAATGTGTAATCTGAAAATAATTATTGCTCATCCAGTTCTTCCAAATCTCTGCTGTCAAAAACCTGACAGACATGTGGAAACCTTATCACTGATCATGACTAAATACATCTGTGAAACCGTTCTCCACTTGTCTTGGACTAAAAAGTAGGAAAAATAAAGTAAAAAGTGTTCAAATTCCCATATTCTGATGAGTAAGTTATAAATCCATGAATATGTTTCTTAGTGAGTATTTGGGGTGTGAAAAAAAAATCGATTTGGCGATGTATCGCGATTTTCAGCCGCCCAATATAATATCGATTTTTCAGCTCCTAATATCGATATCGTCAGTATGTTGTAATGGTTACTTAAATGTGCAAAAACATTAATAATAAACAATTAATAGGTTGTTTTGAAGCAAATAGTTTTGACTCAATTTGTCCTCTGAATGATCAATATCATCTGATGAACATATACAGCAACTTGATTTTTCATCTCTACTTTTAATTTTGATATTAACTGGATAGAAATATCGCAATATATCGTGATATTGCGATATCATGATAATATCATCTCGTGACCAAAGTATCATGACACATATCATATTGCAGTCCTTGCCAATACTCACCCCTAGTGAGTATTCATGGTCATTATATTTAAATAAATCTTAGTTTTCACATGGCTTTTACACATCTGAAAAAGTAGAAGAGCAACTTTGCTTACATGAATAATGTGCTTTACGCATTCATGTGCAATTTTCTTTCAGTAAATCTCTTACCCATACAGTAGAGCGTGATCAAGGTGTTCGCAGAGGCGCTGAAGGACCCGATCGTGGTTCCGGATCGCTGGAGTTTCATCCTCACAGGCTGCAAAGTAACTCTGCAACTGGAGAGAGAGGTTGTTTCTCGGATGCTTGTTTTACAGTTTAACTGCTTTCAAAGACAGTGACAGCCTCTCAGCGGCCATGCAGGAGAAGCATATAATGCGTTTCTGAACTCTGATGACACGGAAATGGCTGAATTTAAGGAGCAGCTCATCTGTAGTGATGCCCGAGCTTACACGGTGCGCCAACAGATTTGAATAAGCGTACAGTGATTATGTGGTTGAAATCCTGACTTTGAGAAATAGGAATGTTTACATCCATACTCGATAAACATGTTCTACGCTGAAAGCAACCAAGGAATTGATGCCACAGATGCAGACAGCTCAACAATAAAAAAAATCAATGTCATGCCCTCAGTCCAGGAAAACATCCTGCTTACAATTTGAAGACTCAAAGTAAAACCTATGACACAAGAAGAAAGTGAAACTGACTGCAGCAAAGACCTGAAAGAGCAATCACCAGGCCAAATACAAGGTACACTTTATATCTGCAGGATGGAAATGTAGGTAAGTGGATGTTCGGGTTTTTCTGATCACCATTAACGGGGACTGTGTGCACTAAAGAGCTACAATGTGTGGTGTGGATGACAAAATGTGACTGCAGTGTACAAGAAAGCGTTCCTTTAGTCACTGTATCACTGAAAGGCCAATCTGCTGGAACAGATATCTTAACACACACTGTATATATCTAAAAACAGATTTCACATTTATACAGACACAACGCTGATGCAGTCTGCTCTGCTGAGAGGTATCACATACTGCTGAACAGTTTCACTGGCCTGAAGTTGCCTTAAGAGCAATCTATGAATCTATGGGGCGTGAACAATACAAATGTCTCACAGAGACATTTGTATCCTGTAACTATTTTCACATGACCAAGTAATAATGTTTGCCAGAGGCAAACACAGCACGCTTAGTTGGAAGGTTGAGCCACACCAGTTCATAAACACATAAGCACTTGTGACGTCATGGCAATGTGAAAAATACAGTTGAAAACAGAAGTTTACATGCGCTGGATAAAAAGGTCATGTCTAACATTAAATCAGACTCAATCTTTTCTGTTGTTGGTCAGTTAGAATTACCTAAATAATTTCTATTTGCTAAATGCCAGAATAATTAGAGACAGAATTTTGTATTACTTTCTCCAAAGTCAGACGTTTCCATATATTTCTTTAGTATTTGGCAGCTTTGCCTTTAAACTGTATAGTTTAAAACTCAATAGTTTGCTGTAATTTTGCTCCGTTCCTCCTGACAGAACTGAGTCAGGTTTGTAGGGCTCCTTGCTCAAACACACCTGTTCAACTCGGCCCACAAATGTTCTACAGGACTGAGATCAGGTGTTTGTGATGCCACTCCAACACATTGACCTTGTTGTCCTCAAGTGTCTTTGTAACTAGTTTAGCGGTATGCTTGGGGTCATTGTCCATCTGAAGACCCATTTGTGTCCAAGCTTCAACTTCCTGGCTGATGTCTTGAGATGTTGCTTCAATATTTCTACATAATGTTCTTTTCTCATGATGCCATCCATTTAGTGAAGTCCACCAGTCCCTCTTGCAGCAAAACACCCCCACAACATGATGCTACCACCCCCGTACTTCACAGCAGGATGATGTTCTCAGGCTTTAAAGTTCCCCCTTTTTCCTCTAAATTTGTGTATCTGCAAACTGTAATCTGTTCAAAGTTGTTTTTTAGAGTAATGTCTTCTTCCTGGCTGAGTGGTTCTTTCAGCTCATGTTGGTCCAGGACTGGTTTCACTGTGGATAATGAGACTCTCACCAGCTTCAGCAGCATCTTCACAAGGTGTTTTGCTTTTGTTCTGAAGAATAACAGAGAACGTTGATCTCTGGGACACAGAACTAATTTCCTTCCTGAGCAGTTTGATGACTGGACATTCCCATGGTGTTTATACTGGCGTATAATTGTTTGAACAGATGAATCCGTCTCCTTCAGGCATCTAGAAATTGTACCCAAGGATGAACCAGACTGGCGGAGGTCTACAGTTCTCCTCCTGATATCTTGGCTAATTTCTTTAGATTATTTTCCATGATGTAGCACAAGGATTCAGTGTGTTTAAAGGTGCATCTCCAGTTAACTCAAATGTTGTCTATTAAATCTAATCAGAAACTTCCAGAGCCATGACATCATCATCTGGGCTTTCCCACATTGTTTAAAGGCATAGTAATCTTAGTTTATGTAAACGTCACCTTTAAAGAATGTAATAAAAATCCCGTCTCCTTATTTGGGGTATTTAGCAAACAGAAACCATTTGGTTAAAGCTAACAGTTAAAGTTAAGTGTGATTTAATGTCAGACAGGGATGGGGAAGGTGTGTCTTTTAATACAGTGTATGTAAACCTTCTAGTCTCAAGTGTAAGCAGGAATAACTGCTCAAAAAACGTAGGTAGAAGGACACAGAAACTGTCTGACTGCTTAAAGCAGACAGAAAGAGGTTTGTAATGAATTCCCGGATCATAGGACACATGGACACATGGACAGGTCTGGAAAATACAGCCTGAAGAAACGGATGTCAACATGGTTTTGAAAAGTGAGTGCAAAAATCTTGCAGGGAGAGAAAGTACAATGAAAAGTTATTCAAATGATACATGGACAACACTAGCTATACCTATACACTTATTCTAAGACATGTATTTTATTTATTTAGCTGAAATTGTAGAGCAAGCGTCTACTGGCTAAGCATTGTGCTGCGGATTTGTCCAAGACATGCCGCAGTGTGCGGACACAGATTACTACTATTGTTCACTGTGGACAAAGAAACACAAACTAACGCCCCACTGAAGCTTGAGCCGTAAGACACCCGTAAACAAAGAGTTCGAGCTGATTTGTTTTGCTTCTATCAGCCAGGACAGGCCCTTCCACTGCGAGCTGGCAACGTCCTCCCGACCTGAAAGTTGTCCTCTTTCGCAGACGCAAGATGACCTACCGTCCACTACAATGACTCTAACATGTGGAGGATCTCCGGCTTACTTGTTTGGCAATATTTGAAAAGTGTCCACACCAACGCAGAGGGGGGTCTTACCTTCTTGACAGAGAGGGAGATGTTTTCCAGTATGCGATCCTTCACTTTGAGCTGATCCATCACTGCTCCGTTGGCAGCAGGCAGCAGGCTGTCAGCTGACTCCCACAGCGACACTCTGAGCTAAAGCTATCACCGCCTTAGCCGGCTAACATACCATTACTACAACTCACAAACAAACAATATTGTTTCGATCATCTAAATGTGACCGCACCGCTCGTTCGCAACGATTACTTTAGTCCCGAGCAAGCTGCATGCCACTTTAACCCCTAGTTAGCCAAGCGATGTTTTAGGGTTAGCTTCAGCTACGATACTTTTCTATTAACACAATACTCTGGCTGAGGTTGGCTAGTAACTTTCAGTGCCCTGTCATTGGTCCAATTTACAGCGGTTTTGTTTGTCATAGTTTTAATCTCCCTGGCTGCCAATTGTCGCCAACTTTAAAACCACCTTCCCGCATATTCGAGTAAGTTAATTGATCATTGCAGCGGATGCTAAGCAGCTACATCTGCTGCCTCAACTGAGCCCCAACCGTCAGAGGGTGACGTCACCGGCAGCCTCAGCATTTCAGGGACCGATTCGCGTTGAAAAGTCTCACAATTTTGGGGGGTTTTTTGCCCTAACAGTTGTACAAAGACGCAAATTACTGTAAAGTACACGAAGCATTTTCATATCCTTAACCAACACTTTAATTCGGGGCTCGTTCCAAGCTTAATGTGTTTTACCAAATCTCATATTTTTCCGTTTCAATTGAATAAGAATTGTCTTCAGACTGAGATTTAGCTTTCCAACCAACTATAAAATTAAATTAATTTGGCGTGAATACTTTCCAGAATTGTGTACTTAGGACACTGGGTAAAGTATAACCACAAACATCAGTTACACAGCACACTAAAGGCATTTTAATATACTGTGGAATAACAGCCACATGTGTCTCATTACAACAATCAACAGGGACTCCTGAGTGGAATGTCAGTATTTTATTAGGAGGACTCCAGGACGTTTTTGGAAACACAAAATGTTTTATCAAAAACAAAGGAACAGTTGGCATATTCAGTGCATCTTGTTACCGCAAGAACCATTTCTAAATTAAAAAAATGTAGGTAAAGTTTAAATTTAATTTTTGTTCCATTCCAAAATTCCATTAAAAATGCTGGAGTACTGTTTGACAACATATGAAAACTGCTGCTGACTGACTTTGGGCCTTTGGGTGATTAAAAAAAAAAAACAAAAACAAAACAAATATACTGCATTCTGTTGCAGTCAGCATCCCCTTTGACCTCCAGACCCCGATTAGGTGAGTGCCCTTGAAGAACAAAAATAGTCATCATCCCTGGCTGCAGACTCATGCCATCAAGACATTAAATTTCACCTCTTCACATCACAAGTTCTATTTCATATTCTTCTTTTCCTTTTCCCCATTGTTTGTCTGCATTAGTCTGATTTTTCCTTCTCTTTCATGTGCAGGAAAACCACACTGAAGACGAAGAGTCCTGCCATCATGGAGAAGGCGCTGGCGTAGTACGGGAAGGCTGAGGGGATGAAGCGCTCGTACTGAGTGTGCTGCAGAGGACGCACCGATACCTGTAGAGAAGATACGGTTGTAAAGGTTATAAACCCATGCAAAAAAAAATTAAATAACTGGCCAAGACAACATTTTCTCCCTTTACCACATAAAAAGGGAAAAAAAAATCTCAATCTTAATCTCTTGATTTAATTAGGTTCACTTCACCTGGGTACATTTAAATCAAATCATTAGTACTGTTGCTGATTGACTTGCCTGAGTGGACGAGTACAAATGCGTGTATCCCAGTCTGTTGTAGTCCACCTTGAACTGGAAGACTCCATACACATCAGGCAATTTGAACTGGACACTGTATTTACCTCCTAGTAAAAGACAATGCAGCATTGGGAGTGGTTACAGCAATCATCCAAGGAGGGAAAAAATAATCATTAGAATGTAATATTCATGCTGTAAACATAAAACTGAATCAAAATATGGAATATGTTCAATAATGGAAAACAACCTACCATTTTTCTTAAGATAAGTTCTGACGAAAGGATCAATCCTCACAAACTCCAGCTGAATATCGTCTCCGTCAAAGGGCACCCAGCGGCCTTCGGACAGCATTTCAATGACGACGCTGTACTCCTGCAAGGAAACGTTTTACTTTGAGATTCGCTCCTCATTCAGGATTTTAAAAAAAAAAAAAAAGAAAGAAAAACACCTTCAAGGCAGTGACGGTCCACAAACTCACCACAAGGTCAGTAATGGTGTAGGCTGCAGGGGGAGCGATGTCTCCTACTCGATGATGGGTAACAGCTCCCACTCTGAGGACTCCAGCCTCTTTGAACACCCAGCGAGACAAAGCCTCAGCCAGCTCCATGTTCCCCGTCTGCTCGTGCCTGAAAAAAAAGAAAAAAAAAAGCCCACAGCAAGTTAAGATTTGAAACACAGCACTGATGTTTGTGCTCCCAACATTCACTTGAGGAATTGAGCCAGTAGTTTTAGGATGGGCCATTAGAATAAAACAAACATCACTAAAATCTTATAAGTTACATATTCAAATTGTAAGTCTATTGGCTTGAATAGTACAATATATAAAAACACAGCAATAACGCAGGCTTAACCAGCGCATGACTGGTGACAGATTTACAAAGACTGATCAGTACCTCTGTGAACCTGGTTTGGCTTTCTGCACAGGAGAGTTGAAGAAGGCATCGCTGAAGAAGTCCAGGGAACCGCTGAAAACCACCCTGGCATTGTTTCTGGCCTGGAGGCCGGCGATCAGCAGGGTGTTCTTGCCGACGGCGTGGGGGTACTGGAACAGTACAAAACACTGGTTGCTGCCTTTGCAGTTCAAGGAGCAGAATCAAATGTTGCACTTGACCATCTCGATAAATCCTGGGATACGGAAACTTTCTAAAAATAATGCTGGCAACCGGGATCAACCCGAGAAACAATCACAGCTTTGTTTTCACTTATTTATACTGCAGGTATTATCACTGTGAATTACATTTTCTCCGCAGTTCTTTATGCTCCTGAATAATCTTTTCCACCAGACTCATGTGCTTCAAGATCCACGTTGCTCATCATTATCGGTGACATAACTGGAAATTGTTCAAATGTCTGATCGGCGTCTTCTGGTTTCCAGTTACACATCAGGATCACTGCAGTGCAACACAAAAACACTTTCAAATCTAGAGTGATGAACATCAATGCTGCCACTAACAGAGTAGGACTATATAAAATAACCTGCTGACACTCGGGTACAACGCCTTCAGGTCAGGCGTTGGAAAGAAGAGGTGTGAACAGTTCATCTCACAATTCTGCTTTTAGAGACAAATAAATAAATAAATAAATAAACAGACTGGATAGTGAGGGATGAATTATTGATGTCACCTGAGAGATGGGCCTGTCAGGCAAAAAGGAGTAGGACGTTGAGGAGCCAGTGAGGATGTCCAGGACCAGAGGATTGTCTGGGTCAGCAACCATGCTAGAAGGACATTTCATATGGTTTGTACAGACTCATTCATTGCTCTGAATATTCCAAAACAAAAGAAGTGGCTGTTAAATGAGTAAAAAAAAAAAAAAAATCGTATTCATTATGTTAACTGAATAAGAGATAGTTAATTGTAGGGATGCATGATAACTGTTTTTTTTAAAACCGATACCGATAACACACACATATACCTAAGATCATTAACATCAATACTATGAACAAAATCAAAAATAGTTTGGACTCTTTAAATGAACAGATATTTATTTTTTCTATTGAAAAACTATTGGCAAGCCTCTCAAACAGTTTCGTAAAGCTATTAAACAAACTTATTTGATATCCCACATCAACTTAAATAGGTTCATTACTGACTGATATAAAAAATAAAGGCTCCTTTAACTGATGGAAATACATGCATCAGAATTACAAACTGAAAAGGATTTACATTTAAAGGATTTTGACTTGTGGTTCTATTTAAATTAATACCTTTAACTAAAGTAAATGAGGTTCAGTGATTTTTTGTTTTTTTTTTTATCTCATGGAAGCTTTAGATGAGATAAATGATGGGAGGGGAGGGGAGACTGCTGCTGGCTTGCACACGTTAGCATTAGCTCACGTTAGCGCGATTTCAAAACTCCATAGAAGCGATTGTTATGTTGTAGGTGGCTGATCAGGTTTGACGTATTAAAGCTTGTGCTTCCCCCCATTGTAGAATTCGCTTGGAGGATTCGTCAAAATAAACACCAAACTATCTTCTTCTGAAACTTTAATGAAGCTTCATGCCATCGCCGCCATATTTGTTGTGATCAGCGCTGTGCTGCAGGCTGCATTCAAGGTGCAACGTAAATTCCGACGTTCCCATATTTGCTAGTCGTTCTTTCAGCCTTTTCTATTTTTTTTTTCTTTTTTATGTGTAACATGAAGGGACCACTGCGAATATCGATTCAAGTTAGCAACTACCAAAATTATGACCGACTTAACAAGTTGTTTTCTGGCATGAGGCGGTATTCTTGATATTCCTGATTGAGAAATCGTTTTTCTGAATACGCCGACGTTACTCGAACATAACATTCACTGCCGGTCATTTAAGACTCAGAGGGAGCGAGACACTGCTGTGTTGACAAAAATATATATGTTATCGGGGCTATTCGTCGTGATATAGGAGTTATCGGAATGACGTCATAATTTCCTGTTATCGGCCCGATAGTTATCGTGCACCCCTAGTTAATTGTAAATGCAGTCCTTGGTTGTCTGACACCTTACAAGTCCCATTTTGTTCTACTTACCCAACACCCTTGAATAAAACAGGTTTATTGGTGGGTTTTCCAACGATAGTGGGAGCTTTCAGCAGGTTCTCCGGGTCAGCGACAATCAGGGTGTGCTGGAAGTCAGACGAATGAAACGTGAATAACAACCTCAAGTGTATCTTCTCAACGTCGGATTCGTCCGCTGCGTGAAGATGAAACCGCGTACCTCGCCAGGATCCGACACGTCATAATTGTGATGATCAATGACGGCGGTCTTCTCCTCGTCAAACTCAATGCCACACTCACTGCCCAGCTCCCTCAGAGGGTCACCTGTGTAAAAATAATAAATGAAATAATAATAACGATACTAAATGACAACATCACAGTAGGTTAAATAATACAGAAGTAGCGTTAAAGCTGTTATAAATAAACTGACCAATGTCTGAACTGGCAGCAACCAGGACATTGCCTCCACCATCGATGAAGGATGTGATGGTCTCCACATTTATGCTCCCACCAAAGTCTGCAACAAAGCAAAAATAATTCACTTTTCAGAGTACCGCAAACACAAGCCATCACAGTATTCTGACCTCGAATGAGTGGCGTGGACTTTACCCTCTACTGATGGCGAGAAGATGATCAAATGGTCATACAGGAACTGGCCATATTTGATCAAAGACAGGGAAGAATCATCAGCCGTCTTGAAGGTGAGGTCAAAGCCGCGATCTGGAAAAGGACCGAAATGTTTCAAAGTGGGAAAGTGTTTTACGGTCAGATGAGTCCAAACTAGACATTCTTGTTGGTAACTTGCGTTTGTGGATTTTCAGACAGTGATTTCTGGTTGTGTTGCTGAGCCCATCAGTGATGTCCAGCAGAGACTCGTGCCTGTTTTTCCCCTGCGCACAGACACTCCTTCTGATTCTCTAAAACTTTTAATGATATCATGGACTGTAGATGGTTGGATCTTCAAAAGCTTTGCAATAATATGTTGATGACCGTTTTTATGAAACCGTTCCACAATTTTCAGACATAGTTTGGCTCTGCCTCTCTGAAATGCTCCTTTTATACCCAGTCATGTTACTGACCTGTTGCCAATTAACCTAATTAGATGTCAAATGCTCCTCCATTTGTTTTAGTAGCGCCAGTTACTTTTCCTGCCTTTTGTTCCCCCTGTTCCAACTTCTTTGAGATGTGTTGTTGCCATCAAAGTCAAAATGAGGTAGTATTTTCCATGAAATGGTAAAATGTCTCACTTTCAACATCTGCTGTGATCTGTTAAATAAAATATGAGTTTGTGAGATTTGCAGGTCATTGTATTCTGTTTTTATTTACGTTTTACAGAGAATTCAAACTTTCTTAGAACTAGGGTTGCAAAAAGTAAATCCCCTTTAATAAAACACCAGAAAACAAGCCTCCATAATTGTACCTGGTTGCAAACTAAACAGGTGAAGATGCATGGTGGTGTATTATTGAGGTGTATTATTTCGTGATTAGCATGTTGAGGAGTAATAACGGTAATAATACAGAACCTTTGCCTAACCTAATTTTGGTACAACTGAATGTTGCAGTTAATGTTTACATCGACTGCACAGATTTATATTAATATTAGCGAGACACAGTTTAATTATTTAGCTAAGCTAACAGCCTCGCTGTGTTGTACAAAACCAACCAGATAAGTCCGAGCAGCGCGATATAACCAACCAGAGACCTGATGCATCAAACAAAAATCAGCAAATAACGACATGTGTGAAGGTACAGGTGTGTGTGAAGGAAACGGGATTGTAATTGTCACCTGCCAGACTGCGGAAGAAGACTGAATGGGTGTCTCTGATGTTCAGGTTGTCCAGCAGCACCAGCGTTTTTCCGTCAGCCGAAGCGCAGTGCAGCATAGAGGCTAAAGAAAGCAACAGGAGGACATTGCAGTCCACGAGTCTGAACCGCCTTGGTGACTTCATGCCGGTTCGTTTCGAGGATGATGATGATGATGATAAAGAACCGGACCGGCTCGTCTGCATGACTGCTACCAACGTCGCCATTTTGCTGCAGAAGTCGACGTCAGCGTAACCAGTTTCCAATTCACTCTGACCCCGGAATCCAGCCAATCACGAAGAGGAACGCGTCGCCCTGACTGCCGCTCCACCAATGGGATGAAGGATTTATTGTACGTCTTCCAAGCACGACATAAATGTTTGGCAGTCATGGGTGCAACGTCCCAATATCCCGATATCAATACCGATATTTTTCCAAAGTCACAGGGAAATTGATTTTTTTTTTTTTTGGTCAGATCTACTCCTACTAAAGTGTTGAAAATATAAGAATGCGTACCACAATTACTAACACAAAGCATAAGTAAAACTATATATATATATATATATATATATATATATATATATATATATATATATATATATATATATATATATATATATATAAAATGCATATAGTAAATATAAATTATGAAAAAATACAAAATACTTCTAAATATATAACCATCAGAATTTAAATATCAATATTTTGCTATCAATTCACCCATCCCTAATGCAACTGTTAACTTTCTGATTTTTTATATTTTGCATTTTAATATTTTATTTCCTCCCTATTTTAATACTCTTTAATGCTTCTGTAATGCTTGCATGATTTATGTAAAGCACCTTGAATTGTCTTGTAGACAAAATGTGCTATACAAATAAACTTTCCTTGCCTTCATGTTTATTTGAAGCCATGCACGTTTTACCTTGTTGAATATATGAATATGATGATTCATATTTCTCAAAGTCTTTCAAAAATTAGTATATATTATCTATTAAATACACTGTTAGTCTTATTAATATTATTGCACATTGTTATTTATGTGGTAAAGCAGCAATAACAGCGTAACACAAATTTTTTCTCTGAAATGTGTCTTTAATAATCTGACGGGGACTACAGGTGAGTCTAAACAGTTACAGATATCCAGTAAGGTTTTTGAAGGTGATAATAATCTCTATGGAAACCCATTTCTTACTGATATTTCATCTAAGTCAAAATTCTGACATACTAACAATCATAATAAGAGACTGAATTCTGTTAAATGCGTTTCCATAATTAATGTCCTAACTTCCCCCCAAAAAAACAAAACAAACAACAACAAAAAAACCCTCCTAAATGATGCAAACTCTTACATGAAATTCTGTCATTCCCCACAAATAATTAACTTGATCAGATTTAAGACTTTCTTAGAGGATACAAGACATATATACAAATACTATACAAGCACAAGCATAAGTGTTTTTTTAAGACAAGAAAATACAACAAAAACACTAATGTCATCCTTGATTACCCCTAAGTGTGTTTAAGTATCTAAGCTGCAGGAAAATACTGTAAATTAATTCCAATAAAATGCTTAGACTGAATAAGGAAAATCGACATATTTCAGACAAATGAAAAAATAGAACTCTTTGCCAAGATTATATTACGCAAGATATGTGATCTAATGTTTCACACTACGGACAAACCACAGTCCTGCAATTTAGTCTAAAAAATAGACAAACTATACAAGTTTGTATAAGCATCTCTGGAAGAATCTTTAGTAACATTTTACCAAATCAATGATCGCATGCTGTTAACGAGAACAGCAGATACATTTAAGATTAATACATCTGAAGAATAAAATTATAAAAGAATAAAAGTGTCAGTTATTAGTCAGTTATTAATCCAGTTTAGTTAAATTTTTTTTTTACATCATGGTGTGTTTTAACCTGGTGCCTTGTGAGCACTTCATTTCTTTTATGTCTTCCTCCTGCATAAATTAGATTTCTCTCAACGAGCAATTGTTCATTTATTCACAAATCTTTTTGCCTCACTCTCAGACTCCATGTCTTTTCTTCGCCATCTCTCTCGTATATTTGGTGCTCAGGTCTGACTCTCATCTTGTCTCTCCTCCACCTGACTCTCCACGAGAACCACCTCCTCTGACCCTTTCACGTCTCGCTCCCCTCCATCAATCCCTGCCTCTTGCTTCTTCTCTCCCTCCTCCGTGCGGAAGATTAGCTCCCTCTCCTGGATGACCTGCTCGGGCGCCGGCTGCCACGCCGTGGCGGCCACCTCCTCGGCGCTGGTCGCTGTCGTGTACTGGTAGAAGTCAGAATCCGCCTGGAACATGACCAGGGCTTGGGCTGTGTGGATGCGCACGTGCTGAGCGAGGGAGCTGGCGTCCAGGAATTTATCGCCGCATGAATCACAAGCGTACAAGATCTGGGTGTTGGGGTCTGAGAAGAGGAGAAGGAGAAGGGTGTAAAAAGTCAGTCCTGTTGGGCAGCAGTTTGGTGTGGAATATTGGAATAATTGCATTTTTGAGTAACATCTTGACTAGGGGTGTGAAAAAAAAATCTATTTGGCAATATATCGCGATTTTCGGCCGCCCAATATAATATCGATTTTTCATCTCCTAATATCAGTATTTTTTAAGGAAAATTTTATTCTATTTATTTTATTTTCTTCATTTATTAATTGTGCAACAACACTAATAACAAACAATAAATAGGTTGTTATGAAGCAAATATTTTTGACACAATTTGTCCTCTGAATGATCAATATCATCTGATGAACATATACAGCAACTTGATTTTTCATCTCTACTTTTAATTTTGATATTAACTGGGTAGGATATCGCAAGTATATCGTGACATCGTGATAATACCGTATCAAGACACAAGTATCATGATACATATCATATTGCAAGGTCCTTGCCAATACAGTGATCCCTTGCCAATTTACGGATTAAGTTCCATGGTTTTAGTTATTTGCGGATTTTTCAGAAATGTATAATATAATTTAAAAAAAATGTAAAAAATCACGGAAAAATCACAGGATTTTGTGCGCGTTCTCTCACAGTGAAGAAATGCTGTGAGCCAACCTGGCCCCTTTAAGAAGGTGGCCTTATGGGTTATGGTGTGGCCTTATGGGTAATGGAGTGTGTGTGTCGTGGGACGGCAGAAGAAAACAGGGTTAGATGAAAAGTGTAGTGAGCATCAACAGCAGCCCAGCGTGTATAGATTTACATTCTCTGTTAACCGACAGGAGCCCAACAATACAACCTGTGTGATGTTACAAGTTCCTGCAGTGTCAGAATAAAGTGCTCATTCCATGCAGAGAAAACCGGACTTTCTCTTTTGTTGTTGTTAGCGTGTTAGCTGCTAATTACGAGGCAAAAATAGCACAATACCAGCAGTTTGTTTACTACGATTCAGAGACCAGAGGCTGTGAAGGAAACAGAAAGACCACAGTTGAGCCTTTGTCTTGTTTCACTGCAGTGTCTCGCTGCTTTTTTGGGATTTTTAAACATATTTTAAACACATTATTTAGGCTCGGGGGGCTCCGGCTCCAGTTGGCGGATTTTGATTTACGCGGGGGGGCGCCGGTCCCCATTGACCGCTAAAAATAAGGGATCACTGTACTCACCCCTAATCTTGACCCCATTATTTGTAGAGATATTCCACTGCAACTGTTTGGTTAATGAACGGAACAAATCTCACCTGCTTCTTGCACTTTCTCTACTGCTTTGTTGATTTCAGCTTTCAAAGCCTCCGTCTCATCCGCAGACACTGAAGCAGCCACTGGAACTACTGTGAACCAAAGCATGAATAAAACATTCCTCAGCACTGGAGCTCTTCAATCACTTCTTTATCTGCCACAAAGTATTGATCACTGGCCCTGACAAAGCTGTCTGACCTGTCAGCTGAGCCACGGCGCTGGCTGCCAGGGCCTCCGTTGCCAGGGTGACGATGTCCTCTGTGGTGACCGTGACTATTTTGATCTCGCTGTCGGACGTCCCAGCGCACTCTTCGCCCATCTCGTCTTCGGTTCCACCAGCCACCACCAGCCTCTTCATGCCGGCCTTGCCTTGGTGGACGGTCTTAACGTGGGACCGCAGGTTGTCGACCCGGTTGAACCCTCGGCCGCATTTATCACACAGGAAGGGTTTCTCCCCTGAAACGACAAGATGCAACAGAGTTATCGGAAGCAGCTGTTTGGAAGGAGCGTGAGCTCTGTTAGATGAGGCGTGGGACTAAAAGAGGCTTCGCTGTTGAGCAGGTAAAGACCTGTTTCCCTACTGGTTTGTGGTTATTTGACACAAATGTTGCCCCTACCTGTGTGAATAATGATGTGCTTCGACAGGTCTCCCACATTGACAAATGCTTTGTTGCACATTTGGCACCTGTGTGGGCGCACGTTGTCGTGATGGCGAATGTGATTGGCCAGTTGACTGGACTGAACAAATCTGTCCGTGGAGAAATAAAACATTGAAAGGGTGAGTTCAGAGATGTGACAATAATATATCAATTTACATCTACTGAAAAACCTGCCTCAATATAATTATTAGGTCCATAATTTATGTAGCGTTTAAGGAAACCTTAATATGTTCACTTCTGCGTGGTCTCAAATCACCAAATCACCATCAAGATCATTTTAAGCGAGCTTCAATATCCTTCTGGATCACAAATTAGAAATAATTAACTATAAGAACTATAAGGCTACTTTAGGGATGGAAAGCGCGGCAAAAATTTAACGCGATAATGATTACCGTTTATGTTTGACTTCATCTCATTATCGGGGTCGATTACCGAGATATGCAGTATCAGCCTCATTCAAGTCTGTGAGCGACTGTGTTTCGCGTGAATTTGTAGCTTGTAACAACGGCATTGTAATGTGAGCATGGCGGAAAGTGGTGATAGCACGCAGGACATTTACCAACCTACTAAAAGGATGAAATCTGAGGTCTTGGCATATTTTATTTTTGTTTTTTTAAGAATGTAGAGGGACAACTGGTGGAGGACAGTTATCCTGTCTGCAGAGCACTGTTTACATTTTACTGTAATTTGTACAAGCAACTTGAAGGAGCTAAGGCTAATGCTTCAAGCTACTGAGATGTTTGACCAAGAGTAACCTGGTTGACGCGCTTCGCTAACTCGCATTTTGTAAACGTTACCGTTGCGCGTTGATCGAAAAAGGACCGGAACGGTGTTCTTCTGATGCAGTTAAAATATTAATTTATTCCATTAACTGATCCGACAACCATAACGCCGGCAGTTAGTGCCACAGCCGTCAAAAACCTTTTTCCCTTCCGGGTCAAACACCTAACCAATAACAGGCAGCTACCTTTATACCTGACCCTCAGGTAACAACACAGCGACACCCACAGACACACAGAGTGAACTACAATTCATAACAACATATTTGGCTCCTATATAACTGTTTCTTTATTTGCACATTTATACAAATTTAAGGTTCAGCTTAAAGTCCAAAGTTTTTTTCCATTTGAACTTGCACTATAATTTTTGTTCCTGATAATTGTCTCCATATTTTGACCTACTATGGTTGTTAAAGTGTTTATCTAAATTTGCACCAGACAAATTAGCTTTGTTCCTGTTATTTTTTTTTTTCATTTAAAATAAAACCTGTATCTGTGCCAGTTGTTTACCCTTTTAATGTGAAAGTTTCATTTTGATAAAATTTGGGCTTCTGATGTTTTAGTTTGACACGAAAATCACAAGATTTGGTAAAATTATTTAAATGTAGGTGTTTTTTGGACATTTGTACAGCAACGAAGAATACCGCGATAATATCGTAAACCGTGATAATTTGTCACTATAATCGAGATATCACATTTTCTATATCCTTACATCCCTAGGCCACTTACACAGCCTGCTATTCCTACAGTTTTTTTTTCTAATTAATTCAAGTTTCTATATCCGTTTCATCCAATCCAGGTCACGGAGATGAAGCCTCTCCGGCCTGCGACCATGAGAGAGGTGGGGTACAGTCTGGACCGTTTCCCAGTTCATTACTGAAACTAGTGGGGAAAAACAACCCTACATGCTCACACTCACTCATGAGACAGTTTAGAACGACCAACCAACCTAACCTGCATGTTTCTGGATTCCACACAGAAAGTCTGCAACAATGAAACATTTTCAACCAGCAGTTCTGTGCTCCATTTTCCAATTGAATTATCTCAAATTCTATTCCCCAGTAACAGGAGCCCATTATTGCAGTACTGATACGTCTGGCTCTTTCTTGCCAAGCTGACCTTTTGCCACAGCGGTCGCAGACGTAGGGCTTCTCTCCGGTGTGCTGGCGAACGTGAGCAATGAGGGAGCTGGCCTGGGTGAAAGCCTTGCCACAGACGGGACAGACGCAGGGCTTCTCCCCTGCAACGCATGAATGAGCGTTTCATCAAAGTGGAAGGGGATAACATTCATCTGGGGTTTCAGGAGGAAAAAGGAGTTGTTTTTGCTCAGTGGCCGATCTGAATGGGATGGGAGTACCTGTGTGGATGCGTTCATGCCGCTGCAGAGCCCCGGGGTCACTAAAGGCTCTCTGGCAGTGCGCACAGACATATGGTTTCTCTCCACTGTGAACTCTCAGGTGTCTCTTCAGATTTCCTGTAAGTCAGACACCATCACACGAAGGTTAGCTTGAAGGGCTCAAAGTCAAGGAGCAAACCTGTCAAGCTGGTCTTAATCAGAACAAAGTAACTACCAGCTATAGCTGTCGTTTTCTTACATTAACTGTAGGAAAAAAAAAAAGAAAGTTTCAGCTCCTCTCCATCTAATAACAGACCTCGGGTCCATTCAACCCTGAACCACTGCTTTAAAGGTCATAGTTATGAGTCAATATGAACAAAGAGCTCACAAACTTTTACACATAACTGTTTGTTAGATACCGAGAACAAAGGATCCTTTTGAAGATTCATCCCGAGCACAAAGTGTCATGTGTCCGGCATGTGGCTACAACAGTTACTAGTTAATAGTGGTTCTGCATCAAGTCGACAACACTGCCAAGAGCTTTGCAACTTCAATCTAAGCTGTACGTGGACAACAGGCCTGCAAGAAATTACTCTGATAGTTCATAAAATTATAAGTTAAATTCAAATTTTAAAAAGAAAATCCTCACATGGGCTCAGCTATGGCTGTGATAAAGAAACAAAAAAAATTTAAATCAAATTAATAAAATGTAAATAAGAACCAGTTTTCTGTCAATTAACAATTTATTTCCTTACATGACAAAGGCCATTTGTCAGTTACATAGAAAAATAATGTGAAATGAACCACATAAATGCATCCTACAAATGAATGGTTCTGAGTTGGCTAAAAGGATAAGGATCGATAATTTATTGTTATCACAACTATCAACACGCTCATTATCAATACTGCAAAAACAAAAACAAAAAAATATCACAATAAAAGGCACTTTGTCATATTTCTAAACCACCAGAATGTCGTTCATGTATCTGGTCAATAAAATAGACCCTCACTGCCTAGTTTTTTAAATATATATCTCTTTAAATGATTTCTATCTCTATTAAGTAATCTTTGTGTAAATAAAAAAAAGAAAATGCTGAAGAAAATGTTTTAAGGGAGCCTGAAAGCAATGTTGGTTTAGTACAAAAAATAAATGTATTTTTCTTAGTGTATAAATAGTCTATTCACTGTCTGGGATCTATTCAACAGCAAAGCAGAGAAATATTAACACGTAAAAATGAATTGGTTGATATATCAAGTCCTACTTTTTGACCAGTTTCAACAATATAACATATCAATGTTTTCCTAATGTCGTACAGTCCTGGTAGAAAGAAAAACTACCCATTTTTTCTGCTTTGCTGCATTTACCCAATTTACAAAAACTAATTTTCATGTGGTGAAGATTTATTTTGCCTTCGTCTGGTGATCAAGCTGTCCACTGGGTGGCAGCACCGCTCAAAACCGGCCATCACTGCTGCATTTGGGGCTTTTGCGTGATACGTACACGTCTAGTTTTGAAAGCGGCTCCCACTGATTCAGAAGGTGATGATTTAGCATGATGTTAAGGACAAAACGGGGAAGTGTATCGACCTGCGGGACTTTACAAGAGATTCACAGCACTGACTGTGAGATGAATGGTGATCCTGTCGACCTCTACTGGAATGACTGGAGGAAGCCGTAGCAGAGAGACGTGAGCTCTGCCTGTTTACATGTCATTATTAGAGCTTTCTTTAGGTAACAACTCCTGAAAATATGTGTTAAAAAAGCTCAACTGGAATCGTATGAAAGCAAAAGTAGTGCGTCCTGACATGTCCCTAACAATTTAACAGGTATAATAATCATTAATTAAGTGACAAAAAGCGAAGAAACCTGATTATATGAACTTCTCTTGTAATAATCCTCCAAAAAAAAAGAAAAGAAAAGAAAAGCTTTTTTTCTTTTTTACCTGAAGTGGTAAATTGCTTGCCACACTCCTTGCACTTGAGGGGGCCATCAGCAATATGGATTTTTAAGTGCGCCTTAAGGTTTCCCAGCTAGTGAGACCAAAAAAAAAAAAAATTAATAATAATTAAAAAATATATATACATACAAAAATATAATCTCACTGTCAAATAAACATTTAGAATACTCAGCTGGTGATGCAAACATCAGTTTCTGAAGCAACACAGCTGCTGAACATGCCGTTACCTGGTTGAAGCGTTTGTCGCAGTGCGGACACTTGTTGCCCTTCTCCGTGTCGTGCGTCTCCAGATGTCGCATCTTGGCGGTGGGATCGGAGAAAGCCTTCTCGCAGAAGTCGCAGTGATACGGCTTCTCGCCGCTGTGCACCAGCTGGTGACGCTTCAGATTCCCCGACGTCGTGAACAGCTTGCCGCAGACTTCGCAGCTGTACCGCGCTTCGCCCGTGTGCCGTTTGCGGTGCAGGTTGAGCAGGCTGATCTGCCGGTAGCTCTTCCCACAAGTCGAGCAGCTGTACGGCTTCAGCGGACTAGGGGGCACAAGCGGTTTGATTTGAGACGCAAAAAAAACGAATGAATGAGCTGAGACAGATGGAAGTGAACTAAACACGTCTGAGTGACATCCGCTGCTCACCTGTGTGTTTTCTCGTGGGCTTTGCACGCTGCGGGATCAGAGAAAGCCTTGCTACAGTCGCGGCAGCTGAATGGCTTCTCCCCTGTGTGGATGCGCATGTGTCTCTTGAAATTACCCGTGTGGGTGAATTTCTTTCCACAGTCCTGGAAAGGAAGAAATGTGGCATGAAAGCTAAGTTTAAAAAGACGGAAGTGCGTTTATTTATAAGCAAACATAGCTGACATCTCCACAGAACCCTGCAACAATCAGCACTGGTGGCAATGAAGAAAATACTCTATTACATACGATGAACCTTTTCATTTCATTAATACAAATGATAAACGAGGCAGAGAAATATAGCACCGTGACAATAACACAAGCTGAAAACAGCTTCATAGTGGTCCACCCAACAGAGACCACTGACCTGCATGGACAGACAACTTTCAGGTCCCAGCATGTCCTCAGTAGAAGAAGAAGAAAAAACTGAGCATGACCTTACATTCCCACACCTCACAAAAGAGGAAATTGGACATTTATTTGTTATCCAATCTCACTTTTTGGTTTTGCAAAGGAATACTGAAAGGCCATGAAGCATTTCATTTTAAAGATGGCAGGAAGGAACAGCACGCTGGCTCTGCTGGCACACCGGCATGTCTCACCTCACATTTGTGTGTAACAGAGCTGTACGGTTTGGATTCAGATCGGCTGCTCATGGACCCCGACTGAATGGGTTTTCCATCTCTGTCGCTGCCTTCTTCCAGGCTGTTCTCATCTTCCTCTTCAAGCCACCTCGTCATCAGCCTCCATGTCATTCGTCTCCCCGTAGTCAGCCTCCTGTTCCTTCGCCAAGCTCTTCTCGGTTTTTGCCCTTGAAGGACCTTCATCTTCTGAATCATCTTCTACAAAAAAAACAAACAAACAAACAAAAAAAAAAAGAGAAAATGAGACCGTCTCAAGCATCGACTGGAGACAACTATGCCCCCGATCGTACACTTCCCGCTAGCTGCTACCCACAAATTGCAGGTTTAGGAACCTCCGCTAACCGCTAATGCAATCTTCTGCTCCCTAAAGCCGCTACCCGTTATGCCGACTCCCTTACTCACATTGTAGGCGTGGCAATGGGCGTGTCTTTTGCCTTTCCGCAAACTCAGTATCTTGTGATCGCAGGTTGCTGGTTGTGGGTAGCGGGTGCAATCCGCATGTCGGCGCGTAGAAGACTGTGTGCAAATGGCATCAATCTGGGTGCACCTGGTCATATGTGGACGTGCACAAATGGCTCTACCTCTCAAATTAACTCTTGTATAAAAAGTGTGATTTGGCCTCAGTTGAACCCCTGAGAAAATAGCAGAGATTGTCCTAAACGGCTTCCGCACCAGTTAAACAATAGATGACCAGAGCGTGTTTACTGGGAGGACACCAACTATCTGGGACTTTCAGGTAGTCGATAGGAATTGTCTGTGTAAAAATATTTATATGTATATATCAGTGAAGAGGAGGAGGAGGAAGGAAGAGGAGGAAGCTCTACAGCAGAGTCCCAGATGAGCTGTGCATGAGAGCTGCTCTGATCTGGATGTAAAGACGCTACATAGCGGTTTGCAGGTAGCTCAACCTGCTCTTAAAGGCAATGGCTACTGACACACTGGTTGGTTTAACTGGTGGAACGCCGTAACCACTCCTATGCATAATATAACGGGTAGCGCAGGCAGGATAGCGGGTTTAGCATGTTGGAAAATTGCATTCTTTGCGGGGGAACGCTCCTCCCGCTACCTGCTATCCCTAAATAGTGGCTTTAGGAGATCTGGCGGAAGATCAGGCCCTAAATCTTCAAACACCAATGTAGGTTCCCATTTTCTTAATAAGCAATGGATAAAAGAGAATTCTTGAACTAAAAGACGTTCGTTGATGAAAATCCTGCAGCTGTGTGTCCTTGTAAAGTCCTCAACTTTCCAGGACAAAGACAATTTTTTAGACAGATGAGAACAAGAAAGAGAAGGAATGTGAAGCAGTTTGAGCTGAGAAAGTGAATATGCTCACCAGGTGGGAAGTTTCGATGAGGAGGTTTTCTGATTCTTCTTCCTCGAGAGCTCACGTAGGATGAGCCGCCTGCAGATTTCAGGTGGGATTCTGGAAATAAATTTGTAAAGCTTAAAAAGAGGCACTTTCTATACACACTCCTGGCATTATGTTGTCCTTCAAAACATTATCTAGATGGTTCGACTTCCCATAAATGTGCACTTACTGGGCGTGTAGTCGACATCCGAGGGGTCATCCTGAAAGATCTGCGCGCCCTCGTCCTTCTTCAGAGGCGTCTTCTTTTGAGCAGAAAGCAGAGTTGTTTTGGGGGGTCGCCCACGGCTCGGGTGCGCTCTGCCGGGGTTGGGCTGAGGAACAGTTTGTTCCGTCTCGTCGGACACATCTTGGTCCAAACCATCCTGACTTTGAGGGGCCTTTTGAGCGTCTGAGGGGGAACTTGGAGGAGGCTCTTCTGCTTTTGCTGCCACTTCTGAGAGCTGATTTTCAATATCATCTTTCTGCTCGAGTTCTCCTGTTTTTTCTTCTGTTAAAAAGAAGAAAAGGGGGGGATTTCATGATTTATCTGATGAAGAAACACCCAATTCCAATGTCATACTTGAATTGATCAATACTAATTTGGCTGAGCGTTCACTGTGGATCTGCACTGCAGAGAACTGACTTACCAATAGCCAAATCCAGCGTGATCAGGGATGGGGCGGAACTGGACATTGACTGGAATGCAGAACATGCATTTATAATTTCCTGCATTTGCAAGAAGTGGGCAACAGAAAGCACGTCGTGTACATTCTGGGGATTTAGGTTCAGCTTGGCCGTGTACATAAAATCCAGGACGTGACCCAAACCTGCAATGATAACCAGCGGGTCACACAGATCTGCTTAGAAAGCTCAGGCACATGGTTATACTTGTCGTTTTTTTCCATGGAAATCAGCGCAGTTAATGTGCAAAGTCAGAGGAACGAAAGGTGAAAATAAAAACACTTTTATTCTATTACTTATTTATTAACCTTTTTATTTAACCTGGGAGATTTAAAATCTTTTTTCCCAAGAGTGCTCTGGCCCACACAGACGGCAGCTAAAAGCAGGAGTGTGTGTTGTTACAAAACACACAAAATAACAATAAATGCCACAAAACACGAACAAAATCAAATTCAAGACTGCCAACATTAAGGTGACATCATAGTTATATGGTCGTCTGCAGCCAGCTGTGGAAGCATCTAGAATGTTTACAATGACTAAATTCATGTAACGAGACCAGATCCTTGAGGTTCAAGTGGGTTTGGGGCGAACAACATATTTAAATGCCTTCGTTTCATTATCTCCGTTCAGTTATAGATGTAAAGAGTCCAAAGCCGGACTGAAACCCACCTGCTGCATTGCTAATGTCCAAATGCATCACATCCTTCTGGTCCAGGAAGAGGGTGCGGAAGTACATGCTGCAGGCTGCCAGCACGGCCTTATGGGCCTTGAAGTCCACCCCGTCCACCACGAAGGTGCAGTCGCACAGCAGGCCCTGCTTGCGCTGCCGGTTAAGCTGCTCCAGAACCTCCCCACTGTGCCATGGGAACTCCATCGCCTGGAGGGCTCGAAGACGGCACGAGACACGAGCAGCCACGGGCTCTGTGGATCAAAGGCACAAGAAATCCCTCCTGATTCATGCCATTTGTTTCCAGAACTGGGGAAAAGAACATTCTGCTTTTCTTGTAAACAGACTCGAGTACAGTTCAGACTGTTTCATATCGCCCCTTATATAAATGATAAAATATGGTAGGTTTTATTATTTTGTAAGCTGGTAAATGATCTTTTGAGACTTTTAATATAAATAGGATGCTTTCTACAGAATATGTACAAAAACATATATAAAACACTATATGATATAAATTAAAGCAGGCTTAACAAGACAAAAGTCAGCTTGATTACATCTTTATAAGAAGTAGGCTGATTAGAGCTGATCAATGGGCATATTTTGATAGTGAGAATTAGACAATCCAGTTAATTAAAGGCAGGCACATCTGCAGACAACCCTGTTTTTATCTAACCTTTACACTGTCATTCACTGACCTTCTCAAACTACACTACTGTTAAGTAAACATTGTTCAACTCTGATGTAACTGCACAGCCAGACACAGTTTCTTATCTTTTCACAGTTTCTTCAAAGTACTTTTCTGACTCACCCCCCCCCCCCAAATCTATTCATTTTTGCCTTAACGATCAACACATATTTTCCCACAGTGTCAAAGGAAAGATGCATTTTTAAGAAACTGTTCATTTAAGTTAACTGAACACTGAACATAAGCGTTCAGGCCATTTTCTGTGACACAACGGGGCAACTGGTGAATCACAGGTCATCGTAACCAGTCTTTGTGACACTTGTGCAACAACCCCGTGCCTGAATAAACTCTAAAAGAAACCAGTCTACGCTAGCAAACGAGAAGCGCACGGAGACGGGACTGATGCAAAACTGGAAGAGCAGGAAGAGATTTGATGGGTTCATTTTGGTCTAACAAAGAAACGGTTTGGATTTGCTATATAAACAAAAGCACTGATCAGTCAAATGAGCGACCAGATCTCGGCTGTGTCCTGCCTCGCCTCCTGCAGATGTCAAATCAGTGCCACGTCACTCATTTTAGAATTGCAACTGTGAAAAGAAGAAGCAAAACTAAGAAACACTGTTCAAAAATACAGATTTTCTTGGTTTCAGATTCTGGGTTTTGATTAGTTATATATTTGGCTCTGAATTGACCCCATAAACAAGTATAACGGTGACCACCCCAGGGCAAACGACATTCACTCAGAAACCCCTGGAATTTACGTGCAAGTTGCAGTAAAGCTGCAGCAGTTTTCTTATTTTATTATGACAATGTGTTTGCATCAGTCCCATCACCATGGTGATATTTATTATCGTCAGTATTAACTACTGCATCAGAAGCACAGGGAGGATCATATCGGTATTGGCCAAAAATTGGTTTCGAAATATTGACATTCCAGATATCAGCAAATATAAAACACTATGCACCCCTAGAAATAAGGAATAGCCAAGAAAAGAGGAGCATCTCACACAGAGCTGCTATGTCTTAAAAGTAAGGCTTTTATGAACATTTTTGATGGAACTTCCACATAAAAATTACAAGTAACCCATGTTCTTGTCTGCACCAACCTCGGTATCAATATCAGGATACCGGTCCTGGTTTTAGTTGGTATCAGGATGGATGTAAAATTAGTGATATCGCCTATTCCTACTTTTAAGAAATTATCAGTTGTTATTGCGCTTTGTAGATACTACAGTTGATTAAATTGGTAGTGTGGGCTCAAATGTAGCTACATATCAGAGCTCTGTTCTCTCGTTGTTATTAAATACTGAGCAGGAAGACAAGACTTTAAACCAGAACGGTCCATTAACAGAAATAATTAGAAAATTCCGATCGCGAAATGCTACGCAGCCACAAACTGTAAATACGCAACGTGATGGGAGTTACGTCACGCTGGCTAACAAAACCGTGACCAGGACGACAATAAGCACTAATTGCTACTTGTACACTAGTATCCATATACATATTTGATGACGGGAACTTCGGCTTCTCTCCAAGTTTTGGCAGCGATGTTTGACAGTGCAATGCATCGATTACAATTCCTCCATCCTTGTAACTGCGTTATCAGGGATTAATTTAGCGTGCCTACGTCTGTGGCTGTGAAGGAGCAAAGATGGCGGAGCGTCTTCGTCTTCTGTTGTGTTCGCAGCTCGCGGGCTCCAACGGCCTCAAAGAGATCGCCATATTTAAAACAGAAACTAGCTCCGGGTTTACCTTTTCGTTGTAGCTTCCCGGCACCGGTTTTACGCCGGTGGACCGCAGGGCGTTGTCTAGTTTCTGGCTCAGTTTCGGAAAAAGAAACCCAATCGAGTTTTTGATCGATCTCACCCCCGAAAGACATCCAGCGCCATCTTCCTCTCTCTGATCGATTGATAGGGACCGGCCGGATGTTTCAGACGAGCAGGCGCACTGCGAACATGCGCTGGGCCGCTGGTGACCACGAGGTGGCGCCATTAACCCGCGTCAGTGGTATTATGAGATTTGACAAAAATCAGCAACACTTACTTTATATGTGGCTTGTATCAAAACCATTTATATTATTTTAGTTAAATGCATGAAGAGTATGAATTACTCCTCAATGATGACATTTCCAGTTTAAAGTGCAACAGGGCATAGAATGGGGGAAAGCTTTGTTTCTAAATTTATATATACATATTTTAAATTGAAAAGACTCATATATTCATTCATTTATATGTTTATAGATGGGAAGAGGGCAGGATTAAAGGCTTAGTAGAAGCACCTTTCAACATCCAAACAGTCATTGAACACCTCAGTACTCTGATTCACGTTGATCTGGACAGAACAACACCAATTCCAAAAAAGTTGGTACATTTTATCGATTCTGCGATATATATCGATATTTTATTTCCCCAGAGAGTATTGATTTTTCAGCCGCGGGTATCCATATTCTAAGCTTCTTTCAAAACCCTGTGTCCCACCTTTAAAAGCTTGCAAGCAACAATTTGCACTGTTTAAATAAATGAAACTATTTTTCTTCAACAAATCTTTTATTCCTTTTGTCCAGCATTTGCAAAGTCATTGGAACACTCACAAGATGTCACCAAAATCACTTTGTCCCTTTAAAATCTTTAGGAAAATGATGTAAATGTATTGTAAGACGAATATACAGTCATGGAAAAAATTATTAGACCACCATTTTTTCCTTTCACTTTCTTGTTCATTTTAATACCTGGTACCACTAAACGTCATCATGTGACTAAAACAGACAGAAAAGAAAACACTGAATGCATAAAAGCAGTGTTTTTGGCAGTACAACGCCATAGCTATTGATGTAAAAACTTAAGTGATTTAGGTTATAATCAAGAAAACCATGGAAAATGGTAAGATATCAGCTCTTAAATAAAACTCTTATGAGCAATCTTTGTGGTTATCGTTATGTTTTCCCAAACAAATGTACCTTTAGTTGTACCAGGCATTAAAATGAACAAGAAACTGAAGAAAACAAGGGTGGTCTAATAATTTTTTCCATGACTGTATATATCGTGAGCCAAATATCGTGTATCGTATCGCGAGATTGGTGTATCGCTACAGCCCTACAGTTCACCCTGCGATCCACAAATGCAAGTTAAAGCTGTTTCATGCAAAGAAGAAGCCATATGTGAACATGATCCAGAAACCTTTTGGAAACCGTGGACGCCATGACCTGCAGACTAAAGAGGAGAGGCACCATCCAGTTTGTTAGCTTCCACATCTGGAACGGCACCATCAATGCTGAAGAGTTCATAGAGGTTCATAGAGCAACATCTGTTCCCATCCGGACATCGTCTCTTTCAGGGAAGACCTTGCATATTTCAGCAAGACAAGGTACTAGAGCACATACTGCATCCATCACAACAGCATGGCTTCACAGGAGGACTGGGGGACACAGGACTGTTGAGCAGCTAGAATCCTGCATCAGACAAGAACGGGACAACATTCGTCCCCTCAAACTCCAGCAGCTGGTCTCCTCACTTCCCAGATGTTTACAGACAGTTGTTAAAGGAAGAGGGTGAACATAATTCTGTTCCAACTTTTATGAGATGTGTTCATCAAAGTCAAGATGAGCTGATATTTTCCCCTGAAATGATAAAATGTCTCACTTTCAAGATTCGATAGATGAAATGAACATTTTGCAGCAACCCAATTTTTTAGAACCGGGGTTGAATAATTAATTTGGCAATGTAAAGAAGGCAGGATTGGAAGGCTGAGTAGAAGCACCTTCCAACACCTGAACACTCTCTCATATTGATCTGGAGAATAGTTTCCTCATTGTGGTCACATGTTTACGCACTACGATTCAGTCACGCATAAAAAAAAATCATTATATATTAATTCAGGTGCCCCACTTTCCTCCAGCAGTCCAAAGATTTACACGCTGAGCTGTTCAGTCTTCACTGACAGACGGTGGTCACCGTTCCAGTCTCTCTGGTGTCCATCTGGAAGGTCTCCAGAACCCTGAATGATATTTTTATATAAGTGATGCTGCGTTATGGCACTCAGCAGTCTGTCGGCTCACTCTCCACAGCCCTCAAGAGAAAACCCAACATCTGAGCAAAAGATGTTGATCTGTAATGACAGTGCTTTGGTTGAAAAAAAGGGTAAAGAAGAAGAAAGTTTCTGCTCATGTTTCCCCCTCCCCCCTCCCCCAACAGCTTCTTCTACCACCTGCAGGAGCACATTCATAATGGGTACAGCTTGTTTGGTGTTATTTAAAAAGACTTTCACAGAACATGATGTTTGGTCAGTCATGTTTAATAAAGGTTTATTCGCACAAGTAATAATATACAATAAATTATTATCATTATTATTACCAATAGTTCCTAGTTAAATGAGCGATCAGTTGTAAAACTGGATTGAAGGACAGAGTGACGTTGTGAACAGGTGATTTAACTCGTGTGAGTGTGTGTGAGTGTGTGAGAGTGTGTGAGTGTGTGTGTTAGTAAATGTGGCTCCTGGAGCCTTCAACCCTGTTTGTTATGTGCAGGTTTGATCTGCTGCTTCTGCAAATTAATTCAAAGTAAAAATCCATCATCCAAAGGCATCTTTGCTGTCACTGGAGGTGGATGTGGCGTGTTTCGTTAGCGCGGCGGTTGAACTAGAATGATAAAAGTGAGGACACAAAATATGGGAAGTACCACGAAAAAAAAAACATAATTAGCAATGGGGTTCTTGCGGCGATAAAAATCGGCCCCCCTCTAGATTTTGATCTCGGTGCGGAAGGTCTGCGTGAGCTCGTGTTTGGCCGGTTGCCTCCGTGCACGGACCGTTAGGGTCCCCTCGGCGCCCAGTGATGATGTCACCGAGGTGGGGTCCACATCCTCGGGCAGCTGGCACTTGTGGGTGAAAGTGTTCATCACGGAACCATCCTGGCCCAACTGCAAAAGAGAGAAGGCTTCAGAGCAGCGATTCCCAAAGTGTGGGCCGCGGCCCTCTGGTGGGCCGCCGCGGTACTGCAGGTGGGGCGTGAGAGGTCAGTAAAATTAAACAAATATGTTTTAAATTCTCGATCTTCCTTTAAATGTTTTTAATGACTGTAAAATATTCATGACATTAATTAAAAAAACATTATGAAGTAATAAAACAATACAGTTAAGCTATTCCACTGTCATCTTAACTTAATATTACAAGTGTCACCTTATTTGTTGACATTAATAATACATTAATATCGGAACATAGCTTCTAGTCCTGAATGCTGATCACAGATGGAGATTTGTCACATTTCAAATTGGGTCATGGTATTCTAGAGTTTGGGAGTGGCTGGTTTAGACGGCCGGGTGCCTTCTAAATGAAGATACGCTCGTTCTTTCATGACATTCACGCTCCAAGTCTCGCGTTAACATGCTCACCTTTTCAGCACGAACTTCAATCTGGTTGTTGGATGTGGTGACGATGACATCTTCAGGAGAGAAGTCTCGCACGTCAACTGTGAACTGGTACGAATCCTCCAGAGTTTTGATGTTTCCAGTTCCACCTGAAACCACACGAGACGGAAAGAAGGACTTTAGATCCACGAGGGGAGTCCGAATAAGTTCATCTACAGTACATATTCCTCCTTGTAAATTCATTTTTTTATTGAATTCCTGCAATGAAACATAAATTCATGTCCTCCGGTGAGAAAACGTTGGGGTTGGTCAGTGCTGCAATAGTTGCACGCTCCGTTTCCTTAGGGATTAACTTTATTCAGCTCAATGATTTGTGTCCATGAAAGATTTGCAGTCATGTTTTCATGAAAGGATGTTCTCATTTTATGTTACCAGAGCTGCTTGGGTTCTGCAGTGATTTATGATGTAAAAAGACTTAAAACATTTAGGATTTATCACCGGTTTTCAGTGAAGTGGAGTCACCACAGAACCATCTGCAGATGAGCACCACGCCACCATCACTTTAGACTGAAAGCAAATCTAATATGGTTCTGAAATACTCTCCCACCACATGTAGTCTCACTGCTGCTATTAAAACTGACTTGATGAGCACAAAGTATCTATTCAAGCTTCCAAACCTTTGGAAAACTAAAATAAAACAAAAATGTTAGTTTGCTGTAAAACGAAACATGACAGAGTTTCTGCTTCTCTGTCTTTAAATATCAGACAGTTGCGTGGGGCTGGTATTCATGGCCAGATGTTGAGACTTTAATGAGTGAAACTGCTGTTTCAGAGCTGGAAGTGGAAGAGGTGAAGATGGAGGAGGATCAGGAACGAGCTCATCAGAGGGTCACGTGTCCTGCAGGTAAAGCAGAGGCTGGATTGAGGTCTCATGGGCACGTAAAATGGCGTAATGGTAGAAAAAGAAAAAGACCGAAGAGGAGATTTCTGTATGTGGTAGGGAGGGATGCAGCTGGACAGGTGACAGAGGAAGATGCAGAAGATGGAAGCGGGTGGTCTGCTGTATGACCTTTAAAGGGAAAATTCAATTCAGCTCAATAATACTTTATTAATCCACGAAAGGAAATTATATTATATTGAAAAAAGAAAATGAGAATGACCTCATTCATTATGTGCACAATAGATCAAATAAAAAAAAATAAATAAATAAAATGTTCATATAATTGAAAACTGCTGGATAACCAGGAACTGGCAGGTACATTCAGCCACATGTCATCATGCTTATATATCCCAGTAAAACTCCTGTTAAACCCAGATGAACCAGCAAATGTGTGTTTCTTTTCAGTCTTTGTAACTCATTAACACAACTGCAAATTATTTGGTTCTTACCAAGAAAAAAAACTTACATTTAGAAGCGTTAGATATTTTTTGTTGTTTTAATAATTACTTTTGTATTTTAAGTCTCAGTGTAATCTTATATCAAGTAAACCTTTACTTTTTTGTCTCAAACAAGGAATCCTAAAATGAGACAATTAACACTTAAAATAAGATGTATTACGTTCCTCCTCATCATCTCTTCTCCTCATCAAAATAAATCTTGTTTTAAGATACAATAACAAATTATACCTTTCTTAAATCTAGAAACAAGTGTTCCTACAATCTTAATTTAATAAATTTTACCAAGTGAAATGATCTTGCTGCATGGACAGATTTTTTCACTTGTTTTGAGCACTTTTTTCCTTAGTTGTAGTGTTTTTATCTTGTTTGAAGACCCCCTTTTTTTGCAGTGTCAATATGAACCATTTTCATATTTTATAAATAGATATTTTTCCTTTTATGTCTGTGTTGGGTCCCTACAAACTCCTCTGGAAACTGAACGGTCTCTATCACTACAGACTTTAACTGTTTTCACACATTCACCGAGGATCATAAAATATTATGTTGGAACTTCCATCAACTGCACTGCAGCATGTTTTGTTCTTGCCAAGATTTAAAATCTTAAATCCGGAGGTACGAGATCATTACCGAGACTTAAATACAATTTACCCTTACCGGGTACTTGGTATACTTCTACATTTGCCATGATTTAGCCTTTTAGGCCTTAATCAGCTAAGAAATCCTACATAGTAGTTTTACTTTTAAAACAATACCCAGAGTTCCAGCTTTTAACTTTCTCTTTCACTATCAAAATGGTTTCAAGTAACCACATAAACAGCAAATCTGTTTTAAAGTAATTTGATCTAAAAAAAAAAATTCATTTTTTTCCCCCCTCTTGTTTCAACCCCTTGGACATCTACCAGATCTGAACTGGAAACAAGAGTTCTAGTCAAGTAAACACGTCCTGCTCCGAGGACAGACAGTACCACGAGCCTCGAATAATTCATAAACAGATCATGGAGACCAGATAGAGGTTCATGTCAGGAGAACAGCCTGACATCTCATCTGTGGAGGACGTCCCCTCGGAGCAGGGGACGTCCTCCACAGGACGTCAGGACGTCCCCCTCCTCAGTTAGGGACTCCATGAGTCCCAGTTAATCCCAGTTAGGGACTCATTTCCAGTATAAGGCGTGTGTTTGTGCTCCGACTTCACATGCACAGGTTAGTTTTGCTACGTGACGTCATTCCAACTGTGCGTCTGTATGGACTCACTCCCGTCACCGCGCAACCGCTCGGTCCTTCCTCGCGCAGACGTCATCTCAGATACCCGGAGCATGAAGTCACGCCGCTGCTCGTCAGTCCAGGCTCGCAGACATGCATGTATGTGTGCGTGGCGTGCGCGTGTGTGTTTTCTCCTCACTCATCCTGAAACTGTACCTGCTGGACACCAGTCACGGCACCAAAACAGTTCCTGCGTTTGGCCCGTGGCGCACGGAGGGAACGGGCCGCGGGTCTGTTTAAAGGTCACGTGTTCTGCGCGCACCAGCGCTGAGGTGACAGGGCGGTTCACGCCAGCTGGACGTGTTGCTGACACGAACCAGACACCGCAAAGCCAAATGTCTGACGATCTTACTGTGTATATTAAACAGATAAACGCAGGAGGAAACCAGCGGCGGACAGATTCGGTTTTCCTTTAGTCGACCTCATCAACAGTTAAACTCTTTCTTCTGTCACACCAGAGTCCATTTGCCTCAAACCCGCAGTCCTGCCTGTTGTCTTCATCATCTGCAGTAACTTATCACTTCACAGAAAAAAGACGCAACACTTCCCGCAAAATTGCGGGGAAGCACAAATCCTCTTTAGAGTCACAACCGTCTCTCCAACAGCCCTTTCCTGTTTGTTCACACTCATTTTCAAAACTTCAATCTGCTTCCAACTTACTGGAAAACCCCAAAGTGTCGCTCCCGGGCCTCATGAAGGAGCCAAAGTCCTCGGCGAACAGACCCCGGCTCTTCTCCATGTGCGGGCTACTGGAGGACGAGGATGAGCTCTGGTGGAAACTGCGCTCCGATCGATAGGCGGAGGAGTTGCTCGCGCTCATGGATGGCTCCAAATGTTGGGGGAGGCAGAGGAGGAGAGTAAAGGGAGAGGGGGGGGGAGAGATAGGCGGGGAGGGACGATCCTTCCTTGCAGCTCTGAGACTCTTCAGGAGGTTTAAATGTTTGGAACAAATCACGCAGCTCTGCTTTGTTTCTCCCCCCAAAGTGTTCTCTCTAGTTTTTCCTATTTCTTTTCTTTTTTTTTTTTTAAAGATAAGAGCTCTTATTGCACCACTCACCTGCAGCTCTCAAACCTGGAACTTATATAGCATGTGGCTCATGCATGCATGTTGGGGAGGTGGCACGTGTGTCACTGCTTATTGGAAAAGGGGGGGAGGAGGGGGTGTGCGCGCTATTTTTATCCTGAGACGCACAGAGGGATGGAGAGGAGAGCCTGCGGTTGGAAAGAATTCTCGGCACCGACGGGCCTGAGGTTCAGAGAGGAAGAGAGAGAGAGAGGGATCTGATGGAGGTAGAGAATGGGGGGGGGGGGGGGGGGGGGGGGCACAACAGTTGTCATTCCAGACGGACACACCGGCCCCTGAAATAGCTCTTCCTATCCTCACTTTCATTTGCGCTGTGCTCCATCACTCCGTCTGCTTCTTTAATATCCAGCCCCGGATCCTTGACCCGACATTGGATCCACATGTGGTTTCACCGTCACGTCACGTCCAGTCTGGCGTTTCCACAGCGCCCTGTGATCTCATTAGAGACATTCCTGGCGTCTTACGCGCCCCTCGTTAGTCATCCCTTTATTAATTTCATCTCTCACATGATCAACTGCTGTGCTGGAAAAGGCTTTCATTTGTTTGGCCTTCCAAGGTGAGAAAATGAGCCGGGAGGTAGAAAAGGGAGCCTTACCTCATATCTCCGAAGATAAGCTCAAAACAAAGACGGAAAGAATGTGCGTGAAAACAAAGCCAGGGGCACGGGGGGGCTTGGTAGTGACATTGCTTTACGGCTATTAATATCTGCAGGGGGAGCAAAAACACTGAGCGCTCTTCATTCTACACTGTAAAAAAAACAAAAAAAAAACGTAAAAAAACGGTAATTTTTCTGGCAGCTGGGGCGCCAGAAAAATACTGTGAAATAACAGAAAATTACTTTCTCATAAAAATACCGTTTTTTTCCATAATTAAAATACAGTTTGTAGTTGTAATTTTAACAAGATTTTGCCTTATTTTTAGGTTGTTTTTAACATTTAATTAGAAACATTTTCACATTTTAAAACAATATATTTACCTAGAAATATGGTAACAATAATGCTTACATTTACAGAAATGTGCTGTTATTAATTAGTTTCAATGATATTATTTTATATAAAGAAATTGTATAATAATTTGTGTTTGATGTAACATAACGGTATATGACACAAAAACTAATGTGATACATCTTTCAAAACATGTCAAAAAACTGTTGAAAAACTAGATAATGGGTTTAAAATTGCTACAATTTTAAGGACTGTAGCCTTTGTATTGTAGTGGAGCCTGGTCTGCAACACCTGACAGCCTTTTTTTTTAACCTTTATTTAACCAGGTTAGTCCCATTGAGATTAAGAATCTCCTTTTCAAGGGAGACCTGGCCAAGACAGGCAGCAGCAGCAAAACACAAAGTTGCAGACAAGACATACAAGGAAACAAGGTACAATTTACAAGCACTAAAATTTGCATGAAATAAAACTATAAAACAAGATGAGAGTTTTAGGGAGTCATTTATACAAACATCAAGCTAAAAACATTGACATCCCATGGAAACTGCTTCCAAAGTCCTTCATCTTAGATTTAAAAACATTTAGCAACACGAGCTCCTTCAGTTTTAAATTGTTCTGCAACAAGTTCCAGGCTGAGGGTGCGGAATACCCAAAAGCTCTTTTCCCTATTTCCAGTCGGAGCATTTGGGACAGAGAGCATAAAAAAGTCCTGGGAATGCAGTGAATACTGCCCGGTGTTTTGTTGCGTGATGTAAACACACAGGTAATTTGGTAGGAGACCAAGAATTGCCATGGCACTAGCAAAAGGAGTATCTTGTCAACTTCCTGTTTTTTTTTTCAAACTTTATTAAACAAACTCACAGGTACTGATTCAAACACAGACAGACTTAACTCAGGGTGACACAAATTAACATGTTAAATGTGAGGGGTATGAATCAACAGGGGGTCACACCAGCAACAGACTTTACATGGCAGCATTAAATCAAATAGCTAACAAATAAACACAGAGAAGCACCTAAACAACCAGAGCTGCAAAGGATGCTGGGAAACAACCCAAAAGGACCTGCCAGATCACTAGCAGTTTTACAATTTATTCCCTTAAATAACAGACAAATATTTGTGAAATTAAGATATATTTGTGAACGTATTTTAACAATAAATATACGTATTTTTAATGGGTTTTCTTTGTAAAAGAACAGAAATATTGTGTGTTTTCACAGTTACAGTGATTTAATGTTATTTTACATTTGACCAGTCTATTTTTGTAAATTAAATGATATTTAAAAAATATAGAAAAATATCTGTAAAATAGACAATAAAATTCTGTTATATATCTTTTTTTTTTTTTTTTACAGTGTAGCTGGAGCTGATGACAGCTAATCCATTAAGATCTATTTATGGGCTTTATGACGTTGCATGTTTGACTTCTGCTTTGTCAAACGTAGATAACCTGCAATGCTCTCAGAGAAAACATTCACTGGTTTATCACAGACCAGGAGCTGAACTTCCTCCTCTGCTGCTCCCCGTTCAGGCAGCGATCTGCATGATTGATTCATCAAACATCTTCATCTTCAACAATTATAATAATCTTAAGTGACAGGTCTCTCTTTTGAAAGCCAGTCGTCTTTTATCCTGAGGTGTTAAAGGTTACTTCGCATTGCAGTGACACCCCAGTGTATTATTTGATTTCAGCCTAATCGCTGTAGAGCAAAAAGCCCCCTGCTTAAGGTCTAAATCCGGCCCAGCAACTCACCACTTCCCAGCCGGGGAGCTGGCAGAGCCTCCTCGTCTCCTTAGTAACAGCTGTAATACTGGTGGTGGGCTGGGGCCAAACTGCTGCGCACCTCTGACTGGTCGGCCATCAAGACCAAACCTGCTGGTAGAGAGCAATTAATAAGATCATAAAAAATAGAATAAAATCCACGGACCTCTCAGCGTTTATATTATAAAGCTCGTGATCAGACTGCTGTCACGGAGAATTAAGGAGAAAAAAAAGGGCATGTAGCCCCACTGGGAGGAAATGGGATGAGTGTCGATGAAGAGAGGTAAAAAAAAAAAAAACCTCAATTGTCAGGTGTCAGATGGCGGGGATGATGGGAGATTAGGGAGCTGAGGAGAAAAACAAAAGAGTGACAGATGGAGGAGGACAGGAAGTGGAGCAGAAGAGGCAGCAGAGGCCGACAAAATGACACCATCACAGCATGAAATGAAGTTCACGGGGAGTTAAAGCCTGGAATATGAAACAAAGTGGGTCACCAGTTCAAATAAATCAATATTTATGATCATCTTATTGAAACAATACTTGATTATCTTTTAGCTTTGCAAATTTGGTGTGGCGAATGATAACCTGAATTAAAATCCTGAACATTGCAGCTCATTCATTTCAATTCAGTTATTTACTTTCTTGTTTAATTTTATGAAGAAACGAGCAACTAGAAGTAAAGTCTGAAAGGGACAAGTAAGAGAGGCTGTTAACTAAAACTGGATTAAAAGAAGCTTCAAGATCGTCTAAGCAGGATGGGAGGCTGGTGTTGGGCGTCTTGGACAGTTTCTGTGTAGTATTTCATACGTCAGTCTTCACAGCACACCCGTGACACTGAGTCATGTCTATATGCGTGTTAGAGTGAACATTCCTCTGAGCCGATGAAGCTCCACAAACACTCAGGGTCATAGTCCCGTAACCGTGACATCACAGGGCCCCATATAAACTTACATTCATTTCTGTTAAACCTACTCCAACCTTTATTATCACTGCAACTTGCCTAACGTCAAGCTTAACTTTGGCCCAAACTTGATTAATGTCAAAACATGTTTTCACCAAATAAAAAAGATAAACAAACAAAAACCATGAACCAGTTCCAACAGGAACTCTCCCAGTCAGCAGTTATGTCTCACTCATTCAGGTGTGTAAAGCTTATTTCTGTGCAGAGACTCTGCCCTCCTGAATTAATTTTACCTTCCCAGAAAGTGTCCAACAGGAAACACGTAATGGCTGTTCGCGTTTCCACAACACAGATTCAGTGAACTCAGTCAGGCATGAATACAAATATTTCATTATCATAATTATAATAAAATACTTTGACATCCGTTTGGTCTGATCACCCTGCACACATATTTACATTGAGCTGTTGGGAAGCTGACCAACTGCTCTGATCTAAAGACTCAGACCAGTGGATGCTGGGGTGGTGCTGGGATGATACTGGGGTGGTGCTGGGGTGGTGCTGGGGTGGTGCTGGGATGATCTGGGGTGGTGCTGGGGTGGTGGGGGGTTGGGGTGATGCTTTGATGATACTGGGTGGTGCTACGGTGATCCTGGGATGGTGGGTGGTGTTTGGGAGGTGTTGTGGTGTTGCTGGGGTGATGCTGGGATTATACTGGAGTGATGCTGGGATGATACTGGGGGGGGGGGGGGAGTGATGCTGGGTGGGTGACTTGGAGTGGGTGGGTGGGTGTGGGGTGGGTGGGTGGTGCTGGGGGTGTGGGGGTTGCTGGGGTGGATGGGATGATACTGGGGTGTTACTGGGATGATACTGGGGTGGTGTCTGGGTGGTGTTGGGATGGTGCTGGGGTGATGCTGGGATGATACTGGGGTGGTGCTGGGATGTTGCTGGGGTGGTGCTAGGATGATACTGGGGTGTTGCTGGGGTGATGCTGGGATGATACTGGGATGTTGCTGGGCTGGTGCTGGGGTGGTGTTTGGGTGTTGCTGGGATGGTGTTTGGAAAATGTTGGGGTGTTGCTGGGGTGATGCTGGGATGATACTGGGGTGGTGCTGGGGTGGTATTGGGATGATACTGGGTGGTGTTGGGGTGTTGCTGGGCTGATGCTAGGTTGGTGCTGGGATGATACTGGGGTGTTGCTGGGATGATACTGGGGTGGTGTTTGGGTGGTGTTGGGGTGGTGCTGGGATGTTGCTGGGCTGGTGCTGGGTTGGTGCTGGGATGATACTGGGGTGGTGTTTGGGTGGTGCTGGGGTGATGCTGGGATGATACTGGGGTGGTACTGGGGCTTTGCCATTGAGCATCGGGGAGGGAGATATCGGCAAGAATTTGTGCCTTGAAAATGACCCGTTACTTGGAGCGTGTGATTTGAATGTAGAGCGTCGACACAAACATAATATTTTGCTCAGGCCGGCCGTCTAAACCAGCTGTCAGGCTGCATTCACGGTCCATGGTTAAAAATCCTGAAGATGCAACGTAACCGCAGGGTGTTATTTTATGTAGGACAGCGTCCATGCGCCTTCACAAGGATCCTTTACCATGTGGTTTTCTTTTGTGTGTGTGAATTATCGTTCCAGCAGAATATTCTGTGGCTCTTTCTGGCATTTTTTGGTTAGTCTGTACTTTTTTTTCTGCCTCTGTTCTTTGTTTAGTGAAGTTGACACTTATGGGACCTTATTTATATATATTCCTTTGGTTTATTTCTTTTTCCTTCCATCATCAGTCCATTTGTTCTGTTTTGCTCATCAGTCTTTATTGTTAACAGGTCATTAACAGGTTGCCTCCAATGACACAGTGGAGTTCTTCTCGAACATCACATTGTGATGACATCTATGTCTGATGTCTCGCCATTTGTGAGTGAGAGTGAAGCACCAGTATGAAAGGACTGCGGGAAATGTTGGATCGGCGTTGAAGTCGACTGTCTTGCGTGGGATTTGGCGGACTGGCCGCCCGCTCTGCCAGCGCCGCCTCAGTGGAGAGTTGGGGTGAAGGGTGAAGTAAAACTCAATCCTTCAAAGACTTACTTTCAAAGTAAAACAGGAAGTTACAAAATAGGAGACAAGAAATACAGGAAACACAAGAAAACAAGGGGAACTAAGAAAAATCTAAAAAAAAAACCACAAAACACACACTAGAGAAGCTCAAAACCAAACCAAGAACATAACCCTCAGGTCTTGCCCCACCCCCCCACCTCACACACACACCCCCACCCCCTTGGTCAGGGCCAAGTGAGCGTTCACACCTGGCATTAAAATGTATTCCTGAATACGTCCTGACTGATCAGATCTGACCTTCCTGATCCATATGCAAATAAACTCGCACACAATTTCCGCTCGCAAATGCCAAATGCATCAACTCAGAAAAAAGGTAATAAGACACCGCAAATAACAGGTTAGAAAAGATTTATTCAGCAAAGCATAACGTACAATCCAATTAACCAAAAAAACAAAAAACAAAACAGAAACACGTAGAAGAAAGCGAATGACAAAGAGCTTTATTTAGGTAATTCATGTACAAAGGTCGAAAAAAAAAAAACAGTCGTTGCTCAAGATGGTGACATTGGTTTGGTAGGTCGTCTCTGAATCCATCCCAGGATGCTTTGCTGTTCAGACTACGGACACAAGAGTTCCAGACCGCCGCTGAACGCACCTGAATCTATTCTGAAATGTGTTCGGTCCACTCCCAGATCTCCCAGGATGTGTTTTTAATGCCGGGTCTGACCCGGGTCACTTTTTAAACATCTGCATGGTCACGTAGCAACGTTGAAGGTGCACAAGATAACTGATGCAGCGACATGTCTCCAGGCTAATGTAGCGAGACGTTGAACAGTCACGTCACCATTTTAAAAAGACTAAAACTGTGTGTTTGCATTTCAGGAAGAAAAATCAACCGCTGGCAGAAGGTTTTAGGTTCAGGCCCCAACTTCCCCGGTTCACATGTCAAAGTCTCCGAGGAGCGAGACCCTGAACGTCACATTAACCCCTCGGCTGCTCCTTACTTCTGAGTAAGGATAAAAGGATCAGTAATCTCCAGTAAAACAATCAATAGATCCCTTTCATCTTTCTCAGATTGCCTGCTTTCTTCTAGCGAACTGCCCCTCTGCTGTCAACTTTGCCAACTCTCCGGATGAGCTTGAACACAGCTGCTCCATTTCTGTGGCTCCGAGTCGCGACGGAGGGGCCAAGCTTGAGTTTACAAACACTGACAATGTGATTTATCTTTCCTTTAAAGCGTAATCTAAGCTATCTGACTTCTCATTTTCTTGTCAGAAAGGAAACAAACAGCTCACACACTGCAGCGCTGCGGTCTATAACCTTATCTGCTGCACCACATAAGTGATGTTTTGAACATTGCTGCCCTTCATCGCGTTGTTTACTTGTTCCTTGGCTCTCCACCTGCTCCCTGTCCCTCGGTACGGATCAGAGGGTCCATTCTCAGCCTGTTTAGACTTTCTCCTCGCTGCCATAACGCAGGAACGTCTCTATGATGACACTGTGTGGATGATCTGTTTGAAAATGCACGAGTGCATGCGACTAAACAAAGGACTGAGATGTGGAAGGTAGCACGAAGGACATCCAGCATCACCATATAATGTTATTATTCCTAATTTTAACTTCATAAACCCTCCCATATAAAAAGCAGCCTGTGTTAGAAATATTCTGATGTCTGAACGTTGGGTAAAAATGACTGTAATTGCTCTATGTCAGGGGGTCTCATTGCGGCAGTAACGTAACATGAGTGGAGCGGGCTTGGTACGTGCGGATCACCTGTTCGTGATAAATCCATATTTCCGCAGGACTCCTCGTATTGTCTGTTAATATCTTTCTTTTTCTTGAAGTCGTAGGCTGTTGTTCTTCCTCTTCACTGTGCATTTTCCCCTTTCACAAGAAAACTTTCCAAAGACGTCTGTTTCTTACTCATTTTGCTAGCTGGGTTAAATTTTTGGCGCTCAAGTGACCGAGATTTAACCGAGAGAATCTGGTCATTTTTCAAAATAAAAGATTTTTCAAAATAAAAGCTTGTTCAGACTCATAAAATAAATAAAACTTGAATAACTAATTTTTTCTTGTGCGGCCCGGTACCAACTGATCCACGCCCCTGGTACCAGTTCACGGTTATGTGACTCTATGTGACTCAAAACATGGACAAATCCATCAAAGAAATTGTTAATTTAACTCTAAAAACGACATCAAATTACATGTTACTCAGCCACCGAATGTTGTCCTGAAGCTATTTTTGGTCGAGGTTGTTTCTGTTTCCATTTGGACTCAGAGGAAAACACTTCCTCCGCTAAATAAATCTAAACTCCTGACTGTTTGCACTCCAATAAGGACTAATCTTTATTTCATGATGTCCACTTTGGGACTAAAAAAAAGCGTGTAACAAAATTATATTAGTTTGTTATCTCATTTGCTGGAGGGGAAACTTCACAGGTCATAAATGCTTGTTGTCTGGCTCTCGAGTTGTCACGCTGTGCCGTTCCCATGGGAACGAGTTTTAAACCGTGAAAAGCTGCTCTGCATTTGTATTTGTGGATGTCTGGAGATGGATGCTGCCCCTGATCCTCACAGCACGAGGATTTCAAATCTCTAAAAATAATGCAAGTGCTAATTGAAAGCAGGAAAAAAAAAAGGGCGCCAACTAACGACTCATTAAAAGTCTGTGTGTGTGAACGTGCGATCAAAAGATCCGGACAAATGATTGCCATGACCTTCTGCAGATTGCACAAGTTCAACCTTTATGTCCCATAATTAATGTCTTTTGTAGTCCTTGGTGGGAGTGTAAATGAAGAGGTCTGGAGCTGAACACTGACAGGATGTTCATCCAGAACCGTTCTCACGTGGTCATAACGGGACCTGAAACTGGTCCAGTAATCCAGAATAAGGCTGGGCAAGGCCAGTCCTGCAAGTCTCAGGACACCAGGATCTTTAAAGCAGATTTGATCAGTATTTTCAAAACAATAAAAACTAAAAGGGCCTCTCAAAATACTGAGTCTATGATAAAATCAAGTTTGGGTTTATTATTCGGCTCCATGGACTGAAAACGTCAGTATGAATGGCAGTACAATTCAAATGCAGCAGCTCAGGCAGACTGGAGGTGAAAGGTTTGATACTGAACGGATAAATGTGCAAATGCAAGGGTGCGGACAGAACCAGAGCGAGGTACTGGAACAGGGCTGGAGGATAAAAAAGTATCAGAGACAACCAGAGCTCACAGAGGTGCTTTGGAGCAGATTAGTGTTGCTTGTTTGCAGAGGATAAGGTGGAAATGAGTTATGATGGAGCTGGAGGAGCTTCCAGAAACAGCTGAGTGAATGGATGATGAAGATCAGGCGAGCAGAGACTGGACGGTTAAGACTCTCTGAGGCCACCTGGTGGACACAATGCTGCGGTCTTTCCTGGCATCGGTCAGTTTCTATCAGGGTGCAACATCTAGATTTTAAAGCTGGAGCCATTGCAGGAGTAGGGAGACGTGAAGTTCCCTGAATGACCACTAGGGGCTGGCTCCGACAGTGAGTCAGTCTCCACTGATCACCATGTTAGAATACACAACTTTCCAGCAGTAATAAACATACAAACAGCCTGGTACAAAAAAAGAAAAAAAAAAGTTTTGGTGAATTTTTATGTGCTTCAATGACCACAGCCTTGATGGCGTTACGCTGTAGTGAACTTGAAGAGGTATTATGTGTCCGGTTTTATTCTCATCTGAAATAAAGTGCAGAGACTCGGGCTCATTCTCATAACTCTTTTTGAAGAGTGAAACAACTTCCAAACCACAATGACACTCCTTCGTGCAGCCCGCTCAGAATAATCAAAGCTGCTATTGCAGAGCACAATACAGCTGCCACAACCACATTTAAAATAATGAGCACTGAATATAAATTGATTAAAAATCCCTTAACTAATACCTAACACAGGCAAATAAAAATTAACTTTCTTATCAGTATGAATTACTTGTTAATGTATCTGTCAAGCTCAACTCTTGACTGCATGACTTAATACTGCATTTGTGCCGAGAAGACAAATGAAGGGCACCAAAGAGTTAATATTAGACATGTTTTCATCCATGACTGCTCCGTCACCTCTGAGCAAATATCTCAGCTGAGGTACCTACTTACGTGCTCCAGATCATGCCAACTACACAAACACATGCAACTCTTCAAGTGCAGGTAGAAGGTAAGTTTTCCTGCTGTACCCATTTGAATTTGTTTCAGCTCCATCCGGGTGTCATTTCTAAAACTTAATTACTCACCTCATGATGTATTTCAAGGTGAGATGAAGAGCTCAGATGAGTCTCCTGGGAGCGAAACAGACAAGGCGAAGAGCATCCTGGAGCAAAATGATCCATCAGAGTCTCTCCATAATAAGGATCCACTTCTTCCTGATCCACAGAAACCGTTCAGAGGGACCCGCGTCACTGTCAAAGGTCAGAGCGAAAACTCAGTGCATTATGGTCGATATTTTTAACTAAATGACTTAAATGAGAGAGCACAGATTTGGGAGTCAGTTTTCAGTATGCATGTGATTTCATGTACGATTTTTATTCTTTTTTTTTTTTAACCTTATCACAGAAGTTATGAGTTATTAACAAATCCAAGGGCAACACAGATAATCTGTAAGATTTTAATGATGAAAGATCATCTTCCATCTTATTTACAAAAGTATTTTGTGCATCAAAAGTTGGTGGAAAGCAGATTTATTTTCCTCAAATCTGCAAGATAAGAACAGATTTAATATCTCAGCAAACATGTGATGCTTTGATTTTTTTTTTCATATTTTTCACACTTTCATTAGATCAGTGGGAAGTTAATTCCTTTATTTAGAAACACTGAAGCTTTCCATTAACTGCCAATTAGAGCTGACACTCAGAATTCATCACCAGGGAATCCACTCAGTCAGAACGGAAATATGGTCCATTTACACAGACTTTTAAAAGGGTTTTAATTGATCTCAGGTTTTTAATCAATATACAAGAGGGCAGAGACAGAGAGACAAGCAATCCCATAATAATTCCTCCAGAAATGGTTTAGTCTAGTTTATATATTGTAGGAATTAAAGGAAGGCAAGTTTATTTGTAGAGCATAATTCGTACACAAGATGTTTAATGTGCTTTACAGATGCATCAAATTCACAAGAAGGCAAATAGAGTCATTCCATAAATCATAAGAGCTTAAAAAATAATCATTCATAAATTTAATTAAAAATGAAGAGTGCAAGATAAAATCCTTTCAGTTGTCATGTACACATCTAAACAGAACTGTTTTCAGTCCTGGATTCTGAACATTGTCAGAGTTGAGGTCTGTCTCACATCTTCTAGAAGACTGTTCCAGATTTTAGGAGTATAAAACTGAAATGCAGCTTCACCTTGTTTAGTCCTGACTCTGGACACCAGCAGGAGACCACTACCTGAGGTTCTCAGAGTCCAGGTTGGTTCATATGGATCTAACATGTCAGAGATGGACTTTGGAGCCATGAAGAGACTTGAACACAAGTAGAGCTGTTTTAAAGTCCATTCTCTGAGTGACAGGAAGCCAGAGACCTCAGGACTGGACTAATATGGTTTTATTTCCTGGTTCTAGTCAAGACCGGTGCAGAGACCTCAGGACTGGACTAATATGGTCATATTTCCTGGTTCTAGTCAGGACCAGTGCAGAGACCTCAGGACTGGACTAATATGGTCGTATCTCCTGGTTCTAGTCAGGACCAGTGCAGAGACCTCAGGACTGGACTAATATGGTCGTATTTCCTGGTTCTAGTCAGGACCAGTGCAGAGACCTCAGGACTGGACTAATATGGTCGTATCTCCTGGTTCTAGTCAGGACCAGTGCAGAGACCTCAGGACTGGACTAATATGGTCGTATTTCCTGGTTCTAGTCAGGACCAGTGAAGAGATCTCAGGACTGGACTAATATGGTCATATTTCCTGGTTCTAGTCAGGACTCGTGCAGCAGTGTTCTGGATGTAATGCAGCTGTCCTACAGCTGGTTTAGAGCCCAGTGAGCAGGCCGTTACAGTGGTCTAACCTGGTGGAGACGAACGCATAGATTAGTCTTTCTAAATCTGGTTTAGACACTATTCCTTTGATTCTGGCAATGTTTTTTAGATGGTAAAAAGCTGCTGATGTTATTGCTTTAATGTGTCTGAATCCAATATTACCCCTAAATTTCTGGCTTGATTTTTAGGTTCTAGAGAGAGTCTCAAGGTGACTGATAACACTTTCTCTTTGTTTCTGTGTGCCACAGACAATGATTTCAGTTTTGTCTGAGTTTAGCTGGAGAAAGTTGTTTTACATCCACACACTGATCTGTTCGATGCAGTGACACAATGAATCTACAGGCCCATGTTCTCCTGCTGTCAGTGACACATAGATCTGAGTATCATCTGCATAGTTGTGGTAGGACACATTATAGCTGTGTATTAGCTGGCCTAATGGAAGCATTTACAGATTGAATGATAGGGGTCCAAGGATTGACCCCTGGGGAACTCCACAGGTCATGGTCTCCACAGTTACCAATTTCAACAAAGTATCTCCTGTCCCTGAGATAGGACCTGAACCAGTTTAAAGCATTTTCAGAGATTCCCGCCCAGTCTTCTAACCTCTGTAATAAGATTACATGGCCAGCTGTGTAAAAGGCAGCACTGAGGTCCAGCAGAACTAAGACTGAGACTTTGCCTGCATCTGTGTTCAGGCGAATATCGTTTGTCACCTTGATCAGGGCTGTCTCAGTGCTGTGGTGGAGCCTGAAGCCTGATTGAAAACTATAAAAAACATTGTTAGACAGGAGAAAGTCAGTAATCTGTTGGTATACCACTTTTTCTTGGACCTTGCCGAGGAATGGCAGGTTTGATGTGGGCCGATAGTTCTTCAGTACTGTGGCATCAAGACTGCTCTTCTTTAGACGAGGCTTAATGACAGCAGTTTTTAAGGCCTCTGGGAATGTTCCAGTCTGAAGTGAGATGTTGATTAGATCAGTGAGTTTTGCTAACTCACATCTAGTTACCAAAGTAGAGTAGAGATCAAGTGAGCAACTCATCAAGGCAGCACGTAGATGGACTCAGACTGCAGATGATCTCTTTGACTGTTTTGTCAGTTACAGGTGAGAAATGTTGTCAGCTCTAGGTGTCTAGTTGGCAGCAGAGTAGTTGTTTGTGTTGTGGAAATTATTGAATTTTTAATACATTGAACTTTGTCATTAAATAATATTGAAAACTCATTACACTTGGATGTAGAAATGAGTTCTAAGGGCAGTGAAACTGGAGGGTTTGTTAATCTGTTTACTGTTGGAAACAGGACTTTCCATAAACGGTGTCCCTGTACTGTCAGGAACCCTCAAAGCACCTGCTGTTTGATTCTTTCACCAACTCAAAACATCCAGAGTGAAACTTTTCTATGAGTTTGAGACAAGCTTCATTGGCGGTCATCCATTTGTAAATGTATATAAATAACTCTTACGTTCTGGTGGGTTTCTCCAAGCTTCATCCTTTGACTCTGTCCAGCCTTCTTCCTCCTCTTCATCCACATGCTGGCCCTCATCTTTGTCCCCAGTCATCCAGCCACCTCACACAGCTACTCCTGTCAGTGTTCAGAGGATCTCTGGGAAATGTAGTCTGTGGGCCAAAAGCCATTTTGCAAGCTGCCATCTGGTGTGTGGGAGTGTAACGGCTGTTCACTGCTTGTCTTCTGACGATGTGACAGGATTTATTGGATTTAAAAGTCAGTCGAGCCAAATGCGGGACATGTTGTCTATTTCTTTATTTTCTGTCCTATAAAGTATAATAATGGTGAGGGATGATCTTACATCTACTCTGGGAAAACAGTAGGACACAGTGTGATGATATGTGTGATGATCATGTTGATGTGAAAAGCTCTTCATTCTGTCTGTGCTTTAAGCACTAAAATTTCATGGATTCTTTCTTCGGCTTTTCTCTGAATCTCCAGCAACAAACACACAGTGAACACACCGATGTCTCTGTAGATGTAAACTTATAGCTAAAAGAGCTGGGAATAAATAATGGATGGATGGAGGGATGGAGAGATGGTAACCTTTAGTATTCACCTTTGTGTCACACAACAAACAGGTATGGAGCATAAGATTGACATAAGATTTTCTTTTTCAAGCTTTAGGCTTGTTGTAAATCTTGTAGGCATCCACGCTCCATTTCCAGACTGGATTCAGGTTCAAAGACGTACAAATGGATTTTGGAAGTTGAAAATTTCAAATCCAACAGCAGAATTTTGTGATAGAAGGTTTCACAGTTTATTCTCAGAGCTTTCAGAGGTGGAGCTCGAACCTTCAGCAGCCCGTCAAGGAGTAAACAAGCTTTTAGGGAGAACTGACAACACACATGTCTGGTTCTCCTTCGGTTTGATTTCTTTAACTGTGACTCGTGCAGGACGATTCTAGTGACGCTCCACAATACAGACAGATATGTTTTGTACATGTCTTGGTCAGTATTTTCCATTTGTTGGTTTTTTTTTTTTTCCAGTGGAAACATTAGAGCCTGGTCTGAGCTAGCAGGCACTGTGTGCTCTTGATTATCCTCCAGATGAACGTCTTACCTGCTGCAGCTCCCTGACTCTGCATTAGCTAGAAAATGTCTGTTTGCAGGAGAAATCTCTCTGTTTGTCCAGACCTTCTGCATCAGCGTCACTTTACTTTGACACATCTGCTGTCCTCACATTTTAAAACTTTTATTTTGTTTTATTTTTGTGTGTTCACAGCGTGGCTGGTGAAGCTGAGCTGCTGTCTGGAGAAGAGTCTGTGGGATGGAGTGGTATGGCTACGCTACTCTGGGCATTATGACGGCGATCTTAAGTTTCCTAATGGACCTCAGTGTAGCAAAACTGCTGAGAGGTGGACTCGAACACACACACACGTGCACACGTGCGCACACACAATCCATTAATGCAAAGACACAAATCGTGATGAACTTTTCTCTCATGTCACCTGTAGCTCATCAGTGGCTTTATATGAAGCTGGAGGGCAACAGTCTGCTGCAGTTCCTCTGCTGGACTCTTTACCCATCATGCCTCTGTGCTTTCGCATCAACATTCTCCAACAACATCTGCCCGTTCTCCACAGGTCCGTGTGGGAGCTGTAGTCACACAGAGAACAAAGTTCATGTGAAACTCCTCCTGAATTTTCACGGCTCTCTATGAGGTCTAACCGGACATGAATGAATTTGTTTTAAAGCTAACGGTGATGTAGAGAGATCACTGGAACCCAAGCTGTTTTTTAAAAAAAATTGGTATTATTTGTCTTTCTTGAATAGAAACAAATTGCCAAGGGACTAAATATGTAAAATATGATGTGACAGATATTTAATTTAATTAAAGTCTCCCTTATTATCACTCTGGTCAATTAGTCCTTAAGCATCTTTCCGTTTAATTTTACCTGATTTTTTAAACTTCAAACAAGAAAACGATGGAAACAGGAAACGCAGTGAGATGCTGGTACAGTCACCTTAGAGACGCTTGTAGAAAAATAGAGTTAAAAAAAAAATCCTCCCAAATGTTTTTCTGCTTTAAAAGAATGGTCTCTCTGTAGTTTCAGCAGGCGGTCCGTGATCAGAGGCTGCAGTCCTCCTGCAGCGGTCGTCGGTTCGACTCCCAGCCTTGTGACCCGCTGTTGCGTGTTTTCCCCCCGTCGTCTCTCTGCCCCACTTCCCTGCCTCTCTCACTGTAAATAAAAGCCACAAAACCTAAAAAGAAGAAAAGGAGAATCATCCAGTGAGCAGGTCTTCCCCGGCAGTAATGAGCCTGAGCCGTTCTGGTTTCAGCAGTTTAAGGCTGGAAGTCCAGCGGCTGCTGCACAGGGATGGTTACCATGGATACAGATGTTCTCAAAGAAAGGTGCACAAAAGCTGGCCTAACCTTTTGAGAAGGTCACCCGGGCAACGGCGAGGGGCGAGCGAGGCGATGGGAATTCGATGGTTTGTTCGTCTTCTCCCGCCCTTTTTCATTCCTGTCAGAGACCGAAGTTTCTCCGTCAAAGTAAACGGTGTCACGAGGAAGAAATTAAAAATATAAGATACCTCAGCCTGAGTCCAGAATCTGAGGATGAAACCTGATGTCATTGAAGCCCACAGAACAGGCCTAAAATCATCATGGAGACATTCAGAAGCTTCTAACAGTTATTAGATTTATAAGAACTGTAATTAGCTTTTAAATAAAAAAACACACTAGTTAAGCTGCAAACATATAACTGCAATTCATGCAACTTCCAGCTCAAACACACTTAATGATCAAATAGGAATCATAACAAATCAAAATTCAGCATGAATTGATAATTTCAACCATAAACTCAACCTGATAAACAAATAGCAGGTAAACAGACTATTTACTATCTGCAACATCACTTTGTCAGGAAAACGTTTTATCTCGAAAAAGATAAAATTCAGAAATATAAGGTTGTTTTTTTTTTTTGCCCCTCAGTTTCTTTTGGATCAATGTCACTCAGAAAAAGTCAAGTGAGATGTTATCTTAGTAACTCCAGGAGTGGTAAGGGCAGATGCATGGTGGGAAAGTAAACCATGATTTTATCAGACCTGCACAAGTTTTTTTTTTAAAGTCTCTAATGTTTACGAAGAGAAAAAAAAAAACAGTTATGTGTGCTGCTGCTTAAATGCTGCAGGAGGAAATGCCTTTTCTCCTTTCCTTCCCAGTATTTATATGCACCACATGCTTTGAAACCGGTTTTTTTATTTGTTGCCGAACAAAGAAATGAAAGATTACAGATTAACTCTAAATTGAGACGTGCGTTCACCCAACCGTGTTCGAACAGCCTCAGGCCTGAAAATCCAGCGTGGGGTTTAATTTTCAACCCGTCTCCTGTGCTGATTGTTCTTGAACTTCAGCAGAGGTCCTCGGATGTTTGATTATTCAGATGTCGTTCTCACATTGTGGCTTAGCTTTTCTCCCTCGATGCCTTTCTTATCCTTTTCTGTCGCCTTGCTTTATGTCTCCTTCAGGCTCGGGGATTCCAGAGGTGAGGACCATGCTGGCCGGCATCGAAATGCCTCATTATTTGTCTCTCACAAATATGTTCACCAAGTTCCTGGGTCTTATCTGCACGCTGGCAGCCGGCAGCACCGTTTTCCTCGGCAAAGTGGTGAGATACATCCCTGCTTGTTCGACGTACAGGATGAGCAGCTGGATGATATTAGCTGAGCAGATGGTTTTGTGTTTTGGCTTTTTCTCAAGGTTTCTGTGTTTATTGCTTCATTTCAGGGTCCATTTGTGCATCTTTCCACCATGTTGGGGGCCTACTTGGACAACCTCCATCATCTGATTAGAGGCACTAAGAAGGTAAACCAAAGAATATACAGTTGGAAGGACACTTTGATTGTGTTTGTAGTGAAGCAGATACTTTAAGGGATCATATTAAGACTTGTTTTGTGTGTGTGCACCTGGAAGCATCTATTTATCTCAAAAACACTGAGACAACACAACCTTGTCGAACTGAAACAGGAGTCTGAAAACAAGTCAGAAGGTGTACTGTGACATCACAGACCCAGATCCACCAGGATCAACTGAATCAGACCCAAAAACTGCCACGTGCTGCATATCTGAATTGGCTTGAACGAAGGTGTGACATCAGTTTGAAAGGAGGCACACTGCAGGTGATGAGGAGTTGGAGATGCTGGCTCCGCCCCCTTTAAAGCAGCTACTTTGAAAAGGCTGAAAAGAACTGGTTGAAATTGGTGCTTTTGTGCTGTATTTCTGTTGCATTTTGACCCAAAAGATGTCACAGACATTTAATTGATACTGGGAAATTTTCTCAACATTCGGGGGAAGAAAAAAGGCAAAATACGTCTCCCTTAAAACATTCCTGTACGGATCATATTACTAAATAATATATACTATTATAGACAATATTCTACATAGTATTTTAGACTTTTTTTCTGCCTTTCCAGACTTTACATTTTTTTTTTTTTTTAAATGTAGTGCAGCAACTGGAGAGGAGGTTTGTGAAAACATTTCATTTCTGCCCAGGTATAATCATAATACATGTTATTGATGCCGTCCATTGGACCTAAACCTCTGAAAAGAGACATGATAATAAAAGTGCATATTTTTTCCTCAAGGAGAAAGACTTTGCAGAAATGTTGGCCGTCGCTGCTGCCGTTGGAGTCGCAAGCTGCTTCGGCGCTCCCATCAGCGGTGAGACGGCGACCGGTAATTTGTTTGTACCTGTTTGCTTTGCTGGTTGATACATTTCAACCTTTGATTTCCCCTCTGAAAGCTTCACAAAGTCACACTTCCCTTTCATCCCTCATCAGACCCCAGCCCCTGCTGACCCCCCCCCAACCCTCGCCTTCAACGTGTTTATCCGTTCCACCTTTTCTCTCCCTTTGATCACTGTTTCGCCCACTATTTTGATCTCCTCACCTCAGCCTCCTTTCTCTTCTGCAGAATATAAGCTCCATTTGTGGGATCAACTCAAAATGTCACAATTAACATAAATCATCACGGTGTCCATCAACATCTGAAATGCTGGGAAAGTCAGGATTTCTTCTGACACACAGGAATGATACAGTTGTTTTAGAAGTCCTGTTGAAACACTTATCCTGTTTGTTTTCTTCTCCCCTTTGACCTCCTGCGGTGTAGGTGTGCTGTTCAGCGTGGAAGTCATGTGCTCCCATTTCGCCCTGAGGTCTTACAGCCCTTGTTTCTTCTCGGCTGCCTGCGGGGCGCTGACCTTCCGCCTGTTCTCGGTGTGGAGTGGAGAAGGAGGTAATGTCAGCAGTCGCCACCTCATGGTCAACGGGGAAAAACGTCACCTCAGAGCCGCCGACACTTTCGAACTCCAGCAGCCAAAAACCCAGTCGCATCTGTTTTACTAAAGTAGTACTTTTATTGTAAAGTGTATCAACAGAAGTATGAGCACACGCCCTCCCATCAGATTTTGAGTTTGCTCTGAGGCCAGTCCTTCTCAAACAGTGGGGCGCAACCCCCTTGTGGGGGGTGATGTCAGGGGAACTTTTTTTTTGCCGTTCTGGAATAAAGTGTAATTACACATATACTACAGTAGGTGGCAGTAACGCTCTCATTGTCACAGTGTGCGCAGTATTAGCTATATTGTCCGTGCGGGTTTTTTCGTACGGACATGTGCGCGCACGCAGCACAGAGCAGGAGATATGAAGTGAACAAACCCTCAAGAGACACCGCGGAAAAATATTTAACAGGGATGAAAAGAAAGACGGAGAGAGAGATGGAGATAATGAGACAAATGAAAGACACCAGAAAGTTAAGACGAGGAAATGTGACGACGCTGATGTAGCGGTGCTTCACTGTGACTACGGTGGGATTGATGCACTTTACATGTTTACAGACTAAAAAACAATTTTTTTTAAGTTATTTTTTGTTATAAGTTGATCTATATTTCTTTCATTTTTTGTTTCCTTTAATGTCAACAAGGATACAGTGTTATGCAGAGGTGCACGTAGAACAATTTTATAGACAAATGATACTATTTATAGTATCATTTATACTGCAGTATCATGCTGGGAGGGGCAGCAGAAAATAATTGAGAAGCACTTGTTTTAGGCCAAGGGCTATTTTTCAGGTGTGCCTCTTTTTATTAAATTGCCTTGCAGTAAAAATATTATACGTTCTTTTTATTCAAAAGCTGAAACAATTTCCTGAGGTCTTAATGAAATGTGTGACATACGGTCGAGATCCAGTGCAAATCTGCCATTTGAACCCCGTCGTTTCAGCTCTGTTTACAGCAGCTGGTTTAAAGGCAGGGTAGGTGATTTCTGGATGATGTCTCATCTGTTGTTCTTATTTAACAAAACATCAATAAAACGCGAGGGCAGGCTCCTCCCTCGTATGCTCTCTGAGAAACCGCTCCCCACCATGAACTCCCCAAACCCTTTAAACCCCCGCAACTTCCATCTGCATGGACCCTCCCCCTGTCTGTGATTGGCTAGAGCAATATTTGTCACGGTTTTGGGGTGGGGGTCCAGAGGTAGGGCTGTGTGTGAAGAGCAGTGGATGGTGAGGAGTTTATTTACTGAATGAGACAAAAACGTGGTCTGGGTCCTAATTCATGTAGAATCACTTACCCTTCCTTTAAGGGACTGCAGATGGTGTCTCAACTCCTTTCTACCTCCATTTACTGCAGGGTTTTCCTCGTTCAATCAATCAATCTTTATTTGTAGAGCGCTTTTCCTGCAAGGGCGTGCAACAAAAAGTGCTTTACAGAATTAAAAACAATTACCACAATTAAAAAAGAAAGAAAAGAAAAAAAAGAAATTAGAAATCACTGTTACACCTGCATTAAACTGAACTGAACTTAAAGCTGGATATTTCTTCTCTGATCCGGTTCTGCGATGTCTCAGAAACCTATAAATCTAAACTGCTTACTGAATTATGTATTTTCATATTCTGTGGCCCCACACAAAGTAACAAGGTAATATTATCTCTAAAGGTTGTGTTGGTAGGTGAGTAGGAGCTTAAGATACTGAAATATGTGCTCTCAGCCTCAGACTACTTTTTAAAATTCTTTATTAGTTTTATTCTGCATATTTGTTTGTGTGACCATTATTGCTCATGAAATTCTCCCATTTTAAGGTAGCTGCTTTTTATTTCAAGGTGAATGTAATTCAGTTTGCAGCGTTGTTACTGATTTGATTGCCTGCCGTGCCTCTGACTGCGAACATGACCAGAGGTTTTATAAGATAACTGTAAATCTCATTAAAGTCTCAGCGCAATAACATGCAGGAAAATTAGATCTTTCATTGGCCGGCAGAAACTGCAGATATGACTCCAATTTGTTCCGTGTCCACAGAGACTCTTCAGGCGTTATTCAGGACTAGTTTCCCTGCCGCATCGCCTTTCTACCCGCTGGAGATTCTGCTGTTTGCTTTTCTGGGGTAAATTTATTTCCACAGCATCTGCACAGTTAAACAAGTCTCCTGTTTGTTCCCCTCTTACTAATAAAGACTTGTGTTGTTCACATTAATATGCCCCCGGTGCTCCCTGGATTAAAACAAGCCTTTGCTTTCCCATTCTGGGTGGTGTCACCATCTGGAAACAGGTTGGTGTGCGGAGCCGTGAGCTGCTGCTACCTCTTCTGCCATCGCCGGATCCTGCGTTTTACCAGAACGAACCGCGCTGTCATTAAGATGCTGGGGACAGAGTGAGACGTTTTCCAAAACCCAGTTAAATGGTCAAAGAAGCCGTAATGACAGAGCTTGTATCGGAAAATCTATTTCCTATTTGACAGCTTAGTCGAACACATAGAGCAGGTAACTGATTCCAACCCAGCGGTGACCCAAACACCTCTGTGTGTGAAAACCTCTCTGCAGGAAAGGCCTGTACTCCGCCCTGGTGGTCTTCCTTCTGGCATCGCTAACGTTTCCTCACTCTGCTGGTCGATACATGGCTTCCAAGGTGGGAACCGGCAGCATTTAAAGGTCCAGTCTGTTCCTCCCTGGAACCTGTGCACGCATTTACATCGAACTGAAGCCATGATGGACATTGTTGATTAAGTGTTTCGCAACTACAGTGGTACCGTCAACTTACGAAATAAATTTGTTCTGAAAGTCGTTTCGTAAACAGAAAATTTCGTAATTAGAAACGCACTTTACCCTATAAATGGCCTAATCCGTTCCAAGGCGCCTAAAAGTCGGACATACTTTTTAAAATAAATTATAAATAATACATGAAATGACATAAAAAGAATAAACAAAAGAATAAAGAACAAAGAATAAAGTACATTAAAGAATAAAAATTGTTCGTTTACCTGGGTTGCTGGGTTACGCTAATACAGACAAGGGACCCTCGTAGCCAATGGGATGGCAGGAAGATGCTGAGCGATGGCCAATGGCAGAGCAGTTTTCAAACCGAGATACAGGAGCCGACAAGTATGTTTACTAGAGCTGGGCGATACTGGGAATTTTGGTATTGATCCGATACCACGTAAATACAGGGCCAGTATCACCGATACCGATACCGATGCTTTTTTATATGAAGCTCGATCTATCATGAAACTGCTGACCATTTGGTGTTTTTGTGATTTTTGTCTTCAGATTATTTTGTTAAAACCTAGAATACAATTTCGGCAAACTTTATAGGTGACAGCAAAATACTTTGATACTTTATTATTATCATCACAATTAACATTTTTTGGTAAATATTATTTGGAGTTGAATTGTTCTGTTCATAATGTTTTTTCTAGTCCAGCTCTTATGATATTATATCTTTCAATACTTGTGTAATTTTGTTTGCGCTGTGTGCACTTTCCTGTTGCTTTAACTAAAAATGTCTCCGTTGTGGGATAAATAAAGGATTATCTAATGTTATTTTATCTAAGATAACACCTTTCGATGTACTGGGTTATTTCAAGGACTTAATTATATTTTTTTGAGTTGCCTTCAGTAACATACGACTTAAGTAACATGTACTTTGAAAGTTAATATGAATTGATGCTGAAACTGACCACTCTGATCTACCTGAGACTCTCTGTTGGACTGAAGGAGGACACAGCAACGGTGTGTCAAACACAGACTTCAATGAATTTTTTTTATTTATTTATTTTTTTTTTTAAATGTTGGTATATATCCTTTTAGTGCAGTTTTATATTTTATCATTTTTACGATGTGATCTTCACTGCTGTATTGTACCCCACAATGTCTTGTCTGTAAGTACCTGGTGAGCCAAAGACGAATTTCTACCCCGGTGGACAATAAAGATTTATTATTATTATTATCATTATTATTATTATTCACACTTCGCAGCAGTCAGTGTTTCTGGGAGAGAAAAAAGCTTGAGTATCGATCTTTTTACAAGAGTAGCATTCAATATCAATACCAGCGTTAGTATTGATATTATCGATATTTGAATCGATCTGCCCAGCTCTAATGTTTACATTCGGTGGACTCTGGGAGCTGCGAGTAGCAGCGCATATTTTGAAATATTCGCCTTCGTAACCTGGAATTTCATTAGCTGGAAATTTCATTAACAGATACGTTCGTAAGTAGAGGTACCACTGTATTCCTATTTTTTCATATCATTATGAAATCTAATGTACCTAGACTTGCTGTGTAATGCACACAGCCCGTATATTGCTGCCTAAAAGGCTGTTAATGTTAAAAAACTAATTGCATGCTCCTGATGGTATGCTTCTTCCATACTGTGCCATTAACTCATCAAGTGAGCAATAATTCAAGTCTTTCTCTGCTGCCTTTTCATGTAAAGCCAGATTGGATCCATTATTGTCATGATTAATTTTTCTTACATGGTGCCTGAAACATCCACTGCAGAACTTTGATCTTCCTGCCCATAGATTGTCCTTTATGAACCTTCACATCTCATTGGCTTATTTTCAAAGGTTAGTTTAAAATGGCATGCGTACATCTGTGTCTATCTAATCAATAACGGATTGTAATCCCCCCATTGGTTGAAAAGAAGGTTATTTACAATTACGCCATGACTGAAAATGTTAAATATCACTTTCTAATAGGAGTCAAATAATTACTTGAATATCCAGACTAGTGCTGGGCGATATGGAAAAAAAATCATATATCACGATATGGACTATTTTATATCACGATAACGATATATATCACGATATTCCATAATAAAGTATGTTTTCAGTTATTCTCTAAAAAGTTTGACAAAAATTTCATTGCTTACTTTTCAACTTTATTTTGAAAGGACATTTAGCTGAACTGTCACAAACATACATTTTAGTGCAGCAAAAACAGGTAGGTACAGAGGTACAGTAGCTTTCACATTTTTTTAAAGTGCACAACAGTTTGAGAGGAAAAACACATTTTTTGCACTGAAGTTCAGCTATAAAAAATAAACACAAATTATTTTTCAACTTTCTGAAATCTGTAACCTTGTAGTGCAAAGTTTGCAAACCAATATAAAGTGTCTAAAGTAAACATCAGGGTTGAAGAGAACTCTGTTTAAGGCATTAACCATGAATAAAAGTGCAAACATAAAAGGCTACTTTGTAGAAGTAGATATGATTCTATCAAATTTATCGTTGCAGGTTATTTAATTACATATTTGCTGTAATAACTGATAAAATTAGGTTAGAAACGATAAACGATAGAAGAGAAATGGCACCATACACACTTTTCTATCGTCCCCACGATATGTATCGTCATATTGCCCAGCACTAATCCAGACATTTGTTTGTTAGGAGGGTGACAGTAATATTTACTGCATGGTAAAAACATGATGTTAATAACATCATGCAGTCGTGCTGCAACAACGCTGCAACAACCCCCCACCCCCCAACTGAAACTCTGAATATTCCTCGTAATCTTCAGCGTCAGATCTGGAGCCCGTAAAATGGTGTCGGGCTCGGCCGTACTCTCCAATTATCACGGTGTTCGCTCAAGCACAATCTCACGCTGCCGCACGTGTGGTTTTAGTCTTTTTTAAATGTTAAAACAGGAACAGACAGCCTGCTGGTTCTTTTATTTTTGTTTGTTTGGTACCATCTCAACACGTTCAGTTCGTAATCCAGAAATCATCTGTGTTTGTCAGCTCACCATGAAGCAGCTCCTGGCGTCCCTGCTGGACAGCAGGCCGTGGAGCTGTCAGTCCCACAATGCATCTGTGCAGCTGGAGCTGTCTCAGGAGTGGAGCCCATCAGGAACATCTGTCTTCTTTTCTCTGGCTTTCTTTCTGCTCATGAAGGTACGCATCATGCAAAAGGTCCGACCGTGAATTAATCCTATCGACCTTCTTTTTCTCATAATTGGCAAACAGGAATTGACGTTTCCACAGTGGAGTTAGAAAACAAAAGTCAGCGCAACCTTTCAGGACGACACCTGATGCTCAGTCAGCAATGATGCAGGTGGAAGGAACAATCCCCCGACTCTTTGAGGCAGGAAATCTCTGGAGGTTGCAAAGTAACGATTGGCATTTCAGCTTGAAGACATTCTGTTATAAAGAGAAGTTGTGACAACTTGTGAAGCTAAGCCCCATAAATCCATAAATACTTCCTCTCACCACATGCAGTTGTTGAATGTAAATAATTATGATTCAGTATTTACACACGCAGAGTCGCAGAGCAATGAGAGCACTTCCCTCCACGCAGATGGATTCGTCTGACGTTTGACAGCTTTCCTCTCTTTTGTTGATTCTGAGATGTGGATGTTGGTCCTCGCCTGCACTCTGCCTCTGCCAGCTGGGTACTTCATGCCGGTGTTTGTCTGCGGTGAGTTACCGGAGGCTCAATTTTACATTCAAGTGCAGAAAAGTGAATCTGATTGCTCCTCTTCGAAGGTGAAAGCTGAAATGATGTGCAGGGTTACAGCTCTTCTCATACACCGCCGTGGTTTCTTTCCTCCAGGGGCGGTTATTGGACGCTTGCTTGGTGAAGGTCTGGCTTACGTGTCCGTCTGCTGGAGTGATTTTGGGCCAGCAGTGGGCATCTGTAAATCCTGGCGGCTACGCACTCATTGGTAGAAGAATCTGACCACAACTTCCTTGTTGCTGATATGTAGTTAAATATGTTTGGTATACTTGGAGTATTTTTTTCCATCATCATTATTTAGCATCTTCCCCCCCCCGCAGGTGCAGCTGCCCTCTCCGGTGCCGTAACCCACACGCTGTCCCCGGCTCTCCTCGCCGTGGAGTTAACTGGCCAGTTGGGCCATGCTGCACCCATCCTCCTGTCCACCCTCATAGCCAACGGTCTGGCACGCTCGGGGAATCGCCCGTCTTTCTATGACGCCCTCGCTATCAGCAAGAGGCTCCCCTACCCGCCCTCTCTGAAGAAGGCATGTCCTCAGTGAGTAGAAGCGAAGGAAGCGGGGTAAGATGCGAGGCTGTTTGAAACAGACGTAGCCGAGTGTGGAGATTCAACAATCTTTTGGGTTTGTTGACCTTGTTGACCTAAACGTATTAAAAAAAATATTTGATTTAGTTGAAATATAATTACACCTGTTTACTTACTGTGTAAGTGCGATGAATTATGTTGTGAGCTAAAAGTTGGTTCTATGAGCTGGGATGCTGGCAACGACACGTTTGTCTCTTTCTCTGAAGTGAAAAATAAAGATGGTCTTTGATGCCACTGTATGCAGCAATACCACATCCGACCACACGGGAGCAGAAAGTTCAGCCCCGTTGTCAAAATGCGGCATGTTGTATGCCTTATGTGGACATGGAGGCGTGTTCGTCACCTATGCAAAGCATCTCGAGAAGGCAGGGCAGTTTAGTCAATGCGGACTTTGAGTTCAAAAAAAGGCATTTATTGACAAAAGCAAAATCAAACTTAACTTAATTCAGTAATCAGGGTGGAAGACAGGGCAGAAGCAGGATGACGAACAGCACAAAAAGATGATGACACGCAGGTATACAGACAGGCATGCAAACAGTATGGACCAGCAAAACGAAAAGGTGAATGACAAGACCTAAAAGCACAGAGGGACAATGAGAGGCAGGTGCAAATAATCAGGATTACAAGGAGGAGGAAGAAAAGCCAAATACAACGAAGATAAGACAGACCTTCAAAGTAAAACAGGAAACACTAGAGACAGGGAGAGACAAAACAAAGAATTTCTGGCATGGCCGACCAGGGCCATGACACTTTGTTCCCTACGTCGTCGCATTCAGGAGGAAGTATCCCCTCGTGTCCGTTGTGCTCGTGGTAGTTTCAGAGAGGATGCATTGGCAGACTGTGAGAAAGAGAAGCTGACTGTGGCCGTTGTAGGTTTCCTGTTTAGTTGCTGCCTATCGGGACGGTGAGAGGAGGAACAGGCTTGTATGAAGGTGGCAGAGGCTGAGAGCAGAGCTGCTTTCATTTGCTGGGGTTGATCTGGTTGATGCTGTTTGTATTTATACGCTACAGCAAAGTAGCAAGGCTGAAATAAACCTTGGATGTGCTTGGTATTTCCTTCTGTGTGTTTCCTGGTGCTATTTCCTCATCATCGTTTTCTCGAGCCAGTTACCTGTATTTTCAGTTACTGTTGCTCAGCATCTATCAGATCCAACACAAATAGCAAATGCCTGATCTGCTCTGTTACTGTTTGATCTGCATAAAGTAATTAAAATAAAGGAAAGAAGAAATAATAGAAAAAAAAACAAACTAAAATGATGAGCTAAACATTGGAGGAGCTACGGTGATTGATGCATTTCTGTTTGCTGATTGGACAGTATAACGCATAATAGTGGCTCTTAATGAAAAGACAAGACTTGTACATAAAGGGGACATTAGGTGGGATGAATGACGTCACGTCAGCGAGTCAACACCTTCCACCCCCACATCCAGAAGTTTTCCGAGGCCCCTCTGAGTACCTATCCTACCCCAGGTACGCGTTTCGGCCCTGGAGAAGCTCCTGGAAAGTTTTTTTTTTTTTGCGGGGCCATTCCCGGTAATGGAGACACATCTGGGGGTCAACGATCTGGCCCCCGAAGAACTACCCCAGAACCTCCGCTGGTTGGAAATGGATCTATTGGGACGCTAATGTCAGTGGCTCTTTTGTCAGCTTAGCTGAGCTATATGCCCCCCTGTGGTGAGAAGTGGTACTGCTTCATCGAGTGGCTTTAAAACACCAAACAGAGATCTTGAAAATGCATTTGCCGTTAAGCCTGTCTGAGGAGCCGTTGGTCGCCACAGCATTTTGACATAATCTACTCCACTAACTGGCTGGTGTACAGTAAATCAGTCAATAGCTTAAAAAAATGCCTAAACCTCTAAAAACTTTACTCACTTTAAAAACAAGAGGTGCAGGTTTAGGTTACATTTTATTCAGTAATAATAATGATCCAATGACCTTCAGGGAACCTTCCGAGCAGCAGGGTGCCGTGTCCTTCCTACTGTCGAGTAAAAGTGTCCCCACGCAGGACCTTGAAGACCAAAATGGCCCCAGTGACTCAAACACTCAAGCTGCCCGTCTGACACCCGGATAAATGTGGAGGCTTGAATCAGTAAAGGCATCCAACATGAAATCTACTGCCAAACCAATATGCAGAATGTGATGATTATAAATACATGGTTACTGGTTGGTACAGGTAAATCAAACTTTACTGTTACTTAGGCATGCCACGATTCACTCAACTCACAATACAACTCAAATTACAATTCAGGGTTCAGGATACAACTCAAATCACAATTCAAATTATGTACAACACAAAATTAATTTATTTTTTTTTTATTTCTATCATTATTTATCTTACACAAATCCAGCCTTTTCCTTTTTAACAATACTGTAGTGCAGTGATTCTAAAAGTGTGGGCCATGGCCCCCTGGTGGGCTGGTGTGGTACTGCAGGTGAGAGGCCACTTTAAGCCTAAACTAAGGCATTATACAAACATAACAAAACAAGTCTTTTCTTTCACTCTTTCCAAATCAATACTGCATCAAAGAATGTGTTTTTTTTTTTAAATTCCCGAGGTAGATAAGCCAGGCACAAACTCGATTTGAATTGTATTTAAGAAAAATCAATTTAAATCGATTTTTTCAAATTGCCGTTACTCTTAGGGTGACTCTGCTGCCTCGTGGTACATTCTTACTGCTTGTCTTGACTTTTACAGAAGCTCTTGTTGCAATAGACATTACTACCACGACATCACACCAAACATTTAATACTGTGAAAAAGATTCAAAGTAAGTGATGTTAAGAAAGGACTATTCCATAAATGGAACTGAAGGTTTATTTTGGTGGCAGAGCTCAGTGTCATTTCTGGGTTGTTTATTTTGCCAAACCCCAGCTGGTTTTTGTGACAGATGCAACACAACTTGTCTCTTTTCCAGGCTCCTGTCGACACCTGTGGGGAAGGTTTTGGGAGAGAAATCTGCGCAGCTTCATAAAGCAGCCGGTCCAGCAGAGGTCCAGCAGGCTATCGGCAGCTGCACTGATGCACAAATCCCCGTGGTGGACTCGCTCGGTGAGAAATCAGATATCTAGGTCTCAATCGCCTGCTTAGAGAGCTGTCAGTATTTCAACCAAATCTCAAAAAGAGGGGAACATGCTTGTGGAAAAAAGGGGAATAGAAAGAAAGTCATTCAAAAACATCACATTCAAACACTTTATGATGCAAGCGAGAGCTGCTGAAGAGAAAAGAGGGAAAAAATGAGAAATTATGGAAAACAATTTTAGAGGCTGAAGCAATTCAGCGAAGTGAAAGTGCTCACTGAGGAGGTCAGCCAGCTGAGCCTTTCAGCCGCAATCACATGGATGACTTTTTATGGGTTTTTTTTAAACACACAGCTCTCAACCACAAGCAGTGCTCAAGAAAATTGACTTCCTTTACTCTTTTCTGCTGCAGAGTCAGAGACTTTACTGGGGTTTGTTCTGCGATCGGACCTGCTGACGTTCCTACGTAAGACTCAGGTAAAAGGCTGAGTGGAAGCAGACGGGGTAGCTGCGGGGGTTGAAAATTTAGACGTTTAAAATGCAAGCCATGTCTTGAAAACCCAAAACAAGAGCGTGCAGTCGGGGCAGACTGGCTGATGTAACGTCTCATTTTATGACAGCTCACATCCATTTAAAAGTGTCGTCTAGTTCCAGAATAATATTTGAAGGAAATAGAGCCGCTTATCAAAAAATGACATTCAAAATAATTCATGGGACTGGAGCTGTAGGCAGAGATTAGCAATAAAAAGTGTGATGACACTTTTCCAGGGGTTAGAAACAACAACTGATGCGGAATGCTAAAACGGTGAGATGAGTGACGTTTGTGCCGCTCTGTGCAGAGGCTGGAGGAACATCTGGATGAGGTCTGCCGCATTTATCCGACCCGAGTCCTGCTGTCTCCTCACAACACGGTTGAGGAGGTAAGAAGGTGCAAGATATGTGAAATTTAATCGACAGGAACTGAAGAGGGTGTTGCTGGACACTTTGGAAGACACTTTTATTCACTTCTTGTCTGAATCTTGGAGGAGAAGATACTTTTATTGGACTAATGTTTGGATGGAAGATGAATGTAGCTAATCTGGTAACATTCAAGGTGCAATTTGTGAGAGTTTAACTCAAGAATACTTAAAAATCAGCCAAATAATTGCAAGTATATAGGAAAAAAAGCTTGACAGCACATTAAACACAGATGTTATGGTGAGAAGTGGAGGTGCAGGTGTCATCCAACAAAAGTCCTTTTATATCTTGAAACAAACAAAAACGCTGCCGGGGAACGTCCAAAAACAGAAACCGAAACTAAATGGACAAACAAGGTAAGTGAGGATGAAAACCAGAGGAAATAAGAGGAAAGGAGGGGAAACAGAAGGTGCCAAGGAGAAACAGACGGACCAGCAAGAGGACAGGAAAAGACTCAGATAGACCAGGAGACACAGGTGATGAAATACAGAGGAAGAACAAAACCAAACTGGGAAAAAGACCGGCAAATTAAAACAGGAAGGAAAATCAACAGCAACAGAAAAGCAGACCAAACCAAGAGAACAAAGACGAAAGCCCTGAAAACTGCTTGAATTTTCATGAAAAACACAGTGGAAAACACCACTCATAGTGTTGAACCCCACAGCTTTATGAAACTTTGTAGCAAATTTTCTTCTTATTTTCTTCACCGTGTGCTCTGACTCAACACACCTCGACACTTAACTGTAGGCCCCAATCGTACACTTCCCGCTAGCTGCTACCCGCAAATTGTGGGTTTAGGAACCTCCGCTAACCTCTAATGCAATCTTCTGCTCCCTAAAGCCGCTACCCGTTACTCACATTGTAGGTGTGGCAATGGGCGTGTCTTTTGCCCTTTCCACAAACTTGGTATCTTGCGATCGCAGGTTGCGAGTAGCGGATGGTCAGACCACCCGCTACCCGCAACCCGCATGTCGGCGCGTACAAGAGCGCGTCCAAATGGCATCAATTTACGTCCATCTGGTCACATGTGGACCTGCACAAATGGCTCTACCTCTGGAATGAACTCTTGTATAAAAAGCGTGATTTGGCCTCATTTGAACCCCTGAGAAGATAGCAGAGATCGTCTTAAACGGCTTGCTCGCCAGTTAAACCATAGACGACCAGAGCGTGTTTACTGGGAGCGCACGACTATCTGGGACTTTCAGGTAGCAGATAGGAATCGTCTGTGTAAAAATATTTATGTATATATCAGTGCAGAGGAGAAGGAGGAAGGAAGAGGAGGAAGCTCTACAGCAGAGTCCCAGACGAGTTGTATGAGAGCTGCTCTGATCTGGATGAAAAGACGCCCCATAGCGGTTTGCGGGTAGCACAACCTGCTCTTAAAGGCAATGGCTACTGACGCACTGATTGGTTGAACAGGTGGAACGTCCTAACCACTCCTATGCATAATCAAGTAGGTAGCGCAAGTGGGATAGCGGCTTTAGCAAGGGTGGAAGATTGCGTTCTTTGCGGAGGAACTACCCTCCCGACATCCCTAAATAGCGGCTTTAGCAGATCTGGCAGAAGATCGGGCACCAAGTGACTAAAAATAGCCCCCTAGGCTGAAAACTCCAAACTATCAATGAAGCAGCTGTTGCAGATTTAGTGTCTCATCTGAGAAAAATCGACATATTTCCAAAACAGTTCAATTTTCTTTCCAGCCTTAAGATTTCTTTTCCGTCTGTCCTTCCAGGCCTACAAGACACTGAGTCTAGCCGGAGCTCAGACCGTGTTTGTGGCAGATAAAGGAAAGCTAGTTGGGCGCATCACTTGGCCGGAGGTAAAGACTAACCCACACTGACAAGTGTCTTCAGTATTTCTCTTTTTTTTCCTCATGTATTTATCTGTGGGGGCAGGTTGTCTCAAACAACTCATTTAGAGTTTGTATGAGTTTCTTAAAGTTTTTCAGGGTGTTGGACTTCAGATGCGTACTTATGAATTCAGTCCAGTCTCTTTCTCTTCCCTTCCCCGCCTCTTCTTGTTTTTGTTTCAGATGAAACGAATATTAGAGAGCCTGGCCCAAGACATCTAAGCAGCATCGCAGAGGAAATAAGCACTTATGAGATCATTTCCTAAGCCGAGATGAATGCATCTATGTCTGATTAGCATGCAACAAAGCCTGTGGCATCCTCCAACAGTGACACTATTTCCTCATGGACAACACTGTGATTACCTGGTGGCCCCAATCACAAACATTTATCTGCGCTTATTGTCCTGCCTTTTATTGCAATTAGCAGAATCTCACCTTCAGAGTAGATAACGGTGTCTCATTCAATGAAATGCACTTTTTGACATAGTAATCCTCCAAGTGCTAAGTAAGTCTGATTGCTGTTTCATTTTAAAAATCCACCGCGTTCCCTTTGCCATTCTCGTCTCTGACTTCCTGCCAGCTTCGTCATCTGTATGTTAATTGGCGCAGCTGAGCTGCAGTCTCACACCAAAACAGACTGGAGGTGTGTTTCTACCAGAGGGATGCTTCTAAACCACCATCGCTGACTAGAATAGCAGCGATTCACAGCGGCTGGCATGGAGCAGCAGTTTCCCGGCGGTTCTGACCCTGGTGGGACCCAGAGGTTGGGGATTAGTCGGCATTCAAATACCCGCGGCATCCAATTCCTATTTCGATGACCTGTTCTTGGATTTTGTACGAATGTTTGTCGCCGACTGTGATGAAAGCTGCTCTGGTCTCCATCTACTTGCTGATTTTTCTCTTGATTACAGGTATAAAACAACTATATATACACACTATATTGCCAAAAGTATTCGCTGACCTGCCTTGACTCACATATGAGCTGTAGTGAGTTCCCATTTCTAATAAACATGAATCAATAAATCAATATTAGTGAGGTCAAACACTGATGTTGGACCAGAAGGTCTGGTTCTCAGTCTCTGCTCTAATTCATCCCAAAGGTCTTCTATCAGGTTGAGGTCAGGACTCTGTTCATCCACACCAGACTCTTCCATCCATGTCTTTATGGACCTTGCTTTGTGCACTGGTGCACAGTCATGTTGGAAGAGGAAGCTCCAGCTCCAAACTGTTCCCACAATGTTGGGAACATGGAATTGTCCAAAATGTCTTGGTCTGCTGAAGCATTCAGAGTTCCTTTCACTGGAACAAATTTATCATACCAGCCAGAAGCAGTGCAGACGTGTTGAATCTGAAATTACCAGTATTTCACTTTTGCTTTGCTTTTCTCCTTCAGCTAAGTAGTCATGGTTGTTTTTTGCCATGGAAAAATAAACAAACTCTCATATTTGTTTTCCATTCTCCCGAAAGGTTGATGATGACTGGTGCAGTGGTGACAACCACTCACAGCTTTTTGTTTTGGCACATCGACTGTCAGAAAACCTTTTACAGTTGCACTGAAAAACAAAAACAAAAAAAAAAGGAGAGATAGCTGCAACACTCAGCACGACATGACTGTATGGAAACATCTGCAGGAAGAACATGTGGCAGGTGTTGGGTAGCAGCTCCATTCAGCATCCACGACTCACACTCAAACACGCTGACCTGCTGACATACATGCAAATATGCCAATAACATGCTGCGGCTGTTTCTCACGACGGCTTCCATCCGTCAGCAAAAAGCAGTCAGTTGTCAGTCCACCACTGAGGGAAAAAGGGATCCAGAACCTACATGAACAACTTTATTCAGCACAAATGTCAAAACTGATGCTTCATGACAAGATATTTACACCTGTTACGTCACAGCTCAGTTGAATGCTTCATGCACATAGAATAAAAAAATTAAAACATTATGGTTAAACTATTTACATTAACAAAAGTTTGAGCCTAAACCAAAGAGGAAATACTTTGTGGGTGTTTTTGTGTCCGAAGGTCAGGGCTCTTAAACCTTTCCAGAAGAGCATTTTGAAGAGTCTCTTAAAGAGCTTTTACATGTTAATGTCAGTGACTGCTGGTGGCCGAGACGCAAGTGATTTCAACGAGTCCGATTTGACTTTCTTCTGTCTTCCAAGCTTAGTTGTAAAAAACGTCATCCTCAGACAGCGAGCTGCTGTCCACGTGTCGGACCGCAGCTTCCGCGGTGCCTCCGGCCTCACAGGAATTACCGCCGTCCTGCTGGGCGCAAGGTGTCGAGGGGTTCGAGCTGGCCGGCGGTGGACGAGTCAGGCCGGCGTCGCTGTTGCCGTCGTAAGTCTGGGTGTGAATGCTGTACAGGTGCTGGGGGACGCCGACGCTCCCGCCGTCAAGCAGGAACTGAGACAGGAAGTGCCTCTGTGCCGCTGAGGAAGGACGACAGCATCGGTCAGCTGGCGGCTTCTTCACAAACCACATCAAATACGTCTCAGGGTATCGGGAAGCCTTATATTCAGGCAAGGCGAGAACCAAAACACAAATCGGTGATTGTACCGGATCAAAAAGGAGCCCCTGCTTGGAGCAGCTGCTGCGCGCCATGTGGCTGTTATCTTGAACAGCACAGATGTAAATAAGGAGCTATTTTTGACATGATGACATTCGCTGAAACTCGCCTCACAGCTGGATTATTTCGCATACAGTTGGACACAGAATAAAAGAGTAGCTGAGCGCCTGGATCATTTTTGTGCAACAACGCCATATGAAGTAGTGTTCCAGTAGAGACTGCTGTGAAGAAGTTTGCAGGCAGCGTTTATTTTTCTTTTCTGGTTTGCTTCATACGTACCAAACTAACAACTGAAAGCGAGTAAGTCAAGAGTAGTCTGGAGAAGGTGGGTGTATCTCTGTCAGGGTTAGGGGTTAGGGTTAGGGGTTAGGGGTTAGGGGTTAGGGTTAGGCCTCATCTGTCTGTCTGCCTAGGATACTGATTTGTCTTGTGCTAAGCAGGCATAAAGTAAAGTTTAAATCTGACGCGGTCTTCGTTACATAACTCTGTGCCCATTTGTGATGGTGAGAATAGACCAGGCCATTTCAACAAATGAATGCACTTAGAAAGAAAGAAATCAATTGCCGGGTTAGTGGCCCTCTATATTCAAATGAGCCCTGAAAAATGGAAAGGCTTTTTTGTCCCTAGATCTTCACCGCAAGAAAAGACTATTTAGATTAGGAAGATTTCTTCTTCACACTGGCCAGTTTAGGACATTAAGCGGAGCTTGTTTGGCTCACATCCACGAGAGGTTTGCAGCAATCTGTATTCTTTTGCACTTTTTGTATCTTGCACACTCTCTGGGGCTGAACTTTGCCACATGGCAGACAGGTTTGGGCCAAATCTGGCCTACTTCTGGCACATTTGCCTTAATTCATTCACTGGAAAGTGTAATGTGGGCCAGATGTGTCCCAAAGTTCATCAAGTTGGCCGGCCTTGGGTTTTGACGTGTCTTGTAGGAGCCAGGTATGGAAGGCCAATTTTGACATGGGATACTTAAATGCCAGGTGGTGTCTGCTGGATATGTGGCCAAGTTTTACACCACTTCCTCACACACTCAGTGTGAGTCAACGCCATTAGTCAAAGCCAACGTAGGTCAAAGATAACTTATTTATGACTACACTCTATCTGAGTCAGTTACCGTAACTTTTAGATGCCCAATACATGTGTCAAATTGGATATATTAAGCAGAATAACAGCACATTGCCATGGCAGAAATGATACGTTATCGTGAGGCTCAAGGTGATGGGAAGAAGACTGACTTTCAGAGATATCAATCACAAACTGAGGAATCGCCAAAGTCAGGCAGTTTCTTTATGTTGTTTTCACTTTATTAAACTCGACAACCAGCTATGTTTGAAACATAAAAGATTTTCCTTCTCTGTTTGGGCTCCTTTGTCTCAAAAGTCCGTTATCACCATAAAAGAGGAGACTTCAGATAATGACTTTGGGATTACAACCAGAAAGCCAGACAATGAGAGGAAAAAGGCTTATGGTGTTATTTTAATCTTTTGCTTCATTTGTATTCAGTGGCGTTTGCAGGGTTCTCTGCAGAAACTTGTCCGGAATAAAGTAAAATTCACGAGCGGAAGCTCCAGTGACTCACCAACCTTGTAAGCTGGTGGACGGCTGCTCTAAGCTGTCACCCATGGACCACATGTTCATGGCCGCCTCGGCCAGGGCAAACTGCTCTGCAACGCCTGAGGAACAGAAGACAAACACAGACTTCCTTTGTTCCTTTTCTCCGAAGACAAAACTCCTGTTGTTTCCCAAGTGTGGTCTGCCAACATCACAAATGAGGAGGAATCGAATGTAAGCAGCAGATATGAGCCACTGTCACAGGAGGGGCCTTGGGGCGATTGATTTTAGTAACCAGAGCTAATCAAAGTGAAAAACAGTGTGAGGGTGATCGGAGCGCCTCATCTCCACCGACCACATCTTGTTTCCCTCAAACCCATCTGTGTGCCTCACCTGCAGCAAAGCGAGCTTCCTTGATCTCGTCCGTCATTTGGGAGTAGAACTGTTCATCCTCTTGCAGCTCGGCCCCCATGCCCCCCCAGCCTCGGCCTCCCTTACCCCAGGCACCTGCCCCACCCTCGCCACATCCACCCCAGCCTTTCCACTCAATCAGATGAGCAACCCGGCCCTGGGCCATCGCCGTCGGCTTGGTGATGTGCTCCTTAATCGTGGCCACCAGGCCTGAACAAAGGGAGAGGGAGAGGAAGGGATTTATCTTTATAACATGGATTAGATTAAAGGCAGACAGGCAGAAAAGAGGACATAAGTTTGGTAACAGAGGAATAAAGGAGGTAATTTGATGAGGAGGTAAAGGAGAACGGTATGATTTCTACTGGTGCCCTCTGGAAGAAAGCGAAAAGAAAATGAGGACTCCAACAACATCGATCATATATTGATGTTTTTGGAGAAAAGTATAATTCTAGTGTGATATAGTTAGAAAACCAAGTGAAGGAAAAGCATGAAATGGCATTAAGACAACCTGCTCAAATTGAATATTCAGTTTAAAGCAGAACAAAATGACTTTATCATCATGAAATATCAGTTTCAAATGTCTTATATGGAACATATAAGACATCTTATATGGATTATTTTTATGAACTGTTACTGAGCTCTCAGACACGTCTGGGCCTGCTGTCTGCAGAAAACAACAAAGCAACACAACAATTTACACCACTTCCTCACATATCAACAATAAAGTGAGGCTTTGACACAGACCTGGCTCATTTTTGCACATTTTGCACTGCGAACATCAGGGTAGAAGCGAAGGTACCAAAGAAAGTAATGACAGGACGGCAGAGAGAGTGATGGAGTAAAACAAGAGTAAGCCTCTTCCAGGCTTCCACTCGGGAAAAAGCTTAAAACAGTGGTTCTCAAACTTTTAATGCTGCGTACCACCTGAGAAACTATTGAGCTCTCTGAGTACCACCATGATGACCAATTTTAAAATTTAGCCATATATGCCTTCTCAATTAGCTTTAAACACACAGGAGAGATGTTTATTCCTTGTTGTGGTTATTCATTGTTACCTAAATTTCATTTGAAACGTTGTATTTATAATGCATTGTCATGCATTGACAAGTCATGACGTTCCCCTGCATACCACCAGAGAGCGCTCATGTACCACCAGTGGTACGCGTACCACAGTTTGGGCACCACGGGACTAAAACAATGAGCCTCACTGAAATGTCTGAAAACACATGTCTGTTTTCATCTCCACAGAACCTTGTATGGGTTGGAAATGCTTCAGAGATCCAAGGTTGTATTACTGACAAAATTTGTGCCTGTCACACTGTCATGAAATTATACATTGATATTTGTGTATAAATCCTATTTTACCTGCTGAGTCGACATCTTAACTTTTCCTCAAGTTTCCTGCTTGCATAAACACATTAATGCGTAAAATAGTCATTGTGGTAAAGAAAAAAAAATACTAAATACTAAAGGTCCCAAAATTGAAAAATTGTTCTGAATTGCTTTAAAATCAAGATGAAAAAATAAAACCAGTGTTAATCTGTGGTGACAGTTAGCCTGGCCAACCATATTCATTCACTTTACGCAACTTCTCAAGGATGAAACGTGCCTGGTATCACTTCCAAACCAATAGCTATTTCCACCGGTACAGAACGTACCGAACCAGCCGCTACAGAGTACGGAGGGTCCTTATGTGATGACTCAGACTGCATCCATTGATACTGAATCTGGAAGTTAAAGTTGAATCCGGGGGAACAAAACGAATAATTTTCATGGAGGAAGAAAAAAATTTAATATGGCTTACAGTAGCTAAACCAATAAGAATAATTTATTCCTATTGGTTTAACTTTAGGCCCTGCGATGGACTGGCGACCTGTTCAGGGTGTACCCCCTGCCTTTCGCCCGTAGACAGCTGGGATAGGCTCCAGCGGATCCCCGTGACCCTTCAAGGATGAAACGGGTATAGAAAATGGATGGATGGATGGTTTAACTTTAGGCAGGGTTAAATATTGTAAAAAAAAAAAAAAAAAAAAAACAAAACTAAATTAATTCATTAGAAAATAACTTGTGATTTTAAGTCAGTTGCACCTCCTTAAGGTCTGTGAATCCTGCCCTAAATGGACTCGACTGTCCAGCAGCATCTGTGGGTCACTGTGTTTCCCTCCATTAATGCCTTGTTCATAACAGCTGGAATCACTGGGCAAAACAACAAAGAAGCCAGCACTTCATTTAATCGCATGGGACAGGGCCAGAAAGGTCCAGGTAAACAGCTGAAGTGAGATTCTCATTGTGCCTTGGTCCTACTGTCGAGCAGAAAATTAAACCGAAACACGAGGTAAGAAAGGGTAATAAAATAGTAAATATCAAAAAAAGAAGAAGAAACAGGCAAAATGTAAAGAAATGTAAAGAACAACCAACAGAAATGGAAGAATATTTCAAAAATGATAAGTGTACAGCGATGAAGAAGAAAATAGGAATGAATGGATGCTTAAATTATCTGAGTTCATCCTCTGGAGACACTGTTTAATCTATGTATGTACACACAGCAGAAAATGACATTTGTTGGGTTTTTTTTTTTTTGCTTTTGTTTGTTTGCTTGTTTGTTTTTGGAGGTCTGTTAAAGCATACAATCATTGCAAAATCCTAAAATAAACTTTATCCAGACAGCTGATCATAAAAATTCAATGAGCATGAATGACACTTGTTAAAACAGAGCTGGGTGGCAGCTCATGCATTTCAGCACAAACAGCACAGTGTTCCCTGTTTATTAGAAACAGGACGATGGTAAACAGCCAGCAATTTCCAGCACTCGAAGGAAAGCCAATCAGCTCACAGAAAACAAGAGGAGGACGGAGACAAACACGGGGTGGCAGCACGCAAAAACAAAAAGGGAAGAAAATTAATTATTTTCACTTGTCAATAATTTTTTTTTTTTAAATCACTGTGTGTTCTTCAGTTGTAAGATGTGACTGGCTGAAAGAAAGAAAGTGGCCGTTCTTTAACGGTGTAAAGCTCCAGTCCCACCGGCTGCAGAACGGCCGCGGCAGCCGCTTTGAATTGCCGCCATTCAAGTCAATGAGATGAGTCACGCGAGAAGTTCCTCGCGGGAGCCCAGAAGCTCCCGTCCACGCTTCTCTGCCCAGCGATGCACGTCAGCTCTATTTTGACGTTTGCCTGCTGATACGCCGAGTCGGTTTATGCACAGCACATCAAGTTGGCAGGAAGTCAGACACGGAGAATCAGGCAAAATTTCAAAATAAAGAACCACCAGCAGGTGTCGCGCGTCGACATTACGTTAACCTGCGGAGATTGTGTGTGTAAGCAGTTTTGAGGGTTTCAGAAGAGATTTGAACCCCGTATGAGGAAAGAAAACGACATTTAAGTCATTAAAGAAATTTAAGTCTTTAAGGAGCAGACTTCTGCCCAATGGTCCCATGATGTCAGAACCTTCTGGTGAGTCGGCAAGTCGCATGTCGAGTCCAAGTTGCTTTCTGTGAGACCTGAGGTGAATTCCAATTCCTCCCTTAACCCTCACTCTCAACTCTAGCGCTTAACCCTCAATTTTTGGCCCTCAATCTTAACCCTTCAAAGTAAGTGTAAGGGTTATCTTGTGGCTTAGAAATGGGACAACCCTTGAGTGCAGTTGCATCTTCAGACTGAAATGTATCAGAGCTCGTGTTGTCTCTTTATTTCCTGAAATGACACAGGGATAACATTGAAAAGAGCGCTGTATATTCTCTAAATAATATTAGCAAATAACACAATAGAGGATACTGTAATGTGATGAACGTGCTTAGAACGTACGTAGTGACGTAGTGCGAGTTATGTTAGGCAGTGGAACGAGTTGTACAGCGGAGCAAGTTGGTTCTGGAAAATAACCTGTTGGATTTAAAATAAAGCCCACGACGAGTGACCCAGAACGTGTGTGTATCGTGACATGGTGTCAGAAGTCACGGACTGAACGCAGAAAGAGACGGAGATGGCCAAGTTTGGACCGCCAGAGCAGTTTGACTTCACCCGGCCGGCCGAATGGACAGTGTGGAGGCGCCGATTCGACAGGTTTCGAGCGGCTTCCAAGCTCAACAAAGAGAGCGGTGAAGTACAAGTCAACTCTCTTCTGTATTCGATGGGGAAAGAAGCGGAGCCGATTTATGAGTCATTTGTGTATGCTGAGGACGACGAAAGTGATAATCCAGAGCTCGACTACGAGACAGTTATAGCAAAGTTTGATGATCATTTCGTACCGAAGCGCAACGTTATTCATGACCGGGCTTGCTTCCACAAGCGTGTGCAGAAGGCGGGGGAAACTGTGGAATCTTTCGTGAGGAGCCTTTATGAGTTAGCCCAATACTGCGAGTTCGGCATAACGAAGGATGAACAAATAAGAGACCGACTCGTCATCGGCATCCTAGATAGTGAGGTCTCGCAAAAGTTACAACTCGAGGCAGACCTTACACTGGAGAGAGCTGTCCAGTTAGCCCGACAGAGCGAGCAGATCAAGAAGCAGAGCGTGGAGTGAGGAGAGTGCTCAGTGAATGCTGTGGGACAGAGAGGACAGACAGGCTGGAAGCGCGGCAAGGGCATGCGGCGGCGAGAGGGACGAAACGGTCCGAAAAGAGACGAGCCCAGTAAACAAAATGGATGCTCACGGTGCGGCTGAACACACGCACGTGAAGAACGCTGCCCCGCACGCGACAAGAAATGCCGACGGTGTGGAAAGCTGGGACACTTTGAACTATTGTGCAAACCAAAAATCACAAAACAACTAATGGCTGTGACACACGAAATTGATGATGATGACCAAGCTTTCTTTATCGGAGCAGTGACAAATCAGGCTCATACAGTAGTAAAGCAGCCAGATTTCAATGATGATTGGCGTGTCACACTCCCCATCAACAATAGTCTGGTCGACTTTAAAATTGACACGGGGGCAGACATTACTGTAATGACAGAGAAAATGTTTAACAAACTGTCAATCAAGCCCCAATTAGATAAACTACAGTCAGTGCCACAAGCCCAGGAGGGGAAGTGGAGTGCATAGGCAGATTTCTGGCCACATGTCTGCACAAAGACCAAAAATATGCATTTTGGATAACAGTAATTAAAGGACAGTTTGCACAGAATCTACTGGGGGGAGGAGTGGCAAAAGCAATGGGCTTTGTGAAGCGGCTGAATGCAGTCAGCACAGAGACAGATGAGCTATATGGGGAAATAGGGCTCCTACAGTGCGACCCAGTCAAAATTGAGCTGAAACCCGGTGCTGAGCCGTACGCCGCCACAACGCCCTGCCGAGTGCCGTTTCCCCTCCTGCCCAAGGTTGAAAAAGAGCTGGGGCGCATGTTGAAATTGGGCATAATTGAGCGTGTCACAGGGCCCACCGACTGGTGCGCACCAATAGTGCCTGCAGAAAAAAAGAACAAAGACCAGGTCAGGGTGTGTGTGGACCTCAAGAGGCTCAATAAGGCTGTCAAACGAGAACTATACGTATTGCCCACATTGGAGGACATCGCTCCCAAGCTAGCAGGAGCAAAAGTGTTTTCCACACTAGATGCCTCCAGTGGCTTCTGGCAAATCCCCCTGGACCATGACAGCCAAAGACTGACCACCTTCATCACACCCATAGGCAGATTTTGCTTCAGGCGGCTCCCATTCGGGATCTCTTCAGCCCCTGAAATTTTCCAGAGACTGATGACTGACCTGCTCAGGGGCCATGACGGAGTCGTGGTCGTAATGGACGACATACTCGTCTATGGTGTGGATGAGGAGGAGCACAATAGGCGGCTTAACGCAGTCCTCCAGACCATCAGGCGGTCTGGACTAAAATTAAATAAAGCAAAGTGCCGGTTCAACAAGTCAGAGATTGGCTACTTTGGACACACAATCAGCGCAGAGGGCATGAAACCAGACAAAAGCAAGGTTAGTGCAATCACTGAGATGCCCAGCCCAAATAACGTGGGAGAGCTGCGCCAGGTCCTGGGGATGATCAATTACCTGGGGAGGTTCCTGCCAGGCCTCTCAACCGTGTTACACCCAGTTACGGACCTGCTTAAGAAGGACAGTGAGTGGGCATGGGGTGACCACCAGGAGAGGGCGCTGCAGAAAGCCAAAGACATGCTCTCGTCAGCCCCAGCACTGGCCTACTATGACTCCAACCGTCGCACGGTTGTCAGCGCGGACGCCAGCAGCTACGGCCTGGGCGCCACACTACTTCAGGAGCACGGCGGTGAGTTGAGACCTGTTGCGTTCTGCTCACGCACGCTTACAGAGTCAGAGAAGCGTTACTCCCAAATAGAAAAGGAGTGCTTGGCTGCGGTGTGGTCATGCGAATGTTTTGTACGCTATGTACAAGGGCTAGACAGTTTTTACCTCCAGACAGACCACAAGCCGCTAGTCCCATTGATTAACGCATGTGACCTAGACAAAGCACCAGTGCGGTGCCAGAGACTCTTGATGCGCCTTATGAGGTTCAATGTGACAGCTGTCCATGTTCCAGGAAAACAGCTGATCGTGGCAGACGCACTGTCCAGGAGTCCTCTTACTCAGGAGGCTGAGTCGGAGACGGAGCGCCACGTCGAGGCATACGCGGATGCAGTGGTGGCAAACAAGCCCATGTCGCCAAAGAAGTTGGAGGAGATAAGAGGAGAAACGCGGATGGATCCAGACCTTCAGGCAGTAATTTCCAGTGTGCGAAGTGGCTGGCGTAAGACTCACAATGTTTCTTCATTCTCTGCATTCTATCCTGCCAGGCATCATCTCTCTGAGGCGAGGGGACTAGTTCTGTATGACGACAGAATTGTGATTCCAAAAGTGCTGAGAGCGGACATTCTGAAAAGAATCCATACAGGTCACCAAGGACTAACAAAGTGCAGAGAGAGAGCCAAGCTCTCTGTCTGGTGGCCTGGCATTGGGGGTGACATTAAAACAACTGTGATGCAGTGCAAGTTCTGCATAGAGCACAAGCCCAAACAGAGGCGCGAGCCTCTCATCACAACGACCCTACCAGAGGGGCCTTGGCAGAGGATTGCGGCTGACCTATGTGAGCTGGAAGGCAAGCAGTATCTAGTAGTAGTGGACTACTATTCCAGGTATATTGAAATGGTACATTTACCTTCTACATCAAGCCAGCAGGTCATCACGCGCCTAAAAGCTATCTTCAGCAGATTGGGTGTACCTCTGGAACTAGTCAGTGACAATGGTCTGCAGTTTACGTCAGTAGAATTCACTGAGTTTAGCAAAGAGTATGGGTTTAACCACGCAACCTCAAGTCCCCACTACCCACAGGCCAATGGGGCAGCTGAGAGAGCAGTCCAGACTGCTAAAAGATTATTGAAACAACCAGACCCATACCTTGCCCTGATGAGCTACCTGGCCACACCCATTGCTGCAACAGGGGCCAGTCCGGCTCAACTGATGATGGGGCGGCAGATTCGCACCACGGTCCCCACACTGGAGCAAAACTTAAAAATGGCTCCAATAAGCCCCGAACAAGTAAGACTGAATGACTCCAAAGCCAAGAGTTCTTATGAGCATTTCTATAACCGACGGCACTCCGCCCTTCACCTCCCGGAGCTGCCGACAGGACAGGCAGTACGTGTCAAGCTGGACACAGAGAAGGGGTGGACGACCCCTGCGCAGGTCGTGGGGAAAGCGGAGCAACCCAGATCCTACATGGTCAAGATGGACCACGGTGCAGTGTTGCGGCGCAACAGGAGACACCTTCAGGCTGTTCCTGAGACCGCCGGGCCTGCAGAACCACAGCTACAGCCTGAGACCAGCCCAACACGACCCATCAGCAGTCCACCTCCTGTGATGGTCACCAGGGGCCACAGAGTATCACCACGGCCCTCTGCAACAGAGACTACACAGAGAACACCGGCACGGCGTGCTCTGTCTGGTGGCTCAGCCAGACTGACCTCCAGGGGCCGTGAAATCAGACCACCTCTCAGATTCAGAGTCAATGATTAATTTATGACTGCTCTCTTGCTAATGCATAGTTTTTTTTTTGTTTCTCAGGTTTCATTATTGTTTGACAGTGAACTGGTTTAGTTAGAGGTGAGGGAAAGGAGAAGGGAAAAGAAGGGAAAGAGTTTTCGGCAGTTAATGTTCCAATGCGCTTAAGGTTAATGCTACATGTTGATGTGTTACAATAACTACAGTACAGTGTGGTATGAATAGTTTCCAGAAAAGAGAAAAAAATGCCTTTGGTAAAAATAGATTTTTGTTGTGAATAAGACTGAGTTTACCTTAACCTATAATTGGGGAATTATTGTTTATTTGGATGTTTAAAGTTACTCTGAATGCAGCCAGTAATGGTAAACATTATCTTTAAGTTTATTATCTCAAAAGGGGGAGATGTAATGTGATGAACGTGCTTAGAACGTACGTAGTGACGTAGTGCGAGTTATGTTAGGCAGTGGAACGAGTTGTACAGCGGAGCAAGTTGGTTCTGGAAAATAACCTGTTGGATTTAAAATAAAGCCCACGACGAGTGACCCAGAACGTGTGTGTATCGTGACAGATACATTATTCAGTCCTCCGTCGCTACACAACAAGGTATACAAGTAACGTGAAGCCGGCCGGGACCGCCGGTCCAGCAGCAAACATCATAAAGTAAAAACATGTTTTGCAACAACGATGTTAATCCATGAAAAAAATCTCAAACAAAGACAATAAGATGGTTTCGTAACATTTATATCTTTAATAACTATGAAGATACTTACATTTGTAGCTAGCTTTTTTTTGTCACCATCCTTTTCAAAGATGTCTTGGCTAAATTACCCAGTGCATTCTGGGTAGCCCTTACTCCCTGCTGGAGAATCTCAATATTGAGGGCGATAGAGCCCTCAAACTTGTCCCTCAACTTGACTTTCTTAGAATCAGGACAGCACTTGCACTTAGTGGGAGCGCGCATTTTTGGGACTGAGGGTTGAGATTGAGGATAAGAGATTGAGGGTTGAGGGAGGAATTGGAATTCACCCCTGAAGTCACGCCAAACCCACTTTAAAACAGAAGCACGGTGCTTTATGCGTCCTGCCGGAGTGGACAGCAAAAAGATAAGAATACAGGCAATCAGTTCTTCTTCCTGAATAAATTAAATTGCCATAGCAAGTTTACATGAGATGAACTGAAGTCCCTATCCTGCAGTTTTTAATTTCATGTTTTATTTTTGGCTGCAATTAGTTTAATCTCTATATAAACTAAGAAGAGACTCTGGTAAGAACAGCAAGAAATGCAGTCAGCTTAATGTAATATTAGGGACGTGTATAATTTTATAAAAATTGAATTAAATGTGAATTCTGTATATCAATGTTGCATATGCTTGAAAGAAACCAGTTTAGCTTACGTTCATTTGTCTTTCTATATCATTGCATAATGTTTCTTCTACTTTACAATCTATATATTTTTTCCTGTTAGAAGCAACACCAATGAATACACAGTGATTCTAGCTAATCATGTCGTGATTGAAGAACGAGTATTACAGTTCCCATCTCGACCGTCTCTTTTTGGTTTTGTTCACAGCGGTCACTGTTAGAGGGTGGAGTCAGCCAGCTGACACTCTTCACCCTCCTTTTCTGTGAGCTGTGGCTCTTTAGGGAGTTGGCCTACAGCTTTGAGCAACTCATGCCTGAAAAATGCCACGAAATGTAAATAATTCTAGATCTGTCTACTCAGGTCCGGCTCTGTGATGTCACGGCAAACTTGAAAAAGTTACAGAATTAAGTATTTTCTGACTGAAGCAGCTGAAAACAGAGTAACAACATTTCTGTGGATTTTCAATGTTTCGTCCAATCAGATTTTTTTCTCTCTTCGTTGCCAGGGGCAGTCTAACCTGCCCTGGGCCTTCAGAATCGGCATTGCAGGCCTACGCTAAAAAAAACTATACAGGGACCGAAATGGAAATAAACAGGAACTTTCATTCAGGGGACACAATGAAAGTGCTGGATCCACAAACAGAGGAAATTATGTGGAGCTTCTATCTTTTCTCACTGAGAGCAACACCGAATTGACAAGGTTTTTCAATTTTTTCCTAAGTTCTTGTTTTAATATGAATAGGGTATTCACTTTCAATACGCAAAATGCCTCTCGTAATTAATTACTGTAGGTTAACTGATTAATTTTTACCGTTGCAATCTCTAAATCAGGCAGTCCGGGCTCTCTGTCACTCTTTCCCAACGCACCTCAGAAACATCCTGCCACTTTGAAGAATTGTAAAAGGCTTTCTATCTGTGTTTGTTTCCGCCAAGCTTTGTTATATTGCATTTTTTTGTATATTATTGAGGGCTTGTGATGTCACAGTGAAGTCGGTAAACTGAAGGCCCAGGTACTAAATGCAGGGCCCAACACCGCTTTATTGCATCCAAAAACCAGAACAAAACTTAGCTGTGATAATCCAAGGGAACAGAGAGACGGTAGGGCAGGAACACAAAGAATAACCAGTCAGGAACACAAAGAATAACCAGTCAGGAACATGGGAAGGAGGATGGAAAGACATCAGGCTGAGTAGGAGTGAAAAACAACTGACTAACCAGAAGGGTAAATCAACAGACGATCCAGTAAACTGAAAAGGGAAAGACAAGGCTTATATGCACAAAGATACAAACGAGACGCAGGTGCAAACAATCAGGGAGACCAGAACCCAACAAGGACATGACAGACGTTCAAAGTAAAACAGGAAATAAAGTTAACAGAAGACAAAAGAGGTCAAGAAAAAACAACCAAACCAAGAAAACAAAGAAGGCATGACATGCCCAACCCAAACCATGACATGTATACAGTTAAACACCTATTCTTTTTTTTTTCATGTAATTTTGCTTCATTCACTCGGGAACCCTGAGATACTTAAACTCCTCTACTTGAACCAACGCCTAACTCCAGTGTGAAGAGGGCATCCCACCGTTTTCTGACTGAAACCATGGTCTCATATTTGGAGGTTTTGATTCTCAATCCCGCTGCTTCACGCTGCTCTGGTGAAAGCTGAAGATCCCTGGACACCAGGACACAATCCCAGGATCCCAGGACACCCCGAGGGACATGGATAAATGCCTTCTGGGCAAATTCCCATGTTCCCTCTGGAACCTGAATGAGGGTGTAGAGCTGGTCCAGTGTTTCACAGCCAGGACAGAACCAGCATTGCTCTTCTCTAATCTTAGGTTAACTATCGGCCGGACTCTCCAGTCCGGAACCTCTGCATAGATCTTACCAGAGGATGTGATTCCCCCGTAACTGGAAGACACCCTCAGGTCCCCCTTCTGAATAAGGGGAACCACCACCCCAGCCTGGCAGTGCAGAGGCACTGCCTTAATGTCCATGTGATGTTACAGAGACGTGTCAACCAAGACAGTCCAACAACATCCAGAGCGTTGAGGAACTCAGAGTGGGTTTCATCCACCCTCAGAGCCCCGCTACCGGGAACAGCCGACCTCAGACTCCACAGACTCAGCTTCCTCTGTGCAAGACGTGTTGGTGGGATTGAGATTATCATTATTCCTTCTACTGCCTGATGACATCCCCAGTGGAGGTCAACTGCGCCCCATATTGGTGAAACACTGCGTCCCCGTGCAGCGTCTGCAGTGATGTGGACTCTGTTCCAGTCTGTTGTGGTGAAGACCGAGCTGAGCCAAAAGGTGAGACTCTCTGTTTATCGGTCAATCATTGTTCCTTCCCTCACCTGTCATCACAGATTGTGGGTAGTGACTGAAAGAATGAGATCACGAACACAAGCGGTTGAAATTAGTTTCCTCTGCAGGTCGTCTGGACTCTCCCTCAGAGATGGGTGAGAAGTTCAGTGATTATCTTTTTGTTATTTCTTGTTTGTTTTTGAACATAATTTGTATACAACATTGTGAATATGACCATATGATAATTCCAGACAGCTCCATTTAATTTAATTTAATTTTATTTTATTTATTTATTTATTTATTGCATATTGCTGTTAACGTTATTCACAATATTCAAGTTCATCATCAGGCTGGTGAACACTACCGTATGATGTCTGGAGCTGTTTGTCATGTATGCCACTACAGGCCTGTTATTAGTTTCAACATAAGCAACTTTAATCTAAAATGTTAGATTTGCAAAAGGCATGTGTGGATAAATAAAAATATTCATGAGTGTGCAACGTTTAATGATGCGGCATCAACTTTGATTTGCCGCAGGGGCTGTTCCTGTTTTTTCTAATCCTAACTTTTACTTTAGATCTTTTTTTTCTTTTTCTTTTTTTTTTTTTGAACGTATCTTGATCTAAAGCTAAAGCTGTCATGATCCTGATACGACAGATGTTGAGAAAAGGTCTGGTCTGAGTCAGCCGCTGTGTGGTCCTTTGAAGGAATTAATCTGCACAAGCTGAACACTGAGAAGAGAGGAAATAACCTCGTCTACTTTTCTGAACTCTTTTCATTCAGGAAAGTCCATATTAAAGCTTTGTAAGCCTTAGATAAGGAAAAGCACACACTATTCAGGGCTTTAAAAGAGTATTACAAATTTAGTTTTAAAATAAATAAACAGATAAATGAAAATAACAATTCAAGTAGTTGGTATTTAGGTATCTCTTAAGAGCAGGAGTAAAGGAGGAATAACATTGAACAGTGATTGGTGATTCAAATGCTCGTGGGTATAATCCATAACTACACAAAACACAAGTCCTATTTCAAGACAACAAAGTGAATTTATGAGCTCAATCCATACCAACACAAACATATACATGTTTTATCTTTTTTTTTTTTGTTAAAACCTAAATTCAGACATCGATTATTCTTTAGCCCCAATACTCTCGAACAAGAATAAACTAACTAGAGTTTCTGTTATGAGTCACAACTGTCTCATAAAGCCTAACTTAAATTGTTTCATCTGCAAACCTGTGCACCTGCTGCACCTGGTCATGTCTCCACACGGCTCATTATCTCTGGGATTCTCAGGGTCCCACTGATAACAGGAAACACTGCTATCTACTTCCATGGTTTGTCTTAGACAGAAAGAAAGAATGCAGTACAATTTATGTTTTATAAAACCCCAAAAGCCGCAACAGGACCTCTCTGTAATACCTTGTTAGCTTCTGCGCACTTCAAGATTCAAGATTCAAGAAACTTTATTGCCATTGAGCCAGCGACCCAGCAGAACAAAATTAAATTCCAGTACACCGTCCAAGAAACATACAGGAAACAAATCAACATAGTAGGACACGGGTCGACGGTGCACTGAGCGCTGCCTTTCATTAGATAAGGAAATGCAATAACACAGGGAGAGAGGAGAGGGTTAAAAACAAAAGCAGAGATTTAAAATAAAACACCTCAGCATTACCATAGCACAAACAAACTCAAACTAAGACATGGAGGCCTGGAGTGGGGTGGGGGGTCCAGCGTAGTAGTCCGGTGTGGGCACAGCCAGATTCAGCAAGAGGAGCCGGCGAGAAGACGTTGAGTAAGTGGAGGTGTATGTATGTTGCATATATGTGTGTGTGTGTTTGCATGTGAGTGGGATTTAAGTAAACCAGTGCTTCCTGCCCCAGTCAGTCCTGGTGCATTCGTCTGCAGGTGTTGTTTGGGAAGGGGAAGGTTGGGTGGGGGAAGAGCATCAGTAGGCATAATATTCCAGGAGAAATTGAGATAAACCAAGGCCAGCTTTGGGGAGCCAATTCAGATAAGAGTAGATAGTTTAAGTCCGGCCGACTTAGAGTCTTTCTGGTTCATCTCAGCTGGAGTCAATCCAAATGTCCGATTTCGGGTCAGTTCTCCCTGAGCAGGGATTGCAACTCCTCCAAACTCTGCGATGCGTCCTGATCAGAATGTATCATAAGGAGGAGTGCACGTGGGAATATATGGATTCATGAATCACTTGTTGCCAAGGCAAAGAAGTTAACACCATTAGCACGAGCATCAGGCCAACCCATCTGTTACCGCCTCATTCATCCTGTGTGACAGAACATGCCCCCTGGTGTTCAACACAGGGAAGTACAGGTCTTTACAGCTGGGTCGGCTCGGTGCTAATGCTAATGTTGCTAACACCAACTGATTGGAGAAACGTATTCTCTAGTTTCTGACAGCATATACTTATAACTTATGCAGTTTCACTACAGTCAAACTACTGAAAGAAGTTTGCTTTTCAAAAGTCTTCTTGCTCTTCACGATGTTGGCACAGCATGTACATATATGTAGTTTCGCAGCGATGTCAGAGATCGCAGTGTTTCTCATAGAAATAAATGGATGAACGGCAGCATCACAGAAGCACGTGAACGGGGAAGGACTAAGTTTTTTTCCTAAGTTAAACAATATTTTAAGACAGAGCCTCTGGAGACAGGTGTGACTTCTGACAATAATCGTTAGCCACTATAAAAAAAAAGGTTCATGCAAATGTAATCTTAAAAGACCCCAGTCTCACAGGAAAACGTGGTAGAGGCTACGTTCGTCCACATTGCAAAACGTGGCAATGTTACAATTTGCCCTCCTAAAACGTGAGATGTGAACGCGTTCCGTGGCCCATTCATTTTAATAGGTTTCGTTAGGTTTCGTTTCTGTCACGTGACTTTCAAGTTTTCGGCTGTGGAGGAGGAAAAATAAAATGGCTGCCATTTCTTTGATTCTCGGTCTAAATTGCAATATTTTAAGATAGTTTCGCCATGAAAAGCAGATTTTATCATATTTCTAGCAAGAAATATATATTGAAATTTCACAATATTTGTTCAGTTGATGAATATGATCTTTGGTTTGTTAGTTATTACGATGAAACTTGCAGGTCTTGCTATGAAATCGTGTCAGTGTTACGTTTACTCCCGTTGCTATGCCGGTTGCTATGTGCGCCGTTATGGACGAAACCAAGTGGCTTATATGCTATTTTAATTACTCTTAATATTAGGTAGTTGTGTGAACTGTTAAGATATTTGTGTAATTTTGTGTAACTGTAGATGATATTATTTCAACATAGAACAACATAAAACGGCTTTTAGTGTCCCCAGGGTGACACATTTCTTCTTCTGTGAATTTCAGAACCCCCGTGTTTTTGTGAGACAACCCGGAAATTATTGCTCGCTCCAAAAAAAGCATGTTATACCTTTTGTTTTACAAGGCAATCACTAAATTAATTAATTTTATGCTGCGTAAATGCAACCTATAAATAATTATCCATACATATACTGTATGTCCCGATGTTCCTTGCTGTGTTCGACACCGGACACTCACTCATTGTGCAATAAAGTTTTTGAAAGAAAAAAATGATTCAATGACGTAATGAATCTTGCCACTTGTTAGTGCATATTTACTGACGTTTCTGCAGTGGAACAAAATATTTCCATTAAACGGACGCCAACCACAGACCTAATTAATTATATATAAAAATAAAATAAAATAAAAACTAAAAAAAAAACATTCAGGTGAAGTCGAGTAGAGGACTAAATAATAATCACTTCCGGTATGGTATATATATATATATATATATATATATATATATATATATATATATACATACACATATATATATATATATATTTGTGCAAAAAAACACGTGTTTAACCTCCAACCGTATTATTATTTTTATTATTATTATTACTATTATTATTATTATTATTATTAGCGTAACGTTTGGTACCAGAGACAAAATGTATTCAGAGAACATTACCAAACTGATTACGTTCTCTGAATACGTTTTGTCTTGATACAAAGCATGTTATTGATTCAAACAACAGTTTGGGAGTTATTATTTTTATGTGAATACTGTCAGATAACAATGTAAACTTTTTTTTGTAATGAATTATCTCTGGACTGACAGCTGAGTCACCAGATCATTTACTGAATGTGGTGGTGGTTTTATTTTGGAGGGGTGGAGCGTAAGCAATAATAATAAAACATTTTTATTGTCACCTTTTCACTTGTATTTCTGTAGAGCTTATATTGTCATACATTTCACAAACTAAAACCATACTTTAATTTCATGTTAGTTGGCTACTATAACTAATTTCATTAATCCCACTAGGTGTCAGTGCACTAATATGATGGCAGCACATTACCAGCTTCCTGCCCACTTTTCACTTGAAGGTTATAATTTTATAATAAGTATTTATTATGCTGTTGTAGACATGTCTGACCTGGTAATGTTAAGTAGGAAATAGTCAAAGGCACTGGTCTGGTAATGCTCTTCTTTCCATCTGCAGGGCTGCAATGTTTTTCATAAATGTTTACATTTAAAAGACAAACTGTATGTATGCAACTGAGAAGAATGAGAAAATACTTGCAGTTTGAAACAATTAAATTTAATACATAAAACGAACACAAGATTTCAAGAAAAAATAAAACACAAGAAAAAATAAAATAAATAAAAATAAATTCAGGTTCTTGTGTTTTCTTTTGAAATCCACTGAAGTGGCCAGGTCTTCCCACTGTAAAGACAATGTAAAGATTTTTCTATCAACCATGTATAACATTCATGCAGTGTTTTCACATACACATAGATATGTTATTAGTGTAAGAAGAGAAGAGAGAGGGGGGAAAAAAGAAAGAAAAAAAAACACTATCACATCCTGACGTAACACTGTTGCAAATAAGAGAGGCTGCTTTTAATTTCTGACAGCTCAACATTGTGTTACTTTTAAATAAACTTTATCCATTTAAATAAAATAAAATATAGCAACAAACACTGGCATTTTTAAATTATATTTTATATTGATTTCATCATGTGCTCTCCTTTTGCAGAGTTTGAACTGTCATTGGGTGTGTTTCCCAGATCCAGTTAAGAAGCTCTTAGCGCTAAGTGCTTGCACTGTAGTTTGGCCTTGGTGTCTCACTCTCTGTTTCCACAGATTCTCCAGAGCTCTGTCTCTCTTCACCAACCGCTGCCTGCATCATACCCTTTCCCGTCCCCTACTGTTAAACCTGCCTGCCTCCCTTCCCATGAACCAGTCTGCCATCCAGTCGTCCCATTAAGCTGGCATGCCCCCCCCCTGGTTTCCCTCCCATCAGAAGCTGCCTTCGTCAGCTCCTGTTTACCATTCCATGTTTTCCATATTCTGTGTTATCAACTGTTTTCTTGTCTGTATATAACAATGGGCTATACAAATAAAATTGCCTTGCCTTGCCGTACAAATGCTTGGTTCTGATCCACCTCCACTGGACTTTCAAAGGAAAGGGGATGCCAGTTGTAAATGACTTAAATTGTGAAACAAATGTGCTTTTATAGCCAATTTTATGATTACATTCAGAACATAACCTGGTCTGGTCTGCATCATGGGTCCTCCTTCACTCCAAACCTTTACAGTTACTGTCAGATTAGTTTTTGTTGGGTAGGTGTCATTGTTTTTTGAAATTGTAAAATTAGTGAAAACCAACAATAAGAAAGAAACTTAAATATGACAAAAACTGGAAAAATATAAATTCTTATTATGAATGTTGCAATGCAAAACGAAATAATATTAACAATAATGTAATATTATAGGTAAACAATATAAGCAATTCTACATACCACATGGCACACGGCTCCCATTCCACCAACTCCTTTTGGCTTCCCTGGAAAAATAAATTTGTTAATAATTTAAAGCAAAAATATGGTCCAATAACTGTGTGTCAAGTAATGGTGTACAAATGCATAAGTACATTAGATATCAGTTGAGATTGAGCTATCACAAATATATTGGTTTCAGCATATACACACATGTTGTCCTATATGCACCAATATGAAAACTTTCTTTACATAACATAATGAAGACAAATATTTCAGAAATGATGATATCATCATTGTCCCCAAATCTCTCACCAAATCTGCCAACAATTTCACACTCTCTATTGACAACGCCTCTCTGACTCCCTCCCCTCACATCCGTAACCTTGGAATTTTCTTGACAACACCCTCTCCTTTGATCACCACATCACCCTGTTAACCTGGACAGCCTTCTTTCATTTAAAAAACATTGCCTGACTTCGTCTGTCCCTTACCTTCTCTGCCGCTGAAACCCTTATGCATGCATTCATCACCACCAGGCTTGATTACTGTAACAGCATCTTTTATGGCCTCTCATCCAGAACCCTCAATAACTCCAGTATATCCAGAACTCTGCTGCCCGCCTGCTCACCCACACTCGCCCCTATCACCACATCATCCTCGTTCTTCACTGGCTTCCTGTTCCCTACTGTATACACTTAAAAATCCTTCTTCTCACCTTAAAAGCACTTCACATCCTGGCTCCCCCCTACCTCACTGACCTCCTAAACCCTCACTCTCCCAACTGCTGCCTCCGTTCCTCTGATGCAAACCTCCTGTCATTACCCCCCATGACCAAGCACCGGCCCATGGGAAAAAAGCGCCTTCAGCGTTACTGCCCCCTCCCTCTGGAACTACCTTCCCATCCGCACCTGCTCTGATCTGTCCTCCTTTCCTTAAAACCCACCTTTTCAAGCTTGCTTTTAATGTTTAATGTTGCCTGTGTTATTCTTAGTCTTAATTGTTTTTCTTGATTGTTTTTCTTGTCTTTGATCATTATTATTATTATTATTATTATTATTATTATTATTATTATGTTATCTACTATGTTCCTGCAGAGCATGCTAAGGGTCCATGGTTTACAATCAGGGTTCCCACTCTTTGGTTAACATTAAATTCAAGGACTTTTCAAGGACTTTCCAGGTACTTGAAATGTAAGAGCACTTTCGATGAAACCTACAGCTTCACAAGAGCCTATAGCCCACAGGTGACCTCCCAGTATCATAGTGTGAATTTTAAAGCTATCACTGAACATTTAGGTATGAAGGGAGTCAGAAGACATGTTCACTCATTAATGTGTGTTTATGACTGTGGACTATGTCAGATTAATGACATAGGAAGTCGTACTATAACGTGATACAGATTTTATTTTTCTGGTGTGACAGCGATATGCTTCCATACAGTGTGTAAAAAAAACAACAACAAAACTTCTTGGGCAAGGTATTGATTTAATGACCTATGTCGCTTAACTACTATTTTGAAGAACTTTCCAGGGCCTGTTTTTTCAATTCCAAATTTACATACTTTCAAGGACCCTGTAAAATACTTGTGTTTTGTTAAACAACATTACCTTCATAAATACATTTTTAAATATCTAAAAACATTATTGGAATTAATAATCCAGTACCCTTAGGTCTCCATTTGTCTATTACATTAAGTGTTTTTTTCCCTCTAATTAGCAGAAACCATACCTTTATCTTTTTAGTTTTTACAACCCTTTTCACCGGGTAGTACTGCTCTCCATCCTCTGTTCTATGGCTGCATACTGAAAGAGAAAACATACAGATTCATTTTAGCATTTTTGTACAATTAATATCTTTACTTTGTTATTTATTATTTGCATACACTTTTTCAATTTGATACTCAGATGTCATTAAACAAATTATGAAAAGTGTTGCTGGATTGGTCAATAGTTGTCAAAAGAAGATAAAGATGTGTTGAATTTATCAATGCTATAATGAGCATATACAATTATTTGTCATTCTCTTAATACGAATACAACCTGAAAATACAAGAGAAGCTTACGCAGTATTAAAAACAGTAGAGAAAAATAAATGAGAGCTTCTATAGGCTTAAGTGTGAGTCTCACTTTATTGATCCCGTTAGGGGGAAATTCAAGATTCAAAAGCAGTATTTTTACTGTGAAATTTTAAATAATGAAATGCAAAAGTAGCATAAATATGTCACCTTCAGTCGAAACTTTGTTGCTCCTCCTCCTCTCTTTTTTTGAGACATGTCTGTTGAGATTTAAGAAAATATTATGTAACAGGCCATTATCATGTTACTACTGCTCTTAAGACCACAACTACAAAAAATCTGTTACCATTCAGATTTAATTTGACATTACTCTTTGAAAGACAACAAGTTAAACAATGTCTTGCTACATAAAATATTTCTATTACTGTCATGACAGTACCAATTTCTTGCACTTACAGCCTGCTAGAATTAAATCCCTTTCATCCCTCAATTAACCATGCACAGGACAAGTATTCTGACCATTGTATTAGTTCCTTGTGTAACACATTATAAACTATACTACTACTGTATGTGCTCCTCTTCATTATCCCATGATATAGACCGATTCGCCAAAATTACTGGAAGTCGAGCAGCCGCCATTACTGCGGTGACAGCTCGCAGTCAGGCAGCCCAGTGCTCTATGTGCGAAGTGGGCATTTGAATGCAAAGTGCCAAAAAGAGGAAATTTTCTCTTCTGTAATTATGTCTAGGAAGGCTGCGAGGACATGTGCTGCCCTCAAATAACAGCAGAATACTCCAACTTTGGAACTAAACTGTAAGCTAATACTGTGCACAGCCCCGTATTTCAAGAGGAAGTACAGTGTGGCTGTAGCAGCAGCCTCTGCCAGCTATGCAGTCACAGATGACCTGTACAACCTGCCTACTCTCCCTTCTCATCGTTACTTCCAAATACAGGTGGTAGTGGATGGTCTGCCAATGTCTACTGATTTCTTCAATATGATGTGATGGTTGTCGTAAATATGCCCGACCTATCCGGAGCTCAGGTAATGTAGACCCTCAATCAGAGACCTGTAATTGCCGTTCAAGAATATTTTACTGATCGCCTGGTTATCGGAGGCCAGGCGATCAATAAAGTATTCTTGATTATCTAAAACCAAACACATTTTGTTATTTAAAATAAAAAAGCCACATAGCCTGTCCATATGATTAAATGTCACTGCTAACTTGCTAACGTCAGCACTCGTAACGTATGCTATATACAGTCTCTAATCTCCCTATTACTCTAATCTTTCCTGTTTATCGCTCAAACAAATGATTAATTCCTAAATTAATATCATTATTCATTTAAGATACCTTCATCAGTTACTGGAGGCCACTAACATAATCATCAACCGATGTATTTGTGATGTTGTTAATAGAGTCAGTTTACACTTACTGACACGTCACCACAGCAATGGCGCCGCTGCAAGATGGCAGCATACACATATTGCTCGCTGAATCGGTCTATAATTGTGCAATAAGAGTATTATTTCAAGAGTTCCTAAATTTGCTTGCACATGGCAAACATAATTACAATTACAATGCACATATAATATTCAGTTAAGTACATATATTGAGTAGTTGTCAAATTGTTTAATATATTTTAGGTAGAGGCTTAAAATAAGCCATTTGGGTTTTTCGCCTCTCCCTGCACTACTCGTAATTTGTTTTGTTACTTTGTGTTCTTTTTAAACTGTGCAAATAAATAAAACTAAACAATAAAATGTATTTTGTAAAAATTGAATGTTAATGCATACGCTACATCCAAAATGGTTAACACAACATACCGTGGTGGATGGTGGATGGTGGATGGTGGGATGGATGGAGGGCTGGTGGATGGTTGGGTGGATGGTTGGGTGGCTGGGTGGAGATGGTGGTGGCTGGTGGATGGTTGGGGAGGAGAGTGGATGGTGGAGGAGGCTGGTGGATGGTTGGTGGATGGTGGAGGTGGATGGTGGAGGAGGCTGGTGGATGGTTGGGTGGATGGTTGGGTGGATGGTGGAGAGGCTGGTGGATGGTTTGGCTTGGGGAGGCTGGATGGATGGTGGATGGTGGATGGTTGGGTGGATGGTTGGGTGGAGAGGCTGGTGGATGGTTGGGTGGATGGTGGAGGCTGGGTGGATGGTTTGGAGGCTGGAGAGGCTGGTGGAGGGTGGGAGGGTGGGATGTCAGGGCTCGGGGAGGATTGCAGGACAGTCCAACCTGAATGAAAGTGATGTTTTGCTTAAAATAATGGCAAATCTATAGCTATTCACATATAATCTATGTTAACAATCCAGTTACACAACTGTAAACAGATTACAAATACACATTGCTCTTTCTGTAAATAGTAAATCCTGGAAATTAAACAAATTGTTTGGTCTTTAGTCTGCTGGTAAGCTATTCATTGATTTCATGTGAGGACACACAAAAATTGCAGCACCATCTTGAGAACCTGCAGTCTACCCCTCTTGAATTGAAATACTGTACGATACGGTCTGTACGGTCCTCAAGATGGCGGCCATAACTAAACAGTGATGTCACTGAAACCCCTGAATATGTTGACATTTTTAGCTATTTATTGTAATAATTACAGGCTTACCATTGACTACAACCTCATACAGGGCCTTCATCCGGTCCAGGCATTTTACAGCCTGGTCAGACAGCTGCCACTTGGGGTGTATGACCTGGGTGTGCCAAGTCAATGGCTTTTTTCCTTCCTTTGTAAGGAAAAGGACACCCCTGTAGCCCAGGCTTCTCAATTTTTCAAGCTATATAAAACACAAATACATAAATAGAATATAAAGAAACATTACAAGAATAGAAATTGTTGACAAAAAATATATATGTTAAATACATACCAGAATACTTGCATCATCAAGGACATGTGATGTTATTTTGTTTTTTTTTATATTTTTGACCCACATGTCCTTTTTCCCCTCAAAATTCTGCAGTTTCTTTGCCAGCCTTGCCTTGGTGGGCAGTTTTGTTTGGCAAAATTTGCAAATTTTGCATGCCACACCAATAGTGGCTTGGCAGTTAATGCACTTCTTAAACACGGACCCTGGCATCTTAAAGCTGGAATTTAAAAAACAAAACAAATGAATAATAATAAAAATAACAACAACAACAGCAACAACAATAATAATTGCAGACACAGTGATTGGTCCACGTACAGTAACATACATGACACAATACATGCAAGTCAAAGATAAAAATGGGTGCGGCTCCTAAAAGTTCATCGAGTACTGGTTTTTTATTTATTTAATCTTTCTTACCGATGCGGGGGGAAAAAATTAAGAAATCTCCATAACATCTGTAAAAATTGGCAGCCCGGGGATGTAGGCTAGCTAGCAGGCAAGTTTAGTTTGGCTGCAAAGCCTGCAATGGATGCTGTCATTTTGTCATTGCCTATTTAAACCGCTCTAACATACTATCTCAGCCTTGTGCAGATGAAAGGTCTTTTTTATACATTAACATAAACCAAAGTTACACATTCACTTGAAAACTGTTTTTCCCAGCCTACCTGTCCGGCGGTTCAGTCCAAGCTGTGTGAAGAGCGCGCGCGCGCGTCGTCGGTGCTCACACCCACATCCACTGTCAGTGTTGCCAGATCTTGCTAGTGAAATAAGTAACATGGCTGAAACCATGAGGAAAATGCCCAAAACTAGTGACTCATTTTTCTGTATTTACCGTGACTTCTAAGTAAACAGATAAACGACCTATAGTAGACTAAAAATGATAACTTTTGTATGTAGCCTATAAAATACATTTCAACAACCAACCAAACAACTATGTTATAAAGCCTATTTATGGAGGGATGATTGTTGAGTGTTGCCAGATCTTGCAAGTGAAGATTCACTCTTGATTCAAATTTCAAAGCGTTTATCAAAGTCAAAGTCAGCTTTATTGTCATTTCCTTCACATGTGCAATTGAAATTCAATTTCTCACTGTCCCACGGTGAAGACGAGACGAAATGTAGACATTAAGTGCACAGACAGTGTAAAACTATTAGAGCACACTATTAACACTAGAAGTCCCACAGAGTTGTCAATTGACATTTTTACCTAGAAGACCCACAAGAGTTTCATTTGACCCTTATTCCCCATGTGTTTTCGTGTGGAAGGTTTTTGCAGAAGTAACTGTTATTTTTGTGTGCCAAAAATATAAAAAAAAAAAAATTTACAGAGAAAAAAGCATATTTATATTTATATATTTATATAAAAGCAATAATACACCTTCCGCTGTGTGTGTGTCAAATGACCCCTCTCTGGGTCTTCTAGGTAGGCAGAAAAATGGTGGGTCTTCTAGTGTAAAACTACTGAAATAATACTAAAAAACACAAAACTACTAAAAAATACACATTTCCTAATGTTAGATGACATTAAACAATAAACAATAATTTAGAGTATGGGTGCACAGTGGATTACAATAGACAGTAAATAAGAGTATGAGGTAGACAAGTAGCAACATGTTTTGTTTTTATAGAGTGAAGTAAGTAATGTACTGTTTAAAAGTGTAAAGTGTAATAGTGCAAGGCAATATAGCAGCTGTAATTTCCAGTGTGCAAATTTTGATTTTGTGCAGAGTCAGATTTTTAGCTTTCTGTAAGCCTGGTGGATGGAGCTGGGGGTAGAGAGGGAAGAGAGTTCAGCATCCTCGCAGCCTGGTGGATGAAGCTGTTTGTGAGTCTGGACGTATGGGAATGGAGGCTCCTGTACCTCCTCCCAGAGGCTTTGCGGGTGAGGCGGGTGGGGTGGTGTAAACGTCATGTGTATTGTCATGTGCATATAAAGAAAGCAAGTTTCCCTGTGCAATGAAATTGTTTTTCTGTCAATGAATGCCAGTCATAAGAGTGGTCATGATCGTGGTTGTCGTCTTGAAGCATGGGGGATCAACACTCAGGCTGAGGGAAAGGTTAAAGATTGAGGTGACAACATCAGGCAGTTCGTTGGCACATGCTCTGAGGGCCTGCACAGAGATCCTCCTCAGGGCCTTGTGTACCTGGCCAGATGATGCCGTTGGTGAGGGCGAGGAAGGATGGGCATGTGTGTGTAAACATTTTGTGTAGTGGATTGTTTAAAAGCAAGTGAAGATGGTATTGAGTTCATCCGGTAACACATTGGAATGTCTGCCAATACATTAATAAAGTACTGGCTCATTTTTGAGACAATACATCTAATAGAAATGTGTTTTCTATTTGTTGATTAAATTATTAATACACCTTCATTTACAGTGTTGTTCTTCCTCTCTACCTGTTCTACTTCTCATGTTGTCATCACTGCTCTTTCATTTGACTCCCCTCTATGTTCTCTCACTCTATTGACCTTTCTCTGTTCTCCTTGTTGACCTCTGTACCTGCTCTCCTCTTCCTCAACCATTCTCAATCCATTTCATTTCAACCATGAATTTCCCTTTGGAGATAAATAAAGTACATCTAATCTAATCAGGGGTGGGTAGTAGTAACGAGTAATTAAGTAGTTTTTTGTGTAATTGTACTTTGAGTAATTTTTTAAAATCAGTAATTTTACTCTTACTTAAGTACATATTGTTGGAAGTAATTTGCTTCTTTACATTTTAAATAGATTCCATTACAAAGTTAAAAGATATCCCTGGCCATATTGAAAGAGTTATTTGAGTTGAAGTCTGTGAAGGACAACAATTGTATCTTTGTATGCCTAAAGTGAAGGAGCTATCCAGCTTCCAATCATGGTATGCTAATGTCAGTGTTAGCAGTCAGCTAACATTAGCTAACTTGGTCAGTGTTCCTCATACATAAACATAGAAACCACAGCAAGTGCCACAAATTGACACACACACTCACCCAATAGAAGTAACTAAGTAACTTTTATTCTGAGTACATTTTAAATGAGCTACTTTACTTTAGTAGATTTTTACACCAGTACTTTTACTTTAGTAAAATTTCATCAAGGTAACCATACTTTTACTTGAGTAGATTTATTTGGTATTGTTTCCACCCCTGAATATAATCTAATCTAATTACAGATACGACACTAACACAGGGTGATGGTATAGTCATACAACTATGACTAAATATAACCTGGTAGTGTTTTTAATGACTGTCAAATTTATTCATATCAAAAACCTGCACAGCATATTAACTGGTCAGTCTAAATTGCTCATAGGCGTGGATGTAAATGTGAATTGTGAATTGTCTAGTCTGTCTATTCAGTGTTGGCCCATTAAGTGACTTGTTCCATGGTGGTGAAAATAATTGCTTTATTGCAATACAATACAAATTTCCAGTGTCGTGTAACCCTCGAAGGCCTTCAAGACTTCTTCAAAACTTATATTACTGCCATACTGTTCACCATTGACAGTTACACCAAAAAAAAAAACAAACAAATTTTATGGAGAACATTTGACTTTATCCATCATGTCAGTCAACAACTGAAGGCACTATTAAGTGTAACTGAGTAAGATACAGATAGCACCGGCATGTATTCAAAATACTTTATTAATCCCCCAAGGGGGAAATTCAAGTTTCAGTACACAGATTAAAAATAATAAAAATAAAAAAAAATAAAAATTAGGGAAACATTGCTCTTATTACATCCATCATGCCAATATAGCCCTTCGAAAATGAAAAGAATAAAAAACTGTTGAGAATACTTGGAAAACATAGGGAATGCTTAACAATAAGATAAATGTACAAAAAGAATGAAGTGACCATTTGTGACAGCTCCTGGTATGCCACACAAAACACAATGGTGAGACAGAATTACTTCGGTCACAGTTCATCATCTGTTGAAGAATCGCTGTCGAGGTTTTCCTCTTCATCAGACGACTCCAACGACACCATTTGGAGTCCCAAAATCTGTTGATAGAGGGTATGTGTTGCAGCCTGCTGGTTTCGAATGTCCCACAATCTTCTCTTGAAAATGGAGAATAGCCCCTCTCGTCCTGTGTCCGTCAATGCATCGATGCTACCTGAGAATGTATGGCAGTAAGTTAAATGATATTCACTACATGTCATTTCCAAAGACATGAGGAAAAAAAAAAGGACTTACTTTGCACATTGGTGCCTTCAGAAAGCTCTTGAATCAGCTCCTGAATCAATTGTGCCATTCTCTTCAAATATTCGCAGTGTTGTTTTACTTCACGCACCAGGATTATTTGCTCCTCTTTCAGTCTGGTGACCAGCATGACCTTGTCATAAACATCTTTCTTCTGTACCATGTCACCATGACCTGTAATTCAAATTGTTAGAAATAATCATAATAATGTCAGAAGCATATTTAATGTCTTTTAATCCAAATACTTACATTCCCATTTCCACGAGTAGTTATCCTCAGCCAAGAGCTCATTGGGAGGAGGTAGTTTCTCATGCTGACCCACAAGAGCATTGTACTGAGTTATTGCCTCTTCCAGTGCTTTCTTGTCATCAGAAATCTTTTTTCGGATGAGATGTCTCCGCTTGTTGCCATCTAGAATATGAATCCCCAGACCCCCCCCCAAAAAAAAAAACCTTAAAGGGATATTATGGCATACATTTAAGCTAGTGTCAAACACCGACATTACACTGAGTTAGAACCCCCCCCCCCCATTGAATTTTGCCAGCTGCTTGTTTCTGTAGATCCAGCTCAATGGCTATCGCCATCATCCATGATCAAGTACTTTTTAGATTAACAAATGAGTTACTTTTGCAATCCAGAGATTAGTTAAGAAATTGTGACATGTTCTAAGAAATAGACATTATTGGATGCATTTCGTTTCCTCACCAGTCTGACGATACAGTCGAAATTTCCGTTGTTTAATGCTTAGGTAGAGTCCTTCAATGGTTTTTTGCAGGTCATTGTGACTTGTCCCTTGTAAAGACAGGCATAACATTAATTCATACCAATCTATGTTTACAGTAACTGATTGTGCTCTCTGGTGTAAAAGCACCTAAGGAGTTAATTTTTAAGTGCAAAAACTTGATATTTTGGTAGAACTTTACCTGCAGTCCAGCCCTGGACATCAGCCACCCACTGCTGGACAGTGTCCTCCTGGAGAGACAGCCGTGTGGTGACTTCCTGGAGATCCTTTGCTGCCTCGCCAATCCTCTGTACAGTCTGTAAAAGTAAATATTGATGTTTTGAAATGCTGCCACATATTTAATAAAAAGCAACTTATAGTGGTCTGGTTAGTACCTTTTTATATCTTTTGGCCAATGTTTGGTCGAGGTGTTCAGCCTTCCTCCTGTTCCACCCAATGGCTTGTACTGTAAGGATGTCTGTGCGAACTTGAGAGAAAATGCACAGTAGGACAGGAACACATCAATGAATGGATGGATGTAAGCCAAATTCACAGTCAAAACATTAAAAATCTCAACTTACCAGCTTTGGACATATATTTGGAACAGATGGCTGCTCGGGAGAGGAAGCTGTTCACCTGCTCAACCTCCTCCCCTATTGTTGTCCCTGCGCCTTCCTGGTTTCGTCCTCCCCATTTCAACTACAGAGTTATTTGAATGTTAACATTAGAAAAATATCCAGAAAAGCAGGGTGAGGGACAGGACTGAGAATAATAATTCTTTGTGCAAATTATAAGAAGTTTGAAGTTGTCTTATTACCTCACACATCCAGGAGTGTGCTTTTGCATGCATGACTGACAGGAATGGATGCATGTCTAGCAGATCTGCCAATTCTGGACAGTGACCCACAACTCTCTTCAGATATGGCCAGTACTTGCAGACCACATCAGAGCAGAAGAAAGTTACGTTGTTAGACGCAAGTTCCTTTTGGAGATACAGTGGGTACGCAAATATTTCGCCCCGGAACATATTTAGTCCCTTCAGTAGGAAGCCATGGCGACAGACTGCGACCTCAACGCCCTCTTCATCAATTTTGCTCGCCGATTTGTTGGAGGCTTCTCGTGCTGCTAACCACTGGCCAGCTCCACATCTCCCTTTTCCAGGATTCTAAATAGTTTAGGATAAATACAGACAAGATTTTAAAAGCATGACCGCAGCTGTAAGTATTTGTAAAGTGACATGTTACTGTATCATAATTTCAACATTTAATTAACTGACTGCACAAAACAATTTTCTCTAAAAGTTATACATTTGTACAATATGTAGAAATACAAAATCAAAATTACATGTCCAGTTGTCCCATGGATGTAGTCCACAAACGCTGAAACATCAGCATCTTTGGAAAAAAAAAACACCCCATCAAAAAATCCAACAGGTCTGTAAAACATAAAAAACACAGAAAATTAAATTATACAGTTACAAGCCATTAATAGGAACTTCTGTGTAACATAATGCAATCCAATACAACAGCTCTGCAATTATTTCTACTTTCAAAAGGCTTAGACATTTTTTTAAACATCATAAAGATGATGATTCTACATTTTATATTATCAAGATGGTGTGAGGTGTGAGTATTGATAGTGGAATGTCTTGCATTCATGCATCTTCAAATGTGTTCTTAAAAGGGGACCATTACGCTGTTCCAGCTTTTCAGACTCATATGCTCAAAATGTTAGACTGTTACTTTAGAGGATGTGGAAGTGCCATATCATGAGGTAGGTGTGTGTTGAAGTAATCCCCAGGGGCAGTTCCAGGCAGCTCTGAGCAGCTGCAAATGCTCAAGTCTGGAGAGTGGGGTGTTGTGATGTCACAACTCCCGCAGAATTGTTTGTTTTGGTTTGGGAAAGAGAATAAAAATGCCCCCTCCAAACATTCTGGGCACTTCGAGTCACTGTTGCAGGTCCCCAGCAACAATATTTCACCATGGCGTTATTATAGTGTAATGTAAATACGGTTGATGGGCATCGGAAAAATGGCAGAATAACATTGTCCTCAATGGAGGAGCAGCAACAATGTCCGACCTAGCAACAGTAACTAGGGAGGGGGCGGTGCTTACCGAAAGGTCTATAGCATTAGCAGACCCTGAGGTTGGCCTACATTCAATACAAGTGTGGGTGCAGGATATAAACTAAGCCACATCTCCGGTTGTGTTGCTGTCTGAAACGTATGCCCCCCGCCCCCTTTTGATTCGGATTGGTCAGTATGGAGAAAGTGACATTGACGAGTGTCAGGCTGTTCAAAAAAAAATTTCAACTATGAGTGCCTTGACAAAAAAAAAGTTAGCGCAGAGAGTGTTTTTCTGCTGAGGGCACTGACTACTGTGAGCACCAAACTCTATTGGATTAGAATGGAAAATCGATTCTTTGGTGGACACAGCCCCTTAATAATGCCAAGCAGAAAGTGTGCATTCTCATTTGTAAACTGTTCTATTTGAAACTTCTGACTTGCAACTCTGAATTCAAACTTCCGAGTACAAATGGAACACACCATGAATCTGAGTGTTCCAAAGGGACGCAGAGTGGATGAGTATACAGACAGCTTGTATCTGATAAGTATGGAGATTTTTTTATTGATAGAAACTTTAAATAGTGCCCCACAGGGTCCAATAACACATTAAAAGTCCCTGAAATGCATAATAGGTCCCCTAATTATATTTTTACCCAAAGTAGTATGTTAATGGAGTGGACACAATCTAAGGAAAGCTAGTCAAAATAATCTACCTATAATACAACTATAAAAATGTTAAGAAAACACACATACCCTGGTTGACTCTTGAACCGGTAGAGTTTTCGGTTGCCATCCACGGCAACAGCCAACATTGAGGGAGTGCATGCAGGGCACTGAAAGTGCTGCACCTCACACACAATTTCTCCACCTCAAATTTGGCATAAGTCCACTCTAAAAAGGCCTTTTGCATGGTGTCCCCACATATTTTGCCACTCTAACAACAAAAATGAAAAATATGACATAGCAACACAATACCATACATTTTTTCCAAGAAGTGGGTAAGTAGTTCCATCTCATACTCACCCGACCATAGAGTTTCGTTCGGTGGTCAAGCATGCTGATGAAAGCTTGACGGGACATGGCTGGCGCAGTGATCTTGAGATCCTCATATGTTGTGAATAAATTCACATCATATAAGGTCTCAAAATTTACTGTGGCTGGCCAGTAGCCACAGTCAACAAGATCATCCATCCCTGGTGACCAACTCTTTCCACAGGAGCAGGTGGCAGTTGGAAGTAACAGATTGTATCTTCCTGTAAATTGAGAAAAATCACTTAAACAAGCAAATAAAAACACCATATCAAAGAAAAAAAAAACAAACTAAAAATTCCTTGCCATTAATTCCAATCAATATCACCGGCTTTCCCTTGGAAAGAGTTGTTTGCCCATTGGTACAATCACAGGAGGGAAGCGTGATTGGTAAAAAACACTCTAAGAAGGAAAGAGTAGAGATTATTTGATCAAGATTTAGTTCCACCCACAAAGACATTTGTACATATACATCCCTGGTACTGTACAAATCCATAGGATCATTTTAAGAAAGATAGAACATTACAATTACCACACTATATCACAAATCCTGCTTGTGGGCCCACACCTGCTACATTTTTTTTCTTCTTCAAAGAGCACACTGAAAATTACCAGAAAATGGATAATTTTGCACAGTGAAGTCATACCTGATTTTGCCTGTTGTGCTAATAAACCACTAGTAGAATTTTCTTTATAAGTACCTTTTTCATTGAAGGTGAACTTTCCTTCATAATCCGTGATGTACGTGTTCGGGGGTAGCGGCCTGCGGAATCCCTCCACCATGGCTGTTCTGTTGTGGAGAACCATAGACTCGTGCACGCAGAGATCACATGCCGTGCAGTACAGGGTTCTCGGCATGCAATCTCTGCACATCACCACAGCCTTTTCTTGTTTGCAGTGTAGGCAAACTCCCTCATTAGTTTTTTCTGACGACAACATATAGTTGACCATCATTGGCCTCAACATTGTCCATCTCTCAATGGAGGAAGTTTGCCTATCCTTCCAAACGGACAAAGGTGGCTCTTCGTTAGGCACATCCAAGAGGTCCTGAACTTCTTTGATGAGGGAGTCTAGAAAATGAAAAGCAAAGTTAAGATTTAAAACAACATGAAATCTAGCTAAACCACTACAAGACAAGTGAGAAAACAAGCAAAAAATTAACCTAAGTTTTGGACGGTCTCGGTCTCCCTCTCCTGTCCACTTGTGGATGGCTCCATGCTTTCGGAGGTTGCTGAAAGAGTGTCAATATTGTAGATAGATAGATAGATAGATAGATAGACAGATAGACAGATCTCACACACACCTGTGGCTGAGCCGCGCCGTCGCTTCTCCCCAGCCCTACTTCTTTTTGGAAGAGGTCGGCCTTCCTCATCCTCTTCAAGCCAAACATGGCATGGGGCCTCCGTTTTTTTGCCTCTTCTGCTTTATCCTTTCGACAGAAAATATGTCATTTGTATACACCCCAGCCCTAATGTTATGCTCACGTTAATGCTAGTGTATCTTGTGCAAATATTTTGACAAATTGTAAGTTACTAGCCTACGTAATTTTAAACAACTACACAATTTTTAATGGAATATTTAATTAAAAGTTCTGCAATGCAGTGATAACTGATGCATTTATATTGAGCTGTGTTTAAAATCCCCCTTGTCTGAGGAACAGAGTTGGACCTGCAGCATTAAATAAATTAAATAACGAAACTGTTAGTAAATACTAGTCAGTAGCTTACGAGCTAACGTTAAGCCACAGTTGACCAGCAGCTGTTCCAGCTCACAGTCGGGACAGTAAGTTAACTGACCAAACCAAACTTGACACCGTTGATATTTCAACAGTTTATTGTCCCAGAAGGCCAACATGTAGAAGCACATCCTCACGTGTTCCTGTACGTGTCTATTTTCTATTTGTGTCCGGTTTGTTTACATGATTTTCGGCGCACATGCTTACGTCACAGCAATACCTGGCGCATCTGCTGACGCAACCACGTCCAGAAAATTACCTTGTCCCGAGTTCTCCATAGACATATAAAGAGTAGACGCCGCATTGGCTGAGAATATTCTATTACTCTTAAACCCTTTATTAATATTAAAATATGCCGAACCATGTGTCCTGTATCATAGCTACATGTATAAAGTTTGCAGCAAAAAAAAACCCCGCGTGACAATCAGTTTAGTATTCAGCGAGTTCTGATTAATTAAATGCGCTGTCTATGGAGTTCTCTACTCGTCTATATAACAAACTGTTCGGAAGTTAATTAATGTTTTAAGAAAAAACCTGTACGCTCATCTGTCTTCACTTACTTTACATTCTTCCAACAGCAGATCAGCCAGAAATATGTCGTCGCACTCTTCCAGTGGATCCATCGTTAGTGCAGAGGTGGTCCCAAAATGGCAGCTTTTCAAGCTGGGGGCTGGGCCTTTTAAATCAGTTTTTTTTTTTTTTTTTTAACTTTATTAACAACTCGACAAACCTATATAAAAACACAGAGGCTTCGCTGCCCAATTAATTACTCTACATGTTGTAAACATAAGTGAAATGATGATGACAATTAATAAAAAAAAAATGTCTTATTATTATTGCTTACGCTGCACCCCTGAAAAATAAAACCACCACATACAATAAACGATCTGGCGAGCTGTCAAGCCAGAGATAATTCATTACCAAAAAAAATGTTTACATTGTCCAGTGTCCAATATATTCTAAGGAACATATATGTATGGATAATTATTTATAGGTTGCATTTACGCAGCATAAAATTAATTAATTTAGTGATTGCCTTGTCAAATAAAAGGTATAATAAAAAAACAACATGCTTTTTTTGGAGCGAGCAATAATTTCCGGGTTGCCTCACAAAAACACAGGGGTGATGAAATTCAAAGAAGAAGAAATGTGTCACCCTGGGGACACTAAAAGCCGTTTTATGTTGTTCTATGTTGAAATAATATCATCTACAGTTACACAAAATTACACAAATATCTTAACAGTTCACACAACTACCTAATATTAAGAGTAATTAAAATAGCATATAAGCCACTTGGTTTCGTCCATAACGGCGCACATAGCAACCGGCATAGCAACGGGAGTAAACGTAACACTGACACGATTTCATAGCAAGACCTGCAAGTTTCATCGTAATAACTAACAAACCAAAGATCATATTCATCAACTGAACAAATATTGTGAAATTTCAATATATATTTCTTGCTAGAAATATGATAAAATCTGCTTTTCATGGCGAAACTATCTTAAAATATTGCAATTTAGACCGAGAATCAAAGAAATGGCAGCCATTTTATTTTTTTCCTCCACAGCCGAAAACTTGAAAGTCACGTGACAGAAACGAAACCTAACGAAACCTATTAAAATGAATGGGCCACGGAACGCGTTCACATCTCACGTTTTAGGAGGGCAAATTGTAACATTGCCACGTTTTGCAATGTGGACGAACGTAGCCTCTACCACGTTTTCCTGGACTGGGTTGTTTATTTCCCACTTATATATCTTTAAAAAAAAGAGGGGCGGTATAGTGGATCTGCCCTCTTGTTCAAATCCCATCTCCCAAACTGACCTCCACATGTTACGAGCCATATAAAAACAAAATATGCAGCCTAACGACAAATCAGGTTGGGGATGTAGCAGAGTTCCAATAGATTATTTATCCATAATTCAAATGACTATTCCTTTCTCAAGTTGTAATTTGACAAAAGCAACATTTTAGATCTGATAAGCTCTGATGTTGTGTTTATTAAAATATGACTAAAAGTAAAGGTCAGGTTCCCCGGGTGTTCCTCATAACAAGTCTGTAATATAATTACCTCCAGCTGCTTAGTTTTTTTTTTATATCATAGTTTTGTGGCAGATAGTGAAAAAAACAGACTTTCAATGCCAGTAAGTAAGGTTGCCAAGCACAATTTCACCAAGGAACAGCTTGTGAGAAATGGAAGTCCAAACGTGATAAACTGAAAGGTTTTTAATGTATTTTTTGTGTTTTTACAATAAAAGATTGTTTTACAGATTCAACTCCCGTGCTTCGATGCTTAACATATTTCTATTACTTGATGTTTTACGTTATAAATTCCATATTTAGCACTTCTTAAAAATAGCAGAAAAATGTTAAATGACAAATGACTTCTAATAAGAAAATGCACAGAACTGAAGACATGGTAATGTTAGTTGTGGTGTTCATCAGGGTTCTGTATATGGGCTATTACTTTTCACCCTGTACACTCTTCCCGTAGGTACTATTATTTGGTAGCTTCAGAGTGCGAATTATACAATGACAATTGGGGGGGTCAACATTTTCTAGAGATGACAAAAATGACAATTTGTCCCTTCTTTAGGGGGTCGAAGTTGTAATTGGGGGGGTCAAACCCCCCCACCCCGTAATTCGCACTATGGGCAGCTTGATATACATTTTTATTACTATGCAGATGGTACTCAGCTATATCCATCCATGATCCCAGATGAGACCAAAAAACTAACTGGACTACAGACATGTCTCAGTGACATAGAGACCAGGCTGACTGCTAATGTCCAGCTGCTAAACTCAGATAAGACTGAGGTTGTTGTCTTTGGATCTGAATATGTCAGAAATAGACTGTCTAGTCATTTGGTAACTCTGGATGCAAGAGTTTTGCACCTAGCACTACAGTAGACTCTTGAAGATTTTTTTGACCAGGACGTGTCCTTTAAATACATTAAATCCCACATGAAAAAAAAACATTTATAGAGCTGTTTTTTTTTTTCTATTTTTGTAACATTGTAAAAATAGGGAGAATCCTATCTCAGACAAATGCAGAAAAACTATCCCATGCATTCGTCACTTCAAGATTGGACTACAACAGTTTATTGTTAGTGTGGATGTCCTCAAATGACTGAAGTGCCAACAGCTGATCCAAAATGCTGCAGCCAGAGTTCTGATGAGGATTAGCATGAGAGATCATACATCTCCAACTTTAGCTTCCTATTAAATCCAGGACAGAAGTTAAAATTCTTCTTCTTACATATACAGACTTAAGGGCGTACCGCCTCCTTATGTTAAAGTCATATTTCCATATTATCTCAACACAACACTTTGTTTTCAGACAGCAGGATTACTTGTGGTTTCTAGAGCTTACGAAAGTATAATAAGAGGCAGTGCCTTCAGTTATCAGGCTCCTCTCTTGTGAAACCAGCTTCAAGTTAGGGTTTGGGAAGCCCACACCCTCTCTATCTTTAAGGTTAAGGCTTAAAACTTTTCTTTTTGATAAGGCTTGTAGTTGGGGCTGGCTTGAGTGTTCTGAAGCATCCCCTTAGATATGCTGCTATAGGTCAAGACTACTGCTACTGCCCCCCCTCATGCACTGGGGTCTTTCCTCAGGAGGATTGTAGCAAGGTGAAGATTCGATCCAATCTGTTGGGTTCCTTAGGTAGGCAGCGTTTCATGAATTGCCATGACATGAATTTTGAACGTGAACTCCATTAGAGTGACTTGGATTAACTGGATTACAAGGTATAGGACCGACCTGGAATATAATTCGTAGAAGAAAATAATTAGGATGGCTTGCCAGGCCACGTATACATATCCCTACCAACTTTTCCTTGCCCTTCATTGAAACCACTGTAAAGTCATAAAAGTGTTCAAGGAAAGTCATGTCGTTAATTTACGTACTGTTTCTGAATGTATTTGCACTATCCTAGTGCAAAGATCAAGCACACCGCATACTCTTATGTTATGAATGTTGCATTACATTGACCAAAATAACTTCCTTATTCAGTCATTTACCACAATCTCCAGTGTCCTACATAATACATTTGCACAGTTTCACAGCAACTCGTGAACCATGGGCCTGATATTTATGATGCCTCAAAGGATATGAACCCAAACGTGATTTGTGCCAAAACAAATTTTAATTTTCTTAATCATGAACTCAAAAGATCTCTTTCTTGGCAAATGCATCAGAAAGTCTTGTAAAAAAAAAAAAAAAAAAAAACCAGCAAGCTAATGTATTTATACCCTTAGGCTTTGGTATGTGAATCAAGAGAGGTTTTTTTATATATATATTTAATGATCTTTATCTTATTTTGTAGCAGATTTTGTGGTGTTTGGACACATCTGAGCTGGCAGTCTCCTGAGTCTCCTGATTTCTAGTCTTGCTAAACTAGGCTAATTGATTAAAACAGAAAAGCATCAAATCAAATGTGCAAACATCTGTTGTTAACTATCACATTTAAAACCCAATTTAAATTGAATGAATGAACATTTTTCCACAATGCCAAACAATTCCCTCAGTCAATTTTAGAAAATGCAGATGATTAAAATGAGTAAAAAATCTTAATTAGTTGATAGTGTTTCAATCATGTAATGCAATAAATTTGTGTGATTGTTTAGTCCAGTATTAAAATAAGCTCATCACACAGTTTGCAAAGCCATCCTTTTGCTACTAACTTCATCATCGTCTGATGTAATTGCTTTCACACTGTGTAAACATACATCTTTGTCGATTAACTCTACACTTTCCAGATATCCATCAATAAACACAAAGCAGCTGAAGTGTTCTGCACTCAGTACGTCCATAAATTACCAGTGAACCCAGTAAACACACCCTGAGCAGTCATTTTCCATGAGCTATTCCAGAATATGTCTGAGATAAAATTTCATATCTCCAAACAATGCTTTGAAACTTTGCATAAAATACATCAGCCTCGTGTTGCCCGTTAGAGGCCGAGTAGCTGTTTAAAACAAGTCGAGTGACATTCTGCCCCTAAAACACAGGTGACATATAACGCATGTCTCAGCTGGTGCAATAAAGGCTGTAATAAAATTATGGAAGTGTCAGTGTTTCCAACTTCCATGCTGAGAGAGAAGCAAAGCCAGGCCCAGATGCTTATGATCAAGACAAGGCCTTCTCTTAAAACGATATAAGTTTAATAGGTCCCAGTACTGTAAAATGAAAAGGAAAGTACCCACTCTTTCAGTTCTAAGGTTCTCTGTGTAAGATTTAAAAAAAAAATCTGATCCTTAAAATTAGATAAAATACAATCTCAAATGAACAGCACATGACACATTTATTGAACACAATTCAAGAAGTGTGTCAAAAAGTAAGTGCACCCACGTTTCCAAAGCTTGCATAAGCATGTTTTTGCAGCAATAACATAAAATGATCATTTTCAGTATGATGTCTTTAGTTTCTCACATTGTTGTAGAGGAATACACAGTCATACACAGCTTTCTTACGGTCCAGCCACAGCATTTTGATTGGGTTGTGGTTTGTACCCCGACTGGTGTGTTGCAGTGCCGTGGCTCTTTTCTTCTTCAGTCATTCTGCTGTAGATATGCTGGTGTACTTGGAAACATTGTTCTGTTGCATGACTCAGTTTCAGGTTATCTTTAGCTGTCAGACAGATGGCCTCACTCCTGAATGCTTTGGTATACAGAGGGGTTCGTGGTCAGGTCGATAACTGCAAGGTGCCCACGTCCCGCGGCTTCAAAATGAGCCCCAACCATCACTCCTCCACCACTGTGCTTGACAGTTGGTGTGAGGTGTTTGTATTGATATGCTGTGTTTGGTTTTCCCCAAACATGGCGCAGTGCATATGGCCAAACATCTCCTCTTTGTTCCCGTTTATCCGAAGGACTGTTTTCAAAACTCTTGTGGTTTGTTCAGATGCAACTTTTCGACCCTGCGGCATGGTGCCATGTTCTTCAAAACAAGTCAGCACAGGTCATATTCTAGTTGTACTGTCATGAACTTTAATATCTAACATGCTAACTCAGGCCTCTGGAGTCTGAGACAGAGCTCTTGAGTTTTATGCAATTTCTCTGACTCAATATTGCATGATCTGACCTTGGGATGAACTTGCTGGGATAGATGGACTTTAATTTGTTTGGAAATGATCTTTTAACCATTGCCAGATTAACAGACGGCAAAATTCGATTCACTAAAATCATTGTTGGTGTCTTATATTTCTCAGCCTTGTGTAAACTCACACCAGGATACAACGGCTCAACAAAATGTCAGATCCTTGGTTCTTATACAGGCGGTCAAACACGCTGATGATCAGTTAATCAGATACATTTGGTCAGCTGCAACTTAACCTCTTAATTTCAGTGGAAAAAGGGTGTGCTGAACTAATTCGCACACAGCTTCTGCATTTCAGCTTAATTGTTGATGAATGAATAACTCAAGGGTGTGATACGTTGTGCTAATGATCTGACGTTGTATTATTTCACAACTTTATACATAATTTTAGATGAGGAAAGTTACATCAGCTCCGCCCTCGTTCATTTTCGCTGATCTCTTACATTTTCTGATCCCTGAAAACTTAATTTAATGCAAAAAGTAGAAAAATTTAGATGGTGCCACAATTCATTTTCGCCTTTAAATGATCTAAAATGGTTCATTTCGCACTTTTTGCTGATCCTGCCAAACCAGATTATTTTCATTTTTAATTATGTAGAAAAAATGCTTTTGTTCTATATTACAAAAGAACTGAAACCCCCACTTTTCCATGATTATGTACTTAACTACTTTTTACTCCATCTCGCTGACTGTGTGATTAAACTCCCCTAAAATACAGTTCAGGTCTTGTGTTTCTTGTGTATAAAATTATCTCTTGAACCTCTCCAGCATGTCTGCTGTGCTTCGTTCACACAAAGGTGGATGAAATCTGCAGGGCACCATCCCCGCTCTGCTGACTCAGACCAGATCGAGGCGTGGTGGGTCTTCTTTCTGGCACCGGGGCAGGAGTGCAGATCTGGAAATACTTGGCATCACCCCATGTGTCAATGGCGTCAAACTTGTTTCCTGCATGAAAGCGCCTGAGAGCACCTTTTATATCACTAAGTTCAAAGAAAGGGCTCTCCTCGTGACTAGGGTGTGCAAATGGAGCATGCCTGTTGGTTGCCAGTGATTCATGTGCATCCCTTTCAGGTTTGCGTGCAACCTGTCCATACCTGACTTCCACGTGCAACCTCAGGATGATGGCTTTGTTCACTTCATAAAGCCATGAAGCTGCTTCGCTGAGCTAGAATCCTGATGCGATTGCATCATCGAGAAACAGATGTTTGCGACATTTCTGTTCCAAAACCTCTCTCCTTCTTGCACTTCCCTCACTCTGTGTCTCCTGCAAATCGTTTTCCGCAAATAAACCCCCTACTTTCGTGTCAGCGCAGCCTCTGGTACATTTACAAGGATTTCCCACAGAATGCAAAGTGAAGATGTATTTACCTAAACAAGATTAAAAGAAGGCACCACAGCAGCCATGGTTTCAGCCTGATTATAGGAAACAAAGGGAGAAAAGGAAAACAAGCCTTAATGACAAAATCGTGCTGTTCGTTTGGCAGAAATCACCGGAACAGTTCGAGGGGAATCCAGGCAAACTGAATCAGCACATTTGTTGTCTCTGTCTCTTGAGCGCCCTCAGCATGAGTCGCTGTGAACTGAAGAAGCATCGACTCATTAGCACGGACCAAGTTCAGTCCTTGTGTGCGTCAAGTCATCCCATTTAAGTATTTTCATCTTCCATCCTGTTTCTCTGTCATATAAAGTCCAGAGGCAGAGGAAGACATGTGTTCTCACAGCAAATGAGCAACCCTGCGTTTTGTTGTGAGGACAGTACTCGATCTCTTCAAGGCTAATTACAGGCCAGAGGGGGTACAGGCTGAACCAAAGGGCTAAAAACACACATCAGAGAAAAGAATTTCTCTTTCCTTCAAAGCTTTGTGAATATATGTATCCTCAAACCACAGAGCTGCTACAGTGGTACTAAAAGGAGCTATATTAAGGGAAATATAATCTAAATAATGACTGTCAGATTACCACTGCACATGCCTAAGCATGTTAATGTGACATCTGCTTCATGCTTTGTCTGTGCTACAAGCTTAGGGAGGGTAAATGAAAGGCAGGAGCAGCATTTTGTTTGCCTTTATGAATGATCACGGCAGGAAACTTAGTTCCAAATCCTGTCAAAGAAATTCTTCCACTGATTAAGCTGTGTTTTTTGACTTCTTTAAGATCAAACCTGAATGTGATCAATCATTGTCAACAATGCAGCTACTACTATTTTGTTCTTATGGCATGTTTGGGCTTAACAGTGTAAGAAGGTATTTTTACTTCAGGATGTCTGTAACATGAATGGCCAGTTTACACAGTAAATGGATTTTTAAACCACTGCACACACTATAAACAGGTCGGTTCAGCTGAATGATTCATTGTATTAATGAACGGCTGATTGCATTCTGCTGGTGATGTGCTAACCTAAAGCTAACACATATTTTTTGTTTCCCACAAGGACGACAAGGCTCTGACAGGTTTGCCACAAAGACCGACTACCTAGAGCACAACCAAGTGCTTCTTCATGCACCTTCAAACCTGGAAAAGTCGCAGTCAACTACCTTACATACGTACAGAGCATGACAGGAGATTTAAAAACACATTTACAGCTGGTCTGTTCGCACAGGAATAGACCTGAGGTCATTTTCCCTGACGTTTATACAGAAGGTAAAAGTCGCCATAATCTTTTCTGACATTGGGCCTCATTCATGAAATCTTCGTAAATTTGTGAGCTGACTTGCTTGTGAATCGCCCCCTTATTAAAACTACCCCAGATTCACGAGCGCTGCGTGAAACTCAAATTCGATTGTAAGAATGTACATATCTTCATGAATGTGGATCACTCCCAGACTGGCAGCACACCCCCGTTGCTTATCAATTAGCATAAATGTCCAACCAGGGAGCACCATATAAGGAAGTGTAAAGGTGCATCCTCAACCTGCATGTCTTTCACAGTTTAACAGCATGTTTATAATAAGACATTTAAAAAAAAAAAAAAAAGAGAGAGAGAGAGAGAGAGAAAGAGATTATGCATGGTGGCAGCCAGGGGATGTATTGCTTTTAGCACACATTTTAAGAAAGTGGGTTTGAAATTTATAGCACTTTAATTTCCTTTATGTAATACTTTTTAGCCCAAAAACTTCATACTCTTTTTCTAGCTCCAGTAAATCAGTCTGCAGACACAGTAGCCTAGGCGTGATCGTTGAATGACACCATTTACTGTAGAATCACTCATTTGTGGGAGTGTCCATGTAGCTTCATGCACACCTTCTTGGGATTATAGAGCAGGGTGCCGCCATGTGCCGCCATGTGCACCCATGCACATCCACCTCTGTAACAGCCCAAATCACTGGGTGTCTGTCAAGTTGATTTAGTCAACCCACTGACATTTTAGGAAACAGAGTCTGAAGATTCAATATGGGAAATGCCCGTCAATGAAGACAAGTGTGTTATGTTTTTAATTTATTCTCACATTTGAAACACATGTTCAAAAGGTATTTGCATATTGTGAAAGTGACAGTTCATATTAACATTAATGTTGTAAAGTCTGAGAATGACAAGCAATATTTACGTGCATTAAATTTAACAAGCTGTGCGTGGTAGCCTACGGACAGGTGGAGATTTTTTTTAGCGATTAACATGGAAAAGCTTTTGCATAAGCTCTTAGAGCTGTCCCTCTCAAATAGTGGGGCGCGACCCCTTGGGGTGTCGCAGTGCGTTGCCGGGGTGGGGGGTGCGCGCATGACCCTGGGGAACATGCTTTTTTTTTTTGCTGTATTGGAATACGGTGTAATTGCACATATATGACGATAGATTAAATGTTTTTTTTTTTTTTTTTTTTTTGGGGGGGGGGGTTTGCTGCATACAGTAACTGAGAACCACTGTCTTAGAGTCACCCTGTCATGCAGTGGGAACATTCAGGGTTCATATCACTTTGAGATAAACCGCTGCCTCTATATAGTGACTGCTGGAAAAGCCTCTGCCATCATGTGGCACTCACACACAGGAGTCAAACACAGAGGACCTGTATCCTTCAGAGATACTTAAAAGTCATTTTTTGTAAATCTGAGTTCCAAGGCTTGTATGTAGTTGTGTGTAGGGTTGTAATGAGTGTTCAATGATCTCCTGAATGTCATCCAGTCGGCTTAGAGCTTTGCATTATCCATGAGGAATTCAAAGCATGAGCAGTGTTATCCTTAGTTATGTCTTATAATCTGATTAATATCCCCTCACCTCTGCACTCAGAGAACCCACAGAAATCCCCGAAAATTCCCGTTGCAGAGCAGTTCTTGGTAATGGAGACGCAGGACCACCAGCTGAGGCTGCATAAAGCTGCCCCACAGCCCTGCTGGTGGAGGTCTCCCTGTGCACTCTGCTTGTTAAGAAACGTCAGGTGGGCTCAAATAGATTTTTGATCAGTCTTTCTCACCTGTAAATCTGTAATCACAAATGGTTTAAAAGTAGTGGGGCTCTTAAGTCAACGCCATTAAAACTACGGTGAAGTGTCATTCATCTGCAGCTCGTTTCAGCTTTCATCTTTCCCCACTCCCACTTCGCTCCAACACAGCACGAGTGCACACCCTAGTCAAACAGAGAGCTGGAAATCCAAGCTACAAATAGTTACCTTGGGACACCTCAGATCTTGAACACTTTGAGCCGTATATTCCCACACTTTCTGCAAATGTGTTACTTTATTCCAGGGCATCTTTTTCCGTTACCCTGTAGCATGATAGCATGATTAGTAGGACGGCTCCCAAATGCTCCAAAATCATACGCACCATATAGAAAAGATGCAGTCTTATGTTAAGATATTTAGTGTGGCTCACATTTGCTCGTAAAAATAAATACATCCCCAGGGGTACGCAGGTAACGAGACCAGCGAGTAGATCCTGTGACATCCAACACCACGACGGAGAATTCACTCTTTTCTCTGAGCCACGGGAAACGGAGGATGCAATCTTGGCCTCTCACAGTCAATACGATAACCGGTCACACTGGCCCAAAGCTTGGATTACCACCTTCCCCTGCTCCCTTTGTGTATCTCCTCATTCAGCAGAGAGAGAGATATTATCTTAAACCCCGAGGCAGGATTAATGGCTTTTTCACACCAAAGTGGCTTGTTATGATTCTCTGGCCCAGCTATGAATCGAACAGGAACATACTTAAACACGTATTTGTCGTCTTAAACTTTGCAAATAGTGTTAAAAGAATACAGTATTAAGTACGGTGGCATTCCATTCCCACATTAGCTTGTAGGCACGCAAACGTGTGTGTGTGTGTGTGTGTGTGTGTGTGTGTGTGTGTGTGTGTGTGAGTGAGTGGGAGAGGTTGTTCATAGATGTTTACTCAAGCCTGGGAAACAAACTTGATCTGAATGATCCACTTTCTCAGAACGTAAATTTCTGACATAATTAAAAACTTCACAGAACATCAGGAAAGAAGCGCCTGACAGCAGGAGCGTGTTTCATCTGTTTGCAATGTTTGGCCAAATAAATAGAGGGTATCTGCTTTCCCACAAGCCCACTAATTGACTGAGCAGTCTTTTTTTTTTTTTTAGCACCACTTGGAATCATATCAGCGTAGGTTAGATAAGCGTAGCTACATGTTGATTTGTACGGCACGAAGAAACCGCAGGAGTCTGAAATACTCGGTCTTTGAATTTTAATCAGATTGGTTTCCAGTAAAAAATATTTGCCCAATCAATCGTTTCCCCCTAGAGAGAAAGACAAACAATCATCCCAGCATGGGTCATTAGGCAAAGTGGGCACACGCCTCAGCATGGCTGCTAGAAAGTCACTTAAGTGTAGGAAAGCAATGTTTTGATCAACATTAACAAGTCGGCTTTGATAGGTACAGAACAGCACTGGTTTCCAGAATGGAAAGAAGATCTCATTAAAGTAACAGAACATAATGACTGACGGCACCAAAATGCAGTCTGGGAGACAATGGCTTCAGGCCGAATTTATACAAGACGATCATTGGCCCCTGATTAGAATATTGGTAGAATCAGGGCATCTGTATTACAGCACTTCATTGTTGACATTGCTAAGAAGAAAAAAGAAAAGTGAGATTGTGAGCAAAGGAAATATGGTGGAAGGAATGAAGGCAGAGCAGTAGTGGAATGAAGGTCAGGTAGCACCTGTTTAACATCAGCAGCTAACAGCAGGAATATGAATCAGACCATCTGGGTGAAGCTCTGCCCATCAGATTATTGCTTGGCATGCAGTGTGTGTAGGGGTGTGTGTGTGTACGTCTATGTGTGTGCGTGTAATGAAAGATACACAAGTAAGTGCCACGAAAGAAAAGCAGCGATCATTTCATTGCGTGTGGAAATGTCTGTTTGGGTTTAACTTCTCATCCCATCTGATGCATACACTAAAAATCTGCTCAACTCACGCTCAGTTTGCTGTCAAGGCTCAGCCCAGGAAAATATGCACCTTAAAAGGGGGAACTCACCAAACACTGTTTCTATTTAAGTTCAGCATCTGGCTGCAGAATTCAAGGTTTCTTGTGTTCAGTCTCTATATTTCATGTTATTTCTGTTGTCATTAAATATGTTTGAGTCTTTATCATGATATCACACATAAATACATAAATGATTACAATATAGTGTTGCCTCCCAGAGAGACATGATGAGGGAGGAACATATTAAAATACCAGACAAAATAACAAACATTAATAACATCAAAGAAAGTTATTGAGTTTGTATTTGTTCATTCACCAAGACCAACTCCTCCTGGTGTGATGGAAGGCAGCCAAGTCCCACCTCCCCACTTCTGCTTATTATAACTACACCCACTTTCAAACCATCCAGTAGATCAGCTACTATTCCCAAACTTCAGAATACCATGAAACAATTTGAAATGTGAAAAATCTCTGCAGCCCACCTTTGATCACAACTGTGATCAACATACAAGCGAAGAAGCTACGTTCCGATATCAATGTAAGGGGTCAACAAATAAGGTGACACTTATTATTAAGTTAAGATGAAGAACACTTAACTGGTTTGTTTTATTACTTCTTAATGTTTTTTTTAAATAAATTCATGAATATTTTACAATAATTACAACCATATTTAAAAAAGATCGAGGATTTAAAACATATTTGTTTAATTTTAATGACCTCTCACGGCCCACCTGCAGTACCATGATAACCCACCAGGGGGCCGCTGCACACACTTTGGGAATGCAGTAGATTATGATGACTTTCAAGACATCTCCGCTGTCTTCCAGTTACAGAGCTAGATCAGGAAATGTTTTGGCAATAACGCCATTTCATTTATAACACCCAATCATCCATGCGATTACTGCAGCTAGGCAACGCTTCTAAAAAGTAAGCAAATATTCCTTCAAAAAAAATTTTAGAAAAACTGGTTTTTATTTAAGAAAATTATTTCTTAGTTAAAAATAATATTTTAGAGAAATTTCAGTCTGGTTTTAGGATGAACCACAGTACAGAGACAGCCCTTTTAAAGATTTTATACAAAATCAGGTTTAACGCAGATGCACAAAAACTCACCGTCTTGGTTTAACTGGATCTTAGTGCCACCTTTGATACAGTAGATCATCACATTTTATTAAACAGACTTAGAAACCTGGTCGGCCTCTCTGGTACTGTTCTTAACTGGTTCAGCTCCTATCTCACAGATCGATGTTTCTTTGTAAGTATGGATACATGCTCCTCCAGAATGCATAAAATTAAGTGTGGGGTGCCACAAGGGTCAATCTTAGGTCCAATTCTTTTTAATCTGTAAATGCCTACCCTTGGAGACGTCATCAGGAGACACGGCTTCAGCTTCCACAGTTATGCAGATGATACACAGCTGTACACTGGCGCATCTACTGATGACACAGGACCAATTGATGCACTTTTTAACTGTATTTTAGATTTTAAGACATGGATGGGAGATAATTTCCTACAGCTCAACCAGGACAAAACTGAGGTCTTAGTTATTGGTCCTGAAGGCAAGAGAGAAACTTTTACTAAAACTACAGGATCTGAAACCTGCAAAATGTGTCAAGAACCTGGGCGTAATTTTTGACTCTGAGTTTAATTTTATTCCTCACATAAAAATGTAACAAAGATAGGTTTTTACTATCTGAAGAATATGGCCAGAGTCCGCCTGTTTCTCTCTCAGGCTAACACGGAGGTGCTGATGCATGCTTTTATCTCTTGTCGTTTGGACTACTGTAATGCCCTCTGGTCTTCCGAAAAAGACCATTTCTAATCTGCAACTGCTCCAGAACTCAGCAGCACGTGTGCTGATGAAGACCAGGGGGCGGGAACACATTACACTGGTTGCCATGCGTTTAAGGATCGATTTTAAGGTTCTTTTATTAGTCTTTAAATATCTTAACGGTCTTGGGCCATCTTATTTATCTGACCTGCTTTTATCATATCAACCCTCACGGACCCTGAGGTCCTTTGGCACTGGCCTTCTAATCATCAAGAGTTAAAACAAAAACCCACGATGAGGCTGCATTCAGCCTTTCTGGTCCTCATCTGTGGAACAGTCTGCCAGAGAACATCAGGACCACAGAGACTGTTGAGATTTTTAAAATAAGCCTCAAAAATCACCTTTTTAACCTGGCTTTTACATGATTTCTTTCACTCTTAGTTCTTTTATTCTACTGTTCTTAATTTATTGATTTTAATTATTTAATTTAAGTTTTGAATTTATTTTAAGTCTTTGTGCATTTTATTATCATTCAATTTTTAATTTCATTCTTAAATTCTAAACCTTTGAATTTTCACATTTTATACATTTTATCATTACTGTATCTATTGTCTGTTTTTATCCTGTTTTACTGTCTTTTAATCTTTTAGTTTTTTAGCTCCGGTGTTTCCTCATGGGGGTCCTCCACACTGGGAGTTGTGTCTGGTCTGCCCGCAGGGGCATCGTCTTGGAGATCCCTCAGGCCTGGAGGACTGGGGGGCTCTGCACAATGTGCAAGTCTATGGTCTGCAAAAATGTTTAGGTGAATGTTATCAAAGTTGCACCCAAATCCCAGCCAGGACCCAAGGATTTCCAGCAGCATTGTAGCGAGGTGCTAAATGCCATTCACACGGCAGCATCGGATGATGTTGACTGTCACTTGGGAAAGAAAATGCTGTCAGTTATCACCTCGTTTAATTTGGTACATAATACAAACCTTTTTGGACAAGAATGGGTTCACTTGTACGAGAGGTAAAGCCATGGAGCACCTCAGGCTCAGTCTGTGTGAAAGGAAACAGAAAAAGAATGCTTCTCTGTGAAGGTTGTTCAATATCAAAACCCAGAGCCTTTGGGGAGAAATAACATCTTTAGTTTCTATCTTCAACGTGATGATGAAATATCTGGCGTTTACTGCAGTCTTGTGGCTCCCCAGAGGTTAAAAAAAAATGCTGTTGATACATTCACGAACAGAAACAAGAGGACACTGTGTGCTGGAGCTTCACCTGTGAAAAAGAAAAAGTGCAAGACAAGACATATAAAAGTACCCATCAGCAGCCTGTCTGTGTGTCTGTGGGCGCTGGAGGGCCAGCAAGGCAGGAGCTCTATCTCTGACAATGCTTCAAATTTCTTGTTGTGTCATCCAATCCACTGTTGGCTATTTTAGGTAATCCCTTCTTAGATTATCCCCCCAGGCATCCCATATGTAACACCTGTTGTTTACCGCTCCATCATCAGGACACAAACAGCCTGCATGACACCCTGACTGCCGTTTTGTGGCAACCTGCAAGGAAGCATGCGCAGAGCCACAGCGCCTGCCCCCATCCTCTCTGTCCATCTCTATTTTCTGGACACCTCCACTAACAGCTGTGCAGCGGAGCGACTGACATCGTGACATCAGAGGCTGAATAATGAGCACCAAGCCAAAGTAGCCAGGGAGCCAGCAAGAACGGGGAAGGAGGGGGGGAGGAATAGAGCAACCTGACACCAACCACCACCTCTATTATAAGGAGCTTTACCAGCACCACATCTGTCCTATATATAGCTCGTGGGATGCTTTCAGTTTTTTTTTCTGCTTTTTTTTTCTTGGCATCTCTGTTACTCAATGGCCTTTTATTCTGAGAGGAAAATTAACTTCATTTACTCATCAATCAAAAGAGAGAAAGAGCTTTAGAAAATACAGTAAAAAAGGCAAAAAAAAAAGGATACCATTAACTGATTTTGATTAGCCACTGACATCAAAGGGATCACATGGTAAAAAGCAGCTCCAGAATAAAGTGAAAACATTCGACATGATTGGGTTTAATTGTATCTTTTCATTCCAGCTAAAAAAGCCAGTGTAAAAAAAAAAATTAATCAAAAAGTCAGATCATTGTGTGATTAAACTTTGTTAATATTTAAAAAAATGAGACCGTTCAGTTTAAATTGTTAACAGAGAATGAGATATGAACAAAATGTCAACCAATCAAGCAGTTGCCTCAATATTTCAGTCAAAATCACAAATATGAACAAACATAACCAAAACCAGTGGCCTTAAGTGGAGATCCATTTCATTTTATCTGTGCAACAGCAAAAACACAATGAACACCTACAAAAATAAATTCTTTACATTGAACTCCTCCACATTACGACAGTGAAGTATTTCCCTCTGTGGTGAGTAGGGTTGCATGTGATCTCCAATCATGTGCAGTTGTGACTAATTATTCTTCAATAGGGAATGGACAGAAACCTTATCATTTTTTTACCTTCAACAAAATCCCTCAGCCTCAGAATAAGCATTAGATCTTAGGCAGTCGTGGCACATGATAACCTGAGAGCAACATTAGAAAGAGGTTGTTTTATGTTAAAATAACAGTTTCATTTTCATTGCTTTTAACAAACGTTGTGAACCTGTCGCAGTCTCACATCCCTACTATCAGCAAAACTCAGCCGGAGTAACTCTGGACTCCCATCCCGGTTGCCTCTTGCAACAACTGTGAGAATGAAAGAGACAGAACAAAGTAAATCTTCAACATTTCAGTAAAAGAGAGTTAACCTCCATGTCTTTAGGGAGACCTGCTGAGCTAAAGATTATTACAGTTCCTTTGTGCTCCAACTCTTTCAAAGTTGGTATTCAAGTATGTTAAAAGTCTGTCTTGACATTTTGATGTCAGTACATCTAAATTACAGTCTTAACCTAGGTAAAACTAGGAATGGAAGCTTTGATATGTCATTAGGCTTTGAGTCAGGCATTTTTCCTCCCCAGAAATGAGGTGCATGAACTATCATCTTTCTGGCCAGATGTTATTGTCCGTAGTCCTTTGGTTCTTTGGAAGGTTGCAGGCTTTCCTGCGAAGACCAACAGTTTTTGATTTAGGATGGTATTTATTTGTTATACTCCCATCAGCAGCAGTAGACTGAATCTTTAATCACTTGGGGGATCATGTCTATTTACAACAGTCACATATGGCGTACAGTTTGGGCACTGCTCGTTCCTTATTAAGGTTTTCCCTGCTGGTGTTATTTAAGCTGTCTATAGGTAAGACTACAGCAGAAGCTTAAGAACAATGTTAACGGATCTTTAATTACACAGTATCTCAGCATCATTAGCTTATGATGACACTCATCTGCGCCCATAAAAGGGCAAGAAGTAATTTGAAACCACTTATCTTCAGTTTATATTGCGTTTTTTAGTCCACAATGAAGACGAGACAAATACACAACAAAACACACGGTTCACCATTTCAAACATTAGTCTGTGTGCATGTGTATCTAGAAGCCTCCGCACGTGTGAGGAGCCAAGGATTTGGAGCTACTTTGCTGGCTGGGACTGCGTGTTAAAACAAATGGACCAGAAACCTGTTTAGGCTGTTCACCTGCTTTTTGCAAGCCGGAAACCCCAGTCCTCCCTAAAACTAACCCTGCAGGAAAAGACTCTGTCACCCATGACGACATGGATCGTATTAAATGTGATGTATTCGATGATTACATTGCCGACATTATCACCGAAGACTTTGCAGGGCTGAGCAACGACTCACAGTGCATGAGAGAGAACAGGTCCAACTCGCAGAGTTTGGGTTCACATTTGAAGGATCTGCATATTTATGTGGCACTAAACAAAAAGTGAGTTTTTCGTACTTTCCTTTGCGTCTGTTACACGATGCAGCTCCTTTCATTGTCAGAGTCGGGGAGACAAGCAGACTGCTTCTGGTTCCTTGTGGTTCCTCCATCAGATCTGAATCCGAGTGGGTGGCTGACAAACTGGTTGACTGGCATTCCCCCAGAGACACAAGGAATGACAAAAACTTAAAAAAACAAAGGCAGACCAAAACCCCAATTGACTTGCACAATAAAATCCTGATTAGCTACTTGCAATAATGATAATAAAAATATAGTCTAGACATGCTGTATTGAATAAAAAGTGGGGATTTTACGAGTGCGTAATGCGGTGTTTAAAAAAGATCCACAATAACGTCTACAATGCCAGTGACAGCTTATATTATCTTGTTTTATGAATAATAAAAAGCTTTGCAGTTCTCTTGTTTGCTGATGCAAGGGGAAAGTATGCTGGTGGGTGCGAGTGAAGTCTGGGTCAGACTTGCACGCTGGAAACAGCTCAGTATTTCATTAGCTTTCCTACACTGTTGCTTTATTGTTATTGAAGTGGCTGTTAATTCAAGTTAACTATAATGAAGAGCCAGCACACAACTCAAGCATGATACTGTCTAAAACTAAGTTGCTGTGCAAACTCCTTTCTTTCTTTCTTCCTACTAGCTTCTGTGGATACATCCAAAAGTATTTTCAGTTGTACGCAAACCTCCATAATCTTTGACATAGCTGCAAAACAACTCCTTCCAGTGTTTTTTTGGAGCATTATTTGCCTTGTGTGCACTGAATAATTTTAACTTTTGCAGTAGATCCCATGTCAGATAGCACAGCATGAATCACTGACACACTCCTTTTACACTCTGTGTTTCTTTTTTTTTTTTTTCTTGCAGATTTCCCCGTTTCCACCTTTCTGTGGACTCGTGACACGTATGGAAGTCCATTTATTCATAAGGGGAACCTCCATAATCTCCAACGTGATTGCAAAACTCCTCTCTCCAGTGCTTTCAGAGTGTTATTTGCTTCGTCTGCGTTGAAAAATTTGAACCCTGGTGGTGGATTTCAGAGGCAACATATACGCGGCGCTAGCATCTACGCTAGAATAACTACCAGGTTTTTGAATGCATAATTACTTCTTTCAGTTATTTGACTATGAAATGAAACTCTGTGAGCCACAAGTATGAGCTGTAAGAACAGTTTATCTCTTTCTTTCTTTCTGACTTGGGATGGATAATGTTTGGTTTAGGATCAGTACGTAAAATAGGTCAATAAAGGATCTTTTTAAATCTTTCTTAAAACATGAAGCCTTGGCACCCATCCTAGGTGAAAACTAATGCAGTAACGAGGCAGTTCACTTCTTAAAATGTTACATAAAAGCTGTTTATGTAAAAACCAAAGCATATAAATGTCAAATTAGCTTTCACAAGAAATTATATGTCTCTTATGACTCTCTCTCCACCCTAAGACAAACTGGAAAGAAAGCTAATGAACATTTCCTAAAATTGTAAAATATTCTTTTGTCGTTTCTTACCTGTGCTACCTGGAAACTGGAATTTAAGCCTTTTATTTACAAACTTGGAGAAAGTTACTGTTTTTCTTTTCTTTTTAAGATTTACCACAAAGAGCTTTTGTTACAGTCATAAAGTATCAGGCGTTTAAATGGAAGAAACAAGTTAAAAGCAGATTGCTAGAGTAAAATAATATCAGGAGAAAACCATTTCAACAATTTAGTCAGCGCAGAAATTCAACTCATCTAAGAGGTCAGGGGGGAAAAAATGCATGAATGAAGGGTTTTTCAGGTGAATTACAGCTACGTAAACATTATTTACCTTTTTTGGAAATTCTCTGTATCCATGTTTGTAACAATGGCTGAGACCAGAGCCTTTGTTGTAACTTACTCCCACTTTGTTTTATATTGTAGAGACAGTGTGGCGATGCTGGTTGCTGCCGCAGCAGATACCCATAAAACAAGTCATTCTCTAACTTTTTTTGTCATGAACCGCATGTAACAAATGTGGCAAAATGTCTCGCTTTGTCTTTTTTAAATAAATGTAATCCAATACGCGATGGAAGATACACAGATGGAAATGTGTACTTATCTTGTAGAATGACTGAAATGTAAAAACATCTAATTTCAGAGACCTCTGGTGAGGAGCTTTCCCTCATGTGTGCAGTGTGCGGCTTGCCTTCGGCTCTGTTTGATCTTTTTCTGGAATCAAATGTAATGATTGTGGGTAACTTTGAAATCTGCAAACACACTTGCTGCATCTCGCTGCAGAGCTTCTCAGCACAGCTCTCTCGCCGGCTTTTTTGAGCTTCTGTTTGTTCCCATTTAATGCATTAGAAATATTGGACGTTTCAGATGAGATTCTGTGAATCGCTGGGCAGAGATGGTCCCGCTAGTGTGGAGGAAACAGACAAAACATCATCATAAATGCTTTGAAGCTTAGTAACTTTCTCAACAAGTCTGAAAAAGACTGCACCGCTCATATCTGCATGGTGGTTGAATTGTGTCGTGGCTACTTTGAGAACAGTACAAAACTCATTTCACTGATAAAACCCGTAAAAATTGCTAACCCTCCCTCACTTTCACGGACCTGTTCAGGGAAGACATTCCTGCACAGAGCATCCCTGGCAAACTCTAACACAAAATTGGAAAATTGAGCCTTCAAGCATGTATCCTCTACTTGAACCACCTTCTCCTTAACCTAAAAACAGTGGTTTTGGTGGTTTAACCTGGTAACTAAACAGTGAATAAATACCAAAGTAAGTCTAAATAAAGTAAAAAGATAGCACTACACTTAGACTTTGGCCCCGATCTTCCACCAGATCTCCTAAAGTCGCTATTAAAGGATAGCGGGTAGCGGGTAGCAGCTAGCCGGAAGTGTACGATCAAGGCCTTTGTGTGCACAAAAATGAGGGCAACTCATTGATCTATTTTAATTTCTCATCTGAAAATGAAGCAACTTCTTGAGCACTAGTTAAGGCAGAGAGCCATCCAATCACTTCATTTCATTCACAGGTCTATTTAGGCGTCAAGACTATTCGTGTCTCACATGCCTTCTGATGTCTCTCATTAGCCAAGCTCGCTGTCGCTCTTAAAATCCCACCTCCTCTCCAGCTTCCACCTGTAGGCTCTGATTCTCTGTAGAGAAGTTTATCACTCCGAATATCTCTAAACGCCTATTTGATGGGAAGAACAGAATCTATATGCCAAAACTCAAATGTTTTATTGTTAAGAAAGCATTTGAAGTCTTCATTGGAAGAGTTCACTGGCTGTACTACAGTACTCTGAGCATAATTAAAAAGGCTTTTAAAGCAGTCTATGATGAAAGCCTGGCAAATGGCATTTGTGTCTGTAGAGGTACAGCCAGTAAAAAAAAAAACTACTTGCTGTATGTTGGAATATAATGGAAGAAATTAGAGCAGAGTCAGTCTTTCATGTGGTAATGGGCTTATTTGTTGGAGTTGGGGGACCATGTCTTCATCTTATTTAAATAACTTTACGAGGCAATATCTCTATATATAAAGAGACTTACAGAAGGGTTTTTTCCCCATTTGACTGAACATTTTGAAGTTTAGATGTAGAATTTTATGATGAAAATTCAACATCTAAAGATGTAGAATTAGTTTATCTTCTTTCAGTGCACAAGTTATATCAGCAAGCAGCTGCACTGATGTGAACTACTACAGATACATAAGAATCCTCATCACTTTTTACATACAGTCATGGAAAAAATGATTAGACCACCATTTTTTCTTCACTTTCTTGTTCATTTTAATACCTGGTACCACTAAACGTCATCATGTGACTAAAACAGACAGAAAAGAAAACACTGAATGCATAAAAGCAGTGTTTTTGGCAGTACAACGCCATAGCTATTGATGTAAAAACTTAAGTGATTTAGGTTATAATCAAGAAAACCATGGAAAATGGAAAATAATTTTTTCCATGACTGTATTTCCCAGAGCATAAACACATGAATCTTTTGCCTTTAACAATTTATTATGATTGCAGAGACCCCATTTTATCTTCATTTACAGTTTCTTGATTTTACATTAGGGGTTATGAGGACATGTTTGTCTCTCATACACTGCCACAGTTTCTCCTGTCACCGTCTATCTTCTACACTCCATTTTAAACACTCCTGTCTTTTTAAAGACCCCCCCCCCCCCCCTCCCAAAATGAGTTCAAGGAAGCTGCTCGTTCTTGTGCCAGGCTAGTAATTAAGTAGGCTTAGCGCAATTATAACTCAAACATGGTGTTGCCATTAAGCAGAAGAAAAAAAGCTTTACAATAAGCACAGCACTTTAGGCAATTTGGAAGCTGTGTCTTTTCTGGGAGATTATAAGTCTTTGGTGTTGATTTGGTGGTTTGTAGCTCTGCAAGTCTTTCACATGCAACACATGACCTTTAATAAGTTATTTGTCTCAGGCAGATTTTGTTGCCAAAAACCTTTCTGGATGGATGGAAATCATTTTGAAGCAACATCTAAGTTAGAATTATCCTCAAAACATTTGATTTTTCTAATATTTAATTAACTAAACGCCTGTGCAGATGACATTCCCATGTTAGTAAAACTTATAGTTACTAAACATACTACAGTAAAATAATTAGAATGATAAACATTATACTTTATTATTACATAATAGCATTGTCATTATGAGCATTTTAGCATGAGGCAGCCATACAGAGCTTCTGGAGTGTTTGTTGACTATTGACTATGGTCTTGGTTTCAAGGTCTCCCGTCCTCATTGTCAATAAAAGCCGGCCAAAATAACACGGGACTCCTGTCCCGGTCGACTGTTGCATCATTACGTATCACTTCATGACATTTTGTCACACGTCAGGAATGATATAACTCACTCACCATGGATATCATGGCAGAGGCGACTAGAGACCCAAGACCTTAACGACGGAGGAGAAAACGAGGGTGACGGAGCAAGAGACCTAACAAGACAGACATTTATTTGTGGAAACATGAATGAAATTCTTCACAAAGCACTTTGTATAGGCGGTAGGTTTAAAAACATTTTGCAGAAGTTATTAATTCAATGTATTTCTGTGTTTAAGCCACCTTAACAAGTCTCGTCTCATTCTGTCTTTTCAGAGGTTTTAATTCTAAAGCTTAGGTACAGAGCGTTTATCATCATGACGCAAAGGGTACAATTTGACACTTCCAAACAAGGTCCAAAATAAGAGTTTTACAATTTCAGCTAAACAAAGAGTCTGTTATGACTGACTCAGTTACAGGGAAAGACGCTGACTGCTGATATTTCTGTTTGTTTAAACGTTTTACTCACAGTGAAACAACGTTAATTTTGGTTTGTGGGATGTTGGTGGTCAGGGATTGCAGAGCGGTGTGAAGAACAGATGGTCTGAGTAAGACCTGCTCCAAAACACGGCGCTGGTTGTGATAGTGCAGCTTCTTTTTTATTCTTGATTGTGAAAGTCGCCATTGTTACTTTCCCACAAAAAAAAAAAAAGAAGAAGAAAAAAATGACGCATCGCAGCCTTGGTGGGGGAAAAGATATTTGTTTGGAACTTTTTTTGGTATTGTGTGTATTCACTGGCCATCACAGCAGAGAGCCATAGATGATATGGTCGTTCGTAAGGAACACTGGAGAGAAAGCGAGAGCCCCATTCCCAGTCGTAGCACACAGATGGGAGTGTGTTCCCACTAGCGTCTTAAAATAGTCACAGAAGGCTTTTCAATTATACAGGCCACGCTGTAAGAAGGGGCCCAATCATAAAACCAGAGTGTTTACCTCCTCTCTAAATCTTATTCTGCTTTGATTAAGGGGACAGAAGGCGGCAGGGAAGCTGGGACAAAAAAAAAAAAATGCCGGTTGAGGGGGGATGATACTTTCGAGTGTATGAAACACAATGGGAGATGTAATTGTTAGCCATCTGTGACCTGAGGCCAGTGGAGTATCTGTCAAAATCTTAGATCAGTCCTGTAACACAAGAAGAGCAAAAAGAGGACATGAGTTGGGTCATTAAAGAAGCGGAGGTAGGTCAAAGTTTCTCTATGTGTGAAGCACGCACTCCTTCACTTTACACGTCAGTGTTGGTTTGTTCTTTACAGGAAGTAAAAACAGGTTAACAGTGCCTGCTGTTTAATCTGTGTTACTCATGCGTCAGCACGCGAGACAAAACATTTCAACAAAAAATGAAGGAGCAGCTGAGGGTTGACGTGAACCAAGCAGATGGGAAAAATGCTGTCAAGTTGCCAGATAGTTCTCCGTTTTTGAATCACTCTCGTTTTACATGCCTTAACAATAGAGCAAAAGGATCGCCCTCAGAGCTGCAACACGGGATTCCCTCGCTGTCATCATGGAAAATATTGCGGCTCCTGCATTCACGCACAAAAGCATGTGGAATTGCGCATGTGTTACTTAATGACTTTTATAGAGACAACCGCTGCACTCAAGGGTGTGGATTCTAGTGTTTCCAGCTTTCATTGTCTATCGTCGCTTGGAGGAACCAGCTAGACCAGTTTGGGAGCATCGCCCTCGCAATCAATTGCAGCATAAATGATGTCTTTTAACACACATCCTGCTATTAATTCTGAATCACAAGCAAGTATGATGATGTTCAGATTAAGAAAAAAAATTCACTAAAACTTATCCACTCTTCAGACTGTGGTTACGGAGCTGGTGTGGATGCATGAGATCCCGCATGGTGCTCGAGGACAGCTGGGTTTCATTTGCACAATTTGGGCATGGAAATGTAGTTTATTTGTTCTTTTGTTCTGACTTTTTATTTTTCCACGTGCTGAAATAACAGTGAAATGATCTTGATAAGCAGTTGTGTAAGAGAGGAATAACTAGTACGTGTGACATGACTCATAAGGGTTACACCAGAGAGTGAGAGTGTGAGAAAAAGCTCCAGTTAGACTTGTTAACTTGTTCCTAGCAATCACCCCCTGGTGCCGGGCCAATGAAGTTTTTTTTTTACTAATGATATAAACCATGATTTAATATACACATGCAGGACACCAAAGCTAAGACTTTACAGATTTTAACAGTGTAAGGATGGTCACTTACAAGCCAGCAGTCAAAGAGCAACAAAAAACAACTTCACCTTCTACAGCCCAACCCTGAATTCAGCCTAACCTTTAGTGTTTCACCATCTTAAATCATATTCCAGTGGAAAACTCCACCAGATTCACATAATCCCAAATCTGTGTGACAAATCAAAATCATTTTTAATCACTCAGACTGTTTCTGTTACTGCTAGGAGCGTACAAACGCAGGTCTACTTACAATCAATTTGAAGAAATATACAATCTTTTCTGCATCCTGAGTATAATGCCTGTGATGATCGGTCAAGCCATTCCTGAGATATGGCCTTATACATAACACCCAAACCTCAGTAACCTTCCAAATAATGGCACATAACGCAACACTGAAGAGGTCGACTCATCCAAACAATCTCAAAACAGTTGTATTTAAAAGGAATCAATACATCCAGTGGCGTATATATCAAATCAAATGAACATTTTCACCTCTGACAGATTGATCATATAGAAATTAAAGAAGCAGAAAAGAAATACATTAAACGACTCCTTGTTTTTTGAAAATGAGACTAAGCTGTAAATCGCTGATGCTTCTTTGAGGGTAAATTAGATTTTTGTTGATCTTTAATTCAGCAGGTCAACCTCAGCATAAACAGCCCCATCTGATCTTTTTCTGCTGGCTGGATGCTCAGGGGATTATGTTTTTTAACGAGCTTCGCCTCGGAGGAGGCAGATCATGCCTATCAATATTTCAACGCATATATTAACATTATCCAAATTGATTATGTGCCTTGCCATCTTTAAATGTTGTTTATCAAAGGAAAGGTCACTTGATGTTTTTGGCTGTCCAACAGGGTACCTTCCTGAGGACTCCATAGGAAGACATGGTGTAATATTGATCAATGACTTAGCTTATCTTGGGTTTATCATCAGTAATGATTCAAGTAAATGTTTGCACATCCCCTCGGGGAAGCGGTGAAGAAAAACATAAGCATACATGTTTGAAAAAGAAGAGATGTCCAACTGTAAAAGCAAAAATGAATCAACAGACAGTTACCGCAACTGCTGTATGCAAATCAAATATTGCATCACTAGAAAAAACAGAAAGTGTGTGTTTTTCAGTGCTGTGACTCATAGAGACACATCCAAATGTCTCACCCCTGTAGCTGTGCTAATCTGTTGCTCTTTGAGGCTTGGTACGGCATCCTATTGGGTTTTTTTGGGGAGGGGGAGGGGGTTTGGCAGTAAAACAAACTAAAACGCGTTATGTGTTCCAAGAAAAATGACACGAAAGATGAGCCTGCAACCAGATCTTCAGCTTGCTTTTGTATCATGACAGCAAACCTAGACAGGCCTTTTGTCTGATAAAGCAGGACTTTCAATTCAGATGCAGATTCTGATAATGAAAATGGAGCACCACAAATGTAACCAAACAGCAAGTGCTTTTCACGGTCTGTACCGTTTTATTGTAGGATTCTCTTGCTGAGTCTGACTCAGTCCATTTGATATTTGATCACATTTGATTCAATTTGAGAACAGAGCATTGAATTATTAATCCTGGCGGGATAGATGCCTTTTATGACACATAGAGGTGTATGGGGCCCATCTAATGCACCATTTGGCACATAGAAAACAGTTAGATGATGTTACAAAGTGAATATAATTACATTTTTTTTCTCCTTACTATTTTATGAGACAATGGAGAACAGATGAGTCATTTATAGCTAATCATTTAAGTCATCAGTGACTCTGTCTCTCTGGGCATATTTAGATCCAGAAAGCAAAGAATGTTTGGCACACATCTGCAGTTTTCTTTGACCCATATTTGGCTCTGACTCAAGGCATGTGTAAGTACAGCTGTCATAATTTGCCACATATCCACCAGGCATGGACATATTCTTCATTTTTGTTGGGTTTTTGAACCACACCTGGTCTTCACAATGCTTTTCGTATTCCATGTAAACAAAAAAAAAAGTATAAATAAATACATTAAAAAAAACTAGCTTATGGATTTGGGATTTGGGACACATCTGACCAACATAGTCCTTGTCATTTCCCTAAACTGAGCCAGAACTGCCATAAGTAGCCCAGATTAGGGTCAAATCGTTCTCCTGTCTGGGGAGAGAAGAGACAGGACACAGACTTAGAACTACAAACAATGAAAAACACTGTTTTAAAGATGTGTACTGATAAGTTAAAGCAGCTATAAGATCATTGTTGAACCTAAGATCAAAACTGTTGTCTGGATCTTCTCACCCCGGATGATAGAAGAGAGTAAATCTATGGAATAAGGAAAGAAGAAAACATCTGAAATGAAGAGAAGGAATTCCCAGCAGATTATCCTGATTTTCTCACTGGCTCAGAAAGCAGAGAGAATCCCTCAAATGTGTGATCTATGAACAAAGGTGATAATGTGAGTTCAGCTATACTTACTGAAATCTGATCGCGTGAACACTGCACCATCTGTGCATGTGTTGAAATATTTCATGCATTTTAATATGAAGCCACGGTGTTTGTTTTCATCATAGTCAGAATGTGGCGTGTTGAGCTCTCAAGTTAAACCAACCTGTTACCAAGCAGCCAATAAATAATGAATATAGTTTCACACAGACAGGTGTATAGTCTCCTCTCCAGTCCTATAGACCAAAGCCTTTTAGACTAGAAGTGACATTCATCAACACACCACTGTTTTGTTTTTTTTTACTTAATTTTCACATGTCAGGGTCTCAGCACTTTGCCCATGGACCCTTCAAACTGCAGACTGGAGGAGCCAAAGATCCTGCAATCAGTGGATGGCCCGGTCTATTTCCTGAGGCACAGCCGCCCATACTGTGTCATTAGGTGCTAACATGCAGACAGTCTTATGTATCCTAGATAATCCAGTGCTGACATGCAGGCTTGTAAGGGCTAAAATGAATTTCTGTGTATCATTCACATTTTACAAGCAGATCCGAAGTCATTATGAGATTCGCAGAGCATTAAACAGCCCTTACAACACAGATAAAAACTGTGTCGCAATCACGCCCTGACTGGAGTTTTAAAACCCAACCCTCCCTGCCCTTCACAAACATAAACAAGCCTACGGTTTGTAGCTCATTCATGAAGCTGCTACTTTGGAGTTCCTGCTTGAAAATGCAAGTGTAACAGCTCTGACTCAAAGCCAAGGGACAACCTTATTCCCTTTTCTCAGCTCTGCAATCATTCATGCCCTGTGGAGCGTACGCTCCACCCAAACAGAATCTCCATGGTGATACACACTGGGAATAGACCAGCCTTCAAGGTGTGTATGTCTGCATCTTTTATCCTCTCTCTCTTTTTTTTTCAAATGATCTCTACCTGAGCGGCCTTTGAACTGTGACGATTTAACGACAAAGTCAGCAGATAAAGGGTTTTCCTCTGCATGGCCTCCAGTCACCCTGGCAACATTCCTCAGTCTACAAACATTGAGCCTGCATACCAGAGGGATCTCCCAGGAAGTAAAAAAGACTCTTCTGCTGTGTTGTTGTTGTTGCTATAGTAGTGGCTGCCAGCGAGGGAGTGTACAGGTGAAAGTAGGTTCACCTACATCTACCTGTTACGTTTCATGTAAACTACCGACAGAAACACAACGCCGTGATTGTGTGGACACGCCTAAAATACGTCACAGCTGACGTAACTCAGGGGGCTTCCCTGGTCACAAAGCATTACAATTTGGCACGTTTGTCCTGTATATCCAAAACAATATCTCCATATCGGCACACAAGAAGAAACTAAGTGGACGCGTCATCCAGAAGTCAACCAGCGGGTCACCTCAAGTCTGTAAATGAATAATGTACAGCATCAGAGCAGATCATATATGAAGTAGAAGATTAAGAAGTTCAGGACTCAACCCTTGAATAAGTTATTGTTTCTGTGTGTGTATAAGCGTGTGTGGGGGTGTGGGGGTGTGTGTAGAGGCTCTGTGATGGTCACTGGGGAGGCGAGAGGCTTGCAGCCGTTCAGTGCAAACACAAACCAGGGCCATCTGCAATCCTGGATCCCCTCCAACATCAACACTAACGCACACACACTCGAGCATATCCACACATGCTCTACATGATATCATGTACTGGGTGTCAGTGACTGTAGCACCTCATGTTTTGAAGTGAATGTATATGGTCTGGAGCCAAGGCAGATGTTCGGTGACAGCCTAAAGGGATTCATGACAGTTCCAATGAAAAACTCAGGGATGTTGAGCAGCTAACGCTGGAAATTACATCACTATTATTTCAACCGAACACAGCGTTTATAATAGGCTCACATCACAAAGATTGCGACTAAGATAAGTCTGGTTTCAGATCTTTGATTTGACAGTTTTTCAGTAATGTTGAGAAAATGAGTGAAAAGTGTTGTTATGAAACAGCGACTGATGTTGTGCAGCAGCAGGCCAAAGTGAAAATGCCTCTTTCCCTGCCAAAAATGTGTATTGGAAACCACAGATCCATGGCAGAGAACCACATGGGCCTTCCTGTAGCACAACACAGGAAAATGTGTGTGTTTCACTGTAGGGCCAACCTGCTTTGGGCCATGGAAAGGCTTCATTTGGTTTCAATCATACTCTGAGTGTAAGTGTTTTGTTGATTTTTCAGCAGAGAATAAAATGATATGATAAATTACCTGAAACAAGTTGCTGTAGCATTTCATGGACATGAATAATTCCTCTGTTAGGAAATGAGCACCAACTTCTACTTAAGATGGACTTCTACATTACCCTGTTCTTTATTTTCTCTCATCTCTAAAGGGAATATTTTGAAGAAGACATCCTTTACTAATTTGGACTCTGAGGTTGTCCTCTTGGTCCAACTTGCTTGGATAAAACAAAAAACAGCTGCAGGTTTTCAGCTGTATATACCGTACAGTTAACCATCCATCAAACTGGTCCCCTTTCCTCTGAAACTCCACAACTTCCCTTTGAACTTATCATGATGGATCGAGAAAGAAAAACATATTCGATAGTCACACTGTGCGAGTAAATTCTCATCAGGACTCAAGATGGTCTGCTATGTCCTCTTATCAGCCATGCAGACAGCTGATACACGTGGGTTATTAGTCAGTGCACGTCCAGATTGAGCCAGAGTCTCTTGAGCTTTAGCCCAGCCAACCATTTAGTGAAGGACTTTGTTTACAAAAGGCATATTTGAAGCAGAGTGGACTTTTTTTCCTCCTTTCATTTCATTAAGTTTATGGCAAAAGCAAACCAACTGGACTGGAGGAAATGTTTTTGTAATGCTGAAGTGTTTATCTGTGAATGTGTTTAAAAGAACTTTTGGGAGGATATTTGGTATTTATATATTTGGGGGAATTGTTAAATCTCAGGGACAAGAAAAATTAAAGGACTCTCTTACAGGGGCTTGTTGGTTTGTTTCTTTCGTTCAGACTGTTGTCTTGCTAGTGAACTCTTTTACATCAAAGGCAAAAGCAAAAATAAATATTTTTATAGCCACTATTTCTTATAATAAAAGAGCGAAATAAATAGAAATGACGTTCATCAGTCAACATCTACTGTAGTTATTGACAGCTCAAAGAGCATTTTCAACCAACCTTTTAGTGAGTGAGCCATTTAAATTTGCAGGTTGCTGACATCGGAGACCCAGAACAGGGAAGAAGTAACCAGTCTCTCCATCTGACTCCAGCCCTAAAACTGGCTGCTTTGAGCCATAGACTGTACAAAGAGAACTGGACAAAACCCTCTGTGACGTCACCTAAAACTTTCTGAAGATTCAATTTCAAACCCATGTTTTTTTTTTACCGCAGCTACCACTGAAGTAAGCTAAAAGTTAAGCTTTTGCTTACTTAGCTCGCACATATGAGAAACTGACATTGCCTTACATTTATTCAATAACATTAGTTAGCTTAGTGAGCTCTGTCCATACATCCTAGCCCAACATATTTTCTCTGCTATGACGGTATCAAAAACGAAAGAATAACTTCCTCTGTGTTGCCTTCCTGGATATGGTTGCATTTATGACTCTAGGTCTGCATTCTGCCCCCAAGTGGAGACCTCCAGTGTTACATTATTGCCCTCATGAACAAAGCACCACAAACATGGTGGAAAAGGCCAAAGCATGCCACTAAAATTTAATCTAGACCTTAGGAAATTGTGTCAACTGCTGAAAACAGGTCATGATAAGTCTCCTTTAATATATTTTTAAAAAATAAAATAAAATAAAAAGCTTGTGCATAGTAACATAAGGTCATATCACTTGCATGCTGTAAATAAGCAAATGACTCTGCAGAATGACATTTTCTGTGACAGAACTGATCAGATTAAATTCCACCATGTCATGCCGAGTTATCACACAATCTGACTGAAAGCACTCCTTGTTTTTCCAGGTTGGTTTTCAGATGAGTCACCTGGAGTTTCTATGGAGTTTTCCATTTAGACTTTCAACAGATTTATTAAACTGCTACCAGCATGTGTCATGGATTTGATAAGATCTCTAAGAGATGTATTGTGAGATAGGACTAAACATAGTTTCAAGTCTAAACACTTCATACTCTCTTCAAAGAGTTGCCCATGTAAATGTTTTTATGGTTTCATTGAATCTAGTTTCATGAAGTAAAGGTTGAAGAAAATAAGCAGTATCCTGAGTGACAGACAAGCATTTTAATGAGTCCAGAATTTTGCTGCTGGAAAATTTCAGCTGAAATTTTGCTTCTTTTTTTTTTTTTTTTTCAATGGAAAGCACAATTTCTGGGTGAAGAAAAAAGGAATATTCACCATTCATTGCTGAGAAGTCAACAGTTTTTGACAGCACCATCAATTTCATTTTCTATTGTATGTTCCGACGATCTGAAAGAGGAAAAAACAACTGAGATGGAGTTTTTTTGTTCTGCTACAATGATGCTGGATAGTGGTTTTGTGTAAGAGAAGCTGTATCACCACATTTATTTAACCACAATATCCTTTTTGTTTTTTCTGTGAACTCAGTCACAGTTATTAATCATATAGCTAATATACCACTGTTGGCCACTCTCTTCTATGCTATTTAAATAAACTCTTACTTTTACCATCATCATAAGATGTAAATTATATTGGGTGACATTTGTTGTTGCGTTTCCACACCACCACCCGAGATATCATGCCAGGTCTTTATTATAGCTGAGCAATTAATGAATGTCTCCAGAATGGGAGAGTTATCATGCCTTTATTACACCGTCCCCGCTATTCAACATTTTTATGGTGGATACCGATGAACACTCATGTCTTACAAGTAATATTATTAGCAGCAGCTCTATAGCTGGAAATTTAATGTAGTCATGTTCTACTGTTGAATATGTGGCTCTGAATAATAAACTAGAGCTATGTTAAGTCTGCGCATCTGAGGGGACTCCTAAAATATGTGGTCTGGTACTTCAGTGTCATGTGATGCCATCTAGTGGCAGCTTCATGCACAGACAGAGTCATGCTGCATGGAAAAATTAGCCATAGTTAAAATTCAGACTTGAAGGAAGATGGAAATAAAACCATCCAATCACAAGAATCCTGCACTTGGAGGCTACACAACCTGTAGACACCATCTGTATGAGGGAACTCCACCAACAAAGCAGCTCAAGCAATGCAGTTTCACAGACTAAGTGTGTGAGATTTTCACCAGTGAAACCAGAATGACTGAAACCAATGCTGGGCTGTGGGGTGGGAGTGGAGCCAAAAAAAAAAAACCAACAATAAAAAACTGACATCTTTTATTGAGATATTACGCAAGGTGAGGTTCACCTGCACAGTATCACCCCACCAGTTTGATTACATTGGTCATGGTTGCTGGGGTTACTCCTTAGAGTGGGTGAAATTTATCACATAAATCACTGTGTACTGTTTTATGACTCATTAACTGTGTGGTAAATGAAATAGATATGTAGAGGGAATAATATGACATGATTAATTTTGCTTGATTTGGTTTTAAGTAGAGCATCACATAAAGCAAAGCAAAATAATACAAGTTCAAGTATGTGGTATAAAAATAGAGGTAAAGGTGCTTTTTAAAAATAAATGTGGCCAAACCTATGTTAAAATAGTGATGGTCACATTTATAGTAACCACAGTAAGCCTAAACATAATATTTATAATAAATGGATAAACACAGAGTTAATACACGTGGTCGTCTTTTCACCTCTTGTGGCTGCACCCACATTCATGTCAAAACATTTATCAACGCCCAGAATGACTAACAAACCAACAGTCATCGTCCCTCCGCCGTCTGCCAAGTGTCTGATGATTCAAAGCATGGACAAAGCCCAAACAAATGCAGTGAGAGTGAACCATTATGTGAAGGGATGTGTCATCAACAGGAAAATATATAAATGACAGAGAAAGGATTGTCGGGATTAAGTTTAAAGGTAAAAGTTTTTTTTTGTTTTTTTTAAAGAAAATCAATGCGCCCCACTGTAGAGAGAAAAAATATATATATAAACAGTACAAACTCAAATGTAGGCTGAGAATGAGCTAAGAAAGTATGTGTATTATTATTATAAATCTCCAAAAAGTTAAAAGTCATGGCAAAACTAGTGCTAATGGTAACATTAGCGTGGTAGAAGAAAAGATGATTTCTTTTCTGACAAGCAGTCAGGACAAAGGACCCATTCACAGGGACTCTTACAGGAGAATTTGTAGATTTCTGACTTATTCAGACAGTGTAAATCTAAAGGGAAGTAAAGTACCTCAAGGAGATGGTAATGTAGCTAAAAGGATACCTTAAAAGCCCAACAAAAGAAGAGGAGGGGACTCTTGCACAGTCAATACAAAGTCATGAAGGATTTTGATTTCTTTCACCCATTTTACAAAGGATTCCTTTTTCCTCAACAACTAATACACACAATACCAAACAATGACAAAGCAAATTCAGCTTTTTCTTGTGCTTTATAACCATACTGAAATATCAAAACTCCAATCTTAACTAAAAGAAGTTTGGAACCACCAACAGACCTCTTAGATCTCCATAGGGAAGTCCATTGCCTGGAGGAAGAACCAAAAGTGTTCTCTACGCACGAGATGCAGAGTTCACCTGGAAGAACCTCACAGGTGGACAACCATCAGCACGTTCTCCTTTAATGAGACCTTTATGTTACAGAGGGCAGACAAAGAGTCTTGCTGAGTGACACTCAGGTCATCTAAGCTAAGCTAAATCCCCTGATCAGATGCAATAAAGCCTGAACCATCTGGTAAGAATTGCCAATGACACCTGGCACATAGCATTGCCTCACCAAAATCCCTCCTACAAAGTTTAAGGAAGCGTAATGAACCCGGACACCATTTTGCATTTTGGCAGTTTTCATCTTGGTATTTGAAGCCAGACATGACAAATGAGGTGTGAGAAACTGAGAAACCACAGATACGTTTCATCCTGGCAACTTTAAGGATCCAAGAGACTCCAGCACAGAGTGTTTACCAGCTGTTAGAGGAAAAAAAAAAAAGAAGGTCCATCATGACTATAATTTAGTCAACTCTGGTTAGTATCTGTCTGGTGCCAAAAAAAAAAAAAAAAAGAAGCACGCACTGTACCTCTGTGAAATGTTCTCCCTAAATTAACTACGGCTTTCAGAGTCCAAGCTCTTTTAATCAGAGGGATCAATGGTTATTTATATTTCTTGTTCTTTTCTTATGCAGGTTAACGGGTTCAAAATGCAGTTTAGGATGAGCCACACTAGGTGGCACTGCATAACATGAAATGACTTCACGAGCACATCATTGTAGCCTTCAGTACATGTTAATTATAACATATTGCTACATGATAAAGCCATCACGTTTATGATTAAAAGAACTAAACTGCTGTAGCGTTCTTACTTTATTAAGATAAGATGTATCACTTTTTTTTGGTTTAATCATGTGAGCCATTTTCAGATCTTGGTCCTTCTGTAACACTAGATCTCAGTCAGTCCATCTTTTAATGAGCCCAAAAAACATGTTTTATCAGCCGCCCACACACACACACACACACATACAAACCTCTCACAAAGAAAAGAAAAAAACGAGGAAAGATGAAGTGAAACACCAATTACTGCATGACCAGTGGTGACTGCAGGGCAAAGCTGCACAGTTGTATTGACATGTTGATGCATCTTGATCCTCCTTAAGCTTTACTGGTCGTAGTTCATCACTAGTGTCTTCTGTTTCTCAGTCTGCCTGAGGTTTGAAGTCAGAACTCTAAACTTCAATAAAAAGGTGCCAACTACACTTAAGCTTAGCAAAGAGAGGCAAACCTTTTCTAAACAAGTTTAAGAAGAAAACAGATTTCATACAATTATGATTCACGTTATGTTTGCAAAACAAATACTTATTAAAGATGCTCATTTTGGGAGAATTACAAGAAGAAGAAGAGCAGTGCAACCTTGAAAAGTCCCAATCTAAACCCATAAAAACCTATTTGTTCATCAAAATTGTAGAGTTACTGTAGAAGGTTTTGGTTGAAAAAGTTGGCTTTGAATTATCTCTGGAATGACTCTTCATTCAGGCAATGGGCCTTTATGTGTATACTAATCTCCCCCCAACCAAACTTCACAACCGATCAACCCGCATCTCCTCCGGTTCTGCTACTGTGTGCAGTGTCCACTTCTAATACTGGGGATAATTCAGCCATTCATAACTGAATTGGAGAATAATTCTTGAAGAGAGAAAGGGGAAGCAAAATCATATAAGATGTCATGCAAGTGTTAGTTTCATAACTCTAATGTGCGCAGATTCCTTCACTTTAAGTAATATTATAAATCTAACAGTAATGGATAATGTGAGCCTTTAGCTTGACATTATCAACTTGTGACATGATACCAATGTTAGCTGAGTCTTTTTCTGAGCTCTGACATTAACACCATTGCTACACGGTAGCTGGAAACCCTAGGTTGTACCTTATACCAGGGGCATGGACTCAAGTCACATGACTTGGGCTTGAGACAGAATCGAGTCATTAATTTGATGACTTCAGACTTGACAAAATACAGCTTTACTTAGACTTTTACACACATGACTTGCGGTTTCATTTGGACTTGAGCCTGGTGACTTCAACACACTTGATATTTTACCCAAAACCCAAAGATTAAAACATGTGAAATTTAAAAAGTGTGCAAGAAAGACTGATTTAATTCGTCTCAACTTTAAAGGTCGACTGTCTCTAACTCCACCTCTGTGTACGTATGTGTGTGAGCTGTCAGCACAGCAAATCATTAACAGCACTTTCACAAATATGCTTCCCAAGAATTATTTCATTTGGGTTCAAAACTACAAATTAGTTGACATAGTCCTGCTATGCTGTTTACATTCAAAATGTAATTGGACGACTTAAAAGGACTCAAAAGATTTGAAATTTGAATTTTCTGACTTGACTCAAGACTCACCTTTTGGAGCGCTGAGCAGCCCAGTGGTTTAACCGGGCAGCTCTTAGGCAGAGGTTACAATCCTCCTGCAGCGGTTGCAGGTTCAACTCCAGGAGTTTTGCGACATTCCTGTCCCTCTGACTGACTGAGACCACTAGAGCCACAAAATCTTCAAAAAGGAAAAAAAAAAAAACAGATTGGCCTGTCCACCAACCACTATTGTGGCAGATATGAGTGTTGAGTTGCAGCCCTGTGAATGAGACAGAGAGAAAATCCTTTTTAAAAAAAAATGTATATTAATTATCTTTCCAGTTTGTGAACATGGATGTACATACTTGGATAAATATTTTGGAACAGCATCTGTATAATTACATTTGCACCAAAACTCACCCATTTTTTAAACCTCAAATGTGCAAAGCAGAAGTCCAGAAAATGCAGACTGCAGGACAGTCATCTCTTTTGAGGCTACGCTGTGTTGTTGTCCACCTTCTGACCTTCTGCCTTAGTTTAACATCTTTGAGTAAGACAAGTAGGCTTAAAGAATCTGAATTTGTACCATTGTAGCCACAAACAGAACATGCCAAGAGTGCCATTTTCATAACAAAAGCTTGACAAAAATAATTTCCTTGCCTTTACAGTCTTCAACACTTAGCTTTGGCTAACTTTTCTTTGTATCTTGAACTAGTTTCTCATTTCAACTCCTCCTCACTACCTTTAAAGCTACAACCCGTAAGTAGTCAAGATTGGTTCTTCCAATCTTTGTGGAACATAGACTGTAGGTATCTCTGGAGTTCATGCTTGACTTTGCTCATATAACACAAGCCTTGTTGGATTTATGCTAAGCTAATATGCCTTTTTTGCCACTTGTGATCTAGATGTCTTTGATCGATGCTAAAATATTTACCCTTATCAAATCATCAAAATGAATCATGATGCGAGTACGACGGATTAAAATCAACCCATGCTGTTCAGTTGACAGAGAAAAATTCCCTTCCAGTCTGTCCAAAGACTAAATGTTCAGTGGTAAGATGGAACACATTGCATGCTCAGCGGAAGAGACTCTTTCGTCCAATAACTGACTGAGTATCAGATCTATTCGTTTATTTATACTTTCATTTTATCTTTCTATAAAACATTAGCATCAGTAGCAGATCAGTGTCACCGATAGGGAGTCATTACTCCAAGTGAAAGCCACCATTTATGTTCAAAAATAGGACAACTAATATTGATCGTTCCACTGCAGCAAATGCTGTATAAATCCTGAAATGTGACATAATAGATGACTTGTGATTCCTTTCCAGTAGTGCTGTGCTATGCGGGGATTGCAATTCAAAAAGTCGGAGAAAAATGAAAACAGATGAGTGAACACATACGACAACGCAGAAGCTACAGCACATTTACACAGTACATTGTAATTAAGCCTGAATTTAAAATTAAGCTGCGGCAAGTATAAAAATGCTGAGCAGTCCCAGTTCATCCTGGGGTATTGATCATTGTTCAACCCAGAGATGTCATCAATATGTTTTACAGTGCACCACCATTATCAACACCAAATAAGAGACTTTTTTTTTTTAAAGAATGGTGTTCTAGAGACATGATACACTGACGCTCCTCAGGCAGCACATGATGTGCCCGCATTTTAGTAGGAAAAATGTTATTAGTTTTTCCATTAAAATGTCTTTCATGCTGCCTGTAACCCTGACACTCAGGCACTTTATTACAGGTGAGATTGTGTGGAGAATTTTCAGCAAGTGAGAGCAGACAGCGACTGTGGAGGAATGTCTTCATAAAAAGGTTTAAGAAATGGATTTAGATGGCAGTTAAGACTGTAATTTCATGCTTGTCAACACATCATCTATAACTGGATGGAATTCTGTTCATTAGGGAGGATTTTTTTTAATAATTGAAAAAACATTTTTCGTATATTTGTTAAATCAAATCATTTTAACGCATCTTTCACAAGATGTACTCAATATTAACAAAAATCAACAGAATAAACCTTCAGTACAGTCCCATTAAAACAGTAGCCAGTGCAAATACTGATAGAAAGAAATGTCTCCAATATAATATGCTCATACAGACCTAACAGTCTAGAATTTGTATTATACATCAGTCTTCAAGTCGATACCGAGTTGCCAATAGAGGAAGAGCTACAGTATCCCGTTCATTAAACAGAGGTCTTGCTGCTGCGGCATCACAGTGAGCCCAGGGTTTGCCAGCACGGTAATGAGCCTGCCTGTCCCCTGTAGCTACTGATAAATCACAGGGGACTGGAATGGCTCTGCTCTGTAGCATCGGACTGACAGCAGAGTGATGCGCAACTTGGTCTCAACACGGTGTCAGCCTTAAACCCACAAAATGCACTGCATGTAAAGAAAAATTGGAGATTTTGCTTTGAATTGCTTTGTATGCCTCCGTTTATGAAAATAAACCAAGATATTGTTTGACAGTTATTTCATTATGTAGGTTTGTAAAAGCTAAACCATATCAGGAACTTAACATTTTGAGATCTGGACACTATAAGGATCCTGTTTTAGTCATTTTTTACATATATGTGATTGGTAACTCACATTTGTGTTATGTTTAATTACAGGATAGAATCCAGCCAATGATAACTAACTAAGTGAAAAAAAAAAAACACTCATTATTATTCATAAATTTTGTATCCAATGGTTATGAGTGGTTGCAACTGCTCCTGAGTCTGTTAGTGAATACAGATGCTCACCTTTTCTCACACAGTGTCTTCAATGTTTAAGGGGCTGCGAGAGGAGAGTAAGGGTTTCAGACACCAATTGTTTCCAAGGCAATAAACTTAAATCCATCCATAAATTCATCCATCCCTCCTTTCTTTGTAGCATCAAGAGTAGCTGGAAAGGTTTTTGAGCAGCTACTGAGACCAGCCACTCCTTGAGACTTGGAGACAGTTGCACTGACCAAGAGGTAAGAGGCAAAGTTGGAGGTAGCAGAGATGAAGGTGTTAAGATGACTTAGTTCAGATGATTTTCTTTGGAAGTAACAACATTGGATAGTATTGAAAAGAAGCACATCAGAAAAACCGCTATAATTAAATGATTGTAGATAAAGTAAGATAAACTAGACTGAAAAGGTTTGGGCACATAAAAAGGAGGGACAGTACACTGGTATCAGTAACCATTGAAAGATTCTGGAAATGGATATCCGATTGGTTCGTGTGACAGAAGAAAATGCAGAAGACAGGGTAAGATGGAAACAGGTGGCGACCCTGTGGTCACTGTGGTGACCTCTATCCAGGAAAATAATCCAACCATCCATTCTTCTTCCAGTTCAGACTAATGGTTGAGCTGGAACCAAACCCTCCTCACATAAAGCAAGAAGCACTTCCACCCTAGAAAGTTCACTATTCACAAGATTAACACACAGAAAGATGGGCAAACTTGCACATTCACACTCAACCACGCAGCTCTCACGCAACTCTCAGGACTGTAGAGTTCGATTGGAGCAATTTGAGAAAACTAAACCTGGGACAGGAGAGCAAGCAAAACACATTCAATGGACCCAGCTGAGTCTGAACCAGGAACCTTCAAGCCACCTAAACTACAAATCCTCACCCTAAAACATGCATTTGAGCAAGTATGATGGTAATAATACTGGTAACTGGTGAATTAGTTAATCAAGGTGCAGAGACTGAATACAGAAGAGTAGAAACTTACAGAGCAGAGTCGAAGCATTCAGACTCACTGGTTAGTGTTGCGGGATTGAAATTAGTCTTCTGGCTTTCACCATCGCAAACAGAAGTCTGTCAGGAGACAGCTAATACATTATTTTCCATGATGTGTGTCTAACTTTTTAAGTTTAACAAGCACAGACCTTTTTATTTGTTCTCTGGGGCCTCCTCTAAATTAAAACAAGAAATCTGTTACTGGTGCCTCTGGGATGCACCGTGTATATGTACGGTAAATACTGAGCACGCAGCAGGGAGTATTTCACCTTGATTTTGTTTGAGAACTACTCACATCTTCCCGAGCTAACTGTTTCAAATAGACTCCACGGGCTTTACAGAATTACTGTTTGTCCCAGCAGCACAGTAGGAGAGCGTAATAGCACCGAGTAAATGGCATCGTAAAATCATTCAGAAATAACTGAAAAGAATGAAAAGCAACATGGAGTGAACTGGATCTTGCCTTTCAGGGTGAATACTGTTATTTCATCAGGGATTCCAGACAAACAAATAGACAACTAACTCTATCATAGGTTTGTTGTGATCCGCAGATAATGCAGATTAGAAACTAAATAGTGCAAGGCTGCAGGGAACTATATCAAGGTCACATTTTGACATAGACTAAGCTAAGCAAAATACAGTGGCTACCTCTACTTACAAAATTAATTGGTTCTGGAACTTGTTTTGTAACCTGAAAATTTCATAAGTAGAGACGCATTTTCCATGTAAATGCCCTAATCCAGTGGTGTGCAAACTGTGGTATGCGTACCACTGGTGGTACGCGAGCGCTCTCTGGTGGTACGCAATGCATTATAAATTCAACATTTCAAATAAAATTCAGGTAACAATAAATAACCACAATCAAGAATAAACATCTCTCCTGTGTGTTTAAAGCTAATTGAGAAGGCATATATGGCTATATTTTAAAATTGGTCATCGTGGTGGTACTCAGAGAGCTCAATAGTTTCTCAGGTGGTACGCAGCATTAACAGTTTGAGAACCACTCCCCATAATCCGTTTCAAGCCCCCAAAAATTCAAACATAATTTTTTCTATAAATTATAAATAATACATGAAATGACATAAAAAACATATCACGTTTACGTTTCGGTAAACTCTGGGAGCTGCGAATAGCAGCCCGTACAGTATTTTTGCCTTTCGTATCCTGAGATTTGCTGCCTTTGTCTTCTCTGTGCAAAGTCACGCCCTTTTTCTTAATGCTCCAGCATCATCAGTGATGAATCAGCTTTTTGCTGCGTGAGAAGATTGTTGTGTGGCGTGAGAAAAGGAGAAACATGTGAACTGCGTGAGTCTCACGCTTGGTGTGTGAGAATAGGCAGCCAGATCATAAAGTGATAGCCCAACACTTTTCGCTGACCAACTGTAATTTGCAATGCAAGATGTTTTGTTTACAAAAATTAAATTTTCCTTACTCATTACCCGTTTTATTTATTTTTTTAGTCCGTTCTATTTCCAAATCATGGTCTGAAAAAGAGAAAATACCCAGTGAACAGAAATTTTCTGGGCAAACATGACTTGATTGGGCAGCACTTTTGTTAAATACAAGGACTAGCTCCTACTTCTGTGTGTATATTCAAAGAACCAAATATCCAAACAAGCAGGGGAACAGCACAGGAAATAATGCATATGACACATATGACAGTTAAATGACAGACAAACTGCAAAGGAAGGAGGAAAACACAGGACTGCATATACACACACCCAAACACAGGCTAACAAAGAAACCAACAAAGAAAGTGACATATCAGGGGAAAACACTTCCAAAATAAATCAGGAAATCAAGCTAAATACTCAACAGGAGCCCAAAAGCAAAAAAGCATCAGTAAACCAACTGCTTTTTGAAACTGCATACTAGTAGTATAGTATGCAGTTTCAAAACTGCATACTATACTACTAGTGCACACTGATTTAGCCAAAATGTAGTATCTGCAGCATGCAAGAAATAACCAGATGATTTATTATTTTCAGGAAAGTTTCCAGTGTGCACTGACCAACCTACCTCTCATTCTACATCCCATAATGGAATGGGGACTGGTCACATCACTGGCTTCCACTTGTGCCTAAGTATAGTTGTCTCTACAGCAGGGGTGTCCAGACTCGGTCCTGGAGGGCCGCTGCCCTGCAAGTCCTAGATGTTTCCCTGCTTCAGTGCACCTGATTCAAATGAATGGGTCATTAACAGACCTTATTGACAAGCTGGTGGAGATCTATTCAACTGAATCAGGTGTGTTGTGCCTTGGAAACATCTAAAACACGCAGGACAGCCGCCCTCCAGGACCGAGTTTGGACACCCCTGCTCTACAGCATAGCCTACTACATATTGACAACAACCATCACTTCAGTATGCTGTACATACTGGTTGCTATATTAAGTGCAATATATGGGACACTGTTTCAAAAATGGATCAAAACTAAGACTGATTTCAAAGCCGCATGCTACACTATTAGTGCACTGCACCTGCTGGTTTTTCCAAAATGTAGTATGTAGAATGCAAGTAACTGCAAAAACTGCATATGTGAGAAATAATGGTTTGCTGCCTCTGGGAAAATTTTCAAAAGGGCCATTTTCTAAACCTCACACTGCACATGCAAGTCAGTATAGAGTACGTCATGCAAACTGGTCTGGTGGCTGTTGTAGCTATCCTATCATAAAAGCTTCTGAGACATGACTCAACTGGATGCCAGTCACGTGATTGCGTTGCATTATGGGATACAGCAATGTTCCCCAATCCAGGCCTTCGAAGGCCACTGCTCTGTGTGTTTCAGATGTTTTTAAACTCCTACACATCTTCCTCAGTTTAATGGGTCACTGACAGAGTTTTGGAGACTTTGATGACAAGCTGGTGCCAATTCATGAATTTGAATCAGGGGCATTGGAGAAGGGAAAAAACTAAAACAGGCACAGTGGTGCCCCTTGAGGACCTGGATTATGGAACATTACTGTCAGACAAAAGGAGACTTTCGAGGATGTCTTTAGTCTTTTTGTCCAAATCACCTGTCCTGTATCCCACAGGGTGAGCAGTTTGACAATGGCCATCACACAGCTCTTGCGACTAAAGACTACCTGATATAATTTTCCAACAGTGTCAGCTTGCAACTTGAAATGGCATATTCATTAATGCAAATTAGCGCCATTCAAGAGAATAAGAAGAATCTTCCAAATTGGTCTCTTCTCCCGCACTGTGACGAGGACCACATTCTTCTCTCCTACCGCTTCTTTTTTATAATGTTTTTTGGCACACATTTTCACATCTCTGCTGGTGCAATTCCACATCCGATCCGTCCATGTCTCCGCATCGTATAGTCTGCGTATATAATTCTGGACATCGTACCCAAGATGAAGCAAATGTGAATCGAATAGCGTGAGATGCTATTATCTTGCACATGTATAGGAGCCCTTAGATCAGTCATTCCCAAACTTCAGAATACCAAGGTCCAATTTGAAATGTGAAAAATCTCCGCGGCCCACCTGAACCTTTAATCACAACTGTGGTCAACATACAGAACTAGAAGCAGCGTTGCCAGGTGGGAAATGTAGGATTATCGTACCAGAGACTCAAAATTATCGTATTTTGTGGGAAATCATCGTACATCTGTCATAACCAAAATAACAAGCCCAATGATGCGCTCTAGTCAAATTTAATCACTCTAGTGTTAAATAGCCTATGCTTGTTGTTCTGAGACAAACATTCGTATCTCACGCTTAGCAAAGCACGATTGGCTGAAAACATGTCACATGGGAACAGATGCCTTTGGGATTCACAAAAAAAAAAAAAAAAAAAAAAACCTCCGGGAGACAATAATGTGAAATAGTCAAATTATCGTACATTTGGCCTTTTTTGGGGGGAATATTGATCGTACAGAGGGCCAAATTATCGGTACAAATACGATAATTATCATACACCTGGCAACGCTGACTAGAAGCGATGTTCTGATATTAATGTAAGGGGTCAACAACTAAGGTGACACTTGTCATATTGAATTAAGATGACAGTAGAATAACACTTAACTGGTTTGTTTTATTACATCTTAATGATTTTTTTTTTTTAATCATTTCATGGATATTTTCCAGTAAAACATTTAAAAAAGATCGAGGATTTAAAACACATTTGTTTAACTTTAAAGACCTCTCATGGCCCACCTGCTGTACCACGACGGCCCACCAGGGGGCCGCGGAACACACTTTGGGAATGGCTGCCTTAGATGTTCCTCTGCTCCAACACACCTGATTCAAAACAATGGTCACTGTCAGACTTGTGCAGACCCTGGAGACAAACTGAAGATGAGCCATTCATTTGAATCAGGTGTGTCGGAGCAAAGCCACATCCAAAAAACATTCAGGGCAGTGAGTCTTGAGAATCTGGCTTGAAGGACACTGGTTTGACTTTCTGAACATTGTAAACTCTAGTGACTGAGGATGCTTTGAACTAGCCGACGTTGTCATTTAGTTAACACGGAAGTGTGCAGTGGTTAATATCTTATCCGCACGTGGGAAGAGTGAAACGCCCGGCAGTGTTATCTTGCATAATTGCACAGACACCAGCCTAATTGGCAGTTTGGCTGCAGATGACTTTAAAGAGCCTACTCGCTGTGGACAACCCACGTACAGAAACGGCTACGTAATCCGTGAGATAGAGAGCGAGCGAGCCGGTGATCAATCACTCCTTCTCCATCTCCGTGGCGTAGGAGGCGCCTGTCAGACCTGTGGAGCCGGTCCGCGCGGAGGCTCGACGTCTCACGAGCAGCCGAAGTTTGGAGGTAATTTGCAGGTTTGACCGGTCTTTTGGGGAAAATATCCGCCAGCATCCCGGAGCATTCAGTATATTGTCGCCTGAAAGGAAGTTGAAACCAAACAGGTGCGTTGAACAAATCTTTTATCTCTCGTATTAAAATAATTTAAAAAAAAAAATCTTCCTGCCACATTGTACCCACGACAGACATGTTTTCCTCTGTGTTTGTCCATTAATTATATAAAGAGTGAATCCATTCATGGCTCCTCAGCTGAGTTAATTCCTACAGGTGGGGTTTTTATTATCAGTCAGAGAGAGAAAAGCGGGGCGGTGGCATCGTTTGTGTGTGTGTTTGAAGTCGGCCCTTCTCCCTCTCATCTTGCCGCTTTTGACATCCTCGCAGCTGTGCGTGCGCGTGCTAATTGGGAGCCAATCAAGCCGCCATGGACGCGTTTATGAAGGGTTTCTCCAAAGCCAAGGACGGGGTCGTGGCAGCGGCGGAGAAAACCAAGCAGGGAGTGACGGGAGCGGCCGAGATGACGAAGGATGGGGTTATGTTTGTCGGTGGGTTGACTCGTGAACAGGTGGCCGTGCTACTGGAAAAAAATTACTCACGTTTTGTCACGTTTGGGTTGGTGTGGTGCCTGTTTCTAACTGGGCTTCATTTCTGTTCCAGGAACTAAAACAAAGGATGGAGTCTCAACAGGTACTGTATATCAATGCAAGTCTAAATGCATTTAGTCACTTGTGGGTCTTGTTAAAAGCTGAACTCTTTTCTTTTTTTTTTTTCCCTGACTGAGTCCTTGGGTTGTTAATACACAAATAGAGGCGTCTCTTTTCGGCTTAAGACTCATCACTAGCTGGATAATGCCCCTTGGGCCTTCCTTGCCATTTCTCACACAACAGGCTGCGGAGCGATAGGATGCTGCCTGTTCTACAGTATACAGCAGGCATCAAGGGAGATGGCTGGATTGATGTTTCTTATGATGACTGCAAGTAAAGCGAGATTGCTTCTAAAGCTGGGATTGTTAATGGATTATGATAGAAATATGAGATGGCAGACTGTCTTGTCAGCGATCTGCATCAGATGATCTGATAATCTGCTTTATAGAGGTCCACACAGGCCAAGATGACGGATCAGTGTATCCAAAATTCCTCTCTTAAGGCTCTTGATAAACTCTTTTTGTCACCTACATGAGTGTATATGTCCACCTGATGTGATCAATTCACCAAAAGACATTTTTTTCTTCCCCTTTTTAGTCTTGTAAATGTATGACATTTCAAAAATAACCACAATTTTCAACAAAAGAAACAACTATTATACTTTTTTACTTCTTCTTCACTTGAATCTGAGTCTGTTTTCCAAATCGTCTAACTGATCATGTGTTTGATCTTGATCTTATGACTCACTTCATTTCCAAACAACAGGTCTGCAACGAGTTGATGCCTTACATGCATGTATATCTCCCTCTTTTGAAGAATAAATATTGTTACGCAGGTGGTTGTGCAGCAGCAGACATAAGCATTAATCAATGAAATGGTTGCAAACAGGTATTATGCTTTAGACTGTAAAAGCAGCAGTAGTCTACTTCCTGAAATGAGTCACTAAAGAGCAACACCAGCGCTTGAATTACTCCAGTAAGGATGGACTCTTTTTGTGTCATGTTTATGTCCTTAATCCTCACAGGTATTGAGGCTCCATAGAGAGGGCCTCCTTAAATATCTTCTTTTCTGTCCTGCCTTTTGTCCCTACAGTCGCAGGTAAAACTGTGTCTGGAGTATCTCAGGTGGGCGGAGCGGTGGTTACCGGGGTTACCGCTGTGGCCCAGAAAACCGTGGAGGGTGCCGGCAATATCGTTGCTGCCACTGGACTGGTGAAAAAGGATCCAGCCAAGCAAGTATGAAAGATCAGTTTACATTTAAAATGAATTGTCAGATTTATTCAGTTTAGTTCTGTAGACTGGGGACATGTGCTCACTGACCTGCTCATGATGTACACCAACAGTCGCTGAAAGTAACGCAATCTGACCAGCAGCTCTGTAATCAAACACCACCCCCACCTCGCTTTCATAGGGTTTAACCTACTGTCTGTCTTCAGGGCTGTAAACTACATAACCCAGAACAATAAGGAGATTAAGAACTTAACTGCAAGATTTTCAACAAAAATCTAAATGTTATAAAGCTCATGCAGGTATTGTAGAATTGTATAAAAAAATTAATCTCTCATCCTGCAATTTGCACAATTCAACTGTCTGGTACTATGGCCTCATTTACTCTTTATTTGCACTGTTTTTTTTGTTTGTGTTCTTTTTTTTTCCTACTCACATTTACCCTGCTGAGTGCATGTCAACATTTCTGGCTTTTAAAGCATCAATATGTGCTGTATGTTGGACAGTTTTCCAACTGGACTCTTCAAATATTCTCCACCCTTTGTCAATGTGCTTGCCCTTGATCTACAGAAACTGTTTTTCCTCTACTGGTCATTTACCACAGGCCTGTTTATTAAACCAACCTGATTTTGATGGTTTGGATAGCTTCAGGCCAACAGTGTGGGTGGGGTGGGGTGCAAAAAAAAAAAAAAAAAAAACACCCTCTTTCACGGTTTTAACATGTCAGGATATATTTAAAAAAAATCATTTGGGGCATGTAGGATGTTAAACTAGGTAAATGCAATGTAAAATGAATAAAACACGTGTCCTAGCCATTGGCTTCAAATCAACTGCCATTGATGAATCAATGATCAGCAATGTGTAAAAGCTGAATTTTTGTAAGTTGCAAGGTGGGAGCATTCAGGTGTGCTTATGTGCCATGTCCACAAGCAGACATGCATGATGAGGACTCACCCTTTATATGGTAATGGTCATCACCTCCTGATATGGTGGTCACTGAGTGGGGGTTTATGCTAATTAATGAGCAGCGAGAGCACTCGGCCAACCTCTGGCATTCATGAGCATCCACATGTTCATGCAATCAAGTTTTACGTGTCTTTCATGAACCCAGGGCAGGTTTCGAGTAACGAGGTGATTCATGTGCTTACAGACTCGCAAAGACTTCATGAGTTGAGCCCATTGACCATTAGACTGCCAGTAAATCTACAAAAGAATGACCAAAATAAATTTTATTGAAAGATTGGGCCAAAAGACACTGATAACCTTATCCAAAAAAAAACATTTAATATTGACTGGTGCTAAAGGTGGTTATACAAACTGCTTAATCAGGGAATGTACTTCTGCATTTTAACTTAGTTTTCATTGATAATGATGCAGTCCAATGTGCAATATTTAATGTTCTGTTCATCTGAGGTTATATTTACCAAACCTAAGGATCAGATTCGTATGTTCAGATACATAACACCTTAATCTTGGAAGAGAGTACAGTGATCCCTTGCCACTTTGCGGTTTTAGTGCTTTGGATTTTTTTCAGAAATGTATTATCAAGAAATAATCGCTGAAATTCTGCGAAAATCCACCCTACAGCAGACGAGAGGCCGCAGCTGCCAGCGAAACGTCCAACGATGACTCGGCCTCCTGTAAGCAACAGGAGAAACGCAGACGGCCCAGCACTCTAGAATCTGTGCTCTGATTGGCCGAGACGCATTTACTACAGTTCAGAGACCAGAGACTGTGAGGGAAACAGAGAGACCACAGTTTAGCCTTTGTCTTGTGTCACTGCAGTGTCTCGCTACTTTTTGCGGTGTTTAAAAATATTTAAAACACATTATTTAGGCTCGGGGGAGGCTCCAGTTCACGGATTTTGATTGTCACGGGGGGGCGCTGGTTCCCATTAACCGCGAAAACTAAGGGATCACTGTACTTTCTTTTTTTTTTTTTTATTTCATTTTGTCCTTTTCAAACAGTTTACCATCTGATTCCATGAGTTATACCTGTTAAACTATGGAACAGAGGCTCCCTGCAATCTTTTCTTTTAAAAGACGGGCGGGTAGTTCAAAAGACCATAATGAAGCAAGACCATGACTTGCAATCACCATCCTATCTTTGTCAGTACCAGGAGTGTCCAAATTTGGACAAGGGGGTATAGCTCTAGATCAGTGTCTTAGATCAGGGCCGTCAAAGTCCTCTGTCCTGCGTGTCTTAGATGTTTACTTGCTTCAGCAAACCTGGGTCAAAATAAGGGCTCATTGACAGACTTCATGGAAATCAAATGAGTTGATCAGGTGTGTTGGTGCAAGGAAATGCTCAAAGCATGCACGGCAGTGGTACTTGAGTACCAGGATTAAGAAATACAGCTGTAGAGTGAGCCTTGAAATTTGATAGGACCAGTATCTGTGTAATTATGGTACTGGTACGAACAAAGAGTTTAGTTTTTGAAAGTTTCGTTGTCGGAAATCATCATTCAAAACCTCTGAAATGCTCCATAGTGTAGCTTTTACAAACATTTTTTTTTTTTTTTTCCTGATATGACTGACATCCTGTTTTCTTCCCACACCTTTAAAATTGGAGGTTCAGTGTCATAGTTTGGAAGGTGAGAGCAGCAACATGAGCCACCTCCCATAATTGTTCTTATGACTTAGAACAAGCAGGATGTGCAGGTTAGTTTTCTTGACAGACAGATACTATGATCAGTGACGTTGAGTGGACAAGTGGCTCTACACTGTTCTTATAACGAAAGAATACTTTTTTTGTGTGTCTCTGCATTTACATTCATGGTTGGTGTCATTGTCTAGCAAAACAATTTAGTATCTATATGCAATTTAATCTCATAGCAGACTTTTTTTTTTTTTTTTGTGGGAGTGTGAAAGGTGAATGTGTCCTTCACCAGTCCTCTCTGGCAGTAAATTCTAACGTCTTTTATTAACATCTTAAATCCTGATTTTGTCAGAGAGGACCAAAAAACACCAGCAGTGAAACATTTAAAGACAAGACAGTTTGAGACACGACAGTGAGGGTGTGGTGTGTGGGGGGTGTTGTGTAGTGGATTGTGTTGTGACAGTGTACAAACTCAGAGGATGATATGTAAGAAGCAGAAACTACTAACAGGAAAACTGGATGAACACCTTTTACCAAGCTGTAGACCTGTATATGGAGAATTGATGTAAGAATTATTGATTGATTGTGTTGGGGGAGGGGTCTAAAGAATAAATGTGTCTGATGAAAGAATACCGTAATGTCAAGGAAAACATCTGATTTAACCAAAAAGTCCCGCCAGTTTTTAACACCTGAATGTGAGTAAGTAGAAATTGATGGGCAGTCTATACATATCATTTAACTTATGCTACCTGTCTTCAATGACTGCATATCATTGTAATTAACATTAGTCACAGAGTGCAGTGCATGTTTGTCAATCAATGCTCGTCTACAAATTGTAGGGTGAGACAAGTGCATAATTAGCATTTTGAGTCAAATATTCCAAAATCCTCTGTCCACATACACATCTTATGAGTCTGTCGCCTAGTAATTGCTTCTGTTTGCTATCTCACAGTATATTTAGTACCATTGTGATTTTTTTTTGCAATGCTAAAAAAAACACATTTTTGTTTTCCCATTTACTGAAAAAGAATCAATATGATTTAGATCTTTTAAATTTGGCCAGGTGCTACCATGACAAAAGTCCATCCAAAAGTCTAATTTGGCTGCCATAACACTCTTATGAAGACGTTTTAAAAACCTGAGGAGAAATGTTTGCATTTTATTAAAAAGGTAAAGGTTTAGATGCATAATCTATAACTATTAAAATGACGAATATGCTCAGATGTATAAACCTCCGGATTGTGCAGTAAATCCAAGCTGCAACTCCTTACTGCATCAAAATGGCGTTTTGACCTTGAGCCATTTGTCATCACTTCTCAGATCTGCTGTGAGTCTTTCTTCCTTGAAATGAAAGCTGTTACATACGGTTAGCTTTCCTGTGTTCTTCATCAGTCAGTCTGGCCTTCATTTGTCTGAAGGAGAGGAGGTGGCAAAGGCACTTTATTGTAGCAAATGACTTTTCGCTGTCAAAAATGACAAATGGCTTTCCTTTGTTCCTCTCTGTTGTTTTTTATTCAATATTTTGCATGTATCCTTATATATTTCTGAGTATGAACAGGTCCAGGGGAGCCTTTTAAAATGCAATGTATGTTTTTTTTTTTTTTTCTGGGAATAACAGCTTCCAGCTTTTTAAAACCTTGTATTAAGATTACAGTGTAAATAGACTTGTACATGCCATAGAACATTTCACAGGTGTCCTCTTGACGCATGGGTTCGTCAATTTCATATGTGCATATTCTGAAATTTTTAGATGAACAAAAAATATGATTTCAATGTAATTTATATATTTTATTTAGAAAAAAATTTTAAACTGACCTGTTTGATAATGCATAAAGAGCAGAGTGGGGGATGTAGTGACATCTAGTGGTCAAGTTGCAAATTGCAATCAATCCCATTAAAACTCATCCTCCCCCTTTAAAGCAGACGAGGGAAACTGGTGGCTGCGAAAAACGTAAAAATCTTTGGGTTGTTCATTCACTCCAACTGAAGAAACACAGCTGTGCTAATTTATTGGAAGAGGACCTGTGTGTGTGGAATTATACAAGCGAAGATTAAAAAATAAATACACTGGGGACAGTTGGACCTTATTTGTAAAAAAAAAAGTAAAGTTTCAACATAGTAAAAATTTTATCTACAACCTGAAAATGGAATACAATTGAAGAAGGTTCAAAGACAACATCCAAATATTTTGACACCTTTTCATTGAAATGTATTGTTTTAGACCTACAATTTACACCAGCCTCTGTCTGCATTCAAACAGTTAACTCAACTAGAGACTTCAGCAGAGGAAAGTGTCTTATTTTCTTAAGCATTTGCTCGTTTATGAACTTCTGCCATTATAAATCTGGATTAATAAGGTGCTGAAATGAATATAACTCCTTGAAGGAAGACTAAGTTTGACTGTAATTACCCTCATCACACTTAATGCTGTTGTGAGGAGATAGACTAAGTCATCAAATACTTGGGGCAACACAAACATTTAAAATCATTGTTGTGATGCTCAGGCTTCTGTGAAATGGTAATTCATAAAAGCAATTTCAGCACTGCATACACCCACATTGCAGACATTTCTTTAACTGCCTGCAAATTTTAAAAGATGTGCCCTAGAAAGACATATGATGCTTAATTATCAGAGGAAAGTCAGGGTTCTGTCTCTGTATAGTCAAGGATACAAAGTATTTATGGGAATACCCTAAAGGATATAATACCCCCCAAAATTAGCCTCATTAAGAAGAATCTTTGGAAGACAAAAAGCCAGAGGGTGGATAAAAGACACAGGTGGACTGACATAAACACACATAATCTATTTGTCCCCCCCCCTTTCTTCCAGCCTCTGGTGTTTCTTAAGCTTCTCGTGTTCCCTCTTCCTGCTATCCCTCTGGATTGTTGTCTACTGCCACTGCTGTCCTCTGAGGCCTGCTGTTTCCTCCTGGACAGTGGCTCTGAATGCTCACTGGTCCTCGGCCTCCCTCTCTTTCCTTAGGGTACAATCTCAGGATGCTGGACTTCGGGTGAAATCCTCCTTCATTGTGAGGAGTTTCCTTATCATGACATCAGTGGCTTGCATCTCTTCCAATGACCAAGATTTTATGTCAAAGGGGTATCGGTATCTGATTATTAGGGATGCTTGGTACTTGGTAAAATACCGAACCGTTCGGTACGACCTGCACGGGACAATAGGCTTTTATGTCCCGCGGTATTTATGTTCCTAATAACTTTGCATTGGACTTGCACGTGAGCGTGCGTGCCTTTTAGGCAACAGGTCCGCCACTGCACGTCAACGTGCACTAGCCTCCACTCTCTCACAGTGACCAGCCGATCACACTTTGGCCGGTTGGCTGCAGCTCATAGACGCAGAAAGGAAAAAAAAAAAACAAGCAGGCATAACCAGCGGTAGCGGAGAAATTGGGAAAAACTTTTTTTAAATCACCGGTGTGGGAGCATTTTGGTTTTGCTGTTGAATACACCGGCGAGGGAGTAAAAACAGTTAACGGAACGCAATCTTCCACCTCCCTAAACCCGGATCTTACCTGCGTAAGATCCAGTTGTTACCAGTTGTGCGTCTTGGCGCAGCTGATGTGCTTTTTAAAATGCTGCAGAACGAATCGTTGGATGCGCATTTAAAGATCTCAAACAATAATGTTCTTGTCCCTCCTCGACCACCAACAGTTTCAGACATATCGGAAATAAATTCCCGCATCCAACCTTTTCCCAGCTTGACACCAGAGACAAAGATGTCCTTGGTTTCCTCCACACCAGACATCTGAATGAGATCCTGCTACTGCTGCGCAGACTGACGTGTCTGGCCGTGACTATTCCCACATCCACCACAACTGCTGACCAGACATCCTCTGACGTCTGCAAGTAATATGGTGATGCGTAATAGAGAGGTAGAGCCGTTTTGCACGTCCACATGTGACCAGGTGGACGCACATTTATGCCATTTGGACGCGCTCTTTTACGCGCCGACATGCAAGTTGCGCTTTCCACAAACTCGGTATCTTACGATCGTGGGTTTAGGGTAGCGGGTGGTCTGAAACTGTAGCTGAAACTGTGACACCCATTCAGCTGACTCCTAGGGTTATTCCTCACTCTCTGTAGGTATTTGTCTGGAGCCAAGCTCTATGCTACCTACTCATGATTACCTTCTGCCTGTAGGTGAGGTGAATCAGGTCATTGATGTCAAGCTCGTTCTTAGTGTACAGCTTGATGTCATCCATGCAGAGAAGGTGGCTGATGGTAACCCCAGAGTCTGTACCCATAGTCACTTATGGTGGTGATCTAACTCGGGGTTCAGGTCTATGCAGAACAGCAGGGAGGACAAGGCATCTCCTTGGTATATACTGATTTTGATGTTCTCTCCTGACACGCAGAGCCCACTCACATTTGGGCAAACCAAAAATGGTTGAACACCTTGATTAATCTCCTCATCGGGTTTGTTTCACAAAAATTCATCTGCTGTTGATGGCTCATTAGGATACAAATTAGAAAGATAGAAGCAAGGGGGGATGACATTGAAGGCAGAATTGTTTGTAAAGTGTGGAAGAAGGTGTTATTGCTTGGATCATTTTAGTTGCATTAAATAAAAGCCTTTGCTCTGTTATATTTGTCAAAGAGGTCTTTTAAATAATATTGTCAGTGAGGGATTCCATCAGAACATTGTTTTGATTATTTCAGGTCAGACCTTCCCTTAAAACTGAACAAATTTTAAAGTTTAATTTGATTGCAGAGAAGGACAGGTCACTGCCATGGTCCAAGTATGTGTCTACAACAGGAGAAATGAATGAATGAATGAATGAATGAAATGAAAAATACTTGATTTATCCCATAAAGGGAATTTCAACACTGTAGCAAGGGCTTTTTTTTTTTTTTCTTTAACAACTGACAAACGACAGCAATAATAATAATATTACAGCAAGACGAATAATAGTAATAATATTACACAAAAGGTGCAAAACCTTATTCAAGATATGTCGACTATCTGTGAATTCCTCACATTAACATATGCGAGCACATCAGTGCACCATGACCTTCCTCTATTACAGAAGGTCAGCTCAATAGCACAGTGTAATCAAGGTAATACAGGGCAGGCATGACTTCCATTTTTCATTAATCCTCCATGGCTTGTCCCTTTTTAGTAGCCCCTCCAACGTGAAAGCTCACCGTAATATTTATGAAATGAATGTTGCTGTCCTTTCAGTATAACGATAAGTATTTCAAGAGCTCTGCAAATTCAGTGGCACTCACATTAAAGTTTATTTCTGTTTCTGCCGTTCGCTGGATAGCTCAGAGGTCTAAGCAGGTGGCCCATATACAGAGGCTATAGTCTTCCTGCAATGGCCGCAGTTTGACTCCTGGCCTGCAACTCTGTGCTGCACATCTTCCCCATTTCTCTCTGGCCCTGCTTTCCTGTCTCCCTACACTGTAAATAAAGGCCACTACAGCCACAAAAAAAAAAATTAAAAGGAAAGTATATTTCCATCTATGTACATTAACCCAAACTTCTCATCCCAAGTGATTTGGTAAAAGTTGGCGTCAGAGGTGCTCCCACACCCATATAAAGGTCAGGTAGGGACTCCAACACAGCGCACGATTTTAGCCCGTCACAGACAGTAGGTTAACATTGTGAACTTGTTGGGATATCTGTGGTCCAAACCAGCTGTCCTACAATATAAAGTGATTTTGACACTGGCCTTCACACTGACCAAAGACTACCTGATTATAATTTCTGATGGTGTCAGAAATCTGATGATTCCATCATTCAGGATGGTATGAAATGCAAATAGTATACTGTGAGATGTTCTAATCTTATACAACTGTAGTGATTGTGGGCCGTGTAGGAGACCAAAGCTGTTCTGTGATTTCTAACTCGGAGCATTTTTATGTTTAGCATCTTCTCCCCAACCATTAGCTGTTCATCTAGTGACAAATATGAACAGATGTAACATCATCCAGAAATGTGTTCCCATTAACGTGTATTCAGGACTCTGTTTCAGTAATTCTTGTGAAAGGATGAGGTGATCTGTTACTAATCCTGCAGCCTCAAGCACAGCACCCTCAGTGAAAATGGGCATCTTCATCCAGGTGTCGTGTTCCTGTCGATGCCTGTCGACCCACAGCTCATTTAATAACTTTGAATGCTGCAGTCATCTGATGTAGGAATAAATGCCAATTAAACATTATTATATTCCCATTTAAATCCCACATTTTGTCTTTTTAGTGCAAATGTGTATGAAGACACAGAGAATAAGCTGCTGCTTTCTCGACAAAACCTAACTGACTTACGACAAAGGAAAAAAGGGATATCAGACAATACAGTAATGAACTGATCCTCAACTTTGCTCCTTTTTAAATGGGGGGGGTCAAGAAATTACCAGGAGAGTAGGTTTAATAATTCTTGATGACAATTTAAAACGGGTCAATGGACTGTACACATTCAAAATAAAAACATATTTATTTATTTATTTATTTATTGTGCTGATGTGTGATGTTATATATGAGCAAAAAATATGATGAACAATAAATATAGAGATTACTGTGTATGATGTGCAAAATGTGATTGGGGGAAATAAATGTTTTCCTCTTGTTTCAGAACGATGAAGCCTCAGTGGTACAGAACGCTGCAGAGTCACCGGTTGATACTGACCCTGCTGAAGCTACAGAGGTGAGAACAAACACACCTCCTGCTGCTGTATCCCTGGCTTACTACCCACTGGCTAAAGGTCAAGCACACCTTTATATGACGGATGCAGCGGGATAGCCACCTCAGATCCCATTAAATCATTTCCCTTTGGAAATGAACAAGGTATTGTTGAATTAAATTTGACTGGATAAATGCGTCTATACTTACTCAAATTTGAGACAAAGTGTATTATGGCCTCTAAAAATACGTTGTTTTTTTTTTTCTTAATTGGACAGCATGTTGTAAGAAACAAGTACACAATTTGCAGAGGATTAATACAATTAGAAGAGAAGCATTTTAACAAATAAAAGGATGACCTTTGAAATTAATTTATGGGTTGAGGTTGGGGGCATACAGAAGCAATATTTGTAATTAAAAAAAAAAAGGTTTTAATATCATATGGCCATTTATAATAGTTTTAGACCACTTTAAAAATAATTTTCATTGCAAATACATGCAAATCCGGTTCAGTATTGGTTTGTTTAGTAATCCAAACCAAGAAAAATGTCTGATGCATAATCCTATCAAGGGCAAACGCTGACTTTGAGCACAGTGTGGCAGCAGCCAGGGTCCATAAATAAATCACTTCAATGAGTGGCGTAATACTAGTGTCGCCTGCATTAGAAACAGAGCTTCTTTTTCTTTCTCAGGAGGACAGCGACGAGTAAATGGCTCAAGAGCTCCACAGTCAAAGATCAATGACCGAAACATTCCATGTCGCACTGCCAAGTCCCGTCGTGCCTCGTTTTTTTTGGTCCGTCATGGAGTCTGTGCTGAAAAGTCTGAGTGTTTCTGTCTGTGCTGTTATGTATGACTGTAGTGTGCGTGTGTGTGTTTGTGTGTATATGTGGTGAGTGTCCTCTGTCAGCAGTGTGGCTATGTCAGTAACTCAAACATGGAAATGCATCACAATCTTAAAAACACCCAAGTGTCTCTGTGGAAGTGAACAGTTTACATAAATCTGGTTGAAATCAAACATATTGACATGTTTTTTCTTCTGTAAGTCACCGTTTTTTGCAACGGACCAAAGTGCTGAGCTTTTTGTGCATTCATATTGTATTTTATAGCATGTAAACTACTACTCAGCTGCTGTATTGTGAATTTGGATTTAAATGTTGAATAAAATATGTCAAGTGTGGGACAAATTATGTTTAAATATTCTCAATGAAAGTTCAGGGGGCCGTTTCAGAAAGCAGGTTATGTAGAAATTGAGTATGTCAAATCCGAACTCAGGGAAACTGACTTTTCCATTTCACAAAGCAATGCAACTTAACTCAGAGCAAGGTACAGTTGAATCAAGGTAACTCGCACTTGGAGTCAGTTTCCACGGTAACTGGGAAATAAAAATCGTCGGGAGCAGGTTTACATCCACACACCCCACGTTTTTGTCTCCTCCACTTCATGAAGCTGAAATTGGTTCAATTTCCCCAGACAATCATATAAGGTGCATTTTGGAGACATTTTGAACAATGACGTCGCATTTGCAACGGGAAAGTTTAATGAGCCAGTCGGTGCTATCTGTGCTTTTTTTTTTTTTTTTTAGGTCAACCATTTTTCTGCAGAGTTGCATAACTTATATCAGCCTACATGATTGTCTGTGCATCACAAATATCACCCATCGTATGCCCATACTTCACAGAGTATACCTTGGGTTATTTTATTTCATTTGCAATAACAGGGATGCTGAATGTAGACGAGGCTCTCCTAGAAAGTGAACAGCAGAGCGATGAGATAAGCAGCCAGGTTTTTGGGGGTTTTTTTTGTCTTATTAGACACAAACATGAGGGTCATCAAAGATGGATTTTGAGTTACTGACATTATTGAAGTTGAGATAATTAATTATTTAAATACTGTACTGGAGGCCAACACTGGACACCATAGCAGACCCTCATCTGGGTGGATGAGGGTCTTCTTCGTTAACATGAACATACTGGAACCCGACAGATATTATTTAAACCAGTCTAGTGCTGTCCCTTTAATCCTGATCACTTGCTCTAATCTGTGCAGTAAAATGCTGTGATCAATGGTATCAAAAGCAGCACTGAGGTCCAGCAGAACTAGTACGGACACGGCCATGAGGCCTCAGTTAATAGAAACGGCACTGATTTCTGTGCTATGATGTATCCTGAACCCCTGACTGAAAATTTTCAAATAAATAATTTTTATGCAGGTGGTTGAATAACTGGCTTGCAGCTACCTTTTTCAGAATTTTAGATATAAATGGGAGGTTGGATGTTGGTTCATAATTCGGTAAAATGTCTCGGCCGAGAGAGAGGTTTTTAAGTAAATGTTTAATTATATGTATTTATGTTTACATAAAAACATATAATTTGCTTCTTCTATCAACAAAGTTGAAGTTGTCTTTTGGCAACAAGTGGAACTGAAAACAACAGCATGGATTTGCAATAAATGCATTAAAAACCAAAACAGCTGCAGTTCCTCAAGAGCAAGCCATCTCCACAGATCCCTTAGCTCAATATTTATAGCAACTGCCAGCTGGTGTTTTTTTTACGTTAGAATATCAGTATATCATGTCAGAGTATCAAGGGAAATTTGACTGTTTTTAGGAAGTGTTAAGCTCTCTCAATCTCTTCTCTTGACTCCAGTGGACATCACGGCAGAGCTGATAAAGAGACTTAAAGTAGTGGAGGAAGAAAAAAACAGGTGATTAGCAAGGAGTAAATCTAGGACAGTACTAAGTTAAACATTTTCTAAAAGTTTCTTCATGTTGCTTTAACTGTTGAAATTCTAATTTCACCAAGCCCTTTCTCTGTGTGTAAAAGTGGACACAAAAATACAAAATAAATAAGCTGCAGTCCCTTAACTGGCCTCCTGGGGTTGACTCCAGGATCGAGCCACTACCCACGGACCCCTATGTTTAAAGACACACCAACAAGTGTTTTTCATGTCGAAATTAAAAATTGAAGCAATATTTGATTGCTACTACTAAATTACAGTTAAAACAACTCCCATGAGCTCCCATCTCAGTCGCCTTCTGTGGCACCTGCGTACTATGTCACAAAACAGTGATGAAACCCATTCACAGAGCTACACCTGACATCATAACGGAGGCAAATAAGAGACTTGAGAAGGGATGACGGAGGACAAAACAAAAGACTAATAGAATTTAAATATTTTGGTTTCCATTTCTATCATTTAAATTAACGTCGGGGGTGAGGGGGAGTTCATGGCAGTTCCTGATGAGTGGAGAAGAATTGCAAATCAAACTTAATCAGGCTCATTTTCTCACAGGATATTCAAAATAATTTAGTATCTAACATGGTGACATGACAATGTGTTTTTATTGTATGTTTTGTCATTGTATTAAATAATGGCACGCTGAACATTAAAACAAACAGCAGTATCTTCTTCATTAAAAAGTAAATAAGGCTGTTGAGCTCAGCTGGGTGCAGCTTCACACTCATTATCTCAGAAGAAAGTGGGTCAAAAACCATCGGTGGTGGAATGAATCCCCTGACACCAGCAGCACTGATATGTGGAGGAGCATGTTTGTACGTGTAGGTGTGAAAACACGCATGTGACATCTAGCTGTGAAACAGTCATCTAGTGGACAACAGAAGACAACATGAGCTCACACATATGCTGTTCAGGGATTTCAAGATTATATGTTCTGTCATCTTGGGGAGCATTTCCTCCAGATGGAAATCCCTGCATGGGCCTTTTTGGAGTTTCCATGTTCTCCAAAAGCCTTTCATGTGCTTGTCCAGGTACTCCAGCTTTCTCACAGTCCAGAAACATGTATATCAAGTTGACTGGTGATTCGGGTTGAGCCTGTGCAGTTGTTTGTCTGTATGTGGGCCTGTGATGGACTGGTGACCTATCTGGGGCGTACCCGTCTTTTGACTGAGTAAAGCTAGGAGAGGCTCCAGCAGATCCCCGTTATCCTAAATAGGAATAAGTGGGTATAGATGATGGATAGATGGACATGTGGTGCAAAAGGAGAGTGAAAATTCAGCCTGTAGCTCCAGAAGCAGCCGCAGTATGTTGTCCTTGACTGTGAGCTGTAACAAGCTGCGCAGCTGTAGGCTGTGAAAGAGGAGACGACATGTGCACTTGCAAATGTCTGTCCTTGAGAGCTTTTTTTTTTCCTTCCTACGACAGCTCAGCTCATCTGACAATGAGGTCGCACAAATCAAAAATGTACCTTATATATACACATCTCTCTCTCTCTCTCTCTCTTCTTGAATTGTATATCTTTGAAGCCTGAAATGTGGCAAAAGGTTGAAAAGTTCAAGGGGGTCAAATACTTTCGCAATGCACTGTATGTGCAGGAAACAGTACCCCTCTTAATCATATGGGCTTAGTATTGCATTATTCTAATTTTATCCCAAATATAAAAATACAAAAGACAAAATAAATTGATAAATGCATTTTTTTGAAGTCCAATCTCTAACTGAAAAAGTAAATCTTGATCCTTCTCATATATTTCCTACTAATGACCAAAGAAGCTTCACGGTTCCCCACTGAGTGCTTCTGCAATGCTGCCCTTTGTCCATAACATTTAAATGTAAATGTATTTAAATATTATGCATATAACAACATGCAGTACCATAAATAAGAATATGTATTCTTACTATACTGGAGCACATCGTTGCGATCCCCTTTAAGCCAAACATTTTCTGCTTTATTTTCTGACACTTTAAACTACAGTATTCCAGTTGTTACATCAAACGCCCACACCAGAGCATCTGACGTCTCAACCACTATTAAAACATGTTCAGCGTGGAAAGGAAGTGAAACATTTTTTGTTTGTTTTTTTTTTAATACAGTTAATCCAACTATTTTCATCCTTGTTTGGGTCATCACAAAATCAGTTGCAGAAGTCCATATGAAAAGCAACAGATGATGGAGAGGGTCAGAGGAGAGCAGGATCCTGAATTTCACTTCCTCTTCTTCCTCTTCAGGGCTTTCCACTCTCCCTCCTGGGTGGCCAAGCTGCCAAAGAGTTCTTTCACCTTCCTCTTCCTCTCTGCATCCCTGAAACACACAATGTGGATCTGTTAAAGGCCTTTACTAAAATGAGCACCGTTCAAGTCTACATGAAAAATGATTTTTAATCCGCACCTGTTTAAGACGTCGTTGAGCTTCTCTCTGGCCAGGAAGCGTGAGTCCTTCCTGATCTCCCTCAGGGCACCCTTGAACTCCTTCTTGTACTTGTGCTTCAGTCGCTCCTTCTCCCTCTCCTCCCTGGTACTGCCACGCTTCTTTCCATAGTCCAGGCTGATCAAAAATGACATATTTAAACATATACACACACCTGCTCGCCACCAGATTATTGAATACTGTAAAGTTTCCAGGTCTGGATGAACAATTCCTACTTTGGCACTTACACTTCAACAATCTTAGGAGTGAGCAGCTTCAGAGGAATGGGCTTCTTCTTTTCAAAAACTAGCCGGCTGTGAGTCACAGCAGCGCTGTTGATGGTTTCCAAGATCTCACTGCGAAGCCCCTGCAACAAAACACTGTAATTAACTGAAACTCCAACGCCACGGTAAAGAATACAAAGAGAAAAATGCAGGAGGCGTCACGCGTTGTGTGAAAGCACTCACTTGAAGCGTTTCTGGTAGTGTCTGGGTGGACAGATGCTTGAGCAAGAGCGTTCTGATCGGCTGGAAGATGTGAGGAAAGGATGTGAGCTCTTTGTAGAGCAGGCAGCAGCTCTTCACCAGGCCGAGGCAAGTAGACAAACATGTCAACCTGTGAGGACGTAAATACAAAGTTATGTGCACGGCTGTTTTCTAATTTACTATTCATGTCATGATTGTTTGATCATTAGCATCCCCATCCTCCTCTCACATGTTCAGAAACTATCAGTTTCCAGGACAGTAAAGAGGAAAAAGAAGGTCTGTTACGTGCCGGATGTTTCTGTCACACGTACTGAAAATAATTCAAGCATTCTTGTTTAAAATGTCACACTTTCATTATATGCCCATTGAAAATAAGTCCATTTGAAACTAAATTATTGCAATAAAACACATTTTGGAGTGGAGTGGTGGTAAAAAAAAAAAAAAAAAAGAGAGGTATCCAGTCAATTATGAAAAATATAAAATAAACAACAACAACAACAGGGGGGCATTTCATTGATTTCTATCAGAATGAATAAGACCTCCTCCACAGACACAACTCATTGCACATGAACGTTTGAGGTCCATCTCAGATCGCTCGCCTCTGCCAGATGGCTCACTATTCTCATTTATGTTCACCATGGCAGAAAAGAAAGAAATCGGGGAGGATCAGGTCAGAGGAGGTGAGGAATTGGGGGGAAAAAAAGAAAAGAAAAACAAACAGTGACCAAGTAACGGACTGAACAGAGGCAAATCTCAGACTCTTCGCCTGTTGGTGAGAGCAATCAGAAGAAATGAGATGCGAGACCGACCGTGCAGTGGCCATATTTGTGCTGGTCCAGTCTTATTATTAGGAGCTGTTAGTCCGTTAACGCCGTGACTTCTTGGTTTGACATGACAATAAAGTTGTCCAGACTCCGCTCCCTCATTTTGTCTTTGCCTATTTTATTATTTAGTAGCAAACATCCTGTATCACAAGCGGCGTAATGTCTGAGCGATATGTGTTCTATAGAAACTAAAGTTTTCAGTTTTGCCAAACACTTTAGCTGTTCTATTAGCCTGGTAGCATTATATCTGTAGAGATGTCTGGGAACTTGTTAGCCAGGTGTTTTTTTGTTTTGTTTTTTTTAATTACGGGTTGCATGCGGTGCACTTGTGTACTATTTACTGCAAATGATTTTGTTTGCAGAGATATGCTGCTCAGGACACGTCACAGCACAAAGCAGTGTTAAAGCTGGCATTTCACCAGCCACTGCTGTTGGAAACTAAGTCGCTTCCTCTTCTGTCGTCTCTGTTGGTTGCTGTCTGCGTATGTGAGCTATAGCTCGCCAAGCAAGTTTTACTTGGTGTTGTGCAGTTTTTTTCTTTTCTCAGATGTTCTTCGTCCATTAGATTCATGATTGTAGAAGTGTGAATGCTGATACCCTCATATTTAGTTTTTGTGTTTTAGATGATATTTTGAATTGTGAGCACCACTTCTGCGTTCTTTGGCCGTAGCATGGAAATAAAATGACATTAAATTAAATTAATAAAATTCAGAGGATGCTTGTTTTTTAGGCATAGCTTGTAAAGTACACTGCAGCTAAACACGTTGCTGCGTCAAAAGCTGTGACTGAAACACCAACTGCTGCTGTTTCTTCAGCAATCTGTTCAGCTTCCTCTGATGGTTATACTGGACTTCAGCTGCTGTACCGCTAGATTTACCGTGTATCTGCGTCAGTGCTGGATCTCACTAGTACGGAGAGCAGAAAACATTTTCTACGCTGTTATTTTAACTAAAATCAGGTTTTAGTCATTCAGTCAACAGCGGTTTCTATCAATTTGTAAAGAATGTCAAAGAGCAATAACGTGTTGCAAAAATAGTGGATTTTAAGAGGTTTAGCATAAGTTTTATGGGAACCTAAACAACAGCTGTCCAGAAATGCACGATGCTTTAAAAAAAAAAACAACACACAACTGAGTACTGGATCACCAGCGCTGAAAGCATTCAACCAACGAGAACCATTCGCAAGATTTGACACCCAGTTACATATGCATCAATCTTGTTCAATCTATAACAGTTTAAGTTGCTGCAAAGACCAGAAATATACAAAAATGCTCTCAACAGAGCAGCACATCTTCATTTTTACACATCAGGCTTCTTGCAGTCAGTGCTGACTCCCTCCTCGCCCTCCGAGGGCCCATTTCATCACTCCAACAGTAATTACTACACAACCTCTACACTTTGCACGCACAGCTGCTGGTGAGCATGTGTTCCCGAATGTCCTAAAGGAACGCAGAAATCAGAAAATAACTGGGTCCCAGGTGTGAGGATGTGCAGCGTCGTGTTCATGACAGCGTGGAGGAGACAGGAGCAAATAAGGCTGGAAAGAACTGAAAAAAGATTGACTGAGGCTCTCTACAGAAGTCAATATGAGATCAAACAACTGCTGCTGCTTTCAAATAAATAGACTTGCTAAATTAGTGAGTGCTTTTGAGCTATTACAGAGAAATGATTAATGACTTGGAATATTTTTATTTCTTTGTGACACATTTTCTCCTGTAAAATTGCGAATTAAAATGGTTTCTTTAAAGGATAACTGCTTCCAGTTCAGTGCTAAAGTGTTCCATGAAAAGTTAAAAATGTATTTTCTTCACAAACTGCACATTTGTCTTCTACTAAAGCCTGTTTACAAGCTCTGCTTTGTGCCCACACAGCAGCTGTTGTGTGAAACCGTGCTGGTGACTCAATATTACACGAGTGGATGCTCTGAACCAAACAGTTTCATGCAGGTAAACACGGCACAATGATCGGTTTTAGGTTTTCACATCCATGTGCGCATATACGGCATAATTACGAGGATTGATGTCTGTCAGGAATTAAAAATGTGATGCTGGAAGCAGGAGAGGACTGAGTGTTTGTATGTTCCAATGTTGACCTTCAATGACTTAATTGTATTTTTTTTTTTTCAGTTTCTCTTCTCGTCATCTGGATCATTTCATTTTCTTCTTATGAAAATGAAAAGCTGCGTGAGGAAAAGACGCTTCCTTACACTCCAGCTTCGTCTCAGGGGTCCTACTGTGCCCACACCTCAAACTGCTTCATACTTTCTGAGACAGCTCCCAATTTTTTTTCTCTCTATAAAGAAAAACTAATCTCTGCAGCCACTCTTGCGTCGTTGGGCACCCTCATTGAAAATCAACGTGTGCACCCAGATATCTTGTTCTGACCTGAAGCCGATAAAAACCAGCGACTGCAGCACAGTCATTTGGCCCGGGCCTGAATGCTGATTTGCCCTCAAAAGCCAGACGTTAGCTCATTTTTGACAAGACCAAAAAAAAAAAAAAAAAAAAAAAAAAAAAAAAAAACAGTTACCAGCGGCTCTGCATAACCATGTGAGGCAGCAGCAAAGCATGTTCACATCAGATCAGACACTCCTCTGACAATAAGTACATTTAATAAATGATTCCTTTTTTTTTCCTAATTAAATAAATTACGATTGTATTTTTCTAATGAACTTGTCTCCATGACACTGAAAGTCTGCACCCCTGCCTCATGTTGAGACGCCTAACAAAGAACGTTATTTGATAAACCGTCGAACAAATAAAATAAGTCCTATGCTTTTGAGGCCTGAGTGGTTCCTGTCCTCTGTACCTGAGGTGATCTCTGTCCAGGTCACTTGTTAGGTCCAGGTGTTGGGTAGCAGCCAGCGGGATGGTCTTCTTGCTCCAGCTCTTGCAGGACTCTGAGGCCGACAACACCAACAGGTCACTAGATCTCCCCGTCGGCCTGAAGGGAGGCACCACCGTGTAACCTGCAACGCATTACAATACTGTTCAGCTGCACGTCTTCCTAATGCAGGCACCAAAACAGCCTGACAGACCTCTGGAAAAGCTTTGATGGAGGCCTGATGGGGGAAGTACCTAGAGAAGCTTTGTCCTGCACTGCTAAATGCAGCGTTCCCGTCAAGAAGTTGATGAGCTCAGGCAGGAAGCGCTTTGAAAAAGAGACGTACTCCACTGCCAGACAGCACAGCACTAAGCCTGATGTTACGTCCTGAAGCGATCTAACTGGACACTATGAATGACAAATTCAACACACACAGACATATTAATGTTAATACAGCATTCAAATTAGATGTTGCACAACCTTACTATTGAGCCATTTCTAGAAACAAAAAACAGCACAATTTTTTTGCAGATATATTGCTCAGGGGAGGAAAAAAAGGCTTCTTATGCAAAGAAGGTGCATCCTGGGTAGGAACAACAATGAATTTTTGAAGGTTGTGTTTACCTTTGTGAGAGCCTGGCTGATGTAAAGCAGCGCTGGAGTTGTGACTGGGTGTCTGAAGTCCGAGGTGGGAAACAGCAGTGCTGTCACCTTCAGGTAGATAATCTTCAATCATAAAAACAGACACACCGATCATTTCTTCAGAAGAACCACCAGTGGTGGATCCATCCATTGAAGATCAGTGGGCTTAGAAAGATTTTATGTACATTTCACATATCTAGTTTCGCTTTGATGAAAGTTATTTCAAACTCAGCCTTCCAGGCCGGATGTTAAACACAAGTGAAGCTGATACACACACACACAAAAAAAAAAACAAAATTACTGTGGATGTGACTTAAAAGTGAGCATAATGCACATCATGAACAAGCACACTAAACATGCCTCCTGGTCTGACAGGGATGTACACATGCACACTCAATTACATTAAAACTATTAGTCAATAAAGGGGGATGTAAAAACACATTCACAACATATTAACTGCAGTCAACTTTGGTTGAACTCTCATAAAGTTTGCACATATATAATGTTGTGGTCTGACCTAATATCAACTCTAATATCAGTCTAGTCTAAGTCTATCTTCTCCCTGAAGGCAGGAAGCAGAACTCTGAATGGACTCGATGATTAATGTCTGCCAAAATGATCTCTCTGTCTGCACATACATTCCCTCGATCCTGTTGAAATCAGTACCAATAATCTTTACACCAGTAGTGCAGTCTGTTGCTCCAGAACACTCCATAGATCTCAATGAGTAAGAAGAGGGATGTGACTGAAACAAGAGCCTCAGTGGTAAACTAAAGATTGACAGCTCAATAAAAAATAAATATATATAAACCTACAAAAACAATCATCCCTTTGTGGTTTGTATGTTGCGTGACACGATCACAGTATTTGCTCATGCAGTCCACTTATTCTGAACAGCACTGGAATCACATTATTGCTGTTTTTTGCTTTTTTTTTTATTGCTGTGTTAAAACAGACGCACTACAAGTGTTTTAAACCTTTTGGACCACCAGCACCACGTTATGTTTTTAGTTATGCATCAGTTTAAGAGACCATCATTCAGCAGGGGATGCTGCTTTTGCAGAAAGTAATGCGCACCATGTCTAACGTGGGGAACGCAGCATGTCCTTTGACCTCAAGCACCTCCTCCACGCTGTGAGCCGCATCACCCAGGATGCCCTGCATCGCCTGGCAGGCTGCATCTGGAAACATCTGGCAAAGAGCGTACAACTCTCTACGGGCAGATGAAACAAACAAGAAAGGGCAAATATTAATCTGAATTATTTTTGACGACTTAATATTTAAATCTACACGTAAACTTAAGAGAGAAAGCCTCTGCTCCAACTCACGGGACGAGCTTGTCGATAGCGGTGAGTTCTGGTGGACTCCTGGTGGCGAGTTCTCCGATGTACTCCAACAGAAAGCCGAACAGTTTCTGAGACAGAGGACAACCTTTGAAGCTCACTCAGATATGTGCACTATTTACTCGTGTAGAAAAAGATACACATACAAAATGTGCAGCTCAGAATCAGAGAAGGGTCAAGTCCATATGGTACCTGCAGTTTGAGCTTATTGCCTACAGCCAAACTAGGGTGGTTGCACTTCTGAGTCCTGGCGATAATGAGCCGCTGGTTGTCAGGGGTGTGACCATGGAGCAAATCTTTCAGGTCATTGTAGCTCTCGGGTGCTAAGGAAAGAGCATTAAATTTAAAACATGTTTATAAGAGGAGAGTGTGGATGAATACTTCTGTCTATATATACTGAAAAGTTAGAAGTAAATGTCAAGAAATGTCAGAAAAATTTGCAGAAACCTACTTCTTTAAAGTCTTTTTTTCTTTTTCTTTAGTAATAAGTGAAGTTACCAGTAAACGTGTATGGGAGCTCTGTTTTGGCTGCCTCCTGCTGGATCTTCATCTCCTCTTTGGTGAGACTCCTCTTTGCTTTGGAACCGGTCTCTTCGTCCTCTTCTGTTTTCTCATCGTTCTCGCTTTCCTGCTCAGAGTCCAGGTCTGAGTGGCCATCTTCTTCTCCGCTGCTGCCATCCTCCTCATCCTCCTCTTTTCTTCTTCTTCTTCATCTTCACCCTCCTCCTCTGCATTAGATTCCATCTTCTTCACCACTCTCTCCCTCTTCTCCATCTTTATCTTCATCTTCCTCTGACTCCTCCCCAATGTTCCATTTTCCATCCTTTACACGGAAATAGAACATATTTTGACTCAACACTGATCAAAAATGGCATAGTCGCTAGAACATGAAGAAAAGGAACTGCTCTGTAAAACCATTTGGGTTCCCCTACCTGATAAGCTAGGGTCTTCTTGTCATGCTTATCCAGGATGAAGCCATCATTGAGGTCATCTGCAGACACGTGGACCTGACTCTGCACAGCATCCCCTCCTTCATCTCCCATCATCCTCCTCAGGCGGTCAGCCTAAAGAAAGTACAGAGCCAATTAACTCCATCAGGCAGAGCATTCAGACGGGAAAAAAAAAAAAAACCCTCATGGCAACCGTGGTTAACTTGTGGTAAAGTTCAGCACTGTCACCTCGAGCTTCTGCAGTTTCTCCTGTTCCTCTTTGGCGAGCTCCTCGGGGGTCTTCATCTTCTCCGAGGGCTGAGCCTTCATCTCAAAGCCGAGCTCTCGGACCATCATGTCATATTCGTCCAGCTAGAAAGCAAAAGCAGGAAACAGGTGACGGAAATGTAAGAGTTTGGGACAGCTGAGAGGAACAATGGGATTTGGGTGACTTGATTGCTACATGCTTACTTTGGGTTTCTCCTCTGGTTTGTCGAGCCGCTCGGCTTTGGGTGTTTTTTTCACCATCAGGGCCTGAATGCTCTTCCAGTCCTGATCCAGCTTCTCAGTCAGCTCCTGTGCCTCCTCCTTTTTGTACTTGTCTTTCTCTCTGAGAACAAACCAAAAATGCAACCTTTAGTTCCATAAAACAAACTTCAAGAGCCTTGAATTCAAATTAGACATAAAAATAACAGACAACAGATAGATTAAATGCTGTCATCAACAGGACTGTGTTGTCCGTTCACCTTCTCCTGCTTGGACTTCTGAATGAGCTCTTCGATGAGCTCCTGTCTGGACTTGGCCCTCTGGCTTCCTTCCTCCCCCTCCTGCTGCTCCCCTGATGTCTTCTTCCTCAAGAGGCCTCCTCCTCCTCCGAAGTGGGAGGCAGTCAGCTCAGCTGGTGAAAAATAAAAATACTGTAACTAACAGGTGCCAACCGGCCATCTATGATCAGATTTCACCAAGATGAGGCGCTAGGAACTTTAAAAAAAAGAAAGAAAAATCAAAGAAGGGTGTTTGTGAAGGAAAACCTTCAGAAAAACACACAAAGAATTGGTGAAATAATCAATAAATGAGTGACACACAGGGAAGGATGCTAGATTTAAGCTGTTGATATAAATGTTAAGTCCATTTATGTAAAACACTGCCATTTCTTTCACAATGAGGAGTGCTTAGTTGAGGAGTACAACAGAAAGTTTTAGACCACTAGAATGAGAGGATTCAGGCTGAGTGACCAACACAAATAAAATAAATAATAAAATTGCATTTTGAGGTTCTAACTCACCTGATAAAAGCCCTTTCTCTTCCGATTCATCATCGCTATTCACAATGTCGTTGAATTTCTCCATTTCAGCCAGTGACTGGCCATAATGGGTCAGCTCTTCGTCCTCATTCAGGTTGTACACATCCTTCTTTTCATGGACACGCTAAAAATCAGTGTCAGCAAATAAGAGCTAAAGGTTTAGTGTCTCCATGAAGGTCTCGTCAAATACAAAAAGATACTGATTAATTTATGTTCATGTCATTATTATTGCCTTTTCCTTCTGCAGGTGTAGAAGGTGTAGAAAAAATATCTGCTTGAGGTAAGCTGCTGCTTAGGCTTCATCAGATGTCAATGATCAGTGTGTGCAAGAATTTATTAACTAAACTAAATCCACAATTGGCCACTGAATCCTTTAAAGGCAACATATATGCACTAACGCAACACTCACCAGTCTCTCCATGGTGAACCTTTGTAGGATTTTGTCCTCTGGAGCCATCTTGGAGTCATATTCTCCCAAACGTCTGTCAATTAATTTGTTCGACTTGTTCTTCTGTTTGAATTCCTTGAGGAGGGTCTCCTTTCTCTACAGATAAAATGTAGAAAACAAAACAAGTATAATTAATGCTCATGATTTACATCTACTCTCTCTCGTGGAAACACGAAAACACTTTCAATACTCGATCAACACTGGCCATAAGTTAACTTCTGTTAAGCTTGCAACCCTGTTCTTACAAATCTCTGCATCATTCGTTGAAAAATCTCTTTTCCTGCATGATATGAACATTTTATACACCTGTGGCCATGGAAGTGATTGGAACACCTGAATCTTGATCATTTGGACGGGTGAGCAAATACTTTTGGCAATATAGTGTACATTAGTATTAAAGGCACTCTGTGTAGCAATACCCTGTCTGACCACCTGTGGGCAGCATATCACAAGAACATTCATGCATCAACTGCTGTCATAAGATACAACAGAGCGTTCCTCTAGTGGGACAAAGTGGTGGAATTACAAAACATGCAGGGCCATCCCACTTCATTAGAATAGCACTGTCAGTGGGTATAGTCAACAAAGCAAATCTATACGCCCCCATAAGGTCCAGGAATGGCATTGCAACATCAATTGGCTTTCAATTGATGTGTATTCTCTGACTAGCAAATGCCAGATTTAGTGATACAGCAGAAGTTTTTATCCTTTATTTGTTTGCATTTAGTGACACCACAGTCTTCACCTTCTTTCACTGTGCTCTGCTATTTTCCAAGACGCTTTCTCAAATCACTCAGCCACCTATCATTATTACACACTTGTAAAAGAAATATACAAATGGAAATCATTATGCTTAACAGATAAGATCAACACATCCTCTTATTGTAACATTAAACGACATACGTCAACAATAAAGACAATTCTGACAATTCTATGCACCATTCAAACCAGATAATTATTTAGAGAGAGAGTTCTAGTTCTTCTTCACTGCTCGAAAAGAAGCACAGAAAGTTAGTATTACACCGACAGTAAGGCTGTGGTTTCAAGATGTGGCATAAATGTTGCTAAATGCGAAATGAGCGACCGTATGAAGTATTTAAAGAGTCATCAAGTGAAACAGCAGGATGAGTTTATGAAGTCAAAGAGGAAGACAGAGGAAGCCCAACAGCCAACTCTGAAGTTTGTTTTCAGAAAAAAGAAATTCCCAAAAGAAAGCCAGAGGATCCCAGCAATGATGGACAAAACTGTACAACTCAATACCCTGGATGACCAACACGTTAGTCATCAAATAATGAAAAAACATAAACTTGCTGCTTTACTAATCACTTGGAGCCGCTGTAAAGCTGGCCGGGTCACAAATACATTTCTGAGACTGCTCTTCCCAGGCTGTATGAGACTGTGACCAAACATATTTTATTTAAGCTCAGAGAAGAGCAGGCAGTCAGCTTTATGGTGAACATTGGGACCTCTGTCATGATTTCTGACTAGCATCGGATCGGTACTGCTGGTACTAAACGACCAAGAAAGGATGGCATCAGAACATCTCTAGTCAGACCTCAAAGATGGACAGCCATCAACCCCAAAAATAATATAAAATCAGGCCGACACATCTGCCATTTTTATAAACTGCCAAAATGAGGCTCAGCTGCTGATGACAGGTAAACTGGACATTAAAAAGTATTAATAACTATCCATTTTTTCATGTGTGCATAGCAATATTGTTTTGTGTTGGTAGCATTTATTGATTTCTGCAGAGTCATCAAACCAATGGTGTTAAATGCGTGACATATTTCAGGAATCGTTTTTTATCATTGTATGATTTATGCAGTGGCTTGAAACCTGTTAAAGCGTCTGCATTAGCTAATGTTTTAGAGTAGACAATGTGTGCAGGTTTCATTATGAGTTTTATATGACACAACAACAGGCCAGACTGAGGTGTGGGACAGTTTGACCTCGTTCCTCACCTTATTGATGGCTTTGGACCGAGACACCCCTGGCAGACCCACATCATGCTTGGCTTTTCTCCCAAGAATATCAAACTTCTTTCGGTTGATTTTAACCTCAAAGGGGTTATTTTTGATCTCATTGGTGGTCTTGGATTTGCGGACCTTGTCAGCAAGGCTCCTCTTCTTTGGTACCTTCCCCATCTGTGACAGAACCAGTGGTAACAGCAAATCAGAGCTTTTGCATTTCTTCCACCCATTTCTATTCAGCTGACTTAAGGATTTGAGCTGCTACAACGCTGAATGTTTCAAGCACCAAAGTCAATCGCTTTAAGTCTAAAGATTATAAAATTAGCTAAAAGTAATCGGATATACACTTTAATTCATATTTAGGGCTGAGTGAATATAATGTAAAAACATCACATGGAGCAAGAAAAGACGATCCTGACACAAAACAAAACGCCACAGCTCCTGTAAACAGGAGCAGCTTCGGTAAGAACCGTAAACAGTTTGTAAACAAACAGACAGACAGAGATGTTTACCCTCCAGCCGCGACGAGGAGCCGGAATAACAACTCCGACAAAACAGGGGACTACAATGTTCTACCGACACTCAAATAAATAAAGAAATCTTTAGTTTTCCACTATCCACGTTGCTTCACTTTCTTTCCATTTTCCAGCACGCGCAGCCTGGGGTCACAGTTCAGACCGGGACCGTTGACTTCCGGTGTGAGAGTCCCGACAGCGCCCCCTAGCGAGTGTCAGTAAAAACTAAATACGGCATTTTATGCAGTTTTTAAGCTGTCAATTGACTCAAGAAGTCAATTGTTTAAATGGAGATTTCCACTACAAAAGTACTCTTACGTCCATGGCGGTAAATTCTTGTTTCCTATTTCATAACATTTTGGGGGCAAATGCTACACTTTTAGGCTACTTCAAAGCATTTATTTCTTACGTATTGAATACAATACTAGTAGAGGTTTGGACACACCACCAATATTAAAGTAATTAGTCACAGCATCTATATTAGACTGGTCAGAATTTTTTTTGGGTTTTTTTTTTTCTCTTCAAAGTAGCCTGTAGGTTATTTAGGCTTTATGGTAACCATAGCAAAATATATATATACCAACACTAAAGTTAAAATGAAACCACAGGTCCAAAAAGGTTGGGATGCTCTGTAAGATATAAAAACTTCATGTAATGATTTGCAAATCTCATAAACACGTATTTAATTCCCAATAAAAGATAATGAACAATTCAGATGTTGACACTGACATTTCATGGAAAATATGAGCTTATTTTGACTTTGATGGCAGCAACACATGTTAAAAAAAAAAAAAAAAAAAAAGCCATATGGACACAATTCAGAAACGCAGCTGTCCTTTCTGGGCCAAAGTTCATCTAAAATGGATCCAGGAGAAATGGGAAACTGATTTGTACTGTAGCTTTTTGTTTCCCCACCATCAAATTGAGCTGTTTTCCATGAAACGGTAAAATGCCTGTTTCAACACCTGATGGGTTTGGGTTTTTTTTTATCCCTTGGGGGGTGAAATATGGGTTTGACATTTGAAAATCATTGCACACCTGAATGGAATTGGGGTTGTATAATTGTTTACTGATGGGTGGCCATAAACAGAAAACAACTTCTGTCTAATTGTACTAAACTGAAAAAAGTGACAAGTCCAACAATACTGTTTTTCAAGGTAGTGTCTTTTTATTCATGGTTGTAGAAGAGGCAGAACCATGACAAAAAAACAGAGGTGTGAAGTGTTTAGTCTGTATATGGAATAAGACATTTAGAAAGTAGTTCTGACAGAAGAAACAAATCAACATAGTTGTGGTTGAAAATGGTTTATAAAAAAAAGAAAAGGAAAAGAACATCAGGTTGACTCATGACTACTGGGACATTAGTATCATTACCGGCATATTGAAGCTAAAATAAAATGGAGGATACAGTTGTTTATAACACAGCACACACTCCAAGCATGTCATACGCAGTCCTTCAGGATTTCTCAGCTTTTATGTCACGCCTGTTAGCGAACCACATATTGTAAAATAACCTTTCAAATTAAATTATGCCATTTTCTGCTGCTAAGAGTGATGACTGCCCTTCATAACAACAGGATGACTAAGCAAAAGCTGGCATGGTATTAATGCCCTGCAACCTCAAGCTGATCTCTGCAGTCGACTGATTACAGTGACAAAACAAAATGAAACGTTTCTCCAGTGTAGATTTTTACTGGAAACACGGCTATTCGGACCCAAAGCATCTTTGCTCAGAGTAGTGTTTCACTCATAAATGTTCAGGTTAAAAGTTCTGACACGCGATTGATCGTGTGGCTATGTAACAGTGACATTGTCATTTTCACATTCTTCACAACAGGCTGTAAAAGTAACGTGTGGTACTAGCTCCCAAACAGTGGTTATACAAGAGGAGGTTCACAGTGATCCCTCACACCAAGTAATCAGGGCTCAATTTACTTTGTGAACAAGAGGAAAAAAAAAAAAAGCAAGAGGGTTTGGGGGAAAAATGCATCAAAAAGTAGTGAAATATGTAATTTCAGTGAATATGTTGCATTACCACGGGTTGATGATTTTCATATGGGCAAAGAAAAATTAAAGAGGCAAAACAAAGAAAAAAAAAATTACAATGAAAAACACAGATGTACACATTCCTTCATAAAAGACTTGCAGCACGTGGCGGAGACACTGCACCAAGCCTTAACCACAAGTACGCTTGCTCACACGCAAGCCGTGATTAAACCTTTGAACTACTGTTCACTCAGCATCAGAGGTCCTGACAACATTACCTGCAGGTATGCAGCAAAACAGACAGAATTCATTTAAAAAAAAAACGAAAAAAACAGTTTTCAAAATGTGACCAAACTTTATGCAGAGGCCAAAATGCACACAACTGTGTGGCAAACCCGTGGAGACATTGAGATTAAAAAGTCAAACTTCAGAGATGAAAAGTGAAAGTTCCAAATTTTCTACTTGAGAAATTTTATATGATGGACTCCTTTTACATGAGCAAATAATCCCGTCACAATATCCCAACTGCAGCTCTCTTGGTCTGCTAACGTGTAATCACATGAGGTCACAGCTTCACTCAAGTAGCATTACGTCATTTGCAGTCTGTCATAATTCACCACCAGTTAAATGAGACAGTACAAGCTTCTTTCTGCACCAACTGTTCTTCCAAGACACTGACATATTTTGATACAATCCCAATACATTCTAGTGGTTACAATGTTTTAAGTAATATTCTTAAAAGAAAAAAAAATGAATAAAAGTCTACAGCCTCACATTATGTGCGGCGCTGCAGTAATAAACATGCATAAAAGGCCAGGTGGAGTGGACAAGACAGATTGCATCAATCACAACTAAAAGCCTCTAATAATTAAAAACCTTTATGCACTCATTTTTACACTGTATACAAAATTGGCACACACTAACGAGGAAAACAGGTTAATAAGCCAGCAACAATTAATATAAAAACAAAACAGAACTGTGTGTAAGTGTGGCTCGCTCAAAGGGTGCAATGGTAAAAGACAAAAAGCAAAAATTAAGAGAAGAGGACAGCCTTGAGGACCGATCCAACATTCTCCAATCTAGGATTCAGTCTTTTTCTTGTTTTTCTTTAGGAAGGAAGGAGTGCGGAACTTCTTTTTCTTTTTAGAGGGTGATTTGCTGGGAGACTCGTCACCCTCCTGGTCCCCAGCATCAGCAGGCTCCTCCCCCTCGGCTGGGTCTGCGGTTTCAGGCGCAGGGGCGGAGTCTTCGTCAGGAAGTGCCGGGGCATCGGAAGGGTCGTCGGGTGTTAAATCTGGGAGGGTCTGTCTCAGAGTGGCTGCATCGCTCTCATCCTTATAGGTTTGTTCTGGCAAGGACTCTGGCAGGGGGAGGACAGACAGAGTTATTAATCACAGAAAAACTTAGGGATCAGCTTAGCTGCTACAAACCAACCACTGGGTAAGCTGTAAGATTCACACCGTTTTCTGCTTCAAAACCATCAGCCTGTCATTGTGCAAGTCTTTTTAAAAAAAAGTTGAGGACACTGTTGAGCCTTAAAAAAAAAACATCTAACATTTCCACAGGCAACATTCTTACTGAAAGCCAAAAAGTTCTACGTATAAATGACCTAAAATAACGGACAAGACACCCAACTTGCATCCTTCCTTACATCAGAAACCAAGACGCACTTTTAACATCTCATACAGTAACAACAAAGCTTCTCTTCAGGAATGGCAAGAAGAATTTCCCATTGATCAGGATTTTTTTTGTCTTTCTGAGGCCCAAGCTGACACGCATCATTTTTCTTTTACCTTCATTTATACAGGCAAATCTTAACGAGTGCAGTTCCTTTGCTCATTTGTACCCTGCATACAAACAGAACAAAGTATAATAGAACAAACAAAAGTCAAGTACATGACATGAACAAACAAAAACAAAAAAAAAAAAAGAAGAAGAAATCGAAGATTTAAGATCAAACCACACATGTAAGTCCAGCAGGGTTTAAAGGCAAAGTAATTCAAACGGGGGCAGCGCTAACACAGCAATAAATCGTAAATATCAGCAGGAGCCAGAAAGTCTTAATCAGTGAGTACGATGTTACATTTGACTGCATTATAATGCAGATGTGTAAAAGCAGAGTACAGATGTGGTTCTGATAAGCGCTTGCTTAGTCAAATCAGATTTTTGTAAACAAGAAATGCAAACTGCTTCAATTTTCTTCCGTTAGTTCAGCAAGCAGATCTTTAATTGCTCTTAAATGGAAAACCCATCTATCCAAGTACAGAATAATTACAAAAATACCTACTTATTATATCAGCACTAATGCAGCTCTGCTTTTCTTGTTACTTAAACATACAGAGTGCTTGCCAAGACTTGAGCTCCGTTGCCAGAGGCTTAATTGTCTGCAAAATTCAGCCAAAACCGTCACAGCAGATTTTGACAGAGAGGTGGAGCATCGACAAGAGTCCTCATTCACACAGCAAGTTTGCCCCGCCCTAGTACAGCCTTTATTCCGCTTCACTGCGCTGTGTTAAAGGCACAGAAGAGGCAACGGCGTAACATTTGGTAACGTGGCTGTACCATCCTGAGAAATGGTAAAGAGCAGCAGCGGGGGTAAGATGAGTGCTGTGTGAATTTGCATTTGGGAAAAGTATAATGGAAGCACAAAGATAGCTGCAAACTCTTTCCACACTTTGTCACTTGACTCAGGGCACGAGCTACTGCTGCAACGCTTAGCAACCTGGAGGAGCCACCACCGGCTGAAGCAGCCAGTCGCCTGACTGAAGCTCCAGTTGTGGTAACATTGCTAACTCCCTCAGCGACTGGGAAACTGATGCCAGCACAGCTGTGCATCCCAATGGGATCACCCAGGTAGAAAACCATTTTTTAAATCGCAGTTTATTCAGCAGACTGAACAAAGCAATCAATGACCGAAGACATTAGGGACCACACAGTAAAGGAAAGGGACCATTTCCAGACTGTGGAACACAGTGATGTTTTGTGAAAGCACATATTGGGGATGGAAAATCGCACTTTCTTGGGATCATTATGAATGCACAGTTTGAGAGTGAAGGCGGAATAGAGACAGGATCTCCAGTAAGTCTATATAGCATAATTACTGTTAAAAAAAATAAATTAAAAAAAATCTGTTGGAAATTCATGATCATCTTATGTTGTAAGATACTCCCTGCAAAAAGAGATTTGTGCTGTATCCAGTGGGTCAGCTTGAGTTAAACAAACAGCGACCCAAACACTCCTACAAGCTGCAGCGCTGTCAAGTCGGGTACCAGACAACAAGACCAGAGAAAAACCACTACGCTTCACCTTCATTCTACATCTATCGAGGCTGTCTGAGAGAAATGATGTTGGACAACACATACGGATAAAAATGGAAACCAGTCAGCACACAGTTAGGCTTCAACTACGTTTCAAGCTGAACTAACAGCAGCCAGTTTGGTTGGAAAGCCACACTCAAATAAAACACTGATGTACCTGGTAAAGGACCTGCCTGAAAGACAGACATTTCAACACATTTTCAACACATCACCGACGTCTTTAACGAGACAGAAATATACATCATATAAACATTTACAGGATGTGCTCATGTGAAAGAGGTCGGTTAAGTTGAGAGTGGACAACTGTCAGGAAGGTAAGAGAAGTTATCTAACGTACAAGATTAAGCAGGCTGTGGGGGTTACTTCAGGAATGTCCTCCACTTTCGTTTGCGTCACCATCAATCAGCTTAATGGGACCTGAATGCATGATACGCAGTTGTGAAGAGAAAAAAAAAACAAGGCAATTTTGCTGCCATGGGCATAAACTGGAAAGAGCAAATACTAATTTAGAGACACATAAAGAAAGAGAGGAGCTCTGAAATAACCCCCTTCAACCCAAAGTGAAAGATTGAGGAGTTTAGAGAACCACGTGAACAGTCACAACCCCTACAAACGAGTTAGTTCAGACCACAGACCAGCTCTGCTACTGAAGCCATGCACAGAAAAAAAGGGGTAAATGTCAACACAAGCGTGGAGGGTGACCGGTAAATAGGGTGGCGAGGAGGTGGAACAGTACGTACTTACTATGGCAACAGGTACTCTTTTGTATTTCCATCTCCTGATTGTAATCGCAGCCACAAAGAAGAAAAAGCACAAGTAGAAACAAATGTCTATGCAGATCAAACCACAGGCACTGAGTTAAATCAAACAAAAGGGGGGAAAAAAAAACAATGGAAAAGGAAAAAAATAGCAGATAAAAAAAAAAAATAAAGAAAAGGAATGGTTGGAAACCATTCTTAGTAGACCCTTCCCACTTTAAAAAATGGAGAATGGAAGTGAAGGGGGATAGGAAATACTGTAGAGACATATGTTATAACAATTCTGATATTAGATTACACCTGCAATTAAAGATACCCTTCCCTTTCCCCCTTCACATTGAACATGTCTTAGTTTGGGTAATAAAGCTCATAAAAGTTTTTAGTAAAAATGTGACTACCAATTATGATTTTTTTTTCCCTTTTCTTTTTAAAAAAAAAGGTCAGCTCTAGTATCATTATGAATGATACTGCTAACATAGGTGTAATCCAATGGTAATAAAGACCAAGAGGGAGGAAAAAAAAATTGAAAATAAAGGTCTGTCCTGTGGTCCATATTTTTTTTTTTTTTTTGTCCCCTTGTGCATTTCATGACACTGTAAACCTTTCATAGATTATCTGATCTCATGATCTCATAATTTTTCCGTTGCTCAAAACAAAAATCAAATCCTCTTGGCCTGTTATTACAGGAACACAGCACCACATTTATAGTAGTATTATTAAAAGACCACAAGAACACAATGACCCTCAAGACAGACAGGCAGTGGAGATGCAGGAGCCACAGCATTCCCTCTGTAGATCCTAGAACCCCCCTGAGCCAGAGAACTGGAAAGACCCATGCTGAACCAGGCAGGACCAGGCCACGAGAGTCAGGCGTCTCAGGTCAACATACCTTCCTCTGCTCTGACTGGGGTACTGGGGGGTGTGGACGTGGGTTTTCGGGCTATGGCCTCCTCCTCATACTCTAATTGTTGCTCAGCATCTGAAAGAAATAGCTGAAGTAAGAAACAATTCACCCTTTATAAAAGAGCAAACATTAATAAGATGCTTTAATTAGCCTTCAAACTGTAGTTGTGCAATCTCAAGTTCCTGCTCTTTTAATCTTATGTTTATTGTGTTAAAAATAAATAAAAAATCATCTGATCAGAGTGAGTCTTAGGATTCAACAAAAGTAATTTGTCTCAGGTTGCATTTCCCTAAAACCAAGACCCACTACAATCCGATGCTTTTTTTTTTTTGTATTTTTACACACAGACACACATACAAAAAACATCTGATTAAAAGAGGAGCCACTATTTGACATGACTCAACATATAGTTAAAATTTCTTTTTGTCAAACATTTTGATGAAAAGCCATATTTTTAATGTCACCACAAAAAAGGAAAGAGAACAAAAAAAAAAAAACACCCAGATAAGTGAGAAAGCTTTAAAACAGGACACAGCCAGCTTATTCACACATTTCCCAATAAATCAACATAAAAAAAAAAAAAACCCAAGATCTTATTCGAATGATTATGTTAAATGAAAATTAAAAGGGAGAGATGACATCAAGAGATACAATCAAGACAGTTTAGCAGGAAGTGAAGGAGAACCACTACTCCACATATTGGATATGCAATGGTCAGATGTCTGAGCTCAGATGCAGCTTCCTTTGAGTACGACACTTCACTGCAGAATTGAGGAGGGAGAAGCTTAAGGAGGTGATGGTTTTTAAGAGATGGGCTTGACTTTACTCCAAACATCCTCTCTCCTCAGCTCTGTCCAATTAAACTGCAGAAAGCTACCCGATCTGCCAGAGCTCTGATGCCTTCAGACAAGACATCAGAGACAGGGGATGGGGAGGGGAAAAATTAAAACATAAATGAAGCAAAGGCTTTAAATGTGGGTAGGGAGAGTGCTTGCACATGGTGAAACAATAGCAGCAGACTCCGAACCGTCAGAGAAAGGAAAAGACACAGCAGGCGGGGATTCCCACACTCCCAGTGGTATGAAATAAGACAGGCCAGGGCTGAGCAGGGAGGGAGGGGAGCGGAGGGCCAGAGTTTAGGCAAGACTCCGCTTCATCTACTGTACATGGAGCCTGACCTGCCTTCGCTGGCTCTACCACTGACGGCTCCTTGCCGAGGGCTCGCACCACAGCACTGTGGAACTCCTTATGTGGAGAATCTGGAGCCGACAAGTACTCGTCTGCAGTTGAAAACGTCATCCGCTACCGTCCCTGCAGAGTCTGCGCCACTCGGAGCTGAACGAGGCCCACCAGAGAGGCCCTGAGAAGAACAGCTCTGTTCAGAGGCTGGTGTGGGAGCAGGAGGCTGGACCTTCTCAGAGCTGGGTGACTCAGCTGAATGTAGCAGTGTGGAGACGGAGGTGTGACCCGTTGGCGCTCTTTCAGGCTCTGGACTAGGTACACTGGAGGCTGATGGCTCCCTAGAGACATCTTGGCTCTGCACTGTGAATCCATGTGGGTGTGTGTTTGTGAGAGATAACATCATAGTTTGACCAGTCTTGACTTCAGGATATCTTTTGCATCATTGTGGCCAAAACAAACAAACAAACAAACAAAAAAAAACTCTTATTTTACCACTGAAAATCTGAAATAAAGGCATGTGACAGATGAGAACAGTTCAGATTACAGCCGCTTTATGAGTCACTGTGTCTAGACTCAAGAAAAACTATTTAAAAACATATTTATTACAAGGAAGGGCAAGTAAGAGTGAAACACATGTCAATACAAAAAAATAAAGGAGTATTGTTTTATTTATTTTCCTTTGCTCATCTTACCTTCACTTCCTTTCTGTTTCTGCTCCACCTCTCGGCGGTATTCCTCCAGCTCCTGGTCAGTGAGTTTGGTGAAGGGGTTGGGACCCTGCTTACTGACAATAACCTTGGGCTGGTACTCCTTTTCAATGATGGCCTTGGATGCAGTCACCAGCTCACCCTTCAGGAGATGGAGGGGAAGAAAACAAGGCAAGAAGAGGAAAGATTCAGTTTAGGAGACACTTTGTGTAGATTAAACTATGCAGAAAACTGGATGCAAGTGTCAGAAGTTTGGAAACAGTCAAGTGTTGGTGATTAAAGTGATTATCACAAAACCAGGAAGGTGCTCCTGTAATCTTTAGAGTACAAGTAAAGGTTTGTCTGTTAAAAAAAAAAAAAAAACTCTTACCTAAATTAAAAAAAAAAAAAAAAATGTATTAAATAGAACATTTACTTGTTGTAAATCTGAAGGTTTACAAGATTTCAAATTTCTTTGCAACGAAGCACGGACAAACCAGTCTAAGTCAACAGAGTAATATGGAGAATTGTCAAGAAGTGGTGGGTCTTGAAGCCCTTAAGGCTTTGACAGTGAACCATGGTAAATGTGGATTTTATAACATACCTTCCTGTACATTATGAACACACCCTGCTACTTAATATACTCTAAGAGATGAACACACGATCACTGGATGTGAACCCATTTATGCAAAAATGCATTCTGCTGACAGTCATAGCAGCAAATTATACTATATCTGTCAGTATCAACTTGAAGTGGCCTTTAAAAAATAAATAAATAAATAAATAAATAAATGATAGGATCTCATAGATGCCTGAATTTCTTTCCTCTGTTACAGATAACCAGGGCCAAAGGAACCCTCAGACACAATTAGCACCCTTCTGCAGAGTACTGATGTACTGAGGAACCTGTGGACAAAATCCATTAAAACCAGAAATAAAACAGTAAATAGCTTGAGTACAAGATGAGCTCCAAAAATGCATAAATGCACCCTTAACAGATAGTTACAACAAGGCTGAAGCATTTGAAGAAACGACAAGTGACAGTCAAGTTAAGGTCCTTAAGAGCACAAAAACATTCCCAGAAATACTTGCGAGATTGCTAAAAAGGAGAGCCAAAACTGTTTGACAGTCAAACACCTTCAGGATGACTCAGCAGACTTTGGAGTGAGTGTTTTATCTGCTTTCCGACGCTCTCAGCAGAAGTTTGTAGACTAACATCTCAACAACCCTATTGCATTTAAGTCCTGCTTTCTCTTTCATTTTTGTTTTTTGAAAATGTGTAAGACGGGGATATAAAAGTCAGTTTTGTCTTTAACTACATGTCTTTAGGAAACCAGGTTAATTTTAACAGTTTTTCCACAGCGACAAAAAGTTTGACCCGTGAGGATGAGTTTGCATGAGATGTTTGCATCCTACTGTAAAAGAAAAATATTGATGACTGTAGCAGTAAGTACCTTTCTAATTGATTTAGCAGGACTATAGGACCCCTCGGACACATCGAGGCCATCAATAGTGTCCGTACAGTCAGAAAGAGGGGCATCCTGCAATAGCAAACCCAGTGAAGGCGAGGGTACAACCGAGTACACTCAAGTTAGTCGGTCAGGCATCCCTGAATGTGTGCTGACATTCACAAACAAACGGTCTTTCACTCACACAAAGGGGGAAAGAGGATGGCAACATCTTACTTCAGAAGACGTACTTTTAGTAATGCTCAAGCAGACATGAGATAACCTGCTTAAGAATAAAAACTGCTCATGCATAAAGCAGTAGGGTTCTTTTTAATGTCTTCTGTAGAGAGCAAACCTCTCCACAACATAGCTCTGGCTATTAATCTTAGTAAAGTTATTATTTCAGTTGTTTTATGCTTTGTGACTTTCCACCTCTGCATTCATACACACATATACACAGCCAAACAGAATGTCACATATAATAGAAATATAAATGCATGCAAAAAGAGATGGTTGTCAAGTGACACGCATTATTATGAAAAGCACAGCAGCAATGGAACGTTTAGCCATGAGCATGCAGTGCAGACTGCCCACATGTGGGGGCGCCAGAGAGTACAAGGCTCATTCCATCTGATATGAAGCATCACCCTCCTATTAATGCACTGCTCCTTTCAACTAAAACTTCATTTTTAAGTTACTACAAGTAGTAACAGCTGCTCTCCTAATCATGGTGGTGTGATGTCTCTCCAGAGAGACAACAGCACATGCACATATATATGAGAGAGAGAGAGAGAGAGAGAGAGAGAGAGAGAGAGAGAGAGAGAGAGAGAGAGAGAGAGAGAGAGAGAGAGAGAGAGAGAGAGAGAGAGAGAGAGAGAGAGAGAGAGAGAGAGAGAGAGAGAGAGCTTATCTATAATAAGTTTCCAAATGCCACTATGAATGCAAATGCTCACAAGAAATTAATTTAAAAAAATAAAACAAATTTATGGATTTTGTTCAGGACGAGCTCATGCACTATATTAACATACTGCAGCATCTTGTTTTAAGGGGCAACTCCAGACCTGGACTGAACTTAATTAATCTGGCTTTATTGTGTCTAATGTCATTGATTTAAAAAAAAAAAAAAAAAAAAAAGAAAAGTAAAAAATAAAAGAAAATACAAGCTAAATAACCCAGCTACACATTAAAAGAAAGTGTAAATTTTGTCAGTATCAGACATGTATTCATCTCCAGGTCAGGAAAGCTGTAGCAGTGAGGCATGAGGGTGCCACGTCCACAGACTGACCTGGTGAAAGGAGCGTTCCACCACAGTGCCAACACACAGAACCTGAGACTGGGGCCCTGCTGTCTTTATGTCCTGCAGGTTCTGCTCCCGGATCTGCAAAGAACATTGTAACTCATCAAACAACGGCAAACCTACAGAGCTTCAGGAAGGTGTGCTTTCATGAGAGGCAGTAAAGAAACTACTGACTGATCCAACTGACGACCAAGAAACCAAACAGAAGGAAGCTGCTATACCTTATTCCTCATTTCCAGGACTTCCTTGGGGTTGGTGTTCAACGGGATAAACTGATTTGCCGCAGCAGCCTGGCGGAGCCCATCCTCCTTTGTCCACTATAAATATCAAATAAAGGGTTTCAAAAAAACAAAAACTGTAAAAGTAACAATAATTTAAATAAATAAATAAACAAAAACAAACAATAGACAAAGGATGACATGAAAACCCAAGCACAAAAATATATTTAAAACATAACGCAGGCTTTACAATACAGGAACCATGCAAAAACAAAACTGGTTGAGTGACTGTAAAATCAAGTTTGAATGTAAAAAGTGAATCGATGATGATGAGGCACATTCAAGAAGTACAAGAAAGCTTCATTTAGTTTTTTTCTGAAAAATCTCTAATTTAGCAGGGGGCTGTTTTACTTAACGCAAAATCTCCGGTATCCTTTTACGAAAGGTGTAAAATCATAAGTTTCATCGTGATACATTATTACATCGATTAACTGGAATACGATTCAGATTTACAACACAACCACAATGCTATTTTGGCTCAATTTGATTTAAGAATTTGTGATATGAGATGATATCATATGTTGATTGAACAATATCATTTCTATTCATATCAAACCACAGTAAGAAACTGAAATATTTCACATTTTTTAAATTTCTGGGTTCAAGTAGACAGCAGTTTAAAAACAAAACAAAAGAAAACAAAACAGCTGTTCCTTTCACAAAAATAGTTTAGGCCACATGATAATGCATCAATGAGGATTATTGCATTGACGTCCAATAGATACATTTCATTTTGTATCGATACTATTGGTTCATTCATCATTAATTTGATAAATCAATGTGGATCGATGGGTTGTTGTAGCTTCACCGTTTGCCATTACATGCTAGAACTGCATAACTTCTAAGCAGAGTTTCAAAAGCTGCTCTCATACACAAAAGAAGTGTATATATTTTTACTATAAGACCAGAGCAGCGCAGCCTTCAATTATTCATCTTAGTCGCTGGTCTGCTGGAGCCTTTTAAGGCCGTCTTTGAGCAGAAGGTAAGGAACACCCTGGACAGGTTACTAGTCCACAGGGTCACGAGAGACACACGCTCACTCCTATGATCAATTCAGAATTCCCAAGTAATCCGATATGCATGTGGGAGGAAACTAGTACCCAGAGAAAATCACACAAGCACAGGGAGAACACGGAAACTCCACACACCGCTGCAGAGACCTGGAGCAGTAACCAGTAAACTTATAGCTGTGAGGCAACACTGCTGACCACCAAAACTGATGATCATAAACCGAAAATTTTCCAGAACATGTGAGAACCCTTGAGGCATAATGCTCTTTGGAGGGAATACGTTAAAACGAGTAAGGAAATAATTCAAATGCTCTCACGAGTCAATACTGCATTACTGGTTGGTGTGGAAACACACAGCTGTCAAGTAAAATTTGTGTTGTGTTTTTTGCTTTTTTTTTTTTTTTTTTTTTAATAAATCAAATGAGATTCAGGACATCTTTTGGAAACAGAGTTGAGGTTTAACATTATTGCAGTTTACTGGTGGTAATAACTTTTATGTTTAAACTAAAATTAAATATCAGCTACAAAACTAAGATTATGATTTTGTTCCCCCCCAGAGCTCCATCATCAGGAGTCATCTTGCCACACTGAGGGGCTTTAAGAGCTCATATAAATAAGCTTTAAGCAAAATGTGCTTAAAGTTTATCTTTTCAAGATTGTCATGACTAGTGTTATATACAGGCGGAAAAAAGTCACGCGAGATGATTGGTTGAAGCACAAGACGAAAGTGACAGAGGATTAACACTATTTGTACATGAGGAAAATCTTTGGTCATCATCATTGATATGTTGTTTGAACTTAAAAAAAAAAAAAAAAAAAAACATGAGACTCACGCTGAAGATCTACAAAGAACGTCACAGGATGAGAGGGGAGAAGAAGGGGGTAAGGGAGGGATAAGTGAGGAGTGGGTGGTGGTTTGAGGTGGTGGAAGAAGTGAGAGATGGCTGGCTGAGGCAATGAGGCTGGCTTACGAAGCGAGAGTGGCAGTGAGGGGTGAGCTGGCATCACCAAAGTCATTTTCCAGGCTGATACACAACAACAAGGGCGACAGAGATAAGAAACACATGCGAGAACACTCGCCCATTTTGTGACCATTTAGAAAAGAAAAAAAAAAAAACATTGCCACAAGATGATATACTACGAACATCCTATTGTCCTGATAAGTTACTCCGATACATTTTCACCAAGTGTTTATGAAAACCTGGTAATGCCCAGCAAGATGGAAGGGGAAAAAAACTCCTTTTCTTGCACCAAACTGAGTAAACAGCAAGTGAAGAGAGAAAGTAAATCTTCATGCGAAATGTTTTATTCAACCGTTTTGAAGTAAGCATGTAACTCGCAATGAAAAAAAATAAAGTAAATTAATAAGCTCATGACTTAATTCCTATGTTTGATCAAGCTTGGCTGCATAGCTGCCAAACCAGGGGCTGGATGAGGAGGGGAATCTGGATGGGAGTAGCTGGGCTGGGTTGGGTTGGTTGGTTATGACATGAACAGGTAAACACGATATACTCACTGAGAAAGAGCCTCACAACACAACATTTCCTACTTTCCCAACAGGAGATAATTGATTCAAAAGGTCAGGTCAAATTTCAATTTTATTTTTTTTTCCCTTTTTTTTTTTTTTCTTCAAATAAATCCACTCATGCAGGCCTTGAGGTGTGCAAAGCCACTTTCAGAATAAAACTGAAAACATAAATTAGACCCAAAAAAAAAAAGATTTTATAGGCAACACAAATGTGCAACTGGAAGCAGTTTTTAAGCTTTTAAGAAAGAAAAAAAAAAGAAAAGAATAAAAAGCAGGCTGCATAACTCTTTCATAAAGAAATATTTGCTTTTATATCTAACTTTTCGGATGCATGTAACATATTCCCATCTATTCTGGAGCTGTAAATATACTCAGCCATGCTACTTTCCCCATTTGTCCTTTGAAATTTTTTATCATTTACAGATAATTTCACAAACGGGGACACTGACATACGTTACTCTGGTAAATATCAAATTAATTCTCATCAACTAAATAATAGTTTTTCCCTAATTATCTTTAAGAAGCAAAGTAAGCTAATGTCAAGATGCAGCGGAAATATTTAGACCTAAAAGAATTATTAAGGATGCCGTGGTAGACAGCAACGTCACCTTGTCTTGCCACATTTACCTGCCTACAAGAGGACTCATGCCACACCCCTGCTGCTCGCTCCTCTGGGAAAAACATCAACACCAACAATGCATCTCACTTCCACACATGCAGTGGGGCATGCTCTGAGCAGGCGGCCTGGCATCATGAAGTACTAGGAGACCAGTAAAAGGGCCAGCAAAGTATTTAACAAGCAGTTGACTGAATTAAAAAAAAAAAAAAGGTTGGTTAAAAAAAAAAAAAAAAACTGCAGTATAACTGCACAATAAAATATCTAAAAGTAGTAGTGAAAAGGATTATACTGGCTTGTAACCTGCCTCATAGTCCATTCTGTATGACATTCAAGACAATTCAACTTCTTTACATTTACTTTCCACTCTCCCAGGAGCCTCAGGATGCCGACCACCTACTCATTTCTACCAACAAGGTAGCTTTAAAATCTATACTATGAACAATAAGGTAGGCACAGACCAAGCAGTTGGTTATACAGCTTGGCACGCAGACACCGGACGAGAGAGACTGCAGCAAGGGTTTGACGTGATCGTGTGTTATGTTCGTCCACACCTTAGGCTTCGACTTGGGGCTGCTGCCATCAGGCCCATCCTCGTAGGGCTCATCAGGGCGACCACTGGCATTAAGCCAGCGAGTCTTGTCACGCTGGCCGCGCTGGAAGCTTTGTTTCAGTGGGGAGCGAGCGCCTGAGTCACTGTCCTCCCCATATGAGTAACCACCGTGGGCAGAGGAAGCGAGTTCCGCATCACTGTACTTTTTACCTTTGTCCCTCAGTGCTGGGCAGCGGTAAGGATAGCCCGTCCTGTAGCCCTGGAAACAGCAAGATGGAGAGCAACAAGGCTAATCAGAAAATTGCAAAGGAATTGCAAAGATCTAAAGGAAAATGTTTATACCGCTTATAAATAAAACAGTTTACATTATACATAAGCTAGTTTTGCTGTAGTTCTGACTCTGCCATTTCTACTTCTCAAGACATGCATGTCTAAAGTGGCACAGGCACATTAGGTCTTAAGCCTGACACATCTGAACATTTTCTCCAACATTGTCCCATAAGAAAATCACAACTTTTTTTTTTTTTTGTCTAAATTAAGGCGTAAATAAGTAAATCAAGAAAAAGAAAAATTAGTAGAGATGTTCCGATATGATTTTTTTCCCTCCCAATACTGATTCCGATTCTTCAGCTGTAGGTATCGGCCGATACCGACTACCAATCCAAGTATATAAAAAAAAAAAAAAAAAATTGCAAAAAATTGCCTGACTGTAATATAATTATCATTGTTATAAAGTGTGAATAAATACAGCAAATCCGATTCCAAATAGAGCAGTATAAAACAGTACAATGATTCCTTTTTTTCCGCGGTTAATGGGGACCGGCGCTTCCCCATGAAGATCAAAATCCGTGAACGGGAGCCAGAGCCCCCCGAGCCTAAATAATGTGTTTAAAAACCGTAAAAAAAGTAGCGAGACACTGCAGCGAAACAAGACAAAGGCTCAACTGTGGTCTTTGTATTACCTTCACAGCCTCTGGTCCTTGAACCGTTGTAAAGAAACCGCTGGTATTGTGCTATTTTTGGCTCGTAATTAGCGGCTAACACGCTACCAACAACAAAAGAAACAGTCCGGTTTTCTCTGCATGCAACGAGCACTTTATTCTGTCACTGCAGGAACTTGTAACATCACACAGGTTGTATTGTTGGGCTTCTGTCGGTTAACAGAGAATGTAAATCTATACACGCTGGGCTGCTGTTTATGCTCACTCCACTTTTCATCTAACCCCATTTTTGTTCTGCCGTCCCACGACACACACACACACACACACTACATTACCCATAAGGCCACACCATTACCCATAAGGCTACCTTCTTAAAGGGGCCAGGCTGGCTCACAACATTTCTTCGCAGTGAGAGAACGCGCACAACATCCTGCGATGTTTCTGCAATTTTTTCATTATATTATATATTTCTGAAAAATCTGTGAATAACTAAAACTGCGGAACTTAAAGCACAAAGGGATCACTGTATTGCAAAATTAAAAAGTACTTGTTTTTCTTGGTAGTGTAATGGAAGTAACCAGTAAATAAATCATTAAATATAAATTACTTGGTATGTGGGTTGGTGCCTGGACTCCAATACTTGCTGATTTGGCAGTATCGGAGCAATTCCCATACTAGTATTGGAACAACACTAAAACTTGCCCTGACAAAAAAAAAATGCCCTGACATTCCTCCAAAGAAGGAATAAAATCCTCTAGAACTTGCAAATCCTTCCTTTATGCTCACCAAGTTGTCGAGCATTCTCATGAGAGCTTCAAACTCCTGCTCCCCAATTTGCCACTTAGGGTATGTTGAGGACCCATCACCAGCTGGCTGAGGGACCCGTGGACGCAACTTGTACTTTGCCGGGTCCAGCAACACCAGATTATCTGGCCCTCCAGCGCTGGCCAGTGTTCGCACCTGGAACAGAATAAGTTGGAATACAAACAGAAACCACATCCAGGAGAAAGAAGAAAACAAAATGTGGAAGTGAGGCACAAAACCCCATACACACACACACACACACACATGAAGATGAAGTTATAAAGATGGAGAAAAAAGGGACAAAATCATTTGTTAGATGTAAACAAAAATGCCTGATGGCAGATACAACAGTTCAATACATAGATGACTTGGCAAAAACATGCTGGGTGCTATAGTCAACCAAAATGTCAGAGTGGAATTTGGTAAGATCACTGAGGGTCCTACCTGGATCTCACAGGCGGTAACCAGGTTGTGAATGTAATAGAAAGCCTCCTCCACAGTTTCTCCTATTGACACTAAACCATGGTTCCTTAGGATGAGCACCTGAGACAGAGGACAAACAGAGCAGTCCTCATCTGCAGAAACAAGATTTCCAGTGATTTCATTTTGCTCATTCATTCATCGCTGTTACCTTGCTGTTAGGTCCGAGGTTCCTCTGTATGAGACCACATTCTTCCTCATCCACCAGAATGCCATGGTAGTCATGATAGGCCACCTCACCCAGGGACAGCGCTTCAGGTGAGATGGGCAACAGTCCGCATTTCATGGCCGACACCTGGAAACAAACACAGAGGGTCATGCAACATGGAGCCACCTGCGGTGATCGCCTTGGGTCATATTATTCTTTTTGAGTTACGGTTAAATAACTCTCCTTACCGCAGCACCTGCCGGAGTGTGTATGTGTACGATACACTTGACATCGGGCCGTGCAGCGTAGATGGCAGAGTGAAGATTGAAGCCGGCCTGGTTGACCCCGAGATTTGTGCTTCCTCTGTCCACTATCTCACCTTGAAGGTTTATCTTTACCTGGTGGGCATGTCACATGACATGGGTTAGTCAAAGCTCCAGCATGGCCCTGCTTCAACTTAGTGTGTATAATTAATGGTTTTCAAAAGGATTTTTTTTTTAATTAAAAAAAGGAGGAGAAAACTATTGCATCGTTTAGTAGAAGCATCAAAAAGGCTAAGTTGTTCTAATAAAAACCAGGACCGATTCTCACCAGACTGGAAGCAGTGACCTCACTGTAAAGGAGCCCAAAGGGGACAATAAGGAAGCGCTCCTGGTCTGAGTTCACCCTAACCTAAAGGACAAGAAGACAGTCAAGTTAAATAACATTTTTTCCATTGAATGTGGTTCCAGTTGAACTGGATTAAATAAATGAACACAGTTGGCTGACATTAAAACAATTTCCCTACAGCTTCAGTATTAATGAAATAAACAGTAATCAAGATATTTACACGTTCAATCACTGCACATTCCACATGAATACATATTTAAAGATAAAGAAAAAGAAAAAAAAACTCACTAAATTGTTGTAGCACATGAAAAGTAGCTGGGAGCAAAAAATATGTCCCAATTTCTATAAGCATTGAGTGTGAAAGCTTTTTCTATGTTATGGTTATTTTAAAGAAAGAAAACAAAACAAAAAAAAAGACCCTAAATTCAAAGTCTGAGAAGCTAATGCTGCTTTGTTTTTTTGTTTTCTTTCCTCATTTTCTCTTTGAGGAGATGTTTAACACCACACACTACAATTTCAAAATGGATTAGACTTGTTTGTTGCATTTTTTTAATATTCTGAGTACGCTAAACCTCAACCGTTCCACCGTCCCATTTCTCTATTACAAT